>JAQQAF010000002.1:11072738-11672738 GCA_029747655.1 Ensete ventricosum | reverse complement strand
AGCAAGCGAAGAAGAATATGTAGCGCACAAAGATTGGGATGGTTGAGTTCGAGCTATAGCACGACGTTGGCAACCAAACTTGCGGTGCTCAAGGCAAAGTGGGGCGCTTGGTGAAAGATGAGACCGTGCAAAGTGGGAGGTGTTGCGTAAAGACTAAAAGAGTTATGTAAATCTCACAGAGGTGAGGGGAATTGCTAACTCAAAGGATTCGACACTCATGAAAGGGTTTATACATGGATGACAGAATGTCCGTGGCCATCCTAAGGAGCAATCAGAACTTAGTGCCATAGAGCATCAGAACTTTCTCTTCGACATGGAAAGAATACGTCCGTAGGTGGCTGAAATGTATAATACGTTCAGCACATTGCTAGACCTTGAAGGGTGCAATAGAGACTGCATTGGTGAAGGGTCGCAATCTAGCTAGTGCATTTACGGGGGCAGAACAAGGCACAAGTTATTCAATAAGACAGAGTAGTCCAAAGGGGATGGTGGTCTCCGAAACATCCAGTGGGAAGAATGTAAAGAGGAAAGTTGCTCCAATAGGACAGATATCCAAGAGGGATAAGTCATAGTTCTCCAGAGGGAGAATCATGTGCAACAGATCGCACATATTAAGGAAGAGTTTCTCAAGGTAATATCTCCACAAAGCTCAATGGATCGAGCGAGTGATGAAGAGTCATCGTATGATCTCGAATGAGGTAATGCATTGGTGGATGCATTTCAAGATCAAGTGGGGGAGCAATCCAAGGCAATATCATATGAAGGCACACTTCGAGTCGATGTGAAAATTGAACTCAACGGAGGGCTGACCCGTGGAATGGTGGACGCGAGGGCCACTTTCAACTCAATGCAAATCGAGGAGCAGAGCGACTTGGATGGAACTTGGTGAAGTATCCAAGCCGCATGAAGAGAGTCGACATAAAAGATGGAACATGGAGCGGTGGCACAGAGCTTTCCTTGGACAGAGGTCAAGGACATGAACTCTTGTAGAGGCAAGAGTGAGATCATGTCATTCCATGGGTTCTTCATTTTGATGGGGCAGACTTATCTTGCATGGTGCCAAAGATAAAGGGAGCTTCGAGGCACATGTAAGTTACCTCATAGATGCATTTGACGGAGTAACTAAGGTGATTCAGCTTGCGAAGGCAATGTTGGGATCAGGATACCTTAGCATGGGGCAAGAGGATGCAGAGGTTGGTACCCTTGAAGAATATGTCAAAGTGTTGCCATTCAAGTTGTCAGGAACAAGTGGTGCATAGTAGATATTATGCTGGTAGGGGATAGAGGCCCAGGATCCAAATAATGGTAGACCAATTCTAGCGAAGTCAAGGGATTTCAGGAGCTACTAGGCGACGAACTATCCTAAAGCTATGCTTTGCCCAGGTGTGACCCAAGAGTGGGTAGATGAAGGTGAATTGCCAAGGGAGCGAACAAAAAAAAAATCAGAAATGGCGGAGGCCCTATGATGTGTTAGCAGAGGCCACACATGGAGAAGTCGTAGTCCAAGTTCATCACACGAGAATCTGTATGCAATGGAGATGTCACCAGGAGGCAACATGGTGCATCGGATCATGGTGGAATGGTTCGTGGTAATGCAACGCAGGCGATCATGTCCAATGAGGGACAAGATCATGTGGAGGTATGATAAAGAGTTATTGAGAGCTCCACTTTGGTGTACGACACAACAAGAAGAAAGGCTATGGATTCAAGGAGTGAATATCATGGTACCGCAGAGGCATATATTCGTGTGTGCATCGGAGCTTGCATTGGATGAAAGCCTTAGTCATCAGCATATGGGGGCTGTATACCATCGAGGAAGAAGTCTAAGTGCAAGTATCAGGGAGTCCCAAGGAGGGGAACGTGATCATGTGAATGATCAGGAGCTGCTGGGAGCTCCACTTCAGTGAATAATGCAATGGCAAGAAGGGCTATGGATTCAAGGGGTGAATGTCATGATACCGTAGAGGCGGGTCTGTCATATGTGCGCATCGAAGCTTGCATCAGATGAAAGTCTTGGTCATCAGCATATGGGGGCTGTGTACCACCGAGGGAGAAGTCAGATTGTAAGTACCAGTGAGTCCCATGGAGGGGCCTTGATTATATAAAGGTATGATCGAAGTGGCTGGAGAGTTGGACTGCTTTAGTGCTCACATTCGCTTAAGGGAGCTCGACAAGTCAGAGGACAAGGTCGAGTAAGTGAATGTTGCTACCAAGGAATCTAAGGAGAACAGAATTGGCGGAGGCCATGCATGAGAGTTGCAGTCTGTCTTTTCATCGACCAAGGAGAACTGTTAGGAGGACACAGTAGTGTTGAAGCAGGTGGTCGAAAGGGGCGAGGAAGCGACGACGAGTCTAGTGGGGCTCAGCTACCCAAAAGTAAAACGTCGGTTAGAAAGGAGGTGGACTTAGAGGAGCACCACAGTGCCGCAGAGGCGGATTTACCGATCACGAAGGAAGGGATGCAGATGCAAGGCAACGAATAGTAAGGCTATAGGCTTGGCAGCACCATAGTACCATAGAGGCGGGACTTCTGTGCAGTCATCGATCCCTTGCTCTCATGGAGGGAGAGCATTTGTCGTAAAAGGGACCGAGGAGGTGGAGAATGCAAAGACAAACTCCAAGTACCAAGATAGGGTGGAAGGGCAGAGGCCAAGGAACTTCATAAGACCGATGTCGATGGACTTCTCATCAAGAGAGCCGAAAGCGAAGGACTTCGGGTTGATGCAAGAGTGCTCGACCAAGGAATGAAGTAGGCAGTACGTGATACTGTACCTTTTCTACTCAGAGGAGTAGGCGACAAAGGTGATGGAGAAGACAATACAATCCCAGAGGCGACTAGAACTATCATAGACTTACTCCAAGTTGGGGGACTCCGAGTTGGGGTAAACTTTTTGCTCTTTTCGGGCAAAACTTCTTGCATTTAAGAAGTTCAATGGCATTGGGAAAGCGAATCATAGTAGTTAACTTAACGTAAGGAGTGCAAACACTTCTAGTGCTTCAGAAGTGTGAGCAAAGAGTGGGCGAATGTTAGTAACCAGCTCAATGCATGAAGTACAAACTCGAGGAGGTAGGCAAAATCGAGTAACCTTTGCTTTCTCAACTCAAGAAAATGGGCGAAACTGAGTACCCCAATTCTCTTAACTTGAGGAGGTGAGTGAAGCCAAGTAACCTTACCTTCTCAACTACTAAGACAATGGGTGAAATCGAGTATCCCAGTTCTCTTACTTATCCAGCAGAGGAGCTCTGCATAAGTTCAGTGACCCTTCAAAGAAAGCTTATAAAAGACAATAGTTGTTAAATCATCATCATTAGTGATTAGTACCACTGTGAGTAGATTGTCCACTTCATTTCCCAATTGAATACCAATCGAAGGCGGGAGTGATGCGAACCTACTTGGAAGTGATAACTAAACGTGGAAGAAGGATCAATGGGCAAACATTATGGAGGAAAGACCTCAAAAACCTTAAAGTCTATGAGGCTATGCTCGTCAAAGTTCCAACAAGCATCCACCCAGTTCAAGCAACATGAGTATACTGCGATACTAGCGCATAATAAGGTAGGTATTTTCCTTCATCAGAAGGATCCGCGAGAACCAACAAGGATCAGCATAACTCAGCCAACCCCACACCAGATTCAGTCACTGGTGAGTTGAAGCAAGATAGCGGATTAGAGTTCAACTACTCAACAACAGCGGCGGAGAGCGATTGGGAGCCAAAGAGGCATGTTGTAGCTAAAGCAGAAGATTGAAGATTCAGCAAAATACGAGGAGATGCAACATCTACAGTGGCTTCGACGAGGACGTCGAAGGAATAAGTGGGGGAGAATGTCACGGACAACAATTTAAAGAAGATGTTCGATGAAATGCTCATATTTATTCGTGTCCTTTGGTTTGTGTACATACTTGTATAGCAAGTAGCGGGCTTGCAGTAGGCTTAGCAGCCCTAGTTTGGTTTGCTTTGTGATCAATTTTGGCTTGTAAATACAAGTGTGTCTTGTAAGTACTTGTGGGGACTTTGGTCTATAATGGACCATTATCCTTTGTGTGCAACCTTTCTGAGTTTGTAATGTCCATGGGTGTAATTTGTATCTGGCTTTATAAAGTGTTTGCTTGAATAGTTGCTTATGGATCATGTTGGAATTGCTTCTTTTGGATCGTTTTCTTTTTTGTAAGTCTAAGGGACCCTAGGAGATCTCGAGGAAGGTTGATCTTTACGGACGAACACGCATGGGTGCCACTCGGCTTAGGCAAAATTAGCTAAGCCCGTGATATCACGGCAAGCTTGGTATCAGGCCCTGAGGGTCACACATATGGTGGATGCTTCAGCGAACAAAGGATTGGATGAAGATCTAATTAGCCCCTATTCTCATTAGATGAGACCCTATACTGATATGCTGCTTGATTAATGCCTAATTAGAGGCCTAAGAAGATTATTGGATAGAGATCTAATAATGCAAGGTTAGTGGATAATTGGATGGAGATTCAATACCCATTAAGGAAGGAGCCCTAGGATTTTTTTTGTGGCTTTCTATAAATAGGAGGGGAGACTCATGGTTGATAGGCTGCAGCTTTAGCCATCACCTCTTATTCTCCTCCCTCCCTCTGCACAAGAGTTGCGAGATCAGATTGGAGGAGTTTCGCTGTAGATATCCATCGTGTGGATACCGCTAGAGAGGAGGACGCTTGACCTCCTTCATCTTCTCCATCCGGATCTAGAATATAGGGATATACGATCTCCCTATGTAAAATTAATCTCTCACACATCGTGGTTTTTTTATTTTTATGATTTTTCTCGCGACCCCAATATTTTGCACGACGATTTGATCTGCGTGGGAAACTAAATTTTGTTTTGATTTCCATTGCGCATGTGATGCTCCCGCTGAGGTTTCCCAACAGTGGTATCACAGCCAAAGTTTTCATGCGAAAGATTGGTTTTAAACTGCGTGTGATGGGCTTGAATCGCTTAGAATTGTTCTACGCATTCTTGGTACATTTTTACGCCAAACACAACGAGGAAAGGGGTGGCCGACCACGGCCAAAGCCCCTTGCAGGTGCAGCCGCCAGTAGGCGCGGCCATGCCGCAGGGGGCGGCTGCCCGTTGCGAGGCCACAAGGGGCAGCCTTGTAGCCAGGGCTGTTGCCTGCAAGGGCGGCCATTGGCAGGAGTGGCCGCTAGCGCAAGGCGACGCCGCCCGCCCGCGAGGTGCCTCCCGAGGGTAGCAACAGCTACCGTAGGGGCGGCTGCCCACGCCGACGATGTGCAGCGTCGTCGCCTGTGTAGGACAACGACAGCTCAGCGAGGGTAAGGGAAGACGGGTAGACATCCTTTTGAGAAAAGGATGATCATACACCTCTAAATTTAGGAAATTCTGAGGACTGTCCTCTTGTATAAAATTTCTAAAATACCCTCAATAATTCTAGAAATTCTAAGGATTGACCTCTTATCAAGAATTATGAAAATGCCCTTAATAATTTTGGAAATTTTGGGCATGTCCTGATTTCTGGAAAAATAATTAATTAAATATTTTAATTAATTATTATATATATCTAGTAATCCTACATATGATGTGATGTATATGTGATGTATGATGTGGATGGATGATCATGAGCCATATATTGTGATGTGTGTAATTATGATTATTATTATTGGGGCCTGCGAGCCTCCGTTTTTCTCATTTATTGTCGAGCCTACTTGCCTATGGTTATTTGTAATTACATGGAGAGGCACGGTGGGAGCATGGAGGTGACAGCGGGACTCACGATGCCGTGACGGGAGATCACGTTGCATGGTGATGCGACGATCCGATGGAACCGATGATGACGAGATCAATAATCACAGGGCATGGAGATGCGCCGATGCACACATAGATCATATAGTGAGTGATTAGGCCTATTGTCTCGGGCTTAATCATATTAGGTGATGGCTCATGATTATCCGGTGTGGCTTGCATATGTGATGTGTTATACACCTACTAGATATATGTATATATATATTTACATGCGATGTAGATATATATGAATTATGTATGTGTGTGACATGACATATTAGGAGACTGATACAAAATAAAAAACCCCTCCTATGATAATATTAAGTTGGTAAGCGTGAGGCGATAAGATTGACGCACATTCCTCACGTAGCCTTCCATGGTTATAGGAAGAAATTGAATCACGACATAGGTTGAGTTGGTCAGGTCACTCGAGGCTCACCTATCTACGTGATCGAGTTCTTGCCTACGATATATAGGTGTCACCGGTGACCTAAGGATATGGTATGACTTGGTCGGGTAGTCGAGAGCATATCTATCGAATCAGACTCATCTTGTAACAATGGTGATGACTTAATTGAACTACATGGTTGGTCGAGCAGTCGAAACCATGATGATTCGGAGGTCGAACATGACTGGAATCACAAGGAGTTGTGATTGGCAAGAGTTATCTACCTTTTGGGCATAGTGTAATTGGTCGAGTCCCTCGAGGTTGCACTAAGATGCCAATTGAATCTCGATTCCCACTAGGAGTCTGCCGGAGACTTTCGGCTCATGTGTCGAGGGTGTTGCATGATTCGATAGGAAAATAGTGGGAGTATATTAAGATAGAAGTCCATATCTTAATTAGTATTTTCTATAAAATCTGTATATTATTTATTTTTGCTATATCTTATTTTGTCAGAAACATGTCGCTCGCAAACCCCCTGCATGACATACTTGATGCTAATCGTCTCACTAGTTCAAATTACACGGATTGGCTCTGTAATTTGAGAATTGTTCTCACTACGGAGAAAGTCGCATACGTCCTTGATACAATTGTGCCTACGCCGGAAGAAGGGGTAAGCGAGGATGAGATCGCTCGCTATGTGAAGTATATAGATGATTCCATATTGGCAAAATGTTATATGTTGGCCTCCATGACTCCTGAGTTACAAAGGCAACATGAGAACATGGATCTAGATTATATCCTTCTTCATCTCCGTCAGCTATTTGAGAAACAGGGAAGAACTCAAAGATATGAGATATCTAAGGGACTTTTCCAAGCCAGGATGACAGAAGTGACATCGGTTGAGAACAATGTCCTAAAAATGATAGAGTAGATCGAGAAACTCACAGGTCTAGAAAAAAATCCTAGAGGATAACCTATGCATTGATCTTATACTTCAGTCCCTACCAGATACCTTTTCTCACTTCATCATAAATTTTAACATGAACAAGATTGAGGTGACTCTCCCTGAGCTCCTTAATATATTGAGGGAAGCTGAGAGTGCCATCAAGAAGGAATTGGTGAGACCAAAAAGAAAAGAAAGGCCAGCAAGACCCTTAAGAAGGGCAAGGGCAAAGGAAAATCGAGTAAGGCAAAAGTTGCCAAAAAAGACCCGGCAAAGGATAAAGGACAGTGCTTCCACTATGGTCAAGATGGGCATTGAAAGAGGAACTGTATGGACTACCTTACAGATAAGGCAAAATAGAAGCTTGGAGAAGCTTCAGGTATATTCATGATAAGTCTTCGCTTGTCAGATTTTCATGATAACACATGGGTATTGGATACCGGGAGTGTTATCATATATGTAATTCATTGCAGGTTCTGGCAAGACCTAGGAGATTGGCTAGAGACGAGATGGACCTCAAGATGGGCAATGGAGCGAGAGTTACTGTAGTTACTGTTGGAGAGGTCACCCTACATCTACTTGATGGAGTTATTATTGCATTAGATGCATACTATTTTGTTCCCTCTATTATTAAAAATATTATTTCTATCTCTTGTTTAACAATTAGTGGATATAAATTAGTTTTTGAGAATAATAGTTGTTCAATAATTATGGATGGTGAGATCATCACTAGAGGGACCATTATAAATGGCTTATATGTGTTAAACACTTCTCCATATATCATGAATATAAATATGTCGAATAGGAAAAGAGATGAGATGAATAATGCATACCTATGACATTGTAGGCTAGGTCATATACATGAGGAAAGTATTCAAAAGTTGTTGAAAGATGGATACTTAGATCTATTTAACTATGAGTCATATGCAACTTGCGAACCTTGCTTTCGTGGGAAGATGACCAACTCTCCTTTTAGTGGAACTAAAGAGAGAGCCACCAAGTTATTGGAATTTATACATAGTGATGTATGTGATCCCATATTAACTCAGGCTATAGGTGGTTACTCATACATCATTACATTCATTGATGATTTCTCTAGGTATGGACACATGTATTTAATGAAGTACAAATATGAGACCTTTGAGAAATTCAGGGAATATAAGAATAAGGTAAAAAACCAAATTGGAAACAGTATTAAGACTCTTCGATCAGATCGAGGAGGAGAGTACTTGAGTATGGAGTTCACCCATTTCCTCAGGGACAATGAGATTCTATCCTAGTGGACACCTCCTTATACACCTCAGCTCAATGGTATATCAGAAAGGAGGAATCACACACTGTTAGACATGGTGCGATCCATGATGAGTTTCGTTGATCTACCCGTCTCATTCTAAGGATACGCCATAGAGACTGTAGCTTACCTTCTAAACAGAGTTCCATCAAAATTGGTAGTGTCTACACCATATGAGATATGGAAAGGAAAGAAGCCCGATCTTAAGGTAGTTAAGATTTAGGGTTGTCCTGCCCACGTTAGAAAATATAACCCTGACAAGTTGGAATCAAGGATGGAACGGTGCACGTTCGTGGGGTACCCTAAGGAGACTTTGGGGTATTATTTCTATCATCCTAAGGACCAAAATATCTTTGTTGCCAAGAGAACTGTGTTCCTTGAGAAGGACCACATTCTTGGTGGAAATAGTGGGAGTGAGATAGAATTGAGTGAGGTTGGAGAACCTAGCTCAAGCACCATTCCAGAACCAAAGTCTGTTCAGATACCTAACACACAAGTTCCAACTTTCCGTAGGTCTAATAGAGTATCTCACCCTCCTGAAAGATATGTGGGACATATCAGTGGAGATGACTCTTAGGATGTTGATCCTCAGACCTACGAGGAGGTTATTATGAGTATAAACTCCGGGAAGTGGCAAGAAGCCATGAATTCTGAGATGGATTCCATGTACTCTAACAAGCTTTGGAATCTTGTGGATGCACCTAAGGGTATTGTACCCATCGGCTGCAAATGGATCTTCAAGAATATGATCAGAGTAGATGAAAAGGTAGAGACCTATAGAGCAAGGCTGATAGCTAAAGGATATCGTCAAAGACAAGAAGTTGACTATGACGAAACTTTTTTACTTATAGTCATGCTTAAGTACATTAGAATTCTTTTGGCTATTGCAGCACACCATGATTATAAGATTTGGAAGATAGATGTCAAAATAACATTCCTTAATCGCAACCTTAAGGAGGAGGTGTATATAATATAACAAAGGGATTCGTATCCAAATAGAGTCTAGATAAAGTGTGTAGGTTGCTCAAGTCTATTTATGGACTAAAGCAAGCTTTCTGAAGTTGAAACATAAGATTTGATGAGACGATCAGATCTTATGACTTCGTTAAGAACGAAGATGAGCCTTGTGTATAAAGGAAGGTAAGTGAGAGTGCTATCACCTTCTTGGTGCTATATGTGGATGACATCCTAATCATTGGGAATAATATAGGAATGCTCTTTATGATAAAGGCTTGGCTATCTAAAAACTTCTTCATGAAAGACTTAGGGGAAACATCCTATATTTTGGGGATCCAGATCTATATTGATAGATCCAATAGGATGCTTGGCTTGTCCTAGTCTAGGTAGATAGACTCCATTGTCAAAAGGTTTGACATGAAAAATTCCAAGAGATGTCTCATACCGATGAGACATGGAATATCACTCTCTAAGAGTATATCCCCAAAGACTCCTAAAGAAAGGGCAGAGGATAAGATACCTTATGCCTCAGCAATAGGGTCTATCATGTATACGATGTTATATACCAAGCCTGATATAGCACATGCTCTGAGTGTCATGAGCAGGTATCAGGCAGATCCAGGTTTAGAACACTGGAAGGTAGTAAAGTGTATTTTGAAGTACTTGAGAAGGACTAAGGATCTTTTACTGGTATATAGAAGAGGTAGTCTCTAGGTTGAGGGCTACACAGACTTAAATTTTCAGTCCGACATTGATGATAGCAAGTCAAATTTAGGGTATATTTTCACTCTAAATGGAGGAGCAGTAAGCTGGAAGAGTTCCAAGCAAGATACTACTACTGACTCAACCATAGAGCCGGAATACATTAAGCAGTAAAGGAAGGGGTGTGGATGAAGAAGTTCATCAAAGATTTAAGAGTTGTACCAAGCAGCATGGAACCAATTCCTATATACTGCGACAACAACGGGGCGATTGCTCAAGCGAAGGAACCCATGTCTCATCAGAAGTCTAAGCATGTTTTGAGGAGGTTCTATCTGATTAGAGAGATCATAGCCCATAAAGATATAGCAATGGAAAGAGTTCCATTGGAAGATAACATTGCAGATCCACTGACGAAACCACTAGCTCAGATTGTATTTGAGCGTCACAGGGGTCTGATGGGGATCAGACACATAGGTGATTGACTTTAGGTTAAGTGGGAGATTGCTAGTTACAGGTGCCCTGCAAGCCAATCACGTGAGTGGTGGCATGTGTGACACACTACGTAATCGTTTTGCTTATGATTAATATTGGCATATTCTCACATTATATTATTTGTAGCATATATACTGTGATATCCTTGGTTCTGTGTAATAGGAATCAGATCATAATGAGATCACGATAATGAGATCGATTCACCTTTAAACACAAATTCTAAATAATCCCGGTCATAGGTTACTCGAGAGGGATATTGAGATAACTGGATAGACTAGTGTACTATATACCCGTCCATATGATAGAGGCAGCTGATCGCATAGCCACTTGTGTGGAGACACTAAGGATATAGCACATGTGCTCATTGGAGAATGAGTTCACTAGTAAATGATACCTAATATTAGACAGCGATTCCATAGTCCCAGTTGTGTATTTGGTCCTTAGACTTGAGACACCAAAGATGCCTTGTATGAGTACTCCTTTCTTTGACGCTAGACTTACAGGTTTAAAAAGCTTCAGATCTGGTACAGTTGGTTATCGGGATTGGTAGCCAACCTTATGAAGGCAATTGAGTGTCAATAGAGGATCATCCACTCTCGGTATCACGAGAGGAATATCTCATATGTGCTTGCTCAAACAAATCCCTGGCTAGGGTCATTCGGATTGAAAGAGAAAGAGTTCTTTGGCAGAATCCGATTAGAGCGAGACTATGACAGATTTCGTATATGACCTGACAGTACCATGTCCAATATATGGTCTCTGGGATATTAGTTGGATGAGGGATTATAGATACATGGTAACCATGGATAGACATGTCCGATGGATTCGATCCCCCTGTACCATCTGGGGACTATGACATAGTGGCCTAGTACGTCCATAGTTGATGAGTCGAGTGAATTATTATGGGGATAATAATTTACTATATCAGAAGGAGTTCTGATGGGAGTGACTCACGACCAGCTCGGTATCGGGCCTAGAGGGTCACACACATATGGTGGATGCTTCAACGAATAGAGGATTGGATGAAGATCCAATTAACCTCTATTCTCATTAGATGAGACCCTATGCTGATGGGCTCCTTGATTAAGACCCAATTAGAGGCCTAAGGAGATTATTGGATAGAGATCTAATAATGCAAGATTAGTAGGTAATTGGATGGAGATCCAATACCCATTAAGGAAGGAGCCCTAGGATTTTTTGGTGGCTCTCTATAAATAGGAGGGGATACTCATGGTTGATAGGCTACAACTTTAGCCACCACCTCCTATTCTCCTCCCTCCCTTTGTGCAAGAGTTGCGAGATCAGATTGGAGGAGTTTCGCTGCAGAGATCCATCGTGTGGATATCACATGAGAGGAGGACGCTTGACCTCCTTCATCTTCTCCATCCGGATCTAGAATACAGGGATATACGATCTCCCTAGGTAAAATCAATCTCTCACACATCGTAGTTTTTCAGTTTTTATGATTTTTCTTGCGACCCTAATCTTTTGCACGACGATTTGATCTGCGTGAGAAACTGGTTTTTATTTTGATTTTCGTTGCGTATGTGATGCTCCCGCTACGATTTTCCATCAAGATTAACCCTAAGCTTAGGATCCATTAGGGTTCTAATAGGGGAGTGCTTATTATATATGTAATTCGTTGTACGTTCTGGCAAGGCCTAAGATATTGGTAAGAGGTGAGATGGACCTTAAGATGGGCAATGGAGCAAGAGTTGCTGTAGTTGCTATTGATGAGGTTACCGTTCATTTGCTTGGTGGAGCTACCATTGTATTAGATGCATGCTATTACATTTCCTTTATTATAAAAAATGTTATTTTTATTTCTTGTTTGATAGTTAGTGTATATAAACTAGTTTTTAAGAATAATAGTTGTTCATTAATTTTGGATGATGAGATTATCACTAGAGGAATGTTGATTAATAGCTTATATGTGTTAGATTTTCTCCACACATCATGAATATAAGTACGTTTAAGAGGAAAAGAGATGAGGTGAACAGTGCATACCTATGATATTGTAGGTTAGGTCATCTCCACGAGGGAAGGATTCAAAAGGTATTGAAAGATGGATACTTAGATCCATTCGATTATGAGTCATATACAACTTGCGAACCTTGCTTTCATGGAAAGTTAACTAACCCTCCTTCTAGTGGAACTGAAGAAAGAGCCACTGAGTTGTTGGAACTCATCATAGCGATGTATATGGTCCCATGTCGACCCAAGCTATAGGTGGTTACTCCTGCTTCATTATATTCACTATCGATTTCTCTGGTATAGACACGTGTACTTGATGAAGTATAAGTCTGAGGCCTTCGAGAAATTCAGGGAATATAAGAATGAAGTAGAGAACTAGACTAGAAAGAGTATTAAGATCCTTCGATCAGACCAAGGAGGAAAGTACTTAAGTACACAGTTCACCCATTTCCTCAGGGATCATGAGGTTCTATCTCAGTAGACACCTCCTTATACACCTCGGCTCAATGGTGTATTAGAAAAGAGAAATCACATGTTGTTAGACATGGTACGGTTTATGATGAGTTTCGCTGACTTACCCGTCTCATTTTGGGACATACCCTAGAGACCACAACTTACCTTTTGAATGGAGTTCTATCTAGGCCGGTAGTGTCTACACCATATGAGATATGCAATAGGAAGAAGTCTGATCTTAAGGTTGTCAAATTTAGGGGTGCTCTACCCACGTGAGAAGACACAACTTCGACAAGTTAGAATCAGGGATGGAGTGATGCAAGTTCGTGGGATACTCCAAGGAAACTTGTGGGTACTATTTCTATCGTCCTAAGGATCAGAAGATCTTTGCTGCTAAAAGGGCTATTTTTCTTGAGAAGGAACACGTTCTTGGTGGAAACAGTAGGAGTGCGATAGCGTTGAGCGAGGTTGGAGAACCTAGCTCAAGTACCATTCTAAAGATCGAGTCTGTTCTGGTATATAACACACAAGTTCTAACTTGGTATAGATTTACAAAGTATCTCACCCTCTTGAAATATATGTGGGATACATCAGTGGAGAGGATGCTGGTTACAGGTGCTCTGCAAACCAATCACGTGAGTGATGGCACGTGTGACACATTGCAGAGTCTTTTTGCATTATTATTTATTGGCATATTATCACATTATATTTTATGTTGAATATATATATTGTGATGTCCTTGATTCCAGGAAATGAGAATCAGATCGTGATGTGATCATGATAATAAAATTGGTTCACCTTTAAATAAAGATCCTAAATAATCCCGGTCATAGGTTGCTTAAGAGGGACATCGAGACAACTGGATAGACCAGTGTGCTATATACCTGTCCATATAATGGATGCGACTGGTCTCATAGCCACTTGTGCGGAGACACTAAGGATACAATACAGGTGCTAATTGGAGAATGAGTTCATTGATTGATCCACTTATGGAATGTTGTATAGTTAATGATACATGATATCAAACAACGATTCTGTAGTCTTAGTTATGTATTTAGTCCTTAGACTTGAGACACCAAAGATACTTTGTTTGAGTACTCTCTTTGACATCAGATTTATAGGTCTGGAAAGTTCTAGATCTAGTACAACCAGTTATCGAGATTGGTAGCCAACTTATGAAGGCTATTGAGTGTCAATAGAGGATCATCCACTCTCGATATTATGAGAGGAATATCTTGTATACTCTTGCTCAGGTAAATCCCTGATCAGGTTGATCGGATTGAGAGACAATGAGTTCTCTGAGAGAATCTGATTAGAGCCAGACTTAAACAGATTTCGTATATGGCCTGACAATACTATGCTTGGTATATGATATTTAGGATATTAGATGGATGAGGGATTATAGATACATGGTAACTATGGACAAATAGGTCTAATGGATAAGATCCCCTGTACCATCTGGGGACTATGGTGTAGTGGCCTAGTATGTCCATAGTTGATGAGTCGAGTGAATTATTGTGAGATAATAATTCACTAAGTCTGAATGAGTTCTGACAAGTAGGACTCATGGACAGCTCAGTATTGGGTCTAGAGGGTCACACACATATGGTGGATGCTTCAGCAAATAGAGGATTGGATATGAGTTATCCAATTAGCCCCTATTCTCATTAAATGAGATCCTATATTGATGAGCTCCTTGCATGATGCCTAATTAGATGCCAAAGAAGATTATTGGATAGAGATCTAGTAATCCAAGGTTAGTAGGTAATTGGATGAAGATCCAATATCCATTAAGGCAAGATAAATTAGGGTTATATGGGTGACACATTGTAAATAGGAGGGGAGGCAAATAGATGATAAGCTGCACCTTTGGCCATCCCCTCTTATTCTCCTCCCTCCCTCATCTTCTTAGCCAACTAGCCCTTCCCTACTATGAGAGGGCAATGAAAAAGATAGCAGATCTTCTTCTATGAGTACTACATGAATGTGTGCAAAAGTTATAGGTTTTTGGGCTGCGATTAGAGGAGCATCGCTATAACCATCCATCGTGTGGATACTGCTAGAGAGGAGGACATTTGACCTTCTTCATCCTCTCCATATGGATCTAGAATTTTAGGGATATATACAATCTCCCTAGGTAATCAATCTCTCATGTATCATAGTTTTTTATTTTTATAAGTTTTCGCGTACTAATCTTTGCATAATGATGTGATAACTGTGGGAAATCAGTTATTTTTTGTTCATCTATTACGCATGTGATGCTCTTTTATGGTTTCATAATAGTGGTATCAAAGCTAGGTTGCTCATGCAAAAGATTAGTTTTTAAACTACGTGTGATTAGATTGAATCGCGTAGAATTATTCTACGCATTCTTGTAGCGGGCAAACTCCTTGAGTGCAGGGGCGACCACGTGCGAGCAAGCCGCTTATAGGGGCGGTTGCTCATGGCTAAACCCCTCACAAGGGCGATCGCCCACGGCTTGGGCCCCTACAAGGGCAATCGCTTGTGGCCCAGTACCATGTTGGGGCGGTCGCTTGCAGTCAAGGTTGCCAGCAAGTGGTGGCCACCCACGACTAGGCCCCTAACAGGGTCTAACCACCTACGACAGACCACCTGTAGGGACGGTCACCCGCGGGCAGGTCGCTTACAAGGGCAACACCCATAGAGGCAGCACCTACGAGCACAATGCCCGAACGGGTAGGCTGCGGGTAAAGGTACCGCCGTAGAGGCAGTGCCCACCCGCACAGGCAGCCCCCTACGGGTAGGGGAGGCCATCGATGGTGCACAAGGGTGCCACCTGTATAAGGGCGATGATGGTAGCCCGCTGTAAAGGGGTAGAGGGATTAAGGTTTTTCCTAAAGGATGATGGTAGCTGAATCCTAACCATAGTTGATTGAGTCGAGCCCTTAGATTGGGCCTTGTTGGCTAACCTAGACTTGACACTAGGTCAATGAGTCTATTTTAATAAATCAGCCCAAATCCTAGTAGGGTTAGGATTCGACTGAACTAGAGTCTGATTAAGAGTCGAAAGTTGGATACGGGTCCGAGTCAATTGAGTAACGAATGCAATAAACCCTAATATAGCCACCACCCCCTAGTAAAAAAGTGGTTGACTAGGGTTATGGAGGAGTCCTTATGGGATAGGAGTCCCCTAGCCGCCGCCTCCTCTTAAGAGAGGCTGACTAGGGCAAAAGGGGGAGAGTCTCACTTAGCTTAAACTCTCTCTAGGGTGGAATAAGAATAAAATTAGGAGTTGGAGACCCCTATAGCCACCAGCCACATCATAGTTAGGAGTTAGTTAGGGGTTAGGAGTTGAGGGGAAGACGAGTCTTAGTTTAGTAGGAGTTTTAGTTTACTTAGAGTAAAAGTTGATTAGAAGTTAGAGTTTGTTGGAGTAAGAGTCATATTAGGAATTGGGATGTAGAAGCCCTATAAATAGCTTGTATTCTTCGCTCTTTTCATCATCAATAGAACAATTATTTGTAGCCATTAGGCAGAAAACCAAGGAGGGAGGAACCCCTGTAGAGTTCCAAAGAGGCTGATCCCCTATAGAGATCACCCCAAGCTTAGAATCCGTAAGGGTTCTAACACTTGATATCAGAGTAGAGTTCTTAGTGTCTTGCTGCCCTTCCACAGTCACCCATAATCCTTCAACTGCCACCCAAGCAATTCCCACAATTTCTTAGATTATCGCAGAATTCCGTCTTCATCTCCACTACCACAGATCATCTTTTGATCTCCCCACGAATTGCAACAGGTTCTAGTTTTTCCTACCTTATTGCTACTATAATTTAGTTATCCTTCATCCAAAAATCTAAAAAAAATTATTCCTATCTCGTTGCATAAACTTTTTGTCGCAAAGTCTCCATCTTTACGATGAAAGTTATGTTACAGAATTTAGCCACATATCGCGACCTATTTTGATCTTGCTATTGTGATTTTTCTATCCAATCTTCCATAAGTTTTTTATGATGGCTTTGGCACTCTTTAACAGCAGATTTTCCTTTGGTTTTATCAAAAAATTATCGATATAAATCACTGATCTTTTATGTCCAATCTGTTGCCTTTTAGGTGTAAAAATCTGCCGTAGCACCTTTCCGTAATATTTGATCTTGTCGAATCTTTTGTTGTCGTATTCTTCCATAATTTTTGTTGATATTATCTTTCCCAAACCAGTGGATTCCCATTGAGTTATACTTGAATCCTTGTTTCGAACCTCTGGAAAAAATTGAATATATACTACTAAAATTTTTCGATGAAAATTTTTGCAACTGTACCTTTGTCATTCTTCTTCTCCCAAACTCCTAAAACCCTACCAATCATGGTTCCACCAACCATATCATCTTTAGGGTATTCCTCTACCCTTAAGACGTTATCGTCATAACCTATTTCCATAATCCTAACAACACCCAAAATAATAACCCAAAATAATGACCTATCGTAGCCACAACCCTCCACCATCGATCTTATCTTTCGTGGCCACCAATCCCTACCAAACTGGTTGCTTCCATCAATAGCAACCCTAAGCCACCCCTCTAACCCTAAACCTCCCTTACAGCCTCTACAATAGCCCCAGACAGTAGTATCAATAGTACCCTCTTTGATGAAAAATTTTGCTACACTACCTTAAGACTCTTTGATTAGATCGAGGAGGAGAGTACTTGAGTATAGAGTTCACCCATTTCCTCAAGAACCATGAGATTCTATCCCAGTTGATACCTTCTTATACACCTCAGCTCAATGGTGTATCAGATAGGTGGAATCACATGTTGTTATACATGGTGCGGTCCATGATGAGTTTCACTGACCTACCCGTCTCATTCTAGGGATACACCATAGAGACCATAGTTTACCTTCTAAACATAGTTCTATCTAGGTCAGTAGTGTCTACATTATATGAGATATGGAAAGTGAAGAAGCTCGATCTTGAGATTGTTAAGATTTGGGGTTGCCCTGTGATATGACCCCAGAAGGAGCCCTATAGATTTTGATCGCTGAGGGGGATCAACCCTTGGAACGTTATAGGGGTTCCTCCCTCCTAAACTCAGCACAAAGACTGAATTGAAGATGATAATTGCTTAATAAAAAGAGGTGGAGGCTACATGCTTATATAGAGCTCCAAACCCTAGCCCTAGGGGGTGCTTGCCTAATTAAGATTACCCTTTTACCCCTTCTATAGCTTACCTGCCTTAGAGGGAACATGTGATGGCTAGGTTGGCTCTATAGCCAACCTAAGCAGGGGGAAACCCTAGCTTACCAACCCAGTAAGGGGGGCGATGGCCACTAAGCCCTAAGGGCTAATCTAAACCCTAGCCATACTCCTTTATAAGATATGAGTGACTTTATTACAATCTAGTAGGATTTTATTGACTACTTCTAGGGAGATTAGGACTCAATCCTGCTAGAGTCCTATCAAACCCGCCCTCTTAAAATTAACCTTGTCCTCAAGGCTGGAGTTCCATGAACTCAAGGAACCAGGTCTGCAGCTCCTTATCAGCTTGGGTGTCAGTTGGAAGAACTTGAGCTGAATCGTCGTCTTTAAATTTCCATTTGAGGTGGGATACTTAGAGGATCAATTGTAATTTTAATCCGGTGCATTGATATGATCTCCAGGTTAGGGCCCCAATGTGATCCCCAATTTTTCAAGGCCCAAAGAAATAAGGAGATCACTTTCTTGAGCCTTGAATTTCGTGCTGGTGGAGCTGGAGATGAAGGGGGACTTGATCTTTCTCAAGAAACTTTCTTTTGCTCCATCGTTTATCAGGGGGAAGTTTCTTCCTTGCATAGGCTGCCACGTGGTTGCTCTGTAATAGTAGTCGTGCCTTCTTTTAGAGTGAGGGCTGTCCTCTGATAAAATCTCTAGTGGTGTGAGCCGATCTGAGTCTGAGGTGGGTAGGAGTGGTGATATTTCAGGGCCCATTTTTTACTTCTTCGTGCTGTTGACCATATTGCATGAGGATAGTACTGACCCCCACTCTGGATGTGTCTGCTCCAATAATAAATACTTGGCCATGATTTGGTGTGGACGACATCGTGGTCGTGAGGGCTATAGTTCCACTAGGCCAAGGTGGTGCATCTTTCTTTATAATGAGAGGTTCATGCTTCGTTGAGTCCTACGAATGATCCTTCCCCTTTTCTGATTTCGCCACTAGAGGGGCTTAATTTTCTCGCGGTCTTGGGTCGTAGATCGGAGGTCATCATCAAAGAAATCTTTAAGCATCATGGTCCGATCCTGGGGAAAGTCATGGAAGTCACCTGAGATCAGCAACCATGGTGAGTTCGATGGGATGTAACACTTTAGAAATAGCTTATCTCCGGATAAAAGGATGTAGGGATGTATCGTAGCGGGAAATAAGCATGGTTGAACAATCTGTCTCTATCATCTCTTGGATGACCCTTTTACTTTCGACCTTCTGAGGTTGTAGGAAGAAATCTAGCTGAGCAACAACTAGTAGAAGTTTTGGCCTGTTCAGCATAGGGTGGTCGGACAGCTTCAGAGGAGGTAATCAGCTCAGTTTGGTGGAGACGCGTAAAATTTTAGCAAGCTGTGGGAGAGGGTTCTTATCTTCAATCTCATGAAACCCTTTAATTTGAATTGGGAAACCACTGGATTTTTCTTTTGGTACTCCCTCCAAGTGTTGTGTTGTAGTTGTAGTCATTGGGCTCCCTCGTAGAATCACCTGTTTTCCTTTTCTGAAAAATTTTATGGTTAGCTTCAAAAAATTTCAGAAAACATCTCCAATCGTGGACAACCAATTAATGCCAAGCACTATATGAAAACCATTAAGAGGGAGGAGGAAAAACTCAGCAACTACGTCTTGCTCCTATAGGATCAGTTTTACCCACGGGCACTTCTGGTTACACTTCAGAATCTGGCCGTTAGCTACATTGACTTCGAACCCATTGTAATCTTCTTTTTGGAGCATTAAGTGGGCAACAACCTTATTGCTCATGAAGTTGTGTGTGCTCCAAGTGTCGATGAGGATGATAACGGACTGCTGCTCGGGAAACCCTTCGATCTTCAATATTTATAGGTTGGTGTAGCTGGCTAAGGTAGGGATTGTGCGGGTGGCCAGTTGTGGTGTATCCTTCTCCTTAGGCTCGAGAGTCATATCTTCAAGTTTGGTTCTTCAGTGGGTGCAATCATCAGCGGTGTCTCCTTTTTACATTTGTGTTCTAGGTTCCATAATTTATCACAACACCCACATAGGCCCTTTGTCGATCCATCATGAAGGTCTTCTCTTGTTAATTTCTGTGGCTGAGGGGGTCGGCTGACAGTAGGAGGAGGTGAAAGCTTTGGTGCCACTGGTCGGGGAGCAACTCTAGTCTTTCGAGCTTCATAGTTCAATCGCTCCTCTTGATGTCGCACAAAGGAGATGGCTGCCTTAAGTATATACGGCTGTCACACTTTAACTTCTTCCTGAATCTCCAGCTTCAAGCCCTCAATAAAAGTCCTTAATATTTATTTTTTAGACTAATCATAAGTTTGATTAGATAACCTTTCAAACCTGGTTTGGTACTCTTGGATGGTGGAGGTTTGACGGATCATCATTAGTTCTTCGCTAAGGTTCTTTTTACAATCCAAATTTGCATCGTGTTGTGATCTTATTAGGCTCGATGATTGGCCCAATCTAAACTCTTCAAAGAGAGCACGTAATTTAACATCCATACACGTCTCAAGAGCCTCCAATTTGGCTTCGAATAAGCCCACCGATGTCATGATGTAAGGATCTCCAACCTATCAAATCAAACCGATTAAAGAGTGTAGCTGCAATCTTCAGGCTAAAGGCAGCGATGTTAGGGCTGTGGTGGTGAAGTCTCCAAGTGGAGGATGACAGCCGAGGGTAGCAGCAACGGTGGAGGAAGAAAATGGCAGCAGTAACATCCGCTACGGTCCTTCGGTGATGCTGCAATGTTGATGCTGCAATGTCGTCGAGGCTATGATTTTTTAGATGATTGATATTTGTCAAAAGATGGCAGCCAAGAGATTCAAGTTGGAATGCAGCAGTGATGGCGGAGGAAGAAGAGGGCAACATCAACGTCGGCTACGGCTACAGTGCGACTTCGTGGCTACAGGTGGCATCGGTTGCAGCAAGGGTGCGGCTGCAATAGGAGGAAGACGAGGCAGCGAGGTAGTTGCGGAGGAGGGCAGCAGCAGTGTGGAGTGAGAGATGGCTGCTGTTGTGTTTAATTTGTTGCTAGTTGCAATCAAGATAGTTAGCAGCGAATGATTGTTGCGGGCTGTGATATAAACAGATTGCAGCGAAAGATCGCTGCTGGTAGCTTTTTGCCGCAAGGATCGCTGTTGCTGCGATCAAGGAGGATGGCAGCAAGAGATCGCTGTTGGCAGCATTGGACAGCAAAAGATGCGTGCTACGGTTGAAGGGATAAGGGAGATTGGGTGGCTGAAAGGTTGGTGGATCGAAGGCTTCGATTTTTGGGTGCGGTTTGTGGCTGTTTTTGGTGCGATTTGGGGCTGCAATTTTGTGGAGTTTAGCTATGAATTGGTATGGTTTTAGGGCTGTGATAGTAGTAGATAAAGGTTAGGAAAATATATTTTAGATATGGGATAGATGGCAACAAAGATAGGTGTATCGGTAAGGAAATTTGGCTAAAAAGGTAAGTGGATTGATAAGGAAGTAGGCTGATTTGGGTGGCTGATTTGGGGGGCTGTTTGGATTCGGTTTAGGGTAATATTTGGAAGGGTTTTTGGTGAGGATGGTAGGGTTTGGAGATGAGGAAAAGAGAGTTTAAAATCCCACAAAAAATAGCACTCAAATCTGATAGAATTCGGTGAAAAGAAGTACTGCGATGTGCTGTCCTATTGAAGCGATTTTTATGTCGAAGAAACGATGACTTCTCAACATAAATTCCAGAGGAAAGTTTAAGAAAATTATACATAAACCCTTGGTTTAGATGTTTTCAATGCCAGTAGAAACTTTGACAAAATTTTGGCAGCATAACAGTAGGGAAATAGGGCAAAAGATGCAAGGCAGATTCCTTTGTCGTAAAATTCTAAAACTGCATGATGGTGAAAGATCATACAAGAAAACTAGTTCTAGAAGGAGTTTTTATGTAAAATTAAATCTAGATGAAAGCCAACTTGATCTTGAGAATTGTGTAAAAGTTTTGGCCAGAAAGGATGAACAAAAGTTCAGTTTCAAGTAGCAACAATCGGCTAAAAATTTCTAAAGTGTTTCGCCTTTGCAACGATGATAACGTTTGCGATTGTAAAAATTTGCAGCAAAGAAACTTTGGAAAACTTCTCCCATATATAATATGAAGGATCTTGCAGTATTGAAGAGGTGTGGGTTATAAAAATATACCAGAATTTCAGATCAAACACAGGGGGCAGCGACAGATTGATTTGATCTATTGCTGGGGTGGAAGGTCGAGGCGGCTGAGATGGCTACAGGGGTAGCAAGATTACTACTATAATACTAGATGATAAGATCCCAGAAAGAGCCCTATAAATTTTGATTATTGAGGGGGATCAACCCTTGGAATGCTACAGGGGTTTCTCCCTCCTAGACTCGGCACAAAGGCTGAATTGAAGATGATAACTGCTTAATAAAAAGAGATGGAGGCTACATGCTTATATAGGGCTCCAAACCCTAGCCCTAGGGGATGCTTGCCTAACTAAAATTATCCTTTTGTCCCTTCTATAGCCTACCTACCTTAGAAGAAACAGGTGGCGGCTAGGTTGGCTATATAGCCGACCTAAGCAGGGGGAAACCCTAGCCTTCCAACCCAGTAAGGAGGGCGACGGCCACTAAGCCCTAAGGGCTAATCTAAACCCTAGCCATACTCCTTTATAAGATAGGAGTGACTTTATTATAATCTAGTAGGGTTTTATTGTCTAATTCTAGGGAGATTAGGACTCAACCCTGCTGGAGTCCTA
Organism: Ensete ventricosum; assembly: GCA_029747655.1. Taxonomy (NCBI): domain Eukaryota; kingdom Viridiplantae; phylum Streptophyta; class Magnoliopsida; order Zingiberales; family Musaceae; genus Ensete; species Ensete ventricosum. The sequence continues at coordinate 11,649,872 of JAQQAF010000002.1, read as the reverse complement.
TCACCCTACCCACGTTAGAAGACATAGCCCCAACAAGTTGGAATCAAGGATAGAACGATACAAATTCATGAGATACCCCAAAGAAACTTGGGGGGTATTGTTTCTATCATCGTAAGGATCATAAGATTTTTGTTGCTAAGAGGACTGTGTTCTTTAAGAAGGAATATATTCTTGGTGGAAACAGTGGGAGTGAGATAAAATTGAGTGAGGTTGGAGAACCTATCTCAAGCATAATTCCAAAGTCCGAGTCTATTCAGGTATATAGCACATAAGTTACAACTTTGTACAGGTCTAGTAGAGTATCTCACCCTCTTGAAAGATATATGAGATATGTTAGTGGAGAGGACAATCAGGATATTGATCCTCAAACCTACGAGAAGGCTATTATGAGTATAGACTTCGGGAATTAGCAAGAAGCCATGAATTCTGAGATGGACTCCATGTACTCCAATAAGGTTTAGAACCTTGTGGATGCACCTAAGGGTATTGTACCCATTGGCTGCAAATGGATCTTCAAGAAGAAAATTAGAGTAGATGGAGAGCCATTAGGCAAGGTTGATGGCTAAAGGATATCATCAAAGTCGAGGAGTTGATTATGACAAAACCTTCTCACTTGTAGTCATGTTGAAATCCATTAGAATTCTTTTAGCCATTGGAACACACTATGACTATGAGATCTGGCAGATGGATGTGAAAATTATATTCCTTAATGACAACCTCAAGGAGGAGATGTATATGATACAACTAGAGGGATTCATATCCAATGAGTCCAGATAAGGTGTGCAGGTTGCTAAGGTCCATTTATGGAATGAAGCAAGCATCCCAAAGTTGAAACATATGATTTAATGAGGAAATCATATTTTATGATTTTGTTAAGAACGAAGATAAGTCTTGTGTGTACATGAAGGTAAGTGGAAGCGTTATCACCTTCTTGGTGTTGTATATGGATGATATCCTAATCATTAGGAATGATGTAGGAATGCTCTATAAAGTTAAGGCTTGGCTATCTAGAAACTTCTCCATGAAAGACTTAGGGGAAACATCCTACATTTTGAGGATCCAGATCTATAGAAATAGATCTAAGAGGATATTTGACTTGTCTCAGTACAAGTACATAGACTCCATTGTCAAAAGGTTTGGCATGAAAAATTTCAAGAGATGACTCATATTGATGAGACATGAAATATCACTTTCTAGGAGCATGTCCTTAAAGACTCCTAAAGAAAGGGCAGACATAGATAGGATACCCTATGCCTCAGTGATAGGGTCTATTATATATGTTATGCTATGTACCAAGCTAATATAACGTATGCTCTGAGTGTTATGAGCAGGTATCAGCGGATCCAGGTTTGGAACACTAGAAGGTAGTAAAATATATCCTTAAATAATTGAGAAGGACTAAAGATCTTTTATTGGTATACAGAGGAGGTAGCCTCTAGGTTAAAGGCTACACAGACTCAAGTTTCTAGTCCGACATTGATGATAGCAAGTCGAACTCAGGATATGTCTTCACCCTAAATAGATGAGTAGTAAGCTAGAAGATTTCTAAGCAAAAAATTACTACTGACTCAACCATAGAGACGAAGTACATTGCTATGACAGAAGCAACAAAGGAGAGAGTATGGATGAAGAAGTTCATCACAGATTTGTGAGTCGTACTAAGCAACGAAGAGTTGATTCTCATATATAGCGACACCAACAGAGCGGTGGCCCTAGCAAGGGAACCTAGGTCTCATCAGAATTATTCTGAGGAGGTTCCAACCGATTAGAGAGATAGTAGCCTGTAAAGATTTAGCAATATCAAGAGTTTCATCCGAAGATAACATTGTAGATCCACTGACAAAGCTACTGGCTCAAACTGTCTTTGAGCATTACAGGGGCCCCTGGATGTCAAACACATAGGTGATTGACTTTAGGTCAAGTGAAAGATAATTGATTACAGGTGTCTTGCAAGCCAATTACGTGAGTGATGGCACATATGACACGCTACGCGATCTTTTTGCTTACTATTATTATTGGCATATTCTCATGTTATGTTGCATGATACATATACTATGATGTCCTTGTTCTGTACAATGGGGATCAGATTATGATGAGATCCCGATTATGAGATTGATTTGCCTTTAAACATATATCTTAAATAATCTCGATCATATGTTACATAAGAGGAATATTGAGATTGTTGACTCTCGGATTTCGATTATGAATCAATTGATGAGTTTTATGATCTAACTCATGTGTTAAAGAAAGTGATGTAGGATTAACTATGATGGTAAAAGGGCATTACAATCTGGGCCGGAGTCAGGTTCGAGCATCGGGCCAAGGTTTAGACGACGTAGTGGGAGCTCGCCGAGAGTTCGTCAGAGGTCGACCAATGTTTGGACGATGTTATCGGGAACTCGCCAAGAGCTCAGTAGAGATTTGCCGGGAAGTTTATCGGGAGTTCATCGACAGGTTGTCAGGAGCTCACCGAGAGTTCTCCTCATTTCGTCTTATGTAGTTTTTTTTTATTTAAGGGAGAGCTCTGAGTCTTGTAAAGGTTATCTCCTAAACCTGTAAAAGGAGAATAGAGTTATAAGAGGGTAGTTGATCTTCACCCATTGAAGGAAGATCAATAGTGGAAGCCGGTGGCCTCAACGGAGGAAGAATCGGGAAGTGGATGTAGGTCACGAGACCAAACCATTATAAAATCGGTTTGCTTCCTCTTTTTTACTCTTTAACTTTATTGCTCCATTATTTAACTATATATTATCTTTGCTTGCACTATTACAAACATCTCTACACTTAAACATATTTTTGATACGGTTTTCATTGAACAAAATTTTCAAATCGACGTATTTTTTCATTAGCACTAATTCACCCCCCTCTTAGTGCCGCTTTGATCCTAATAATTAGTATCAGAGCCACGTTTTCTCTCTATTTGGCTTAAAATCCAAGAGAGATAGCTTTTATTGGCAATCAAGAGGGATTTTCTATCACTCGTCCTCCATGTTCAATGAGATGAATTACACGTATTGGAAAATTAGAATGAGAATTTTTCTACTTTCTATGGATTTTGAATTATGACATATTATTGAAAGCGGTTTTGAAAAGTCTTCAAAACCGATGAATGAATGGGATGATTTGGAAAAGAAGACTTTCTCTTTAAATGCTAAAGCGATGAATGCTTTATTTTATGCTCTTGATAAAAATGAATTTAATCGAATTTCTATATGTGAAATTGTGCACGAGATTTGGCATACACTTAAAATCACACACGAAGGCACTAGTCGAGTTAAAGAGTCGAAAATTAATCTTTTAGGGCATAGCTATGAATTGTTTCACATGAAACCAAGTCAGATCATTGAAGACAATGTACACTCATTTTACGGATGTCGTCAATGGTCTAAAAGCACTTAGTAAAAGTTTTTCTATTTCAAACTTGTTAACAAAATATTAAGATCCCTTCCAAAAAGTTAGAATCCTAAAGTAACGACAATACAAGAAGCAAAAGACTTAAATAATTTTTCACTTGAAGAATTAATTGGGTCTTTGATGACTTACAAAATGACATGTATAGCACATGATGAACTCGAGAACAACTTCCAAAGAATAGGAAGGACATAGCACTTAGAACTAAGGAAGACCACTTAGGAGAAAATGATGATTATGAGGACTTTGCAGTTCTTACAAGAAAATTTAAGAAATTCTTAAAAATGACTAAAACAAAACAAGATGCTAAGAACAAAAGTGAACTAAAAAAGGACTCAATAATATGTTATGAATGTAAGAAGCTAGGTCACTTCAAAAATGAATGTCCCCGAGTGAAGAAGAAGCAACCAAAGAAGAAGAAGGTGCTCAAAGCCACTTGGGATGACTCAAGTTCATCCGAAGACGAGGAGCCAACCAACAAGGAAGAAGTTACAAATTACGCTTTAATGACATTTGGCGACAAGGTAAGTAACCTAAACGAGTCTTCTTTATCTCATGATGAATTATTTAATGCATTCAATGATTTGTTTGATGATTTTAAATTAGTTAGTAAAAAGTAAAAATTGTTAAAGAAAGAGCAAGCTTCACTTGCTAGTAAATTTAAAAATTTTAAAAAGGAGTATGATGAACATAGGATAGCTCCTTGCACTAAGTACAAAGAATTAGATATACTTAAGAAAGAAAATATTTCATTACAAGAAACATTAGAAAAATTTAAAATAAGTAACAAATCCTTAAACATGATCCTTACTAATAAAGGTCATATTCATAGAAAGGAAGGAATTGGCTTTGTAAGTAACACTCAATAAAAGCCAACCATCTTCATTAAAGGACCTACATTATATGCTTCACCTAGAAATAAATGTAATTTTTGTGGAAGACTTGAACACTATGCTTATAAATGTTCATTTAAAAGGCATAGTACACACAAATTTATCTGGGTTCCTAAAGGCAAATGAGTAAAATTAGTAAAATTAGGTATAATTTTTCATGAGAAACCCAAAGGCAAATGAGTACCTAAACCAAAACCTCATTTCTTGTAGGAATGTCTCTAAACAAAGGCTAGAAGCACAAAATGATACCTTGATAGTGGATGCTCAAGGTACATGACCAGAGATCCAACTCATTTCTCTAAGCTTACTAGCCTAAATGAAGAATTTGTCACTTTCAGAGACAACAACAAGGAAAAAATCATTGGGAAAGGAACTATAGGTAACAAATCAAACCTCTTGATAGAAGATATATTATTAGTTGATGGTTTGAAACATAATCTACTAAGCATTAGCCAGTTGTGTAATAAAGGATACATTATCAAATTTGAATCTAATGTTTGTATAATTGAAGTACTACACAAAAATAGTTTTATGATTGCCTTAAGAAGTAATAATGTGTATACTATCGACATTGATAATTTTTATGATGAAATATGTTTTTCGACTTTAAATGATGATGCATGGATTTGGCACAGGAGACTAGGACATGCTAGCATGAAACTATTAAACCAAATCTCAACTAAAAATCTAGTAAGAGGAATGCCTAGCATCAAGTTCGTAAAAGACAAAGTTTGTGATGCATGTCAACTAGGAAAATAAATAAAAAGTAGTTTCAAATCAAAAAATCAAATAAGCACCTCTAGACCACTATAATTGATCCATATGGATTTATTTAGATCAATTAATACTACAAGCTTAGGAGGTAGCAAATATGTTTTTGTTATTGTAGATGATTATTGTAGATATACTTGGACCTATTTCTTGGCACATAAAAGTGATTCTTTCAAATATTTTTTAAAATTTTGCAAACTTATTCAAAACGAGAAGAGTTTTATGATTTCATCTATACGTAGTGATCATGGTGGTGAGTTTCAAAATCATGATTTTCAAAATTTTTATGACTCGAATGAGTATAATCATAATTTCTCTACTCCTAGAAATCCACAACAAAATGGAGTAGTGAAAAAAAAAAAGTGCTTACAAGAAATGGCTAGAACTATATTAAACGAACATAGCCTACCTAAATATTTTTCGACCAAAGCCATTAACACGACATGTTATGTCATGAATAGGGTTCTCAAAAGACCATTACTCTCCAAAACTCCTTATGAATTATGGAATAATAAAAAAAACCTAATATTTCATATTTCAAAGTATTCGGTTGTAGATGTTTTATTTTGAATGAAAAGATGCCTTAGGAAAGTTCGATGCAAAATCCAATGAAGATATATTTCTTGGTTATTCCTCAATTTCAAAAGCTTATCGTGTCTTTGATAAAAGAACTCTAGTAATTTAGGAATCCATCCATATTATTTTTAATGAGGTTCCCAAATTGATGAAAATTGATGTTGATGATGATTTTGATTTTGATACTTTAAATTTAAATGATAAATCTTCTCTCCAAAATAACTTGGATGCATCTACTTCCAAGGAATCCTTACCTAAGGAATAGAAGTATGTAGATACCTATCCTAAGGAGTTAATAATAGGAGATACATTAAAAGGTCTTCAAACTCATTCATCATTTAAGAATTTTTGTGCTAACGCCACATTTTTATCTCAAATTGAACTAAAATACATTGAGGAAGCCTTAAAAGATGATTCTTGGGTTATTTCAATGCATGAAAAGTTAAACCAATTTGAGAGAAATGAGATATGAGAGCTTGTTCCTAGACCTAGTGACCGTTTAAAATACATTCGCTCCTATGGCTAGACTTTAAGCCATAAGGATGCTCCTTGCCTTTGCCTTTTTTAAGAATTTTAAGTTATTTCAAATGGATGTCAAAAGTGTTTTTCTTAATGGTTCTATTTCGAAGAAGTTTATGTTAAACAACCCCCTGGTTTTGAAAATGATATTTTTTCGGATCATGTTTTTAAACTATCTAAAGCTCTTTATGGATTGAAATAAGCCCCTAGGGCTTGGTATGAAAGACTTGGCTCTTTTCTTATTTCAAATAATTTTTTGAAAGACAAGGTTGATACCATATTATTTTTTAAGTATTTTAAAAATAATTTTTTGGTTATTCAAATTTATGTTGATGATATTATTTTTGGTTCAACAAATGAATCCTTATGTGAAACTTTTGCCAAGAGTATGAGCCAAGAATTTAAAATGAGCCTAATGGGTGAATTAACATTTTTCTTAGGATTACAAATAAAATAATTAAATGATGGTATCTTTATAAGTCAAACTAAGTATACCTTAGATTTGTTAAAATGATTTAGTATGGACAACACCCATCAGCACTTCTACAAAATTAAACTTAGATAATGAAGGTGAAAACTTTGATAAAAAAATATATAGAGGAATGATAGGTAGTTTATTATATTTAACTGCTACTAGACCAGACATAATGTTTAGTGTTGGATTGTGTATAAGATTTCAATCCAATCCTAAATGTTTTCATTTTAAGACAATTAAGTGAATATTTAGATATTTAAAAGGAACTTTTAATTTAGGTTTATGGTATCCTAAGTCTAAAATTTTTTATTTACTTGCCTATGCGGATGTCGATTTTGGAGGTTGTAGAATAGATAAAAAAAGTACAACTGGAACATGTCAATTCTTATGACATGCTCTTATTTCTTGGTCTTCTATAAACAAAATTTGGTTGCATTATCTACAGCAGAAGCTGAGTACATAGCAGTTGGTGCATGTTGTGCACAAGTAATTTGGATGAAAAACACTTTAGAAGATTATGAAATTCACTTGAAAAATATTTCTATCAAATGCGATAACACTAGTGCAATATATTTAACTAAAAATCTCATTCAACACTCATGAACTAAACATATTGACTTTAGACATCACTTTATTAGAGATCATGTAAATAATCATGATATATCTTTAGAATTTATTGATACTAATTATCAATTGACTGATATCTTCACCAAGCCATTAAACGAAGAATAATTTGACTTTATTAGAAGAGAGTTAGGAATGTTAAACCATTCAAATGCATGATTTGATAGATTTCTTGAGTTTTACATTAGATAATTTTGAGTACTTGAGTAACTCTTATAGTCTTCTTAAACTTCTCAACTTTTTGAGATCTTCTTCAAAGTAATTATTGGATTCATGAATATGAATCCCCCTATTAATAGATTATTTTATTTTGGGATACTTGATTTTTAAATCTTTAACACCCCCCCTCCACTTCTTCTTCTTCTTCTATTTTATTTACAAGGGGGAAGAAAGCAATTTGATACGAAATGGATTAAACTATATTCTAATTTTTCTTCTTATTTTACTAAGAGGGAGAAATGGACTAGATTTATTTCTTTGTATAATGAATATTTATGATAAATGTGTTGATGTATGTATTGAACACTCAGTATTCAAATATGCGATGAATATTTCTTCTTTTTGATAACAAAGGGAGAGAAACCATATAATTGATGATATATGATAAATGTTGTGTTTGAAATTTTATCATATAATAAATATTTATTTTAAATAGTTGTTTTGAAAATGTATGTTGAACATTTTTCCTTATTGTTAAATATTAAAAAATGATAAACATTCAAATGATGAATATCTATGATAAATGATCATATATGAATTACACATTTCTCTTTTTTGTTGATAACAAAGGGGGAGAAATGACATAATTGATGATGTAAGAGAAATGTATATTTTGAAATCTTTGAAATGTTTATCTGACACCAAGAAGACGATTACTCTGAAAATTTTATCATGTATGGTATCATGATTTTTGACATAAAGTAAATATTTAAAATATTTATTATGTGAAATATATCAATTGAAATTATTTATCATGTGATACTAAGAAGATTAATGTTTAAATTTTTTATCATGTATGGTATCATTAATGGTTAAATTATGAAAATACTATACTTGAATTCAAAAGTGACAGGTTCTTTTGAATTTAAGTTTGTTGTATTTATCCGATGACATATACATAGGGAGAGTTAAGGTTAACTCCGTCATCAATTGGTTATCATCATAAAAAAGGGAGAGATTGTTGAATCTCGAATTTTGATGATAAATCAGTTGATGAGTTTTATGATCTAACTCATGTGTTAAAGAAAGTGATGCAAGATTAACTACGACGGTAAAGGGCATCACAATCAGATGTTGGGCCGGAGTCAGGTTCGAGCATCGGGCCAAGATTCGAACAATGTATTGGGAGCTCATCGAGAGTTCGTCGGAGGTCGATCGATATTTGGATGATGTTATCAGGAACTCGCCGAGAGCTCACCAGAGGTTTGCTGGGAAGTTTGTCGGGAGTTCGCCGGAAGAATGCCAGAAAGTTCATCGGGAGTTCACAGACAGGTTATCGGGAGCTCGCCGAGAGTTCACCGAAAGAATGCTGGAAGTTCATTGGGAGTTCACCGAAGTCGAGAGTTCGCTAGGGGTTCATTGGAAAGATGCCGGGAGTTTGTCGAAGAGATGATCGGACAAAAAAAATTGTACGTTGAGTGACGTAGTTAGCATCATAATGAGAGTTATTTTACTAACTCAATTAAGAGACCATTAGGCCTTAATTGTGATTGATTTGAACTCATTATAAGGCCATTTCAGTAACCTAAGGTCAGATAAGGTATGATCTTCGAAGATAGTCTCCAAGATGATATAGTCTTCGAAGGTATGTCAGGCGATTTAACCGCCTAGACTGGGTGGTTGAACCACCTAGACACAGTCTCCCAGACTGTTAGGCGGCTGAACTGCCCAAAACACAGTCTCCCAGACTGTGTTAGGTGGCTGAACTATCCAAAATACAGTCTTCAAGGCTAGCACATTGGGATCACTTATAAATTGATTTTTGGCTCCACTTTCGAAGCCATTTGAAGTCTATAAATACCTCACCCTTTCTTGCCTGAGGTATCCAAGCAATTAAGAGCAAAAATCTTGTGAAAATGCTGTTGTAATTGAGAGGTTCTCCTTATTTCATCTTGTGAAAATGCTGTTGTAGTTGAGAGCTTCTCCTTATTTCATCTTGTGTAGTATTTTTATTTAAGGGAGAGCTTTGAGTCTTGTAAAGGTTATCTTCTAAACCTGTAAAAGGAGAATAGGGTTGTAAGAGGGTAGTTAATCTTCACCTATTAAAGGAAGATCAATAGCGGAAGTCGGTGGCCTCAACGGAGGAGGAATCTGGAAGTGGACGTAGGCTATAAAATCGGTTTGCTTCTTTTTCTTTACTCTTTAACTTTATTGCTCTGTTATTTAACTATATATTATCTTTGCTTGCACTATTACAAACATCTCTACACTTAAACACATTTTCGATACGATTTGCTTACTTACAAACATCTCTACACTTACACCAATGATACGTTGTTTGATTACTCCTTTCTTTGACGCTGAACTTATAGATTTTGAAAGTTCCAGATCTGGTATAGTTAGTTATCAGAATTGGTAGCTAACCTTACAAAGGTAATTGAGTATCAATAGAGGATCATCCACTCTCGATATCATGAGAGGAATATCTCGTGTGTTATCCCTCGAACAAATCCCTAGCCAGGGTCATTTGGATTGAGAGAGGAGTTCTCCGGGATAATCCAATTAGAGCGAGACTTCAAACGGATTTTGTATGTGGCCTAAAAGCACCATAACCAATATATGGCCTCTAGGATATTAGATAGGTGAGAGACTATAGATATACGGTAACTAAGGATAGACAAGTCCAATTGATTAGATCTCATATACCATTTGAGTACTATGGCGTAGTGGCCTAGTACGTCCATAATCGATAAATTGAGTAAATTATTATGAGATAATAATTCACCGAGTCAAAAGGAGTTCTAACGAGTGAAACTCATGGCCAACTCGATATTGGACCTAGACAGTCACACACATATGGTGGATCATTGTAGCGAGTAGAGGATTAGATATGAATTATCCAAGTAGCCTCTGTTCTTATTGGAAGACACTCAACATTGATAGATCCCTTGCATGAGGCCCAATTTGAGGCCTATTGAGATTATTGTATAGAGATCTAATAATCCAAGAGGAGTTATTAATTGGATGGAGATCCAATACCTACTAAGGTAGGATCAATTAGGTTTTTATTGGCTCTATAAATAGAAGGTAGGGGCGACACAATAGTGATAGGCTGTACCTTTGGCCGCCCCCACCTATTCTCCTCCCTCCATCTTCGTAGTCGACCAGCCCTTTCCTACTACAAGAGGGCATGAAGAAAGCAAATCTTCTTCCACAAGTGCTATGAGAAGGTGTGCAAGAGTTGCGAGTTTTTAGGTTACAAATGGAGGAGCATTGCTGTAACCATCTATCATGTGGATACTACTAGAGAGGAGAACATTTGACCTTCTTCATCCTCTTCATCTGGATCTAAAATTTCAAAGATATATGATCTCCCTGGGTAATCAATCTCTCACGTATCACAACTTTTGATTTTTACTATTTTTTGTATATCAATCTTTGCATGATGACGTGATAATTGTGGGAAATCAGTTTTATTTTATTTTTCTACTACCCATGTGATGCTTCGTGGTTTCCCAATAGATATAAATGATAACCTATGGGCATTTATATGTGTATAACTTTTAAACATATTATGTGGGTGTGTGTTTTTTAATTAGATATTACAATTATGTACAAATGTCAAAATCACTACGTACAAGGAAAAATCCTATCATTTTGTTTAGTAAATTAACATGTTTTACTTTTAAAATTGTCTACTTTTTCGTTACACTCCTATTAATAGAAGTAAAAGAATTGAAAAGTAACATTCTACTTTAGTCATGCATGTAGGGTATTAGTGGGACTAAGAGTAGGGTGTTACAAGTTTTGATATCAGAGTCTATGTTATGAGTGTTGTAGACTACCTGTATAATTATATAACACACTATTCAATTATCTTGTAAATTTAAATAATTGAGTTGTATTAATTTTTTTATTATTATATAATACTTTTATATTTGGCAACTAGGGTGTGAATAACTTGGGATTAATCAGGAAGATATCATAGACTAACTAGTAGCTTTACTAATTAATAGACTAACAGAATTGGTAGAAAGATAATATAGACAACTACAGTAGTTATTGACCCAAAGATAGGAAGTGGTGCCCGGAAGCAGCTAAAAGGCATGATGCTTTAGAATAAGCAAGTGAGATGCTTAGAATGAATTGTCCACCAATTTTGAAGGTGATATGATTCCATTAATGGTCAAGGAGCAGATATGAAATAATAAAAAAAATCTTTAGGTATGCAAGGATTTCAAGTAAAGTTAAAGTTATTTGGTGCAACTTATATGTTGCGAAAAGATGCCCATCACCGGTAGGATGCAACAAGGGGGATTGTATATGCTAAACAAATAACGTGGAAAAGATTCAATGAGAGCTTTTACTAAAAAAAATTTTAGTGGAACCCACCGATCTACCAAAATGATAGAATTTAGTAATCTCACATAAAAAGTCTAATCAGTGATGGATAACCTAAAAATGTTTGGGAAAGTTATTCTGATTGCATCCCACATGATTAGCACTCATGTCTTAAGGGTGGATCAAATTCTACGAGGACTTGGAACAGAAATTTATTGAGATATAAAATAACAATGAATGTCCTAAATATTCCCTAACCCCTAGTAATGGAAAAGGTCTTGCGGTCCAACAGATGTGCCGCAACTATGATATGCCAAGGAAGGATATTATTTTGAACAATCGGCTCTCACAGTAGATTTTGGGCAGAAAAAATAAAAACAACACCTAGATCAAGAACTATAATAAGGACAACACAAATACCCTACACAAGACAAAATATGTCACACATCATAATCTTCTTAGTCATCTCAAGTGCAAAATCCCACTTGTTCTTAATGTGGGAAGCATCATATGGGGGAATGCCTTCAAGAAATAGGACTGTGATTTTGGTGTGAAAAGATATTACATTTATTAAGAAATTACATAATAATCTCATTAGAACATAAAAGAATACCAAGCAAAGTTTTTATGATGATCAAGACAGAAGTAGAGACTAGCATCTCAATTATCCTGAGATATTTATTTATGATATTTTTGGGCATGAGTTAATTGATTTTGGCACCACATATTCTTTTGCATTAGCTTGTGTAAAAAAACTAAGCAAACCAACTAAAGTACTAGATATGATGTATTGAATAGTTGTTCCATCAGGGATATAATATATACAGATCAAAGATTAAGATCTTATCCAATTCAAATTATTGACAAAGAATTTATTATAAATATGATGATATTGAAGATATAAGATTTTAATATTATATTGGTCATGGACTAGTTGTCTAAACATCATGTTTTAATTGAATATACATCATGTTTTAATTGAATATACTAGGAAGAGGATAGTATTTCGACCTCTAGGGTCAATAGACTTTGTATTTGTTATTTTTGAGAAAAAATATCAGTCCCCTTTGTCCCGACAATGAAAGCAAGGAAATTCTTAGAGGGTGGATACATAAGATATTCGACAAATGTGATTAACACTAAGATGAAACCAAATGTCAAGTTAGAAGATGTGTCAGTTGTGAGCAAATTCCTTTAGATGTTTCAAGAGGATATCCCTAATTTTCATTAGATTGGAAGATTGAATTTGTCATAGACTTAATGACGGGCATTGAATCTATTTTCAAAATACCTTACAGAATGGCTCTAGTAGAACTAAAGGAGTTAAAGGTATATCTTGATAAAAGATTTATTTGTCCTAGCTTTCCACATGAAGAGCACTAGTCTTATTTATGAAGAAAAATAATGGGACAATACAATTATGCATTGACAATAGGGAGTTGCATAAGGTGATTATTAAGAATAAATACTCACTCTCTAAAATTAATGACTTAGTTGATCAATTGCAAGGTGCATCAGTATCTTTCAAAATTGAATTGATTTGAGAGCAAGGTATCTGTTAGTAAATTAGTGTAAGTGTAAATATTCTTTTTAAATAAAATATTTTTGATTAAAATAAGATAAGGAAACTAAAGATTTTCGTTCTTAGTGAAATGATTGAGTGAACAAAGAAAAGTTTCTAAGTAGATAATCAAATCGGAAAGATAAGCAACGTTTAAAGTAAAGAATTTATCGTGAAAATTTTACTTTTTTAAAAGATGAGTTAAATAAGAAGCTTTAATATAAGAAATATGTAATCAATGAAATCAAAGAACCATTCATAATTTTTATAGTGGTTCGACGCCAAAGACCTATGTCCACTCCCGAGTCCTTCTTGAGGCATATCGGCTTCCACTACCAATCTTCTTTGGGTGAAGATTAAACTCTTACCCTTATTTATAAGGGAGACTTAAGAAAAAATTTCTACCTCTACGCTTTCTCCTTTCCCTTTTCTTTTTCTTACAAATCACTCATAATTTCTTTTTCATAGAATTTAATTGCCCAAAATAATTGTAGTGAATGTAAGAATACATGGGGTATTTATAGATCCCAAGTGGCTTCAAAAATTTGGAGTCAAAAATCAAACATACCTAGAAAAACCGAGTATGAGCAGTTTATCGGCCGTTAGCCGCTGGCCGCCGCTTGCATTCTGTGGTACGGACAGTTTAACTGCCACTTGGGCGGTTTACCGATAGAAAGCTACTGGCCGCCGTCCGGATTCTATGGTACGGGCAGTCCAACCGTCGTTCACCAACGGTTTACCTGCCAGATTCTCCGCAAAAGTGGTTCCCTCTACTTTTCAAATTTTTGTTTTGACTTTATGTTGACCAGCTCCTTGGTTAATTGATTGAGCTCAACCACAGTAGTGGATCTGGTTGTCTTATTGAGTTGATTTGAATTTAATCTAAATCAAACTCAATTAGGACTCACTTCTAGCTAAGACGCAATAATTACAACACTTAATAACCATAAGCTTAATTTAGACCCAACTTCTGCCAATCCGGTAGCTTCCGACATTCTTGCGGCAAGTCCTCCTATCTTCTTTTGGTGATCTCCCTTCATGTTCCCAATGAGCTTCCGATCCCTTCGGCGAATCTCCTAGCGAACTCCCGGCGAGATCCCATTACATCGTCCGAACTCGACTCGATACCTAAGCTTAATCTTGGCCCATTATCTGGATGTAACTCCATTGATCCTGTCATAGTTAGACCTGCATGATGCTAATTATGATTTAATTAAATACAATCATAATTGTCAAACATCCATTACAAGACCATCCTAACTCCCGGCAAGCTTTTCGGCTACCCCCGACAATCTTCCAGCGAATCTCGGTCTTCTTCTGGCAAACTCCCATGTGCCATCCTGGCAAACTCCCGATACCCTCGGCGAGCTCCCGACGCACTCCTGGCAAGTTCCCAACCGCATCAACCCGATGCATGGACTTGACCTTGGCCAATCTTGATTGTAATAATTATTCTATCGTAATTAATCCTGCATCAATCAATTCTAACAATTTTGTTATATCAATAACCCATAAATGGATTTCATCATCAAAATCTGAGATTCAACAATCTCCTCTTTTTTTATGATGATAATTAATTGATGATATGAGTTAATCCAAACTCCCCTTAATTCCATACCACTTAAATTTAAGATAATCACACACTCTTAAATTCAAGAATCAACATTCTATGCAAATTTCAACATAAATTTGCATATTGAAGATATCAAATCATGTGTAAAAAGAAATATGCACTCATATTCAAATCCAAGATATATCAATCCATATCCATATCAAGATATCCATATTTTTCAACAAGATCATGTGTCATCAATGTATTCATCAATTTATATTATGTGTCATCAATATATATTTCTCCCCATTTGTCATCAACAAAAAGGTAAAATATAGCTAATAATTTCAAAGCACATGATGGCATTACTCCCCCTTGGTATATGCATTATAAAATTTTTCTTCCTCCTTTAATAAGGAGAGAAATAAGGGAGTTGTTGTTTTTGAGAAGAGCTCTTAATAAACTTTAAAAGTAATAATAAGATGAGCTCAAAATTTCAAGAGATTTAAAGACTACTTATGTATTTCAGATATAGCAAAAGTCATCTCTTGTAATTTTCAAATGTGGCACCTCTTCATGTAAATTTTTTCTCCTCTTTTCTGAAAATAATAAGATAAAATCATGGAGAAAGTTTTCAAGAAATGTTATCACAAAAAGACTTCATTTCATGAAACATTTATTAGCTATTTATATATTTTCATGATTTAGCATTCTTAGGTCTTAACCTCAATCTTGTATATATATAATTTCGAATATGAGCTCAACAAAATTTTCTCATATAAATTTCAAGTAAATGTAGCAAGTAAATCCAAACAATAACAAATCATTATCTTTATGTAGATTTTTAAAATCATCATTATATACATGATCATCATACATGATTTCACATCATTATACCTTCTCCCTCTTTGTCATCAACAAAAAGAGAAGTGCAATTAGCTAGCAAATATTTGCTTCATTTACATTGTTCTAGCTAGCAATTTTATAAGCTAACAAGTTTTGCTTCCCCTTTGTTATTGTCAACAAGAAGTAATGGTTAGAATAGTGCAAAACTTTTCCCATTTTATCATTTTTCAATAAATATATCAAGAAATATACCAATCATCACATGAAATATATCAAGAACAATTAACATAGTGATGAGATATTCAATTTACGAAAACAAATTATGAATATCAAGAAATAAATCATAGAATATCTTGATTCATGCATAATAATTCTTAAGTTGTCAAGATCATGATTTATGTAAAAATCTCATTTTAAATAATACGAGAAGACATAAGAGATTTGATTTATTAAAGATTTCAAGTTATAATTCTGAGGAATCAAAATCATGATATAGGTAAAGAACTCATTTAATTTTTAATAATTAAAATCATCAAAATTATTTTCAAGAAATTCAAAATAAAATTAATAGACTTATTGATCTCTTAAAATGCTAGTGATTTCCTTTCTCAGCTTTGTGTGAATAAGAATGTATAATCAAGGTAGAGAAATGAAAAACACCATATCACAAAAATACTCAATTTTAAAGATGTGAATTTCAAAATTAAGCTCAAAACTTCAAGATATTCAAAGATGTAAATTTTATATATTTAAAATCATCTCATATAATTTTGATAACAATCATCATGAATTCCAAAAGAAAACATGATAGTAGATTAAGCTCAAATTGTGAATTATATATTTTCTATGTATTTAGATAATTTAAAGTTCTAAATTTCCATCTAAGCAAATTATTTTTCATTCAATGTTATCATATCCATTTTGTTTCAAATTTTATCTCTCCCTTTGTTAATGTAAAAAAGAAATATGATTGCATAATTTCTTCTTAACAGCCATATTCAAATTACGCCAAAAATTACAAGGGGATCATGTCATTAAAGATAAAATCAAATATTTGAATATCAAAAGACATGATTTTGTTTAATAAGTTTCTTTCCCCTTTTTGTAAATAATAAAATGAGTCTTAGGGGATAATCTCAATTCATCCAAGATAAATCTTTTTAATCAAAAAGAAGAATGATCTTGATAAAAATTTCAATTATTATTGCTAGGATTATAAATTTTCTTTTTATTAAAAAATAAAAAATCATAAAGAGTAATAACGTGATTCCCATAACGTAAAAGTCAAGTCAAGAAATTAAGAAAATATTCATGATAATACAAATCTCTTTTAATTTTCAACTTATCATAAATTTTAAAAATACTAATTTTGGTGATAAGTTATGTCATTCATGAGTTTTAAAATAAATTTGTCCCTCCTTATTATTTGTAAATTTTAACATAAGTAATCAAGAAATCTTATATATTTAAAATTCCAAGTAAAATAGAAATCCAATCATGTAAAATCTCATGTATTTAAAATTTAAAATTTTAATTTTGGCAAATCGTTCCTCATTCAACAAAGATTTTTCATAATCAAAGTATTTTTATAAAGATTTCAAGTTTCATTTTCTAAACTTCACCAAAAATCATGATAATAACTTATCCAAGTTCAAATCATCAAATCATCAAAATCACTTTCATAGTTTAAAATATTCATAAAAGATAACATAATCGATTCATTAATCTCTTTTTGAAAAATTTATAAGATAAAGAAATTTTCAAGTAAAAATATATTTCCTTTATTTTATACAAGCATGGCTTTATCTTTTAAGCCAAATAAAAATCTGTAACTTCATTTAAAACCAAAAAGAGCTTTCATTATGACAAGGATCAATAATCCATAAATCACAAAGATCATCATACATAATTTTGAAATATAAGCTCATTAAGCATAATCACTATCAAGCATGGTTTCATAAAACATCTTCAATCAAAATTCAACTTACCTCAATTTTAATATTTAAATGAGTCTAACTTTTTACACATAGTGCAAGGAGTTGACAAACTCATTTTCAAACTACTTAAAAATGAAGCATATATATTTTATATATTCTAACATTCAACATAAGCTTGCAATCATCATGGCATTTCAATCAATGTAACATTTAAAACAATCATTCCATAAACTTAGTCAATATTTGAAGCATTTAATAATAGTCTTTAAATCAAAATCAATTATTTTCAATCATCATCAAAATATCATTTCATACATATGAATTTTATTCAAGATAACTAACATATCTTTGTTCTAATTATAGTATGCAATGGTCATGTATCATCAAGATTTACCATAATAAAAATTTATTTTTATTATTAATTTTGTTAATATTTAGGCTAGTGAGCTTGAAAGAATGTTAGATCTAAAGTTATATATCTTGACATCTAAAATATTATTCGGGGCTCCTAGCTTTAATTTTGACACAAACTTATAAGAAAGATATATTTGATTTAGACACTCATTTTACATTGGGTCATTCATAAAGAACTTTATCTTTCTTTTCTAGTTTGCTTTCATTGTGTAAAATTTCTTTGGAACCCAAACAATACATTTTCTAAAAAGGCATTTATTTGCCTTATGTTCTAATTTGTCACAAAAGTTACACTTGATTCTTTGTGGCACATATAATGTATGTCATTTTACAAAGATGGTCGATTTTTGTTGAACATTTCTAACAAAGTCTATGTCATTTCTATTATTAATATGACCCTTATTAGCAAGGATCATATTTAGAGATTTATTCCCTATCTCAAATTTCTCTAGTGTTGTTTTAAGCATGCAATTTTCTTCATTAACATTATCTAGCATATCAAATTTAGAACATGGTTTATGTGATGCTAACGAGTCATGAATTTCATCAAGTCTTTTAATTAACAAATCATAATCAACTTTAAGTAGTTTAAAAGACTTACTAAGTTTTCTAAACTCATTGAATAAATCATGAAACATGCTTTATAATTCCGAAAATAAAATATTTAAAGGCTCACTAACCTCATCTTCGATCGCTATTAAAGCAAGGTTCTCCACATCTTGGTTGAGCATTTGATCTTTGGAGCTCCTTCGCTTCTTGCATTCATAGCAAGAGGTTTTGTCCATCTTTAGATTATTTTTAAGGTTCAAGTTCATTAATTTTTCGGGTTCATTTGTCAAAAGTTCAAGGTCCTCATCACTCCAGATTTTACTTGATGAGTCATATATTCTCAGTTCAAATTCCTTCCTGTTCTTTGGAATGTGTTCTTTAAGTTCAATTTTGTAAGACATTTCATTCATTGATTCATTTATATTAATTATGATTTCATGTGTGATTTTTAAAGTATGCCAAATATCGAAAGTCGAATCACAAGCGAAAACACGATTAAACTCATTTTTATCAAGTACACAAAACAAGGCATTCATAGCCTTTGTATTTAGATAAAAATTCTTCATTTCCAAATCATTTAACTCATTCATTGGTTTGGAAGATTTTTTAAATCTATTCTTAACTATATTCCATAGATCAAGGTCCAAAGAGATAAGAAAAATACACATCCTTGTCTTTCAATACATGTAATCAATCTCATTGAACATGGGAGGACATGAGGTGAAATTTCATTTATGCCAAAACAAGTCATTTACTCAAGTAGGTGTTAATCTAAAGAGTGAGTACCTTGATTTGATACTAATTATTAGGATCAATTGGCATTGGGGGGAGGAGTGAATTAGTGCAAGTGTAAATATTATTTCTAAATGAAATCTCTTCGATTAAAACAAGATAAGGAAACTGAAGCTTTTCGTTCTTAGTGAAATGATTGAGTGAACAAAGAAAAGTTTCTAAGTAGATAATCAAATTGGAAACATAAGTAATGTTTAAAGTAAAGAACTTATCAAAGAAAACTTTGTTTTCTTAAAAGATGAGTTAAATAGGAAGCTTTAAAACAAGAAATATGTAATCCATGAAAGCAAAGAACCACTCATAATTTTTATAGTGGTTCGGCGCCAAAGGCCTACGTCCACTCCCGAGTCCTCCTTCTTGAGGCACATCGGCTTCCACTACCAATCTTCTTTGGGTGAAGATTAAACCTTACACTTGCTTACAAGAGAGACTTAAGAAAAAATTTCTATCTCTAAGCTTTCTCCTTTCCCTTTTCTTTTTCTTACAAATCACTCACAATTTTTTTTCACATAATTTAATTGCCCAAAAGAGTTATAGCGAATGCAAGAATACTTGGGGTATTTATGGACCCCAAGTGGCTTAAGAAATTTAGAGCCAAAAATCAAACATACCTAGAAAAATTGAGTACGAACGGTTTACCTACCGTAAGCCGCTGGCCACTGCCTGCATTCTATGGTACGGGCAGTTTAACCACCACCTGGGCGGTTTACCCACAGAAAGCTATTGGTCGTCGCCCAGATTCTGTGGTACGAGCGGTCCAACCACCATTCACTGGCGGTTTACCTGCCGGATTCTCCGTAAAAGTGGTTCCCTCCACTTTTCGAATTTCGGCTTTGACTTTATATTGACCAGCTCGTTGGTTAATTGATTGAGCTCAACCAAACCCAGTAGTGGATCTAGTTGTCTTATTGAGTTGATTTGAATTTCATCTAAATCAAACTCAATTAGGACTCACTTCTAACTATGACTCAACAATTACAACACTTAATGACCATAAGCTTAATTTAGACCCAACTTCTGTCAATCCGGTAGCCTCCGGCATTCTTGCGGTAAGTCCTCCTATCTTCTTCCGGTGATCTCCCTTCATGTTCCCAACGAGCTTCCTGATCCCTTTGGCGAATCTCCTAGCGAACTTCCGGTGAGATCCCATCGCATCGTCCGAACCCGGCCCGATTCCTAAGCTTGATCATGGCCCATTATCTGGTTATGACTTCATTGATCCTATCATAATTAGACCTACACGATGCTAATTATGACTTAATTAAATACAATCATAATTGCCAAACATCTATTACAAGACTATCCTAACTTCCGGTAAGCTTTTCAACTTCCCCGATAATCTTCCATTGAGTCTCGATCTTCTTCTGGTGAACTCCCTTGCGCCATCCTAGCAAACTCCTGATACCCTCGGTGAGTTCTCGATGCACTCTTGGCGAGTTCTCAATCGCATCGACCTGATGTATGGACTTGACCTTGGTCTCCTGATTGTAATAATCATTCTGTTGTAAATAATTCTGCATCAATCAATTCTAACAATCCTATTAGATCAATAATTCATTAATTAATTTTATCATCAAAATCAAGATTTAACAGTCTCATCAATTGAAAATCAAGAAGGAGAACAATCCTAAGATTGTCTTCACGACCATATATATATATATAGGTAATTTGAATTTCTAGTTATGTCATTTGGTCTAGCAAATTAACAATTGTCTTATGAACTTAATGAATAGGATATTAAAGGGGTTTTTTTAGATAACATTTTCATATACTTGTACTTTAAGAAAGAACATGTATAACATTTAAGAATAACCTCGAGTATTATTTTTAAAAGTAATTATCTATAAAGTTTAAGAAATATAAATTTTGACTAGAGAATATAGCATTCCTTAGGCATAATGTATCTAAGGAAGAGATCTAAGTAGATCCAATTGAGATGAAAGCAACTAGTCACTAGCCCGAACTAAATATTGTAATTGAGGTAAGGAGTTTTCTTGAGGTGATAGTTTATTGTAGATGTTCTGAGGAAGGATTCTCCAAGATAAAATTTAAACAGAATGATGCTTGTGAAAATAGTTTTCATGAATTAAAAAGGAAATTAATTTGAGCTCCTGTCGTACGATCTGGGTCAAGAGGATTCGAAGTATATAGTGATGCATCCAAAAATGGTCTAACATGTATTTTGATACATAACAGTAGAGTTATAGCTTATGCCTCAAGACAACTAAAATATTATGAGAACATTTATTTTACCCATGATTTAGAATTAGCAACAATGATATTTGCCCAAAGAAATTGATGATATTATCTTTATGGGAAGAAATACAAAATATACATTGATCACAATAGTTTGAAATATTTATTTATTTACAAAGAGTTGAATTTGAGATAGAGGAGATAGTTAGAGTTTGTAAAAGATTATGATTGTATAGTCATATCATCTTGGAAAAGCAAATGTAGTTGCGATATATTGAGTAGGAAATCAATAAATTTAGTTATTTTATTAACAGTTAAAGAATATCTTCATATAAAAATATAAAAATTTGAATCTAAGATAATCTTTAAAAGTTTAATTGGGAGATTGGCAGCACTATCACTATAGCCAATCTTTTCAAGAAAATTAAATAGTTTGATAGGGTTTGCCTACAATCACAATTATCAAGCAACCATTAGGATAACACCATTTGAAGCACTATATGATAGAAAGTGTAGATCACCAATTCATTGGGATCAAACGAGTGAAAGAAAATATCAAGGATCAAATTTGGTGAAAAATATTAGCTAAAGAATGAAAGAAGCATAAAACAGGTAGAAATGTTATGTCGATAACAAGATGAGACATTTAAAATTTGAGATAGACGATAAAGTATTCTTAAATATAGTACCAACAAAAGAAATTATTGGGAAGAAAAGCAAGCTAAGTTCTTGATATATAGGATCATATAAAATTCTTGATAAAGTTGATGTTGGGACCTATAGACTAATCTTACCTCCTGTATAACAAATATGTATAATGTATTCCATGTATTGAGGAAGTATATTTCAAATCTTTTTGATGTCCTAAAAGAACAACTAATAGAATTTAAAATTTTGGGAGAAAAAACTTTGTAATAAAAAGATCACCCTGTTAAAGTACTATAGAGGAATTATGCAACGGAGGAAGCAACTTAGGAAAGAAATAAAGAGGTGCAAGAGAAATAGCTAGTACTATTCAAGTAATAAATTTTAAGGATAATTTTTATTAAGAGGGGAGGATTAGTGTGTCAGTCTAACACACATTGAACTATAACTAGCATATTAATAGAAGCACAAATAATATGTATATATTATCTTTATTTAGTAATATAATTTGTAATGTCTATGCTACATAAATATGATAAATGACATACTCATGTTTTTAGCTTTTAAATTTGTAGTACATGCTTTCCAAAAATATTATTCTTGGAGTTCTACGAAATATTGGTTGAGCATGTATAAGCATCAATATTTACTTTAAGTATATTTAGTAGTAAAAAGGAATTATTCTTTGCTACAATAATCCTAAGTGTGCTAGTAGATTTGAGTAGGAGGTTGTGATAATAAGTATGCATATAGTGATTAGATGTGGTGATGGAATTATAATCAACATTAAGTGAATATCAAGGCTTGATGAATTTGAACATAATTAAAGTAGGAAATTTTGAGTTATAAATATTATATATATAGAGGATAATAAGTTACTTATGCATGGATGGAGTAATAAAAAATTAAAGGAAGATACAAATCAAAGAGGAGTGTTATACTGAAAATGTTGTGATACACAAGTAAGATTAAAGATAAATTTAGACCAAAAATATCATCTTTGTCAAACCAAATTAAACTCAATTGAAGTTATTATAATATTAAAATTATATTAGTAAATAAAAAAATCAAAATGATGCCTAATATGATTAAACTCTAAATCTCAAGATAACCTCTCAAACACCTCTACACTATTTTGATTTCATCCTTCTTACTCATCAGAGCCCTTTCTCTCTTTTTTTAAATCATTCTCTCAGCTTTTCTTTTAGGTGCTAGAAACCCCAGATCTAAGAAAGATTAAGGTAAGAAAAATCTAATTCTTTCCTTGCTATACCTTGGATTTAAGTTTTACATATTATAGACTAATATTTTCAACTATTTTTTAGTAACTTAAACTTTGAATTAATCTTTAATTTTTAAATATATTTTGTATGAATTATTTATAGTTCTAAGGCTTCTGGTATAGCTTTAATCTTATATTGGTGTATAGAGTTATAAGTGTCTCAATTTGAGATACTTAGAATCTCTTGTTTACTAAGGAAAGAGTTCTATTCAAGCTAAATAGATTGCGTTAAGGATATGATTAAACTTTATTCTTTTGGCATATTTTAAAAGGTTCCTTTAGAGTTTCATGAGATTTGGAATTGGGTGAATATCATCTATGTGCACCAAATGATAGTCCCAACTCAGTTTTATTTTTTTAGAATAAATATTGATAATTGAATTAGAATGTTAGTTTAGCATCCAAATGATTCTATTTTAAGCTCAAATTTAGTGTATTTAATTTTATATATCTTCTATTTTTTATAAAATTTCACGATAATTCAATATTGTTTGGTTACTTATAATAGAGAAATAAAATTTCTGCACATAATTGTATGATGGTTCAATTGATACTAACTAGTTCATTTGATTATAGAGTGAATTATTAAAAATTGGTGGTGAAATTAAAATAATTTTTTAGGTTGAATATAGTCTATTTTATAAGGAATTTTATCTTCTATGAATTATTAATATAAAATTATTATAAATCAATAATTCAAGAGGTATGGTTCTTAATTAAGACATCTCATGACCCTATACTATCAAATTATAGGTACTCTTTAGCACATTCAATTATTAAGGAACATGGTCTTTCACTAATATCATTACTTATGAGTTAAATCAGATAAGCCTAAATTTAATTTACTGTAAAGTAGTGGTCGTATAAATTATCGTATTCATAATATATTTTGTAAAGCATATTTTGAATAATATAATTGTCATAATTGAGGCATGAGCTAAATGTGAATGTATATTTTTGTAAGCATAAAAATATATCAATTATGATAAAAAATATATTATATGCATATATATATATATAGTGACATGCAGTGTGGGAATGCACGTGCTTTCAATAACGTGTGGTGTAGGTGTTTACACATATATGTTACAACATGTGATACATGTATATACTATCACATATCGTGTGGGAGTACACATAAGTATTATAACATGCTATGTGGAAGTGCACACATATATTACGATGATGTGTAATATGAAAGTGTACGTATATGTTATGATATAAGGTGTAGAAGTCAATGAATTTGTTATGTTTCCTACATGTGCATATAAGTATTTTAAATTATTTTAATATAGAATTTTATCTCTTTATATATATATATATATATATATATATATATATATTATATATACATGATATAATACATATTCGCCTAAACAAAGCTATAAAAACTTATACTTACTGAGTGATTATTCACTATAAACCTTATTTTTATATAAATATATTAGTACTCTACCCAAATGACCGGGTAGGTAAGTGAGCATATGCAAGCTCATCCTAATGTAGAAATGGATGATGACCTATGGATATTTGTATGTACAAAATTTTGGACATGTTATATGGATGTGTTTTTTATTTGGATAGAGATTATATTTATGTAATAGGAGCAACTCTTTAAGTATTATTTTTTTAAAATCACTGTGTATAGGAGCAACTCTATCACTTTTTTTAGTAAATTATCATGTTTTTCTTTAAGATTGTCTACTTCACTACACTCCTATTGATAGTAATAAAAATATTAAAAAGTGGCATCCTAATTTAGTCATGCATATAGGGTATGGGTAATACTAGGAGTTGGGTGTTACAGATTCGTTAATACGATCACTTTTT
Source organism: Ensete ventricosum (assembly GCA_029747655.1). NCBI lineage: Eukaryota > Viridiplantae > Streptophyta > Magnoliopsida > Zingiberales > Musaceae > Ensete > Ensete ventricosum. Next base: position 11,624,499 of record JAQQAF010000002.1, on the reverse strand, counting down.
TATATCGATCATAATATTATTTTTTTAAAAATTAAAAAGGTATATTACTCAACCTCCCTTTCGAACTACTTTTTTTAATCGTTAATTTCATATTTACTCTCTCTCTCTCTCTCTATGTCTATCTCTCTTCTTTTCGCTAATGGAAATGTAATTCTTTATTTACGAGATGCTAACAATGTATTTGGGCAATTTATCTTAAAAAAACTCAATAATGGGGTTTTACTGGATGACTCCCCCATGTTTGCCTTTTACTTGGGGCACCTTTTTTATATGAAGACCAAAACACCCTTGACAAAATTTAGAACAAACACCCAATAACCATTGATATGGTTAAGCCTGATTTATTTAGATTGAATTAGTTGATTCGATCTAAATCAGACCATACCCTCAATAAAACTCTTAAGTATTTGATTTATTATTATTATTAGTGCCTAGATTGCCCTTTTTTTCCCCTAAATCACCATCCCTGGAGGAGATGGTGGCCACCACCCATTGTGGCCTCCCTCTAAGAGCCCCCATGGCTTATATGTGTTGCAGCATCCTTCGTTGGGGTGTTTAATGTTGCAGGCACCATCGGCGGTCACCCATGTTGCGGGCTAGTGTGTTGCATGTCATTTCAGCCCTGTTGTCGTACAATCTCTCCATATTCTTTGAGATTTGATGGCGATTATGCAGCGCCCGACAATGCTGCGCATTGGGCTCATCCCCTCATTGTGGTGCATCGCTTGTGTGTTAGATGGCGGATCACATGCCTAGTCAACCGGTCCCGCTTCACGTCGGGTCTGTCTAGGCCATGTCGACCGATTGGGGAGGGGGCCCATTATTACTCCTACCATACTACCCCCCCCCCCCCCCGCGGAGGAGACTTCCCCGAGGTTTAGTGAAAGCGCCGGGGAGGGTCCTTTGGATTTGGAGTCTTCATGTGGGGTGATCTGTACATCTGCATGGAGTAGCGTCACCTAGCTATTGGTCGGTCCGAAGTCGGCACGATTGTCATGCAATCATTGGACTACACGGGGGAAGCCTTCGGTTGAGATGAAAAGCTCACTGGAGGGAATGGTCGGGAACGTGGGCCCTTGGACGATGCTAAGAGCTCGTTTGGAGATGATTGATACTGAAAGCCCTTGGGCGAGGCTGAGAGCTCACTTGGAGATGCATGAGACTAAAAGCCCTCAAGCAAGGCTAAAAGCTTGCTTGGAGATGCTCGGGACTGAAAGCCCTCAGGCAAGGCTGAAAGCTCACTTAGAGATGTTCGGGACTGAAAGCCCTCGGGCGAGGCTGAGCTCGCTTGGAGATGCTCGAGACTAAAAGCCCTTAGGCGAGGCTGAAAGCTTGCATAGAGATGCTCGAGACTGAAAGCTCTCGGGTGAGGTTGAAAGCTCGCCTGGAGATGGTCGGGACTGAAAGCCCTTGGGTGAGGTTGAAAGCTCACTTAGAGATGTTCGAGATTGAAAGCCCTCGGACAAGGCTAAGCTTGGTTAGAGATGCTCGGGACTGAAAGCCCTCGGGCGAGGCTGAAAGCTCGCTTGGAGATACTCGGGACTAAAAGCCCTCAGGTGAGGTTGAGAGCTCACTTGGATATGCTCGGGACTGAAAGCCCTCGGGCGAGGCTGAAAGCTCGCTTGGAGATACTCGGGACTGAAAGCCCTTTGGTGAGGTTGAAAGCTCGCTTGGAGATAGTCAGGACTAAAAGCCCTCGGGCGAGGCTAAAAGCTCACTTAGAGATAGTCAGGACTAAAAGCCCTCGGGCAAGGCTAAGAGCTTGCTTGGAGATACTCGGGATTAGAAGCCCTCGGGCGAGGCTGAAAGCTCGTTTGAGATGGTTGAGACTAAAAGCCTTCGGGCGAGGCTGAAGTCTCGCTTAGAGATGCTCGAGACTGAAAGCCCTCAGACGAGGCCGAAAGCTCACTTTGAGATAATTAGGGTGTCACGCAACTTGGCTTCTAGTGAGGAGATTTCCCTTGGGATTGATGACAATTCATTCGTTGATTGAGACCCTTTTGGGGGTGACGTGTGGCTTGCACGGTAACTTATCAGGCATGGAGTGGGAAGCAACATAATGAGCTATTCCACATTTTTAGGGGAGACGAAGCGCCAACTAGTGCTGGGGTGAGGTATTAATCCTCCCCGATTCCTTCGCAGTCTTCCTTTACTTTTTTTCGTTGCTTCCTTCTTTGTTGTCGTCATTGCTTTTTGTCATCTCCGGCACCGGCCTTGCTAATGTTTTCGACCTTCATCTCCTCTTTCTTCCCATGATGGTTTCTTGAGTAGGTCAAATGTTTTCTGCCTCCTCCCACTCCAAATCATGTTCGATCGAGATTTCGACCCACAGGTCTAGGGCTTTGAGTCATCCATCTAGGGACTCTAGGTCGGCAGCCATCATTGCTGGTTACAGGTGCCCTGCAAGCTAATCACATGTGTAATGACACGTGTGATATGCTATGCGATCTTTTTGCTTATGATTATTATTGGCATATTCTCACATTATATGATCTGTTGCATATATATCGTGATGTCCTTGGTTCTATGCAATGAGAATTAGATCATGATGAGATCATGATAATGAGATTGACTCACCTTTAAACAAGATCCTGAATAATCCCGGTTGAGAGGGATATCGAGACAACCGGATAAACCGGTGTACTATATACCAGTCCATATGATGGAGGCGACTAGTCTCATAGCCACTTGTGTGGAGACACTAAGGATATAGTACAGGTGTTCGTTGGAGAATGAGTTCACTAATTGATCCACTTCTCAAATGCTGTATGGTTGATGATACCAAATGTCAAACAACGATTCTATAATCCTAGTTGTGTATTTGGTCTTTTGACTTGAGACACCAAGGATGCCTTGTATGAGTACTCCTTTCTTTGATGCCAGACTTATAGGTTTAGAAAGTTTCAGATTTGGTACAGTTGGTTATCGAGATTGGTAGCCAACCATACGAAGGTAATTGAGTGTCAATAGAGAATCATCCACTCTCGGTATCATAAGAGAAATATCTCATATGTGCTTGCTCAAATAAATCTCTGGCCAGGGTCATTCAGATTGAGAGAGAAATAGTTCTCTAGTAGAATCCGATTAAAGTAAGACAAACTAATTCTGTATGTGATCAGATAGTACCATGTCCAATATACGATCTCTGGGATATTAGTTGGATGAGAGATTATAGATACACGATAATTGTGGATAGATAGATCCAATGGATTTGATCCCCCTGTATCGTTTGGGGACTATGGCATAGTAGCCTAGTACGTTCATAGTCAATGAGTCAAGTGAATTATTATGGAGATAATAATTCACTATATCAGAAGTAGTTCTGATGGGAGCGACTCACGACCAGCTCGGTATCGGGCCTAGAGGGTCACACATATATTGTGGATGCTTCAGCGAATAGAGGTTTGGATGGAGATACAATTAGCCCCTATTCTCATTAGATGAGACCCTATACTGATGGGCTCATTGCTTAAGGCCCAATTAGAGGCATAAAGAGATTATTGGATAGAGATCCAATAATGTATGGTTAATGGGTAATTGGATAGAGATCTAATACCCACTAAGACAGGAGCTCTTGGTGGCTCTCTATAAATAGGAGGGGTGACTCAAAGTTGATAGGCTACAGCTTTGGCCTCTCCCTCCTATTCTCCTCATTCCCTCTGCACAATAGTTATGAGATCAGATTGGATGGGTTTTACTATAGAGATCAATCATGTGAATACCGCTAGAGAGGACGTTTGACCTCCTTCATCCTCTCCATCCAGATCTGGAATATAGGGATATACGATCTCCGTAGGTAATATCAATCTCTCACGCATAGCGATTTTTTTGGTTTTTGCATTTTTTTGGCGATCTCAATCTTTTACACGATGATTTGATCTACGTAGGAAATAGATTTTTTGTTTTAATTTTCGTTGCGCATGTGATACTCCAGCTGAGGTTTCCCAACAGTGGAATCAGAGCCAGGTTCCGATCTTGGGACCTGTGGGTTATAGAAATTTCGAGGACTGTCCTCGTGTATAAAATTTCTAAAATACCCTCAATAATTCTAGAAATTTTGAGGACTATCCTCTCATCCAAAATTATGAAAATGCCCTTGATAATTCTGAAAAGTTCGAGCATGTCCTGATTTCCAAAAAAAATAATTAATTAAATAATTCAATTAATTATTACATATCTAGTAATCCTATATATGATGTGATGTACATGTGATGTATGATGTCGATGGATGATAATGAGTCATGTGTTGTGATGTGTAATTATGATTATTATTATTATTATTATTATTATTAGGGCCTACGAGCCTCATTTTTTCTCGTTTATTATCGAGCCTGCATGCCTGTGATTATTTGTAATTATATAAAGAGGCGCAGCGGGAACTGGAGGTGACAGCGGGACCCACGATGTCGTGGTGGGAGATCACGATATAAGGTGATGCGACGATCTGATGGAACCGATGATGACGAGATCAACAATCACAGGGCATGGAGATGCACTAATCAACATAGATCTTATTGTAAGTGATTAGGCCCATTGGCTCGGGCTTAATCATATAATGTGACGATTCATGATCATTCGATGTGGCATGCATATGTGATATGTTATACACATACTAGATATATGTATATATATATTTGCATGCAATGTAGATATATATTAAATATGTATGTGTGTGACACGACATGGTAGGAGACTGATACAAAATAAAAAAAAACCCTCTTACGTTAATATTAAGTCGGTAAGCGTGAGACAATAAGATTGACCCACGTGGCCTTCCATCATTATAGGAAGAAATTGAATTACGATATAGGCTGAGTTGGTCGAGTCACTCGAGGCTCACCTATCTACATGATCGAGTTCTTGCCTACGACATATAGATGTCACCGGTGACCTAAGGACATGGTATGACTTGGTCGAGCAGTCGAGAGCATATCCACCGAATCAGACTCATCTTGTAATGATGGTGATGATTTTACTGGACTTCATAGTTGGTCGAGCAGTCAAGACCATGACGATTCGAAGGCCGAACATGACGGGAATCATAATGAGTTATGATTGGCAAGAGTTGCTTATCTTTTAGGCTTAGTATATTTGGTCGAGTCTCTCGAGGTTGCACTAAGATGCCGATTGGATCTCTATCCCCACTAAGAGTCTACCAGAGACTTTCGTCTTACATGTCGAGGGTGTCGCATGATTCGCTAGGAAATTAGTAGGAGTACATTAAGATAGAAGTCAATATCTTAATTAGTATTTTCCGCAAAGTCTACATGTTATTTATTTATGCTATATCTTATTTGTCGCTTGCAAAACCCCTATGTTGCATACTTATTGCTAATTACCTCATTAGTCCAAAGACTTCGAAATTTAAGAATTATTCTTACGAAAGAGAAAATCATATATGTCCTTAATATGATTGTGCCCACGCCTGAGGAAAGGATAAGTGAGGATGAGATCGCTCACTTTGTGAAGTATAAAGATAGTCCTAAAGGATAACATGTATGTTAATCTTATACTTCAGTTCGTACTAGATTTCTTTTCAGAGTTCATTATTAACTTTAATATGAACAAGTTTGAGATGACTCTACCTGAGCTCCTTAATATGTTAAGGGAAGCTGAGAGCACCATCAAGAAGGAGAAGCCAGTTCTCTATACTAATGAGACCAAGAAGAAAATGAAGGCCAGTAAGACCATTAAAAAGGGCAAGGGCAAAAGAAGACCAAGTAAGGCAAAGATTGCCAAGAAAAACCTGACAATAGACAAAGAACAGTGATTCCATTACGGCCAATACGGGCATTGAAAGAGGAACTATAAGGACTACCTTGCAGATAATGTGAAATAGAAGCTTGGAGAAGCTTCAGGTATATTAATGATCAGTCTCCACTTGTCAGATTTTCATGATAACATATGGGTATTGGTTCTGGCAAGACCTAGGAGATTGGCCAGAGGCAAGATGGACCTCAAGATAAGCAATGGAGCAAGAGTTGCTACAGTTGTTGTTGGGGAGGTCACCCTACATCTGCCTGGTGGAGCTATTATTGTATTGGGTGCATGCTATTTTGTTCTCTCTATTATCAAAAATATTATTTTCATCTCTTGTTTAATAATTAGTGGATATAAATTAGTTTTTGAGAATAATAGTTGTTCAATAATTATGGATAATGAGATCATCACTAGAGTGACATTAATAAATGGCTTATATGCGTTAGACACTTCTCCACACATCATGAATATAATATGTCTAAGAGAAAAAGAGATTAGGTGAACAATGCATACATATGACATTGTAGGTTAGGTCATATACACGAGGGAAGGATTCAAAAGTTGCTGAAAGATGGATACCTAAATCCTGAGTCATATGCAACTTGCGAACCTCGCCTTCATGGCGAGATGACCAACTCTCCTTTTAGTAGAACTAGAGAGAGTCACTAAGTTATTGGAACTCATTCATAGTGATGTATGTGGTCACATGTCGACTCAGGCTATAGGTAGTTACTCATACTTCATTACATCCATTGATGATTTCTCAAGGTATGGACACGTGTACTTGATGAAGTACAAATCTGAGGCCTTTGATAAATTAAGGGAATATAATAATGAAGTCGAGAACTAAATTAAAAAGAGTAATAAGACTCTTCGATTAGATTGAGCACGAGAGTACTTAAGTACGGAGTTCACCCATTTCCTCAAGAACAATGGGATTCTATCCCAGTGGACACCTCCTTATACACCTCAGCTCAATGGTGTCTCAGAAAGGAGGAATCACACACTGTTAGACATAGTACGATCTATGATGAGTTTCACTGACCTACCCGTCTCATTCTGGGGATACGCCCTAGAGACCGCAGCTTACCTTCTGAATAGAGTTTCATCAAAGTCAGTAGTGTTTATACCATATGAGATATGAAAAAGAAAGAAGTATGATCTTAAAATGATTAAGATTTGGGGCTGTCCTGCCCACGTTAGAAGACACAACCCCGATAAATTAGAATCAAGGATGGAACGGTGCACGTTTGTGGGATACCCTAAGGAGACTTTGGGGTATTACTTCTATCATCTCGAGGACCAAAACATCTTTGTTACTAAGAGAGTTGTGTTCCTTGAGAAGGAACACATTCTTGGTGGAAATAGTGGGAGTGAGATAGAGTTGAGCTAGATTAGATAACCTAGCTCAAGCACCATTCCAGAGTCCAAGTCTGTTCAAGTACCTAATATATAAGTTCCAATTTTGCATAGGTCTAGCAGAGTATCTCACCCTCCTAAAAGATATGTGGGACATATCAGTAGAGATGACTCTTAAGATGTTAATCCTTAGATCTACAAGGAGGTTATTATAAGTATAGACTCTGGAAAGTGACAAGATGCCATGAATTCTGAGATGGATTCTATATACTCTAACAAGATTTGGAACCTTGTGGATACACTTGAGGGTATCGTACTCATTGGCTGCAAATGGATCTTCAAAAGAAAGATTGGAGTAGATGGAAAGGTGGAGACATATAAGGCAAGGTTGGTAGCTAAAAGATATCGTCAAAGACAAGGAGTTGACTATGACGAAATCTTTTCATCTGTAGCCACACTCAAATCTATTAGAATTCTCTTGGCCATTGCAGCATACTATGACTATGAGATCTGGTAGATGGATGTGAAAACGATATTCCTTAATGGCAACCTCGAGGAGGAGGTGTATATGATACAACCAGAGGGATTCGTATCCAGAGAGAGTCTAGATAAAGTGTGTAGACTGCTCAAGTCCATTTATGGACTAAAGCAAGCTTCCCGAAGTTGGAACATAAGATTTGATGAGACGATTAGATCTTATGACTTCGTTAAGAATGAAGATAAGCCTTATGTGTACAGAATATAAGTGGGAGTGCTATCACCTTCTTGGTATTGTTTGTGAATGACATCCTAATCATTGGGAATGATGTAGGAATACTCTCCACAGTAAAGACTTGGCTATTTAGAAAATTCTTCATAAAAGATTTAGGGGAAGCATCCTATATTTTGGGGGTTCGAATTTATAGAGATAGATCTAAAAAGATACTTAAATTATCCCAATCTAGGTACATAGACTCTATTATAAAAAAGTTTGGCATGGAGAATTCCAAAAGATGTTTCATACCGATGAGACATGGAATATCAATTTCTAGGAGTATGTCCCCAAAGACTCCTGAAGAAAGCGCAGACAAGGATAGGATACCTTATGCCTCAACGATAGGGTCTATCATGTATCCTATGCTATGTACCAGGCCTAATATAGCACATACTCTGAGTGTCACGAGCAGGTATCAGGCGGATCTAGGTTTAGAACACTGGAAGGCAGTAAAGTATATCCTTAAGTACTTGAGAAGGACTAATGATCTTTTATGGTATATGGAGGAGGTAGCATTTAGGCTAAGGGCTACATGGAATCGAGTTTCCAATCTGACATTGATGATAGTCAGGGTATTTTTTCACCCTGAATGAAGAAGCAGTAAGCTGGAAAGAGTTCCAAGCAAGATACTACTGATGACTTGATCATAAAGGCGGAATACATTACTATAGTAGAAGTAGCAAAAGAAGGGGTATGGATGAAAAAGTTCATCATGATATGAGAGTCGTACCAAGAAGCATGGAGCTGATTCCCATATATTGCGATAGCAATAGGTCGATAGCTCTAGCAAGGGAACCCAGGTCTCATCAGAATTATTCTGAGGAGGTTCCATCTGATTAGAGCGATCATGACATATAAAGATATAGCAATGGAAAGAGTTTCATCCAAAGAGCGTCACAGGGGTTTGATGGGGATCAGACACATAGGTGATTGGTTTTAGGTCAAGTGAAAGATTACTGGTTATAGGTGCCCTGCAAGCTAATCACGTGAGTGATGGCACGTGTGACACACTGTGCGATCTTTTTGCTTATGATTATTATTGGCATATTCTCACATTATATTATTTGTTGTATATATATTGTGATGTCTTTGGTTCTGTGTAATGTGAATCAAATCGTGATGAGATCACGATAATGAGATTGATTCACCTTTAAACACCGATGCTGAATAATCTCAATCATAGGTTACTCGAGAGGAAAATCGAGATAACCGGATAGATCGGTATACTACATATCCATCCATATAATGGAGGCGACTGGTTTCATAGCCACTTGTGTGGAGACACTAAGGATATAGTAAAGGTGCTCATTAGATAGTGATTCCATAGTCTTAGTTGTGTATCTGATCCTTTGACTTGAGATACCAAGGATGCCTTGTATGAGTACTTATTTCTTTGACGCCAGACTTACAGTTTTAGAAAGTTCTAGATCTGGTACAACTGGTTATCAAGATTGGTAGCCAACCATACGAAGGCAATTGAGTGTCAATAGATAATTATTCACTCTCGATATCATGAGAGGAATATCCCATATGTGCTTGCTCAAACAAATCCTCGGCTAGGGTCATTCAGATTGAGAGAGAAAGAGTTCTCTGGTAGAAACCGATTAGAGCAAGATAATTTGATTCGTATGTGACCTGACAGTAGTACCATGTCGAATATACGATCTTTGGGATATTAGTTGGATGAGGAATTATAGATACATGATATTATGGACAGACATGTCTGATGGATTTGATCCCCCTGTACCATCTGGGGATTATGGCATAGTGGCCTAGTACGTTCATAGTCGATGAGTCAAGTGAATTATTATGGAGATAATAATTCACTACATTAGAAGGAGTTATGATAGGAGCGACTCACGGCCAGCTCGATATCGGGCCTATAGTGTTATACACATATGGTGGATGCTTCAGTGAATAGAGGATTGAATGGAGATTCAATTAGTCCATATTCTCATTAAATGAGATCCTATGCTGATGGGATCCTTACTTAAGGCCCAATTAGAGGTCTAAGTAGATTATTGGATAGAGATCCAATAATACAAGGTTAGTAGATAATTGGATGGAGATCCAATACCCACTAAGGCAGGAGCTCCAGAGTTTTTTGGTGGCTCTCTATAAATAGGAGGGCGGACTCATGGTTGATAGACTGCAGCTTTGGCCTCCCCCTCCTATTCTCCTCCTTCCCTCTGTGCAAAAGTTACGAGATTATATTGGAGGAGTTTTACTGTAGAGATCCATCATGCGGATGCCACTAGATAGGAGGACACTTGACCTCCTTCATCATCTCCATCTTGATCTGGAATACAGGGATATACGATCGCCCTAGGTAAAATCAATCTCTCACGCATCATGGTTTTTTTAGTTTTTGCCATTTTCTCGCGACCCCAATCTTTTGCACGACGATTTAATCTGCGTGGAAAATCAATTTTTTGTTTTGATTTTCGCTGCACATGTGATGCTTCCGCTGAGGTTTCTCAACAATCATCTCATCGTCAGGGTGTGGGGCTTTGGTCAACACTAGGACTGCATATGCCCTGGCAACGATGCAATCCTGTTTTAATATAGACTCGACCGTGATGACCCGTCGATTGGTCAAGGTGAGGAAGAACTATTTGGTTCTTTCGGAATATGAACTCCATGCGCCCCTACCAGGTGGGCGTCCTTATGATAATTTTTCGTGGCTTTAATCTGTCGACTGATACCCTCGAAGCGGGTCTAAGGTTCCTGCTACATCTCGTGATCGAGGCATGCCTCGAAGGGTGGTGGATTTCTCATTCCCAGATGGCGCCCAACTCATGGCGCTATCTGGTGGCTTTCTCGTGGGAATGTCATGGGTCAGGCATAGTGGCGACTCGAGAGTTGTTCACGGCCTGTTTCCACCTAAGTCAGGGGCAAGCCGGGTATTATCTAACTGCTCACAATGGGTTCTAAGTGAGCGATACGCCTTCTAGCAAAAAAGGTTGGAACTTGTGCTTTTTCTTCATTTCTTGTCATCAGGCTGGAGCTTCCCAACCGAGTGGACATCTCGAACGGTGAACAACTCGGTCCCGGCGCTTTCGGTCGATGAGAGTGAACTGGTCGAGATCCTCCGGAGGATCATTTCTGCTTCCAGGGGTGAAGGACATGAACGAGGCATGGTTGGCTGAGGCGGGCCTTAGCCCGACCACCCGAGGTATATTCTTCCTATTTGTTTATCATGCCGAGTGTGTTTTTATGATTGTACTTTATCGTGTAGAAATATTCAACCTCAGAAAGATGAAGTCTAGCGACGGGATGGGCAGGGGATCAGTAGCTCCATCGGCGATCGATGCATCTGCCTCTACAGTAGCTGCCGACTCCATGGTAGAGAAGTATCCCGACGTCGATGAAGTGTCAAGCCTAAGGAAGTGCAGTAGAAGGGTGACTCCCGAGCAGCCCGCGAACACCTCGGGGAGCACCACTAGGGTCCCTGCTAAAAAGGGGAAGGAGCTGATGATCTTGAGGAGGCCCCCAAGCGGAGGTATACCATCTGAGAGCTATGCAAGGTGGAGGATCGAGCAAGGGCGGGTAAGTGTTTCGCCTCCATCATAACGTGGTTGAAGACCATCGAGGGTGAGGACACCCTTGTGCTGAGGAGGTCAGCCATCTCCAGGTTGTCTTAGGTGTGGACGGTCCATTGGATGGGGAATACCTGCAGGGGGCTCTACACCCCATCCTCGCAAAGCAAGTGAATGAGTGCTCCTCTGAGGAGCTTATGGACCAGGCCGGGAAGTCGAGTATCTGGGTAAGCAACCCATCTCTTTTCTCCCACTCCTTGTTTTCATTCTCTGCTTCTGAGCTTTGCTCCTTTTTCTTCGCAGGGGCTTCACTTCATCAGTGCCCTTATTGATCGGGTCCATGATGTGGGTCGGTTGGTCGGAGCTAGCACAAGAGAATTCTGGTGCTTCGGGCCACCAATAAGGAGCTCAAGCTTGGGGCCAGCTAGGAATTGGTCGGCTGTCGAGCTTCATCGAAGGGGGGGCTGGAGGAGGACGTTAATAAGCTACGGATGGAGCTAGAGTCTCTTAAGAACCAGCGATGGGAGCTGGAGCAGGAAGTCGGGGTTCTGCGCTCTAACTTGGATGGGGCTCGGAATGATCGAGCCCACCTAGAGGGGGATGTGTTGTCCTTGACCGAGGCGGCAGCACTTCTCGAGGCCGAGCTGAAGGCCGAGGGACCGAAGGTGGTGGTTGCCTACAAGGCGTCTCGAGGGTTCGAGTTGGGCCTTGAGAAGATGGGGTGAGTTAGCTACAAGTTCGGGTACCAGGTGGCGCTTGAACGGCTTCGGTGGAAACATCCGAAGATCGAAATCGAGCACGACCCCTTTGCAGAGTGTCCCGAAGATGCTAATGTGGGGATGGACCTCAACCAGCCCTTTGATGATAGCACACCCTTGGAGAAGTAGCTAACTTTGTGTTGCTTTATCTTTTGAGGGTTGAACCCCCTTTTGTATTGGTCGACTGACCATTTTGTGTAATTTTTTGCTTATCAAATAAAATAATTTTTTTGATTGTCCTACTGTTGTTGTATGAGTGGCCCTCGAGTGCTTCGAGTCTTCAGTCTGTTACTTAGATGTAGAATTTTTTTAAATTTGATACGTGCTAGATTCGAGGCAGGACCTCCCCTTCCAATGTCACTAGGGTGAAAGTCCCATCTCATATGACTTATAGACGCGATAAGGCCCTTCCCATCTTTGGGCAAGCTTTCCATGAGAATGTCTAGGGTCACAGACCTCGGCCTTCCTGAGAACCAAGTCTCCTATGCCGATCAATCGGGGTCGAATCCTCCGATTGTAGAGTCGAGCGATAGCCCTCTAGTATTGTAGGGTCTTTTAAGTGTGCCTTGGCTCTACGTTCCTCAAGCAGGTTGAGGTTCTCCCTGAGGTCAGTTTTTGATGCTTCAAGGGTGAAGTTCTCGATCCTTAGGGTCAGAAAGACTACTTCGGGTGGTAGGATGGCCTCGGTGCTAAAGGTCAGACTGTAGGGTGACTCTCCCATAGGGGTCTTTGGCATCGTCCACAGAGCCCATAAGACACTTGAGAGCTCCCCAACCTAGGCTATTAAAGCTCCCACCACTCGCCTCCTCAATCCTTTGAGTATGCTTCTGTTGGTTACCTCGGCCAATCCATTGGCCTAGGGGTGGGCCATCGAACTGAATTTTAGTTAGATCTGGTAGCTTTGGCAGAAAACCTTAAACTTAGGGTTGTTGAACTGCATTCCATTATCCATAACTATGGTCTTTGGGATGCCGAATCTCATGATGATGTTCTTCCAAATGAAGCCCTCCACCTGCTTCTCGGTGGTCGAGGCTAAAGGTTCGACCTCGACCCATTTGGTAAAATAATCCACCCTAACAATTAAGAACTTCTGTTGCCTGACGGCTGGCTAGAACGGGCCGAGAAGGTCCATTCCCCACTACGCGAAAGGTCATGCGCAATGGGTCGGGAGGAGTAGCAAAGCTGGCTGGCAAGGGATGCGTGAATGCTTTTGACATTCTATGCACTTTTGGACATAGGTTATTGCATCAGCCTGCAGAGTCGACTAGTAGTACCCAAGGCGGAGGACTTTGAAAGCCAGGGTGCATCCTCCGACGTGTTCACCATATATCCCCTCATGGACTTCAGCAAGCACTGCGTCGGCCTAGGATTTTGATAAGCACCGTAATAAGGGCTGGCTGAAAGCTCTTCTATAAAGGCACCCGTTGATGATGTTGTACCATGCTTCAGTTCTTTTGATCCGACCGACGGTTGCTTTGTCCGTCGAGAGAGTCGCATCCCTCTTGTAGCGTAGTATTTGCTCCCTCCAGTCGGGATAAGCGACCGTCGGTCGGTGAATGCCGAGGATGGCCGATGGCTCGACACCGATGGTGTCGGCGGAGGCTAATTTGGCTAGGGCATCGACACTAGAGTTCTCAATACGAGGGATCTAGGAGATTTTGATGTACTTAGTCATACTTATCAGCCAGCGGGCCTTATTGAGATACCGGGCCATGTTCGGCTCTCGAGCCTCGAAACTTTCGTCAACTTGGCCAGCGACCAGCTAGGAGTCAGTGAACACCTCCAGGTGCTCCACTTGCAGTTCTGTTGCTAGACATAGTCCGAATAGTAGCACCTCGTACTCCGCTTGATTGTTAATGGTCTAGAACTCTAGGCGCATGGCATGCTCCCAAATCTGCCCGATAGGGTCCCTAAGGACTATCCCGACCCCTCCCCTGGAGGCGTTCGCTGACCCATCAACATGGACGGCCCATGCTGGTTTCTTTGGGGCGGACTCGGGGGCTGTTAGTTCCAAGGAGAAGTCAATAATTGCTTGAGATTTGATCGCCCTCCTCGGAGCCTATGCTAGGTCGAACTCGCTGAGCTCTACCGACCACCTGAGCATTCGCCCTACAACATCGAACTTAGAGAAGATTTGATGCAACAGTCAATCAATGATTACCTTGATGGTATGGGCCTGAAAGTACGACCATAGCTTTCTAGCAGTGAGGACCAGTGCGAGTGCGAGCTTTTCTATCGGAGGGTATTGCTGTTGGGAAACCTCAGTGGGTGCATCACATGTGCAGCGGAAATCAAAATAAAAACCGGTTTCCCACACAGATCAAATCGTTGTGCAAAAGATTGGGGTCGCGAGAAAATGCAAAAACTGATAAAATCGTGATGTGTGAGAGATTGGTTTTACCTAGGGAGATCGTATATCCCTGTATTCCATATCCGAATGGAGAAGATGAAGGAGGTCAAGCGTCCTCCTCTCTAGTAGTATCCACACGATGGATCTCTGTAGCGAAACTCCTCCAATCTGGTCTTGCAACTCTTGCTCAGAGGTAGGGAGGAGAATAGGAGGTGGTGGTTAAAGTTGCAGCCTATCAACCCTTAGTCTCCCCTCCTATTTATAGAGAGCCACCAAAACCCTATGGCTCCTTCCTTAATGGGTATTGGATCTCCATCCAATAACCTACTAATCTTGCATTATTGGATCTCTATCCAATAATCTCCTTAGGCCTATAATTGGGCCTTAATCAAGGAGCCCATCAATATAGGGTCTCATCTAATGAGAATAGGGGCTAATTGGATCTCCATCCAATCCTCTATTCGCTTAAACATCCACCATATGTGTGTGATCCTCTAGGCCCGATACCGAGCTAGCCGTGAGTCTCTCCCATCAGAACTCCTTCTGATATAGTGAATTATTTTCCCCATAATCATTCACTCGATTCATCGACTATGGACATACTAGGCCACTATGCCATAGTCCCCGGACGGTATAGGGGGGATCAAATCTATCGAACCTATCTATCCACAGTTACCATGTATCTAGAATCCCTCATCTAACTAATATCCCAGAGATCGTATATTGGATATGGTACTATCAGGTCACATACGAAATCAGTTTGTCTTGCTCCAATCGGATTCTACCGGAGAACTCTCTCAACCCAAATGATCCTGGTCAAGATTTGTCTAAGCAAGCACATATGGGATATTCCTCTCATGATACCGAGAGTGAATGATCCTCTATTGACACTCAATTACCTTCGTAAGGTTTGCTACCAATCCCAATAACCAGATGTACCAGATCTGGAGCTTTCCAAACCTATAAGTCTGGCATCAAAGAAAGGAGTACTCATACAAGACATCCTTGGTATCTCAAGTCCAAGGACCAGATACATAACTGGGACTATGGAATCATTGTCTGACATTAGGTATCATTAACCATACAATATTTCATAAGCGGATCAATCAGTGAACACATTCTCCAATGAGCACATCTACTATGTCCTTAGTGTCTCCACATAAGTGTCTATGAGACCAGCCACCTCCATCATATGGATGGGTATATAGTACATCGGTCTGTCTGATTATCTCGATGTCCCTCTCGAGTAACCTATGATCGGGATTATTTAGGATCTGTGTTTAAAGATGAATCGATCTTATTATCGTGATCTCATCACGATCCGATTCTCATTACACAGAACCAATGACATCATAATATATATGTAACAAATAATATAATATGATAATATGCCAATATTAATCATAAGTAAAAAGATCATACAACGTGTCACACGTGTCATCACTCACGTGATTGGCTTGCAGGGCACTTGTAACCAGCAATTGCTCCTCAGCACCCTGCAGGACATGGCTAGAGTAGTAGACAGGCCATTAGTTGTTCCCGTCGAGCTTGACCAAGACCGAGTTGATGGCCTGCTTTGAGGTGGCAAGGTATTGCTCAAGCTGGTCGCCCGGGCTAACTGATGACATCCGAGGTAAGATCGCGAGGTGGGTCTTCAGCTCCTCGAAGGCTTCATCACACTTGAGGCCCCAGCTGAAGCATTTATTATGTTTTAATGCTCGTAGAATGTGGTAACTTCAGTCACCAACCCGAGATATAAACCGCCCAATTATGGCCAGCCTCCTGACGAGGCGCTGAACCTCCTTGACGGTCTGGTGTGGCTTCATATCGACAATGGCTCTTATCTTTTTCGAGTTCACATCTATCCCTTATTCATGAATGATGAAGCCGAGGAATTTTCCCAATGCCACGTTAAAGACACATTTGGCAGGGTTGAGCTTCATTTCGAACTTCCTAAGGTTCTAAATGTCTCAATAAGATCCGCAAGGTGTGTCAGTGCTTGTTTACTTTTGAAGATCATGTCATCCACATAGACCTCTATATTTCTGCCCTGTTGATCTTTGAACAAATGATTGACCATTCTCTGATAGGTAGCTCCAACGTTCTTTAGTCTAAATGGTATCACTTTATAACAATAGGTTCCCTAATGTGTGATGAAGGTCGTCTGATCCTGAGGGGCCATTTGGATTTGGTTGTATCCCGAGAACGCGTCCATGAAAGAAATAAGTGCGTATCTGGAGGTGGAGTCTACCAGCTGGTCAATCCTCGACAGTGGGTAGCAATACTTCGGGCAAGCCCGGTTGAGATCGGTGTAGTCGACGCACATGCACCACTTTCCATTGCCTTTTTCCATAAGGACTACATTATATAACCAAGTCGGGTATCTAACTTTTGCTATGAACCTGGCCTCTAGTAGCCGATCAACTTCTTCTTTAATGGCCTTCTGTCGGTCGAGGGTGAACTTCCTCAGCCTTTGCTACACCGGGCGAGGCCCCGAGGCGGTGCTCAATCGGTGTTGAGAAATTTTTGAGTGTATGCCTGACATGTCGCTTGGTAACCAGGTGAAGACGTTCGCGTTGTGCCCGAGGAAGTCAATAAGCTGGATGCGTTGGTCCTTGGGTAGAGCTAACCCAACTCAAACTGTCCTCTCTGATCAGTCTTTTTTCAAGGGTACTTCCAGTATCGGTTCAGTGGGCTCGGGTCGAGTGTCTGGCTTGCAAGGTTTTCAAGGGTCGGGGACCGGAGTCTCTTTCTTACCTCTTTTGGAAATGGCTGTTGCCACCAAGTAGCATCACCTTGATTCCCTCGGGTCGCTCTTGACCTCCCCAGGCCCAGTGCTGGTTGGGAACTTCATGCTGCGGTGATATGTGGAGACGACCACCCTTAGCTTGTTGAGAGTCAGCCACCCGATGATCACATTGTACGCTAAGGGGAGCTCGACCACCATGAAAGGGACCATGAAGGTCTTGGTTCTTAGCTTGTCGCCAAAAGTCATGGGGAGGGTTGCGATGCCTACTAGAGTTATCGTGTCCCTGGTATACCCTGTCAAAGTTGAAGCTATGGGGATGAGATCCTGATTCATCATGCTGAGCTTTTGAAAAGCGTCAAGGTATAGTATGTCGGTGAAGCTCCCTGTATGTATCATGATGCGCTTGATGCGGGCGTTTGCAATGCGGGCTCTGATCATCAGGGCGTCGTCGTGGTCTGGGTATTCACTCTCATATTCAAAAGTTATCTTAGGATCGCACCATGCTCGAGGACTCTTCTGGACTTCAGCGGGGGCATAAGCTTTTCTTGTCAAGGAGCTATTGCCACCCGCGGTCAGGCCGCCCACTATGATGTCTACTTGCCTCTCTATTGGGCCTTTCGGGTGGAGAGACGGCTCGCATGACTTTCTGACAAATCAGTCGAGATGGTCGTGACGTATGAGATCATCGATCTGGTTCTTCAAGTCATAGCACTCCACAATGTCATGTCTGTAGTTGCGGTGGAAGCGGTAGTAGCACCCACGGTCACGTTCCTCGGCTCAAGTCCTCATTAGGTTGGGGGTTTTGAGGAGTCCTTTCTCCCGAATCTAGAGGAAGATCTCAGTCCGGGGAGAGTTGAGCGAAATGTTGGGGAGCCAAGGAACGGCCTGTTTGGCTCTTTCCATCCTCTTCCTTTAGAGTCCGGGCGGTGGGCCCTAAGAGGATTCAACCCGCAATCGCTTATAGTCTTTGCGCTTCTCAGCTACCAAGGCCTCGACGATAACATATTGGTTGGCTCTTTACAGCATTTTCGGCACAATCATCAGGGGTCACTCCACGAGCGATAGATGCGCGTCGGGAATGGCCCTGATCTCCTTTATGAAGCAGGCGAGGTACGGGTCGAGCGGCTCATCTTCCTTTTGTCTGGTCCCAAGGAGGGATGCAGCTATTGGTTTCAGCCGAGAACTATCTAGGAAGTTGGTCTCGATTCTCTCACGAGCTGGTCGAAGGAGTGGATGGAGGTGAGCGACTGCCGACCATACCACCCTCGAGCGATCCCATGTAGAGTCATCGAAAAAGCTCGACACATTATGGCATCTAACGTGCCATACAAAGTCCTGCGTTCAAAACACAACTACGTGCTCCATTGGGTCGGAGCCACCATCATACGCCTCCAACATTGGGAAGCAGAAGTGCTGTGGGATGGGTGTATCTTGGATTTTTTGGATAAAGGGAGAGCCACAAAGGGGGCTCTTGCCACGCTCATCCTTCATTCTAATAGTCTTGTGGACGTCGTCAATTCTCTGGTTCACCAGACGCAGCTGTGCCCTCAGGGAGTCAGTGGAGTCCGAAGAGAGCATATCAGGGTCTCGCGGGCTACGGGCTAATGCGCTAGGTGTGGATGTCGGGGGCCTGACTGCGTCACTTGAGGGGACGCAGTCTGACTTTAGCGAAAGCTAGGGTAAATTATCGGTGGGTTGCATTGCTAGGGGCCGACCTTCTATCAGTGGCGTCGCCCCTGTCGGAGCTAGGGGAGTCACTTGGGGCTGTGAGCTCGGCTACTGGGCAAACTACAAAATGTGGGGGATGATTGCCTGGAGCATCCCCGCTATAGTCTGGACCTGGTTGGTAAGTCCCTGAAAGGCTTCAGGGGTTACGTCGAGATACCGAGATTAAGTGGGGGTGGAGCTAATATGGGGTCATTGAATAGGTGTCAGTACCACCCTAGGGTGTGGGAAGGCAGGTTCCTGTCTCCGAACAAAGGGAGTGGAAGCGGGGGTTGTGAGGCTCCCCTGGAGGTTGGTTGCATCATGGGAGGAATATCTCTCCCAAGGTTGTCGGTTGCTAAGCGTTCTTGCAATATCAGGCCCTCCTTCTGGCGCCAAAATGTTACTGGATGATCCACCGTGTCCGAGGAGACAACATGACGTGGTTTGGCCTGCACGTGCAGGAGCAGCTCAATAGGATTTGGAGTTCGAGGAAGATACGAGGCGTCCACTGGGCTCGAAGGTGTTCTAGTCATCCAGGGATTCTTTCCTCATTTTGTGGTCAGGTACTTGCAAGAAAAGACCTTCGTCGGGGGAGGACCTCCCAATGAGACCCCTTCGATCGCTAAGTTAGCCTTGTAGATAAGAGTATCTCTGACATTTTCTCGACGTCGGAGCTTTCTCTTGTATGTATTGTGAGAGTGGAGATTGCCTCCCCCTGAGAGCCCCTAAGGGGTGGCCTTTATACCTGTCCATCAACGACCAGTTGTACCTTTCCCATCTATCTTTGCAGCGACGTCCTCTGCTAGGGTGTTTATTACTGCAGGCACCACTAGCAGTCGTCCATGCTGTGGGAGAGCATGTTGCATGTCATTCAAAAGTCGAGCTACTACTGATGAGACCACTACTTGACTTATGAGAACTTAACTAGCAACAGGTAATCCATTTCAGCCCTGCTATCGTACGATCTCTTCAGATTCTTTGAGATTTGATGGCGATTGCGCGACGCCCGACGATGTTGTGCATTAGGCTCATCCTCTCGTTGTGGCATGTCGCTAGTGTGCGTCAAAGGGCGGATCGGGTGCCTAGTCAGTCGATCCCGCTCCACGTCGGGTCTATCTAGGCCATATCAATCAATCGATTGGGGAGGAGACCCATTATTACCCCTATCAGATGCCAATCCAAGTTGAAGTATCTACCTCTACATAACTTCAAACATTAAACTTACAACTTGATGATCTTCTTCTGCATGACCTCAAACTTACAATTTTGATTTGAACGAGACATTTGTAATGGATGATAACGAAGATAGTTATGAGAAATTCTAAAAAGAGTGGGTTGAGCAGAGCATAGCAGAAGAATTAGATGATATAGATCATAATACATTTAATGCCCATGATATTATAAGTGAGCTTATTGATTTCAATTTAGATATGTATAAAACCTCTTCAAGGATAGGGTCATAGAAGAAGATAACTTCAACCTTTATGCTTTAGCTCCTTATTCAAATGAAGATGAACTTGTCAGCAATTACCTATACATTGGATAAGTAAAAATTCATACCCATTCATATTATAATATTAATATAAAAATTTATTTATGACATTTAACACACAGGTGCTTTATTTTTTGTAGGTATTTTAGGATACGCTGGAGTTTAGAAGAGCTTTGCAAGAATGTGTTATAAGGAGAAATTTTGAAATAAATATTTAAGTATGTAGAAATTACAAGCTTAAAATATGATATAAGGTTGAGCATTGTGGATGGATGATGGTTGCTCGTGGAGGTAGTATATGTCGGATTACAAAGCTTATCAACGAGCACTAATGCAATATGCCTAGAGGAAATTGAGATCATCCATCTTGCACTAGAAAGTTTATAGTTGAAGAAATCAAGGAATAAATTATTATAAATAAAAATTATACTCCGAAGATGATCATTATAAACATACAAAAAGATTTGGAGCGATAGTTTCATATAAAATAGCATATCTAACACATAAATTACATTGAATAAATTTAGTGGAGACTTCGATAGTTCTTTTGGTGAGTTGAAAGTTCATGACTATGAAACGACTATTTATGTAATAATTACAAACAAAGGATGTCTTTGTTAGGTTTTTTGGCATTTGTTATATGTTTGTGTAGTTTTATTCATTACACTCATCCAGTTATCGACATAGATATAGTACATTTATCTAGAAGATGTCCTAGTGTATTGATGATGGCGACTGCTATTGATGGATCCAATAAGTTTTTTTTATTGCATTTGGAGTAGTAGAGATTATGAGAGAGTTGTGCGAATGGTTTCTTTTTTAGTTGAGAAAATACTTTATTATGCACTATGATTATTTAAAGAATTATTATAGCAGTGAAAGAAATATTTCTAAAGTCACATCATGGTTACTATATGGTTCATCTTTGGAAGAATTTAATAAGTGATGGACATGATAGGAAAGCGACTAGAATTTTTCTAGCTATTGCAAGAGCACCTATTGAGTTCAAGTTTAATTAATGTATACAAAAATTAATAGAAAAATATATTAAAAATTATCATTGGATTTCAGAAATAGATAGAGAGACGGAGGCTACTACATTTTATTCAAGATGACTGTACGAAATGTTAACAATAAATGATTTCAAAAGCATGAATTCACCATTAGAAGATGTCCACGGACTTCTAATAACATATATACACAAAGAAAAGTTATTGAGTGGTTTTATTTACGTCACCAAACTACAAAAGTTATTGAGTGGTTTTTATTGACCCTCACTTGAGCAAAAGATAAGGTGAGATTCTATGTTGTTCACCCTCACTTGAGCAATAATTTTTAAGTCCAAACATTAAGACAATCATAGTAGATGTAGAAAAAAAGATTTGTTCATGTTGCTATTAGGTTTTTGAATTCCAATCTATATGACTATTGTGAGGATTACTTTTTGGTAAAATATTTATAAAAAACTTATAATGACACCAGTTTTCCAACAAGAAACAAGAAAATTTTAGATTAAAAAACTTGATGATAAGATCATCTTATCGCTAAAGAACATAAAACAATTAGTCAGGTAGAAGTAAGAAGGTAATGATAGAACTAAGATATAGTGGCAAGATCCCTAAAAGATGTTTGTGGTGTCAATAGTTACGCCACAATCGACTGTCATGTAAATTTTCACCAGTTGTATAAGTTAATGTTATCAAATGTAAAATAATGTGGTATCTTCAGTCTTTTTGAAGAGCCTAGTTTTGATTAACTTTTTGTTGTCAACATTGGCTATAGGAGATAGTTTTTTTGTGTATTGTATATCTATACAAGTACACCTATATAATTTTTTAGTAAGTGTGTTGTAACATTATGAGAAATTATAAACTTATGATAATTTTAAATCTAAAGTTATCATTTTGCAAAAATTGATGTTATAATCATTATTACAGAAATATTATTAATAATATTTATATAGTGGAATTAAATTAAACTAGGATATTTTTGGTTGAAATATGTTTTGTTAGCGCCAAATTCTAATGATTATACTAAAATCATCTAAAAATTAGAAAATTAATACAAATTAACTTAGAATCATTCATGATAGGTCTAGAGAATTTGATTCTAATTTGTGTCAATCTTAACTTAAGTTATAGATAGGATAGGATTACGATTTAATAGTCAGATCACCATATGTCAAATTTCAAAAAATTACACTAAAATCATCTAATAAAATAAAATTTTATGGTAGCTTTGAAGAATTTGTTTCTGATTTGAGCTAATTTTAACTTCAATTACACTTGAGTTACGGATATGATAGAATTATAAGAATATGTTATGATAGTTTTAGAGAAGTTCGGATAGGTTTGGGGATATTTTCAATATTTATACGTAAGTTATAGTCAAGTTATAATCGAGTTACACTCAATCACAAATTCAATATATAGATCTCCAATTTGGCAATTAATAACCCTCAAATCAAGAAAAAATAAAAGTGATACTAGCATTAGAAACATGTTATTATAATTTTAGAGAAATTTTGAGATAATTCTAATATTTACACTTAGTTACACTCATTCAATGTATAAATCTTATATTTCAGTAATTAATCATCCTAAAGTCAAGAAAAAATAGAAACAATGATATTAAATATGTTAAAATATATAATTGTAGTTTTAGATAAATCTAGATAGGTTTGGAGATAATTCTAATATTTACACTTGAGTTATACTCAAGTTATACTAGTGTTACACTTAATCATATATTCAATATAAAAATATCATATTTTCCTAATTAATAACTCTAAAATTAGAAAAATTGATAATAAACAAATTAGAAACATGTTATTATAGTTTTTAGAAGTTTGGATAGGTTTGGAGATGATTATAACATTTATACCTGAGCTACACATGGGTTGTTGCACTCGATTCTAGATTCAATATACAAATCTTTTATTTCACCTATTAATGACTCTAAAATCAGAAAAAATAGAAAAGTGATACTAAACATATTATTATAGTTTTTGAGAAGTTTGAGTAGGTTTTGGGATAATTATAATATTTAAACTCGAGTTACATTCAACTTACACTCAATTACAGATTCAATATAGAAATACCATATATCACCATTTAATAATCCCAAAATTAGAAAAAATAGAAAAAAATGATGTTACCAATATGTAATTATAGTTTGAGAGAAGTGTGGATAGGTTTGGAAAATGAAGCACCCTAAATTGACACACAAGTGGGAAACATGATAACCACATATGAGATACCTATTGATAATAACTTTAAAGTAATTCATAAATGAAACAAATAACCAATATGATATACCAGTAATTCATATTAACATTAATCAGATTCAATCCCAAACCAATATTACATTGTCAAACAATTTGTACAATAACATAGACCATTATAGAAGTCAATAACAATAATGTTTTAAATATTTCAGAAGTGCAAATCTATCCATGACTTGCTACACAGTAACAGTCATATAAATATAGCATTGGCAATATAGCGTCTAAACAATAACATGTTTCCTTGGATAAATTCTATTTCTCTATTCATCAACAAGTGATCCATGTACTTCATTGCTGCAAAGATAAGAAAAAAATAGATTAGTATAATAATCATACAACTTGACCATTGTGAATGACATGATTCACTTACGATTATCTTGTTAAGGATATTTTACCATCTTTGCCTTCCATACCTTATTAGCAAGCTTCTCTACAATGCTGGTATGGAGACCCTTTAAATCAACAAATAAAGACTTAGTCTAAGATAAATGTTTTGATAGCATAAATAATCAAATTAGAACATTTACCATCCATCTAAATATTTTCTAATACAGGCTTTTAAGGAGAGAGTTGTAATGAAAATTTCTCATCAAGATCTATCACCATGAGATGCCAATGATTATTACTCTATAGTCGTACAAAAAATATACCGAATGGAGCATCCCAAATGAATGATATGTCATCTACTACTAGAACCAATAAAAATTTTAGTCAATCCATCTCAATGAATCTGAAAGAAGAAGGTCACAATGTTGTCAACCGCGGAAAGACTGGATGACGGTTGACTTCGACGACGATATATATCTGGCTGAGAAGGAGTGGATGATTATGCTGGAGCCGCAAGTTCGGTAGTGCGGTAGAAGGAGACCGTAGTATTGTCAACTGCGATGAAGGTCTGACGACGATTAACTTCAGTGGTGATGTAAGCCTGGCTAAAAAGGAGGATACAGGCATGATAGGAAGTGGAGGTCCGATATGGGGCAAACGCAGCAGAATGGATGAAGCAGAAGCTATCGTTAGACAATAAAAATGAGTATGGAGGCGTCCGACATACTATTAGCCATAAAGATTCTTAGTAATTATTAGTTATGCTAGTTGACATCTTAAAAAAAATTATTGAATTATAGCATAAATCATTTTTACGGAACTTGTAAATCAATTCCTTATCTGAAAATAACTTTCAACTCAATTTCCAACATCATGGTTTCTTTATTGCGTTTGCCATCTACTTCGAACCTGCATGTTTTTTCTGTCAGAGTGCATGGTTGATAACTTGAGACGAAAAAAAAAAAGAGAAAGAAAAGGGCTGAATTACTCGTTCATGCCTATTTTGATATTTTGTTTTTTTGGGAATCATTCCATGATACATCTACATGAAATGAGCATCAAACGTACGTTAAATTTTCTTCGCAGAGAACAGTTTTTGCCCAAGCATGAGAAGATGATGATGATGCATGATTGTTAACTAGCTCCTGTGTCATCATCATCAACTTTACCTTGTCCAAGCATATCAATCAAAAGGTCGTCTCCATCATTACGATGACAAGCGGTGTTGGTAGCAATAGTCAATAGGACAAGGTGGCCCTTCCTTGACTCTTGAATTCCTTCAGAGTTCCCACGCATAGGACTCGTCTTACCTGTCTTAGTCTTTTCTCTCTCTCTCTCTCTCTCTCTCTCTCTCTCTCTCTCTCTCTCTCTCTATATATATATATATATATATATATATATATATGGATTCAATTACGTTGACTTCTAATGTCAGAGTTGATTTCAAGGTCAATTTTGGCTCCTCTTTTGTCGTACCTTATTTTGATGCTGATTTTGAGTAGTTATGCAGATAGACACATTAAGATGATGGGTTACATGATTCCAAGATTTTATGTTGCACATGGTATTATCTTTTATTCTGCTCCATCTTTTCATATTTAGGTGATATGTGTTAATAAGTGAAAGTATATTTTAGAAGAACATAAATTAATATTTTATATATTAAATAAGATTAAATAAAATTTTAGAGATAAAAAAATTTTATTTATATTTTTAAAAAATTTCAAATAAGATTAGATAAAATTGTAGAGATTAAGGACTCTTATATTTTACACCTATAAATAAGTGATATCTACATATACATATCACTTAATAAAAAAGTTTTCACCTTATTTTTATTTATTTATTTATGTGATTCGATCTTGGACTGATAATACATTGTTACTATTATTTAAGAAAAGATTACACTTGCATGTGATCCTCTCTTTGTTCATAATATGAAAATAGATCAAAGATTATTTTCACATTGCTAAGAATTGCACAGGATTTAGAACTTATAAAAAATTATATGGAGGGATCAGTAGTATCAAAGGCGTAATTGTAGAATAGTAATTTGTGATATCACAAGAGGAATCTCATAGATCATCCACTGCCTGTTTGAATCTGCATTTCAAGATAGTGAAATGCATGTGGTAGACTTCATATCTTTTATTTATAAGGTGTTCACATCATAGAAGAAGAAGACGAAAAATAAAAGAAGACCAATAATATCACACTCGTAGAGGGATAATTGTGCTCACATTTGTATTGAGTAGACCGTCGGTCCTCGAGTTTTAAACGTATCTTTTCTTATTTTTTTCTATCACCATTTTCTTAAATATATAAATAAGTTTTTTTACTACTTTCTAGTTAAATGTATTTTTGAGATTATTTGATAGAACCCTAAAGGTTTTTATTGATGCTATGATACTAATTGATAGAATCATATGGTTCGATCATTGAGAAAGAGGGTAGAAAAGAAGGATAATCGATCTATTCGAGGGGATATGCCTTTTAGGGTTTTTGTCTATTGGCTAAACCAATACTTCCTTGATTAATTGATTTTCATAAAAGAGTTACAACCTTATTTATAGGGCTCTGTCAAGAGTCTCACTAATCTTTAACTCTTAACTGATTTGATAAACTCATAACTTAAAATAATAACTAACTTCATCTCATCCGAAGATTAAAACAAACTTTAGTAACTTATAATTGACTTGATAAGGTTCACCAAACCCATAACTGACTCTGACTAACATGACTTATCCTGAATAGATGGACCCGACTTAGCTAGGGTCCTAACAAACCCGCCCATTTCAAATCAGCCTTGCCCTCAAGGCTGAGCAGTATTAAATTTTGGGAGCACTTCAGTATTTACCATGCATCACGACTCATTGATCAATTAAGTAGGATCTCCATTTTGTGTAAGTAATGATTTGGTCTTCTCGTGCAATTGTCATTGTAGTTTTCTGGAAAACCCTTTTCATCTGATATCTAGTGGTCGTACCATATCTTCTTTTGAAGATCATCACTTTAAAGTCTTCCTAAGGCATAAAAAAATAAATCGACAAGTATTTATTTTACCTTTGAGCACCTTTTATCACAAATTAAGATTTGCTCATTCGCAATCTTATCTTCAAATTTGGCGCAGCCTTCGTGATTGGACTCCACATTATCAATTTTTTATTCCTTCTTAGCTGGTTCAATCATCAGAAGTTTATCACGACCTTCCTATTTATTGAAGCTTCTGTTCCGACGAGTGTCCATATTGATTTTTCCTTCATGTACGCTAACGAATGATATGGCTGCTATCATGGTGCAGGGATGACGAGCTTTAACGTCGCACCGAATCTCGAGATTAAGTCCCTCAATAAATTTTCTCACCAATTATATCTCAGATCAATCTCGAGTTTGATTTGATAGGTACTTAAATATGCTCTGGTACTCCTGTACTGTAGAAGTCTGACGAATTTTAGCAAGTTGCCCATTAATCTTCTTGTATTCCGATGGTTCGAAGCTAATCTGGAGCTCTCTCTTAAACTGTTCCCACGAAGGGACTCCATGATAGGTCTCGTACAAATCATACAACTGGATTGCATCACATTCGAGTTATGTGGAAGCTATATCCACCATGGATTCTTCCGAAATCTTGTGAAAAAAAAAAAAATTCAACACGTGAGATCCAACCGATTAGGTCTTCATCTTTCCATTTAGGAAACTCCTTGTCTTACCATTGATCATATTTTCCAAATCTGTTCCTTTTGAGATTGAAATTTTCAGTATGCTGAGATTTGTTGGGACTCTCTGATCAGCTTCTTCTAATTTTACGAAGGAGCTCTTGAAATCTGTCTTCCATGCGAGCCTCGAAAGCTTTAAACCTTGTATCAAGTGTATCATCTATAGTTATCATGTAGGATTGTAGATCACATAGTTATTTTTTCTGTTGTCGAGTTAGGGGCATGAGTTTACATCATAGATGTGGTAAGACTTGGTCGCAATGAGATTGTCGGTGTAGACAAGCAATGGGAGGAGAGAAAGATGGATGCGGCTGCTGGAACTTGGCTATGTGGTAGCAACAGGATGAAGGTGGCACATGCAGCAAGAGAAGATGGTAGCAGCGATTTGTGGTTTGCATATGGCGGTAGGAGATGACAATGTGAAGATGGATGCAGTAGGAGGGAAAGAGATACAACGGTAGATGGCAGCAAGTGCTGAAGAGTAGGGGGCAACAAAGATGGCAGTGGTATGAGAGTTGAGCAAAGACAACTTAACACTGCTGTGCATAGGCTGTGGCCGCAAATCCTTGCTAGAGTTGTGGAAGAGGAAGCGGGAGCAGTAAGGTCTGGCAAGCAGCAAGGTCTGACGAGGGGTGGCTGCGGCTGCTGGCGACAGTTGGGCAAGGCTACGACAGAGGTGGCTGCAGTAGATGCGATTGTGGGAGATGAAAGAAAATGAGGAGGGCGCGGTTGGAGGCGACAGGTCATGGGGAGGAGGCGTAGGATGAAGCAGCGGTAGCAGTGAAGAGTGGCAGGCGACAGCCAATCGGATGGGGAGCGACGAGCGACAACAATGATGGTCGACAGCGATGAAGGACGAAGAGGTCAACAGTGAAGAAGGTCAGCTAGAAGCGGCTACGACAACGGGTAGCAGTGATGATAGGGGTTGAGAAGAGGGCTGGCCGACGGCAGGAGCATGTGCGATAGAGGAGGGCTTGGTTGCGACAAAGGGAAGAAAAAGGAGGCAGCGGCTAGTGATGGGTGGCAGTGGTTGGCTACGACTGCGGACAGATTGTGGCAGTGGGAAACAGAGGCGGCACGACTAGGAGCAGCGGGCGACAAATGAGCGTTGAAGTGGAGGGAAGGAACGGAGGTGGCCGACGAGTGCTGCGGTGTGGTGGCTGATGGCGCTGAAGTGGTTGAGGACTAGTGGTGGTGTTCCCTTCTTACTCGAGATGCTGACAACAAGGAGGGAAGGGACGACGGCGGCGGGGAAGAGTGGCAGGCCCCGACTAGCTGCGGTGGGTGGAGAGACAACAGCAGCTAGGGAAACGAGTAATGACAGCAAGCAACAGGGGGTAGGGCGCTGGCGACGTGGCTGGCAGCAGGTAGGTGGGGAGGAAGAAGGGGGAAGGTACGGACCCGCTTCTTTTCTTCTTCTTCTTCTTCTTCTCTCTCTCTCTCTCTCTTTTCTATTTTTTTCTTTTTTTTTATTGCAGCAAGGTAGCAGATATGATGGTCACGACGATGATGGCGCCGACGATGATGACAAAAGGAGTGGCTGTAGAATCACATTAGGAACACCGAGGATTGCTGCTCTGATACCAAATGATAGAACCCCAAAGATTTCTATCGATGCTCTGATACCAATTGATAGAACCCTAGGGTTTTATCATAGAGAAAGATGGTAGAAAAGGGAGATAATCGATCTCTTCGAAGGGATCGAGCCTCCTAGATCGCTTTGAGGGGATCTACCTCATATGTTTTCTGCCTATTGACTAAAATAATACTTCCTTGATTGATTGATTCTCATAAAAGAGTTTATTTATAGGGCTCTGTCAAAAATTCCACTAATCTTTGACTCTTAACTAATTTGATAAACTCCTAACTGAAAATAATAACTGACTTCGTATCAACCGAAGATAAAAACCAATAGTCTCAACCGAAAATAAAAAACCGAAGATAAAAATCAACTCTAACAACTTATAACTGACTTGATAAGATTCACCCTTCCCAGAACTACTCTTAGTAACATGACTCATCTAAATAGATGGACCCGATTTAACTAGGTCATAACATTATTGTTACAAGCATCTATTTATTAGGATTGCAAGAAAATAAAAAAAATTAAAGTAACAAGAATGATCAAATCTCAAATCTTATCTCGGATAGTTTCCATTTTTGATTGATGTATTTCAATTCAAGTTACATCAGCGAAAATGGAATTTGATTTATAAATAATTTAATACTTTCTAGAAAATCTTACTATCTCTGCGTCTAATACTTGAGTTTTCTAGTCGGATGGATCCCTCTGAGCCGGATTTAATAATTATATACTTGATATCATGAAATATAATTTATCATCCTCATGAATCGATCACCCTTATTGAATATTTTCGTATTTAAATTATTTCATATAATAAAAAAAAAACAGCACATTGATGCTGGAAAGATGCACGAGTGATGAACCACATGAAATATTGGTGGCGACCATTTAATGACGACAAGCTGCTACCTACCCACCACCTATGCCACGACAATCTTCACCCTTGATCGCAAGACCCAACGGTGGATCTCGCTCCCAATTCCCGGCCCACTAATTTATTACTAGAATCTCATTGCCCCGCCAAACTTCGGCTCAGCCTTTAATTCCTCCGTCGAGTCCCTCATCCCCACATCTCGCTCGTCTGATTCAGATCAGACAGCCGACAAATCTCCGGCTACTACAGTAGACTTTTCTCTATGCATCTGCATTTTTTACGACGAGGGAGAGTGCAGGATATGTCCTCTTCTAACTATTGCTTTCTATTTTGTTTCGGTGTTGCTGTCTTCCTCTGTTCGTTGCTTTGTTCGAGTTGGGGAACGCCTGTGAAGAAGCGGCGGAAGGAAGAAGACAAGAGATGTGTCGGAGTCACTGTTGGCCTGCCATTTCTGTCAGCTCGCGAGCGTTTGAACTCGTTTTTTTTTTAAGCTCAAACGTAGAAAGCGAGAGGAGATTTCTTGCATATTTCTGCCAAATTTAATAATATTTTACGTATCAGTGAACAACAATGAATAATTTAGATTTAGAAGTCTGCTTTTAAAATCGATGAATTTAAGCAAACTAACCACGACCAACAAAAATAATATTGAATATAAATTCAACATAAAAGCCTAGGTTTGATGAATTATGGATCGTTTAATCATTAATGGATCATTGCCAATATGTATCAGCTGACTCCTTCGACCTCTAATAACTTGAATGTAAACTTCAACGTAAAAGCTCACCTTTAATAAATGATGAATTAGAGTTAATAAATACAATTTAATTTTTTGTTTTATATATGAATATTTTTTAACATCCCTCCTGGGCCAAAGTATATATATATATATATATATATATATATATATATATACACACACACACATATACACATATATATACACACACACACACACACACACATATATATATATATATATATATATATATATATATATATATATATATATATATACACACACACATATACACATATATATATACACACACACACACACACATATATATATATATATATATATATATATATATATATATATATATATATATATATATATATATATATATATATATATACACATATATATATATCTATATATATATATGTATATATATATGTATATAATAATAATAATAATAGAAGTCTGTTTTTAAAATGGATGAGTTTGGGTAAAGTTGATTTCTAATTTCTAAGACAAATGACATTGAATGCAAATTCAACATGAAAATTTAGCTTTAATAAATTACATAATACACCAAATATATATTTATTTAAAAAATTATTATATTAAACATTATACATGTCATTCACACATAGATTGGAATGTGAGACTTACTACTTGCGCAACAATATACTAATCAATTTGAATGTCTTAATTTTTAAAATTTAATAATATAATTATAAAATTTAATGTAAAAACTTAGGTTCAATAAATGATAAATCAAAATTAATATATATCATCTAACTCTTGAAATTCTCAATAATATGATACGTTATTTTAGTCATATTTTAATTTTTATTTTATATATGAATATTTTTTTAACAGCCTTCCTAAGCCAAAGTCTTACTCATTATGCCATATAACTAATATTATAATTTATTTTTGTATCAAGTAAAGAAAATGATATAAGTACGTAAATATTATATTTTTAATTGTTTATATGAATATTCTAGTGACACTTAGAATTTAGCATAGAAATATGCATTTTCATTTTTATATCTCTTAATTCAAATCGGTAACTTAATATTCTGGTCTCTACCGGGAAATTTCTTGGTTTTTTTTTACAATGAGGAAAATTTCCGTCTTTAAATAAGGAAAATTTCCTTCTTGAAGGTGAAGTTGATACGGTGTGGACTTTAGGTTTAGCTTTTACGAGAAAGACGGAGGGGACAGTCAACTGACCCGTTTTTTTCTTTTCCAACCGACCCTGTTCTTTCTCTCTCTTCTGAGCTCTCCCTTCCCCTATCTTTCTAAAAAGATCACCTTTTTGTTTGATTTCTGCGGCTGCAGCCTCGGAGCGGCCGCATATAAAGATCATCCCCCTGCCTTCGCCTCGCCCACTGTAAGCCATCTCCCACAATCTCTGAGCTTCTAAAGGTTCGATCTTTGTGCTTCGGTACAAAAAAGAGTTCGGAGTCATGCAACAGAAGTAGAGAGAAGGGGCGAAAGCTGGGGCTCTGTGGCTCCCCTTTCTCTTGCTTTTATATGTTTGGAGAGGGTACGCAGGGGTTAAGGTTTCGAGAGGTTAGGCGAGGCACAGGCAGGGGGACAGAGAACGAGGCGCTACCGTTTCTTGCTTGGCTTTCTTCTCTTTCTTTCTCTCTTCACTTTGGGACAGGGAGAGGGTGTTGAAGGCATTTGTTCATCCCACAGCTGATGCTTTTGCCTCCTCTGGCCTCTGCTTCAGATGTCTCTCTTCTGCGCTTTGCTTCCTTAGCGTGTTTCCCCATTTTTCTCTTCCGTTTCTTTCATTTTTCGTAAGATTTCGTTCCGATCCCCTCGAGGTGCTGCTGCATGTCCTTGCTGAATCGAGAAGAATTGTATGGGAGGCGAGTGCACTAGGTAGATCTGCAACTGCCGTCACTGCTACTTGGAGGAAAAGAAGGCTTCTTCGAAGGAGAAAGAAGCGACGTTGACAAGAACAACTAAGGGATCTTTGATGAGTTTTGGGAGTTTGTACGACGGCGGCTCTGGCGGCGGTGCTCGTCTCGTCGGCAACATGCCTTTCGGCAACCCTGCCGCCTTGCCTGCCGGTGCTGTCTCCCACCCGCGCCTTCTTTCGTCCTCGGTCCACAAATCCATGTTCAGCTCCCCTGGACTCTCCCTCGCCCTGGTAACCCACCATTTCTGCTTTCCTTTTCCAACACGTTCTTGGAGCGGTTTCGGTATCCTTGTTGGGGTTACTTTCCGCAGCAAACGAATTTGGACGCGCACGGAGATCCGAACTTGGCCCCGGTGGTTGGAGGCGGTGGAGGGGAGCTGGATTTTAATCGTCGGAGCAAGGAAGATGAGAACGGGAGCAGATCGGGGAGTGATAACTTGGAAGGCGGATCTGGAGACGATTTGGAGCAAGAAAACCCGCGCAAGAAGAAGAGATACCACCGCCACACCCCTCAGCAGATCCAGGAACTGGAAGCGTAAGACATCCATTTGCGTCGATCTCGTACCTTTTGATTCTACTCTCATCCCCCGAAGGAAAAGTACATTTTGACCTCCTGTTTCTAGTCTTTTCAAAGAGTGCCCTCACCCCGACGAGAAGCAAAGGATGGAGCTCAGCAAGCGGCTTTGCTTGGAGGTTCGCCAGGTCAAGTTTTGGTTCCAGAATCGACGAACGCAGATGAAGGTGTTTGTTCTTCCTGAGTCCATCCCTCCCCTAAAAGTTCCATCTTTATCTCTCACGTGCTTGCAAATCGTGGAAACCAGACCCAGTTGGAACGGCACGAGAACATGATCCTGAGGCAAGAGAACGACAAGCTTCGAGCGGAGAACCTATCCATCAGAGAGGCCATGAGGAACCCCATGTGCTGCAACTGCGGTGGCCCGGCCGTACTCGGCGAGATCTCCCTCGAGGAGCAGCACCTGAGAATCGATAACGCTCGCCTCAAAGACGAGCTCGACCGCGTCCGCGCCCTCGCCGGGAAATTTCTCGGAAAGCCCGTTTCCGCCTTGGCCGGCTCGCTCCCTCTCCCGTTGCCGAACTCGTCGCTGGAGCTCGCGGTCGGAACGAATGGTTTTGCCTCCGTCGGCACGGTGGCCGCCGCAACGTTGCCTCCGCTGACTGATCTCCCTTCGGGGGCATCAAGCCCTCTGGACACCGTCATAGCTCCCTTGCGGGCCGTCGGTGGTGTGGACAAATCGCTGGATAGGTTCGTGTTCTTGGAGCTTGCACTCGTAGCCATGGACGAGTTGGTGAAGATGGCCCAGTTGGAGGAGCCCCTGTGGATTCCGAGCTTGGACGCCGGCAGAGGAACCCTGGACTACGTCGAATACGACCGGTGCTTCTCCCGGTGCATCGGCCCCAGGCCCCCCGGCTTCGTTTCCGAGGCCACGAGGGAGACCGGGGTGGTCATCATCAACAGCCCTTCCCTTGTTGACACTCTCATGGATGCTGTAAGCGTTCATCTATTTGCGTTATAGGCACTGTATTGGAATCCGTCAAGGTTCTTATGAATTCATGTCTGATTGATGAGCAGGCTCGATGGGCAGACATGTTCCCGTCTGTGATTGCAAGAGCGAACGCTGCAGACGTGATCTCCAGCGGCATGGGTGGGACTAACAATGGTGCACTCCAGCTTGTGAGTCCAAGCATCACGCATGGGCTATTGATTCATTCATCTATATCGAATCTGATGCATGTTGCTTTTGGTGCCACCAGATGCATGCGGAGCTCCAAGTTCTCTCTCCCTTGGTTCCTGTTCGAGAAGTCCATTTCCTTAGGTTCTGCAAGCAGTTGACCGAGGGCGCTTGGGCCATAGTTGACGTCTCCATCGACGGAATTAGAGGCACCCCAAATGCCTCACCGGCTACGACGGAATGCCGCAGGCTTCCTTCCGGATGTGTGGTGCAAGATATGCCTAATGGCTTTTCTAAGGTAATTGATCACTGCCCTTCCCCACTTCGCTCCCTTTCGTGCATTTACATTGGATTTGCACGTCTCCCCACGCTGACCTCTCGTGCGTCTTTTTTAGAGGTTTAGATGCTTCTTCTTCCCCGTCGAGAGCGTCACCCTAGGATTGCCTACTGTTCGCATTCAATTCGTAGGTGTCTTGTTGATGCAACCTATCTCGCCTCTCTCTCCAAGCTCCCAAAGCCCTAAGTTGGGGCTCCGCCGCCCTTGTCTTTCGATCACATTTTGTATTGTTTAGTCTGGACATGGAAGTCTCTTCCCTTCTTGTCCTCACATATTAAAAATGTCGGCGTCCCTCGTGAGCTGCGTCTCTTTCTACGAACATGGATTACGATGACTTAGTTTACATCTAGATTGGTTCAGTCGCAAGGAGTCTGCTGTTTCTAATCCCATTTCTATTCCAGGTCTTAGCTTTAATTAGTTATCTAAGCTAACAACTGTGCAATAGCTCGAGGCCTATTCTTAAGAGGGTTCAGTAGTATACTTTGCTTCTGTCCATCTGTTTGGATATCGATGCACTCGCTGGTTCTCATAGTCAAAGCTTTTGGCGTCCATCAGAGCCCAAGTTGTGTGCAGTATCAAGCTTGCATAGGGAAGAGTGAACCGTGTCTCCTAGTGATAACGTGCACTTGTAGGGTCGACCTAGCAGAGAGAGAGAGAGAGAGAGAGAGAGAGAGAGAGAAGGAAGATTAAATGAACTAACGACGACGGTGGTGCGCAGGTCACATGGGTGGAGCATGCCGAGTACGACGAGGCGGCAGTCCACCCGCTGTACCGCCCGCTGCTGCTCTCCGGGTTGGCCCTCGGTGCCCGCCGCTGGGTGGCCTCGCTCCAACGCCAGTGCCAGTCTCTCGCCATCCTCATGTCCTCCTCCCTCCCTCCTGATGACAACACCGGTAAGCTTCTTGGCGAAGAACGAACACGTGTAAGTGCAATAGTTGTTTACAGCAGAAGCGGTCGTATTGCCATGACAGCGATAACGCCGAGCGGACGGAGGAGCATGCTGAAGCTGGCGCAGCGGATGACCGACAACTTCTGCGCCGGCGTCTGTGCGTCGTCGGCCCGCGAGTGGAAAAAGCTTGGCGGCGGGATCAACATCGGGGAGGACGTGCGGGTGATGACGAGGCAGAGCGTGGCCGACCCCGGGGAACCGCCGGGGGTGGTGCTCAGCGCCGCCACCTCGGTGTGGCTCCCAGTATCGCCGCAGCGCCTGTTCGACTTCCTCCGCAACGAGCAGCTCCGCAGCCAGTGGGACATCCTCTCCAACGGCGGGCCCATGCAGGAGATGGCCCACATCGCTAAGGGCCAGAACACCGGCAACGCCGTCTCCCTCCTCCGAGCCAGCGTCAGTATCTTTCTACCTCACTTCCATCAGCTCTTCCTTCTCCTCTGCGTACAAACGTACTACTGGCATTCGACTTGACATTAGAAGCATGACTGGCTCATAGCTGTCCTTTCTTTTTCACCCCTGACATCATAGTAACCTTCCCACACACTCAATCCATATTTTATCATTATGTGGTTGCATTGCTGTTACTTGAAGCAATGTGGCGCCTCAGCATTTTTGTATCTGCAGGCCGTGAACGCGAATCAGAGCAGCATGCTGATACTGCAGGAGACGTGCACGGACGCGTCGGCGTCGCTGGTGGTGTACGCGCCGGTGGATATCCCGGCCATGCACCTCGTCATGAGTGGCGGGGACTCCGCCTACGTCGCCCTCCTCCCCTCTGGCTTCGCTATCCTCCCGGACGGTCTACCCAACGGCAGCGTCGGTGGCGCGCATAAGATCGGTGGCTCTCTTCTGACCGTGGCGTTCCAGATCCTAGTGAACAGCCAGCCAACGGCGAAGCTGACAGTGGAGTCGGTGGAGACCGTCAACAACCTCATCTCCTGCACCGTCCAAAAGATAAAGGCGGCGCTCAACTGCGAGCCTTGACAAAGCAGCAGTGTAGGGGAGAGTGCCATGGCATGGATTGAGTCAAGAACGAACCGCGCGAACAAAGATCCTTAGCACCGAGCGATGGTGGTGGTTCGGGCATTGACTCTTGTCTCTAAATGCCGTTGCTCCACCGCCTGCTGCATTCAATTGATGTTGTCGTGTGGCTTTTGCTTTCTGTGTCGAAGACTATGTTGTACGCTTGCTTTACGGCTATTGGGGTTCATCTAAGAACCAGATGGTTGAGTTGTAGCAAGTTCAATAAATGTTGGAGATGGGAAGGAAGTCATACTCTTCTTTCTCCTTGATTCATTTCCATGACTAGCTCAGGGACAGTTCAGCTTGTGACATACATCTCACACAGGCATGCTATATATTTGATCTAAGAATTCTATGGTATACATGCGAAGCTTAATCGGTAGTCTACAATTTAGGATAAATAAACTCCTGTATTGAATATACGTTAGAATTGATAAGTATATTAGAAGTGTCTAACTACAAGAGTCTTAATTAAATTTAAATTTATTTATGGATTAAAATTAGAATTTAATTAGTGATTCAAATAAGAAAAATACACTTTGACTCAAGATTTTTACTCAAGAATTTTGAGATTATTTTTTTTATTAAAATTCATAATTATGTGAGCATAAAAAATTTGAGATTGTTCTTGATTAAAATTCATAATTATGTGAGCATAAAAATTATAATATGTTATTATTATGTGAAAATTTTTAATATCAAAATCTAAATTAAATAACAATATGTCTAAATTTATGATGTATACCTTTTGATGGTTCTTAAAAAATCTTTATCTGATTTGTAAGCACACCATTGTCGAATCCAAGAGCTACAACGATGTCGATCTATAATGAAAACTAGAGTTACCTCTTCTTTTTCTATCATTCACAAGATCGTTATGAGCGATAGATTTAGGGACAAACGAGAAATAAGAGAACATATGTAATCTTTAAATTATGTCATGTATTCACATATCGTTACTTATCTATATAGTCTAGGATAAGTAATTTTAAAATCATTTATACATGTGCGAATTAAAAAAAAAAGACAAGCTAATAAGTTTAATAAATACAATAATACTACATTAAATATGACTAGTAATACAAGTCACAATGTATGTCATTAATATCATACTTTCTTCTATGTACACAACACTATTAGTCTTTTAATATAGTTCAAAATAATCTCTATAATTTATCTTGTCAAGACAATCAATCTTATTATCATATTCATCCATAATATTTACATATATAAATATGAACATGATAGTAAAAACAAATAGCTTAAGATCAATTATAATGTCCACTCAAATATGCATCATCATATTTTTTATGAGTTGTTCAAAAACTCAATCATAAGAATATGTTCTTTCAAACACTTTGGGTTACAGGTTCTAAGAGAATAGATCAACAATTAATATGTAAAACTTAATTTATTAATTGATATTAGTTATTTCTATACTCTTTTATATAACCATCAAGTACTTTATACCATAATGAATAGAGCTGCAATAATACCTGTTATTCTTAAAGAAGAAAGCTACTATGATATGTTATAAATTATCTTTAGTGACTTGGCAATTGAGTCTAACTAATTGAAATGAACTTCAATTAATATAGATATAAATCATAAAATGAACTTCTTGTTATCTAAGCAATTTATAAAATCAACACTTGAAAGTATTATTATTTCAAGTTAAACTAATTTCATATATGTGAGTATATAATTCTTTGCCCCTTGTAGATATTTTATTAATTTTTTTATAGTCTTTTAGTGTTTTCATTCCTAGGTAACTTTAGTACCTGCTTATCATTTCAATGTAAAAATTGATACCTAATTTGATAAAGACTTAAGCATATAATAGACTTTATATACATAAAAAATATATTTTTTATTTGATTATTTTCTAAATTATTTAAAAAACACTTGTTTTGAGTGAAATTTTTTCTTTATCATTTGACGAATAATGTTGTATTCTAAATCTCTCCAAGACTTGATCAATATATCTTTTTGAGATAATTTTATCAATTCGTGAGATATATCCTTGAATATCTCAACATTAATAACATAAGATACCTCATTAATATCAACCATTTTAAACTTCTTAGTGAGGAATTTCTTACCTCAGTACACTAAACTAAGATCACATTTGGTAAGTAAAATATTATCCATATATACAACCAATAAAATAAATTTACTCATGTTGATCTTCAAATATAAATATTGATCAACATAATTTTTATTAAATCTAAAGGTAGTAATGATATCAAAAAACTTTATATATTATTGTCTAGAAGCTTATTTAAGGTCATAAATTGATTTCTTGAATTTGTATATCAAATTTTATAGTTCTTTCATTTTCTCTAAGAATTGTTTAGATTAAGACATATAAATCTTGATCCCTAATAAAAAAACTTACTGTCACATTCTTATGATGTAATTCAAAATCATAATGAGTTACTAATATCATGATAATTTTTAATAAGTTCATTTAAAAAACTAAACAAATATTTCATTATGGTTAATGTATTTTTTATGAGTAAAACCTTTTTATAAGTCTGGTTGTTATATTGTTTGATATTACCCTTCGAGTGTGATAGAACCCCAGAAGGAGCTATATAGAATTTGATCTTTGAGGGGGATCACCCTTGGAATACTATAGGGGTTCCTCCCTCCTAGGAGTCGGTCACAAGGCTGAATAAAAGAGAATACTTGCTTGATAAAAAGAGGTAGAGGCTACAAGCTTATATATGGCTCAAAACCCTAGCCCTAGGGGGGTGATTCCTAAGTGAATTTCCCATTTTGCCCCTCTTATAGCCGCCCTGCTTAAATAAAGGGGGCGACGACCTAAGTGGCTGCATAAGCCATGCCCCTCTGCTAGAAACCATAACCGACCGACCCAATAAAGGGGGCGACGGTCAAGAAGCCCTAAGACCCCAAAATAAACCCTAGTCACACTCATTTATAGGATAGAAGTGACTAGGTAGGGTTTTATTACAATCTCATTGAGTTCTTATTGATTACTTTTAGGGTGATTAGGACTTAACCCTACTGGGGTCCTATCAAGCCCGCCCTCTTTGAATCAGCCTTATCCTCAAGGTTGAGGATCCATAAATTTTAAAAACTAGGTCTTCAGCTCCTCATAAGACCCCCATGTGGCATTTGTAGTAGGTGTTTCCTTATCCTGCGATCCTGTGATCCCATGCGATCATCAGCTGAACTTTGGCCTCCTCATCAGCTTGGGTGTCAGTTAGAAGGATTTGGGCTGAGTCATCTTTTTTAAATTTCCATTTGAGGTGGGATATATAGTGGATCAACTGTAATCTTGATCTGGTGCGTGAATATGATCTCCAGGTTAGGGCCCCAATGTGATTCTCAATTTTACAAGGCCTAAAGAAATAGGGAGACCACTTACTTAAGGCTCGAGTTTCTTGCTGATTGGGCTGGAGGTGTAGGCAAACTCGATCTTCAATTTTTCGTCCATTCTGAAGTTTGTCGGGAGGTCATTTCTTCTTTGTATATGTTGTCATATGGTTAGTCTTTAGTAATAGCCAATCTTTCTTCTGGAATGGTGACTGCCCTCTGATATGGTTCAAGATGATGAGAGCATAATCTAGCGTGATCATAGATTGTAATTCTTCTAGGCTTACTCATCTTTCGTGCCATGGACCTGTATTCAGCCAAATTTTAAATTTGGTAGCAATTAGTATCAACTTTAAAAACCTCGTATGGAGTATGGGGGAAGTCTCGATGTGAATTAGGAGTCAACCATTTTGCATAATGGTGACACTGATCCCAACTCTGGATATGTTTGCTCTAATCGTAAATATCTGGCCATGACTTGGTGTGGGCGATATCGTGGTTATAAGAGCTATAGTTCCACTCGACCAAGGTGGGACATCTTTCCTCATAGTGAGAGGGATGATATTTTGTTAAGATATGTAATTGATCCTTCTCTTACTTTGATTTCGCCACTAGATGAGCTCAATTTTCTTGCGATCTTGGGCCGTAGATCGGAGGTCATCATCAAGGATGTCTTTGAGTATCATGGTCTAATTCTGAGAAAAGTCATGGGAGTCACCTAAGGTCCGGAAGTGCTACATCATAAATCATCGTGGGTTCGACAAAATGTAACACTTCAGAAGTAACTTATCCATGGAGAAAAGGATGTAGGGATATGTCACAGCGGAAAATAAACATGACCGAACAATCTATGTCTGTATCATCTCTTAGGCGACCCTCTTAACTTCAATCTTCTAAGGTTGTGAGAAGTAATCTAGCGGAGCATCAGCTGGTAGAAGTTTCAACCAGTTTAGTGCTGGTTACTGGTGCCCTGCAAGCCAATCACATGAGTAACGACACATGTGACACGCTATGCGATCTTTTTACTGATAATTATTATTAGCGTATTCTTATATTATATTATTTATTACATATATATTATTATGTCCTTGGTTCTATGCAATGAGAATTAGATCGTGATGAGATCACGATAATGAGATCGATTCACCTTTAAACATAGATCTTGAATAATCCCGGTCATAGGTTACTCGAGAGGGACATCGAGATAACCGGATATATCAGTGTACTATATACCTGTCCATATATTGGAGGTGGCTAGTCTTATAGCCATTTGTATGGAGACACTAAGGATATAGTACATGTACTAATTGAAGAATGAGTTCACTGATTGATCCGCTTATGGAATGCTGTATGGTTAAAGATACCAATGTTAGACAAGATTCCATAGTCCCAGTTGTGTATCTGGTCCTTTGACTTGAGATACCAAGGAAGTCTTATATGAGTACTCCTTTCTTTGACGTCAAACTTACAGGTTTGGAAAGTTTCAAATATGGTACAGTTGGTTATCGGGATTAGTAGCCAACCTTACGGAGGTAATTGAGTGTCAACAAATGATCATCCATGGTATCACGAGAGGAATATCTTATATGTGCTTGCTTAGACAAATCTCTGGTCAGGGTCATTCAGAATGAGAGAGAAAGAGTTCTCCAATAGAATCCGATTAAAGCAAGATAAACTGATTCCATATGTGACCTGATAGTACCATGTCCAATATACGATCTCTGGGATATTAGTTGGATGAGGGATTATAGATACACGGTAACTATGGACAGACATGTCCGATGGATTTGATCCCCCCTGTACCGTCTAGGGACTATGGCGTAGTGGCCTAGTACTTCCATAGTCGATGAGTCGAGTGAATTATTATGGAGATAATAATTCACTATATCAGAAGGAGTTCTGATGGCAGCGACTCACGACTAGCTCGGTATCGGGCCTAGAGGGTCACACACATATGGTGGATGCTTCAGCGAATAGAGGATTAGATGAAGATCCAATTAGCCACTATTTTTATTAGATGAGACCCTATGCTGATGAGCTCTTTGATTGAGGCCCAATTAGAGGCCTAAGGAGATTATTGAATAGAGTCAAATAATGCAAGGTTAATATATAATCGGATGAAGATCCAATACCTACTAAGGTAGGAGCCCTAGGGTTTTAGTAGCTCTCTATAAATAGGAGGGGAGACTCATGGTTGATAGGCTGTAAAATTTATCTCCCCTTCCTATTCTCCTCCCTCCCTCTATGCAAGAGTTACGAGATCAAATTAGAGGAGTTTTGCTGCAGAGATCTATCGTGTGAATACTGCTAGAGAGGAGGACGCTTAACCTCATTCATCCTCTCTATCTGGATCTGGAAATACAGGGATATACGATCTTCCTAGGTAATTAATCTATCATATGATGGGGTTTTATTGGTTTTTGTCGCTTTCTCGTGACCCCAATCTTTTGCACGACGATTAGATCTGCGTGGGAAACCATTTTTTTTTTATTTTTGATTTTCGCTACGTATGTGATGCTCTCACTGAGGTTTCCCAATAGTGGTATCAGAGCCAAGATTTTCGTACGAAAGATTGATTTTAAACTGCGTGCGATGAGATTGAATCGCATAGAACTGTTCTATGCGTTGTTGCAGCGAAGACAACAAGGAAAGGGGTGGCTGGCCACGACCAGGCTCCTGCAGGGGCGGCCAGCCACGACCAGGCCACCTGCAGGAATGGCTGGTCACGACCAAAGCCCCTTGCAAGGGCAGAAAGGGGCAACCGCTCGCGGCCAGGGCTGCTACCAGTAGCAGCGGCTGCCCGCGGGCATGGCCGGCGCCTGTAGGGGTGGTTCCTGCAGGAGTAGGCAGTGCCCATAAGGGGCGGACGCCCGCGGTCAGGCAGTAAGGGTCGGCTGCCCGTGGTGAGGCCGTAAGGAGCAGCCCCGCAGCCAGGCTGCCGCATGCAAGGGCGGCCGCTGGCAGGAGCGGCCACCAGTAGGGACAGCGA
This sequence comes from Ensete ventricosum, assembly GCA_029747655.1. Taxonomy (NCBI): domain Eukaryota; kingdom Viridiplantae; phylum Streptophyta; class Magnoliopsida; order Zingiberales; family Musaceae; genus Ensete; species Ensete ventricosum. The sequence continues at coordinate 11,581,246 of JAQQAF010000002.1, read as the reverse complement.
CTGCCCACGTTGACGACGTGCAGCGCTGCCGCCCGCGCAGGGGCAACGACGGCGACATCGCAGAGGGTGCAAGAGGGGTTAAGGCATTCCTTTTGAGAAAAGGATTAGTTTACCCCTATGAATTGGGAAAATTCTAAGGATTATCCTCGTGTATAGAATTCCCAAAATACCCTCAAATATTCTGGAAATTCTGAGATATAGAATTATAAAAATACCCTCAATAATTTTAAAAATTTCAAGGAATGTCCTCTCATCTAGAATTACAATAATACCCTCGATAATTCTGGAAATTCTGAGCATGTCTTGATTTCTAGAAAAATAATCAATTAAATAAATATATTAATTATTATATATCTAGTAATCATATATATGATGTGATATACATGTGATGTATGATGTAGATGGATGATCATGAGCCATGTGTTGTGATGTGTGTAATTATGATTATTATTATTATTATTAGGGCCTGCGAGCCTATATTTTTCTCATTTATTATCGGGTCTGCGTGCTTGTGATTATCTGTAATTATATGGAGAGGCACGGCGGGAGTGTGGAGGTGACAACAGGACCCACGATGCTGTGGCAGGAGATCACAACGCATGATGATGCGACAAGGATCCAACGAAACCGATGATGATGAGATCAACAATCATTAGGGCATAGAGATGCACTGATGCACACATAGATCCTATTGTGAGTGATTAGGCCCATTGGCTCAGGTTTAATCATATTAAGTGACGGCTCATGATCATCTAGTGTGGCTTGCATATGTAATGTTTTATACACCTACTAGATATATGTATATATATTTGCATATGATGTAGATATATATTAAATAGTATGTGTGTGACACGATATATTAGGAGATCGATACAAAACAAAAAAACCCCTCTTACGTTAATATTAAGTCGGTAAGCGTGAGGCAATAAGATTGACCCATGTGGACTTCCATCGTTATAGGAAGAAATTGAATCACGACATAGGTTGAGTTGGTTAAGTCACTCTAGGTTCACTTATCTATATGATCGAGTTCTTGCCTACGACATATAGATGTCACCGGTGACCTGAGGATATGGTATGACTTGATTGAGTAGTCGAGAGCATATCCATCGAATCAGACTCATCTTGTAATGATGGTGATGACTTAACTGAACTTCATGGTTAGTCGAGCAGTCGAGACCATGATAATTCGGAGGCTGAACATGATGGGAATCAAAAGGAGTTGTGATTGGCAAGAGTTGCCTACATTTTGGGCTTAGTGTAATTGGTTGAGTCCCTTGAGGTTGCACTAAGATAACGATTGGATCCCAGTCCCTACTAGGAGTCTGCCAGAGACTTTCGTCTCACGTGTTGAGGGCGTCGCGTGATTCGCTAGGAAAATAGTGGGAGTACATTAAGATATAAGTCCATATCTTTATTAGTATTTTATGCAAAGTCTACATGTTATTTATTTACGCCATATCTTGTTTGTCGCCTGCAAAACCCCTATGTGGCATACGTGATGCCAACCGCCTCATTGGTCCAAAGGCTCCATAAATTGAGAATTGTTCTCACAAAAGATAAAATCATATATGTCCTTAACACGATTGTTCCTACGCTGGAGGAAAGGACAAGCGAGGATGAGATCGCTCACTTTGTGAAGTATAAAGATAGTCCAAGATGGTAACTTGTGTGTTGATCTTATACTTCAGTCCATACCAGATTCTTTTTCATAGTTCATTATTGACTTTAATATGAACAAGTTTGAGGTGACTCTACCTGATCTCCTCAATATGTTGAGGAAAGCTGAGAGTACCATCAAGAAAGAGAAGTTAGTTCTCTATATTGGTGAGGTCAATAAGAAAAGGAAGACTAGTAAGATCCTTAAGAAGAGCAAGGCGAAAGAAAGATCGGGTAAGACAAATATTGCCAAAAAATACTTGGTAAAAGATAAAGGGCAATGCTTCCACTACGGCCAAGACGAGCATTGGAAGAGGAACTGTAAGAACTACTTTACAGATAAGGTAAAATAGAAGCTTGGAGAAGCTTCAGGTATATTCATGATCAGTCTCTACTTGTCAGATTTTCATGATAACACATGGGTATTGGATACCGAAAGTGCTTATCATATCTGTAATTCATTGCAGTTTATGGCAAGACCTAGGAGATTGGCCAGAGGTGAGATGGACCTCAAGATGGGCAATGAAGCAAGAGTTGCTACAGTTACCGTTGGGGAGGTTACCCTACATCTGCCTGGTGGAGTATCATTGTATTAGATGCATGTTATTTTGTTCCCTCTATTATCAAAAAACATTATATCTATCTTTTGTTTGACAATTAGTGAATATAAATTAGTTTTTAAGAACAATAGTTGTTCAATAATTATGGATGATGAGATCATCACTAGATGAACATTAATAAATGACTTATATGTGTTAGACACTTGTCCACACATCATGAATATAAATGTCTAAGAGGAAAAGAGATGAGGTGAACAATGCATATCTATGGCATTATAGGCTAGGTCATATACATGAGGGAATGATTCAAAAGTTGTTGAAAGATGGATACTTAGATCCATTTGACTATGAGTCATATGCAACATGCGAACCTTGCCTTCATGGGAAGATGACCAACTCTCCTTTTAGTGGAACTAGAGAGAGCCACTAAGTTATTGTAACTCATACATAGTGATGTATGTGGTCCCATGTCGACTCAGGCTATAGGTGGTTACTCATACTTCATTACATTCACTAATGATTTCTCTAGGTATGGACACATGTACTTGATAAAGTATAAATCTGAGGCCTTTAAGAAATTCAGGAAATATAATAAAAATGAAGTCGAGAACCAAATTAGAAAGAGTATTAAGACTTTTCGATCAGATTGAGGAGGAGAGTACTTGAGTATGGAGTTCACCCATTTCTTCAGGGACAATGAGATTCTATCCCAATGGACACCTCTTTATACATCTAAGCTCAATGGTGTATCAGAAATAAGGAATCATACGCTCTTAGACATGGTACGGTCTATGATGAGTTTCATTGACCTACCTGTTTCATTCTAAGGGTATGCTCTAGAGATCGCAGCTTACCTTTTGAACAGAGTTCCATCAAAGTCGGTAGTGTCTACACCATATGAGATATGAAAAGAAAATAAGTTTGATCTTAAGGTATTTAAGATTTGGGGTTGTCCTACCCACGTTAGAAGACACAACCCCGATTAGTTAGAATCAAGGACGGGACGATGCAGAATGGCCTAGTACGTCCATAGTTGATGAGTTGAGTGAATTAGGATGAAAATAATAATTCACAATATCAAAAGGAGTTCTGATGGGAGTGACTCATGGTTAGCTCCATATTGGGCCTAAAGGGTTACACACATATGGTGGATGCTTCAGTGAATATAGGATTGGATGAAGATCCAATTAGCCCATATTCTCATTAGATGAGACCCTATGCTAATAGACTCTTTGATTGAAGCCCAATTAGAGGCCTAAGGAGATTATTGGATAGAGATCCAATAATACAAGGTTAATGGGTAATTAGATGAAGATCCAATACCCACTAAGGCAGGAGCCTTAGGATTTTGATGTCTCTCTATAAATAGGAGGGGAGACTCATGGTTGATAGACTACAACCTTGGCCTCCCCTTTTCTATTCTCCTCCCTTCCTCTGCACAAGAGTCGCGAGATCAGATTGGAGGAGTTTTGCTGCAGAGATCCATCATGTGGATACCGCTAGAGAGGAGGACGCTTGACCTCCTTCATCCTCTCCATCTGGATCTGAAAATACAGAGATATACGATCTCCCTAGGTAATCAATCTATCATATAATATAGTTTTATTGGTTTTTATGGCTTTCTTGTGACCCCAATCTTTTGCACGATGATTTGATCTGTGTGAGAAATCAATTTTTTATTTTTGATTTCCGTTATGCATGTGATGCTCCGACTGAGGTTTCCCAATATTTAGCATAGGGGGTTCGAGCAGCTTTAGTGGAGGTAATCGGCTCGGTTTGGCCGGATGCCCAAAATTGCAGGAAGCTATGAGAGAGGGTTCTTATTTTCGATCTCTTGAAACTCTTGAATTTGAAGTGAGAAATCGCTGGATTCTTCTTTTGGTACCATCCCAAAGTGTTGTGTTGTGGTCGTAGTTGCTTGGCTCTATTGTAGAACCACCTATTTTCCTTTGTTGAAAGTACCATCCCAAAGGGTTATTGTTGAAAAATTTCATGGTTAACTTCAAAAATTTTTAGAAAATGTCTCTAATCGTGGACAACCAATCAATGCCAAGCACTATATCAAAACCATCGAGGAGGAGGAGGAAAAAATCAGCAACTACGTCTTACTCCTATAGGATCAGTTTTACCCACGGGCACTTTTGGTTGCACTTCAGAATTTGGCCGTTAGCTACCTTGACTTCGAACCTGCTCATAAAGTTGTGTGTGCTCCCGGTGTTGATGAGGATGATGATAGACTGCTGCTCAAGAAACCCTTCGATCTTCAATTTTTGCAGGTTTGTGTAGCCGGCTAAGGTAGGGACCGTACGGGTGACCGGTTGTGGTGTATCATTCTCCTTGGGCTCAAGAGCCGTATCTTCAAGTTTGGGCTCTTCAGTAGCCGTAATCATTAAAGGTCTCTCCATTTTACAATCTTGTTCGAGGCTCCACAATTTATCACAACACCCACATAAGCCATTTGCCAATCTGTCATGAGGGTCTTCTTTTGTTAATTTCTTCGGCTGAGGGGGTCGGCTGACAGTAGGAGGAGGTGAAAGCTTTAGGGCCGCTAGTCGGGGAGTGACCCTAGTCCTCCGGGATTCATAGTTCAATCACTCCTCTTGATGTCGCACGAAGGAGATGGCTGCCTTAAGTGTGTACGGTTATCGCGCTTTAACTTCTTCTCGAATCTCCGGCTTCAAGCCTTCAATGAAAGTCCTCAATATCTATTTTGTAGACCAATCGTAAGTTTGATTAGAAAACCTTTCAAACCTGGTTTGGTACTCTTGGATGGTGGAGGTTTGACGGATCATCGCTAGTTCTTCGTCAAGGTTCTTGTAATCGATTGGTGCTGAAGGTTTATATGCTTTTAATTGGGATGTGGCTCTCATGCTTTGAGCATTTGGATTGAGGTGCCCTTCTTGAAGTTGTGTAAAGGAGATCAATGTCATCGAGGTGTAGGGCTACCGTGTCTTAACTTTGCTTCTTATCTCCATGGGTTCTTTTTGCAATCAGAATTTGCTCCATATTATGATTTTTTTGGGCTCGACGATCAGCCCAATCTAAAATCCTCGAAGAGAGCGTGTAGTCTAGCATCCATGCGTATCTCGAAAGCCTCCAATTTAGCTTCGAATAGGCCCACTGATGTCATGACGTAAGGATCTCCAACCTGTCAAATAAACTGATTGAAGAGTGTGGCTGCAATCTTCAGGTTGAAGACAACAATTGTTGAATCTCAAATTTTGATGATGAAATCAATTGATGAGTGTTTGATCTAACAAGGTTGTTAGAGTTGATTGATGCAAGATTAACTATGATAGAGAGATTATTATAATCAGAGGTTTGGCTATAATCAAGTCGAAGCATCGGGCCGAGGTTCGGACAATGCGGTTGGAAACTTGCCTGGAGTGCGTTGGAAGCTCGCCGAGGGTATCGGGAGCTTACCAGGATGGCATAAGGGAGTTCGCCCGAAGAAGACCGAGACTCATTGGAAGATTGTCGGGAGTCGCCGAAAGACTTGCTGGGAGTTGGGAAGGTCTTGAAGTGGATTTGTGGCCATATTGATTGTAATTTAATTAAGTTATAGTTAGCATCATGCAGGTTAACCATGATGGTGAAAAGGTATTTACAGATGAGACATGGAACCAGGATCAAGCTTAGGCATCGCGCTAAGGATTGGACGATATGGTGGGAGCTGGCCGGGAGTTCGCTAGGACTTTGCCAAAGGTATCGGGAAGATCCTAGGAACATGCTGGGAGATCGTAGGAGGAAGACGTGAGACTCACTGCAGGGAATGTCGGAGGTTGTCAGATTGCGGGAGTGAGGTCATAAGCTTGGTGGTCATGTTTGATTGTAATATTTAAGTCGTAGGTTAAGATTGAGTCCTAAATGAGTGTGATTTGGAAGGAATCCAAATTAACTCAATAAGGCAACCGGGTCCACTATGGGGTGTGATTGAGTGCAGGTCGAGCTCAATTAGTTGACCAGGGGAGTTATCAACTGATAGTTCAAATCGGGATTAGAAAAGTAAAGGAAATCACTTTTCCAGGATTCCCGACGGATGAACCGCCAGTGAGCGGCAGTTCAACTGGCGCCGCCCAGGTTTTCGGGCGGCTGAATGGCCCAGGACGGGCGGGTAAACCGCCCGTACCATATTTTGGGTGGTTGTTAGCGGCTGAATCGTCGACGCCGGTGGGTGAAACACCCGTAGATATGTTAGAATTTTGGCTCCAATTTTTGAAACCATTTGAGGCCTATAAATACCCCAAGTTTTTTGTATTTTATACAATAATTTTGGGGATTATATTCTGTGAAAAAAATTGTATGTGAATTGTAAGAAAAAGAAAAGGGAAAGGGAGAGAGCCTAGAGTTAGAAAATTCTTGAAGTCTCCCTTGTAAGCTCAAGTGTAAGGGTTTGGTCTTCACCCAAAGAAGATCGGTAGTGGACACTGGTATGCCTCAAGGAGGAGGACTCGGGAGTGGACGTAGGCCCGTTGGTGCCGAACCACTATAATTGTGAGTGTTTTATTCTTATTGCATTTACTACTTACAATTGTCGAGTTCTTAATCGCTTTGAACTAAATATCAATTAGACGCTTCTTATTTTTACTTACTCTTTGAAAGTGAAGTTTCAAGTCAAGCATTTCCCTTCGATGTTGCTTATGTTTCAGGTTTGCTTGTTCTTTCTATAAAAAAAGTAATTTTTAAGCAAGTAACTTAGTAATCTTCTTTTAATCACTCGCTTTACTTGAATGAAAAGCTTCGGATCTTCCTTTTTTGCTTCAAGCGAAATTTTTTTTGTTGAAACAAAAATTTGCTCTTGTACTAATTCACACCCCCACCCCCTCTTAGTGCTAATTGATCCTAACAGCAATGGCAACAAAAGGATGAGAAAGTGATGTTGTGATGATGCTGCAAAAATTATCGGGGCTATGGTGGTGAAGTCTTCAAGTGGCTGCTGCGTTGATAGAGGATGGCAGCCAAGGGTAGCAGCAACGGTGGAGGAAGAAGACGGGCAGCAGCGTCGTCGGTTGTGGCTGCGGTGCAACTTTGTGGCTGTAGGTGGCGTTGGTTGTAGCAAGGGTGCGACTGCAATAGGGGGAAGACGGGGCACTGGAGTGCACGGTTGTTACAGAGGACAGTGGCGATATGGAGGGAGAGACCACTGCTAGTTGTGTTCACTTTGACGCTGGCCACGATCAAGGCAGTTCGTAGTGAAAGATTGCTGCTAGTAGCGGTTCTATCGCAAGAGATTTCTACTGGCTGCGATCAAGGAGGATGGCAGTGAGAGATCGCTGCTAGCAACGTTGTGCAGCAAGAGATGCATGCTATGGTTGAAGGGATAAGGGAGGTTGGGTGGCTGAAAGGTTGGTGGACCGAAGGTTGCGGTTGTTGGGGTTTGTTTTGTGGCTGTTTTGGGTACGGTTTGGGGCTATAGTTTTGTAGAGTTTTGGTTGTGATTTAGTAGGGTTTTATGGCTGAGATGGAAGTGGATGAAGGTTAGGGAAAAAGATTTAAGATCTGGGGTAGATGGCAACATAGGTTTGGGAGAAGTCGGTGAAGGATGGCTGCGGTAGATGCTATCCTCGCAGAAGCAGAATTGTCACTGAAGATCAGTTTCTTGACGAAATTTTCAGTGAAGGACCGAGATATTTGGAGCTGTGATTGTAGAGGGTGAAGGTTAGGGGAAGATGTATTTAGATCTGGAAGAGATGGTAGTGAATGTTTGATAGAATTCGACGAAGTTTGCTGCAGCGTATGTTGCCTTGCAGAAGCAGAATTATCATCGAAGAAATAGAAGTTTCTCAATAAAAATTTTAGTGAAAAACTAAGAAATTTGGGCTATGATGATAGGGATTGAAGATGAGAAGGAGTGAGTCCAAGAAACCGAAAAAGATAGCAACAAAATCTGATGGAATTCAACAAAGAAGATGCTACGTACGTGCTATCCTACCAAACAAAATTTGCGTCAGAGAAACAATAAATTCTCGACGTAAATTCTAAAGAAAATATGAGGATAATATGTAGAATTTTAATAACAAAACCTCAGTTCAGATGTGGGCAATATCAGTAATTAAGATTGACAAAATTTTGGCAACATAATGGTAGGAAAATTGATGCAAAGATAGAAGGCAGATTCTCCATCGTAAAATTTCAACAATATGCAGTGAAGAATTGCAACACAATAAGACCGGTTTCAGAAAGGATTTTTTCGAGAGATCAATCTTAGATGAAGGCTAAGATGATCTATGAAGTTGTGTAAAAATTTCATCCAAAATAGATGAGCAATAAACCAGTTTCAAAAAGCAATAGTACGATTGAAAATTTCTACAATGTTTTCCCTTCGCAACGATGATCATGTTTGCAAAGGATTTTGTAGTAGTGAATAGGCGTGGCTGGTAGGAATTTATCAAATCTCCAATTTAAATGCTGGGGGCAACAACAGATTGATTTGATTTGCAGCTTAGGTAGAAGGTGAAGGCATATGTTGCAGCAATTGTGAGAATTACTTGGAAGGGTGGGGGTGACAGAGATGGCAACAGGGGCAGAAGGAACACTACTCTGATACTAGATGATAGAACTCTAAAAGCAGCTCTATAGAATTTGATCTTTGATGGAGATTAACCCTTGGAACACTATAGGATTTCCTCCCTCCTAGGAGTCGGCCATAATGCTGAATAAAAGAGAATACTTGCTTGATGAAAAGAGGTGGAGGTTACAAGCTTATATAGGGCTCAAAACCCTAGCCCTAGGGGGGTGCTTCTTAAGTGAATTCCCTCTTTTGCCCTCCTATAGTCGCCCAGCCCAAAATAAAGGGGGCGATGGCCTAAGTGGCTGTACAAGCCATGCCCCTCTGCTAGAAACCCTAGCCGACTAGTCCAGTGAAAGGGGCGACGGCAAGGAAGCCCTAAGACTCTAAAATAAATCATAGTCACACTTCTTTATAGGATAGAAGTGACTAGGTGGGGTTTTATTACAATCTCACAGGGTTCTTATTGATTACTTCTAGGGTGATTAGAACTCAACCCTACTGGAGTCCTATCAGAGTGATGTTTATATAATAAACTCTTTTGTAGTTATTAGGTAATTGGATGAGTTCTCAAACACCATTCTGGTCTTTGATTTCAACTATTCTTTTAATGTATTATATTATTTATTAAGATTTCTACTTTTAATAACTTATGAAAATAATGAGGGATCCTTTTAATTCTCATATCATAATTTGATTCTTATAGATATATAACATAATAATTAGAAATGATATGTCTTGTAAATATACTTCATAATAATTAGAAATGATAGAACTCATTTTCCTTTGAGATATTATCAAAACTATCGATTGTGGTTATTCTACAAAATAATTAATAGTGATATATGAGAGAGAAAGTAAGCTTTTGTGAGAGGATTGAACGTCAAAACTTTGTCAATTTTGATTCTAATTTTATATAGAGAATCCTTGCAACAAGCTCTACAATCCTAACGATACTGATTTGTGATTTATCCTCTCTATGATGGATTTCTTATATACCCACTTAGTGAGTTTAGATCGTTTCTTTTTGTGAGATCCATCTATGTTGATGATGACATGCCTTTGTTGAATACGATCTATGTTCTTAATGTTATTATGATCCTCTAGTTATTCTGGAGGAATTTTACTATAAACCTATTATCATTATTGGTGATAGTGGACTATGATCCCGTGGTTTTTCCTACATTGAGTTTTTCATGTTAAAAATCTGGTATATCACTTTATAGTTGATTCATTATTCTATTATTTATTTTGTTTTGGTTATATTTGCTTTTGGTAACAAGTTGGTAATTTGGTGAGAAATGTTGAATCTCGAATTTTGATGATGAAATCAATTGATGAGTTATTAATCTAACATGTGTGTTAGATATGATTAATACAAGTTTAACTACGATAGAGAAAATTGCAATCCGAGGTTTGGCCAAAGTCAAGTCTAAGCATTAGACCGAAGTTAGGACGATGCTGTTGGGAATTCGCTTGGAGTGTATCGGGAGCTTGCCAAGATGACGCAAGGGAGTTCATCGGAAGAAGATCGAGAGACTCGCCAGAGTTCCTTGACAAGCTCCCGATGCACTCCAGGCGAACTCCTTTGCCAATAAATCAAATTCAAGACATTCCCAACTCCTGACAAGCTTTTTGGCTACCCCCAATAAGTCGTAGTTAGCATCGGTTTGGGTTTGAGTTCTGCTTGAGTTAGATTTGGAAGGAATTTAAATTAACTTAGGTAAGACAAATTGGGTCCACTATGGGGATGGATTGAGCTCAGGTTGAGCTCAATTGGTTGACCTGGAAAGGGGAGGTACGAGTCAGGTATGCAAAAGTATGAAAGAAAGGGCTTTTGCGGGATTCTCGATGGTAGTACCGCTAGTGGGTGGTGGTCCTACCCAGGTCGGTGGTGGTACCACCCAAGCGACGGTAGTACTATCGTAGCCCTATTTTTCGGGCTACTTTCAACGATGTCGCCGCTGGCACTGATGATGGTACCACTTGTACCTGACTTATTCGGGTGCCTTTAAAATTTTGGCTCAAAATCTGAAGCCAATTGGGGACTATAAATACCCCAAGTTTTCTTGCATTTCATACAACAATTTTAAGCTAGAAATTTCGAGAAAAAAAATTGTGTGCTAAACTTGTAAGGAACAAAAAGAGGTAGGGGAGTGAGGAAAGTCTTGTAATACTTGTAAATCTCCCTTGTAAGGTTGTAAGGTTCATCTCCTAAGCCTAGTAAAAGGAGAGAGGAAGCTATTAGGGTTTGATCTTCACTCAAAAAAGATTGATAGTGGACGCCGATGAGTTTTAGAGAAGAGGACTCGAGAGTGTACGTAGGCTAGGTTGAGGCCGAACCACTATACTTGTGTCTTTATTTGCTTTGGTTTTTACTCTTTATTTCTCTCAATTTGCTTATAGTTAAAATCTAGCTTTAATCTCTCTACTTCTTTCAAATCAGCTTTAAATCATTTTTGTCGAAATATAAAAAGAAGCTTCCACTTTTCCTTCTTCACTTTTCGAAAGCAAAGGTTTTTAAATGAGCATGATAAATCTTGCATTAATTTACTTAACAATTGGTATCAGAGCAAGGTCTTACTCATTGGACTAACACCCATTTGAGTAAATGGCTTTGTTTGGTATGAATGATGGTCAGTGTATCACAAATCCTTCTATGTTCAATGGGAGGGACTACACCTCTTGCAAAATTTGAATGCTTATTTTCTTGATTTTTGTAGATTTTGATTTATGGTGTATTATCGAAAATAATTTTTAGAAGTCATCCAATCCAATAAATGATTGGAATGATTATGAAAAATAAATATTTTCTTTAAATGCAAAAGTAATGAATGCTTTATTTTTTTGCTTTAAATAAAAATGAGTTTAATTGGGTTTCATCTTGCGAATCAGATTTTGATATATGTCATACATTAAAAATCACATATGAAAGCACACTTAATCTAAATGAAACATTAAATGAAAAGACTTACAAAAATGAACTTAAAGAACACCTTCTAAAGAATAGGAAGGATAGTGAATTGAAAACAGAAGAAGACCTTCCAAAGAACAGGAAGGAATTTGAACTGAAAAGAACATATGACTCTTCGAGTGAAATCTCAAGTGATGAGAACTTTGAACCTTTGACAAATAAACTAAATAAATTAATGAATAAAAACCATAAAAAATAACTTGAATTGGACAAAACCTCTTGCTATGAATGCAAGAAGCCTAGGTACTCCGAAGATTAAGTGAACAATCAAGAAGTGGAGAATTTCACGCTTGTGCTAAACCACGATGAGGTAAATAACCCACCTAAAAGCTCTTTTACTTTCAATGAGTTGTTACTTTCTTTTCATGAGCTTTATGATGATTTTAGAAAGATTAGCAAATCTTATAAATTACTTAAGAAAGAACATGATTCTTTAGTTAGTAAATTTGAACAAATGCATGATGTCTCACCATCACACAATTTATGCACTAAACATGAAACCTTGAATGATGCATCAACATCATGTTTTTCTTATTCTAAGTGTGAGCCACTAGAGGTAATTAAAAAAAAAAATGACATACTACAATAAACTCTAAAATGACCTAAGATAGACAATACGTCTCTGAACATGAGCCATGTTGATAAGAGTCATGTTCATAAGAAAGGTATTGGCATTATGAGCAATACTCATCAAAGACCAACCACCCTCATTAGAAGATCCACATTATACTCTGTCCAAAAATAAATATATTTTTGTGGTAAATGTGGACACTTTATCTGTAGGTGTTTATTTAGAAAATATAGTCCACATAAATTAATTTGGGTTCCTTAAGGAACCACAAATAACCTCAAGCCATTAGAGAAAATAGGAAAGACATTTCATGAGGGATCCAAACTCAAATGAGTACCTAAATAAAAACCTCTCATCTGATAAAGTTGCCTCCTAAAAGGCTAAGAGCACTAAATGATATCTTGAAAATAGATGCTCAAGCTACATGACTTGAGATCTACCTTTCAAGCTCACTAGCCTAAGTAACTATAATAAGAAAATTTAATGAAATTAAGTTTATTGATAAAAAATTTAATGATAGTTCATTAATCATTTCGATTATGAATGATGACTCACAACTAGAGCATGCTAGTACAAAAATGAATAATATAAAAAGGAACTATTTTCAATGAAAAGTTATAATTTTATTTATGATGATATCATTGATTCAAAATCATTGGCTTGGATATTTGTTGATCTAAATGCAAAAGCTATTGTTGAAAGACTTAAATGTTACAGTGTTTTTGGCTAACTTAGCTTATAAATATTATTATTGAATGATTGATTTAAATAGTTGTATGTTAGGATTGAATGTAGGTTGTTAAATGATATATTACTTTTGAATTTGAACATAGAATAAATAAAATTTAGAAATGAGTTTGTCAATTCCTTACACTAGGTGTAAAGAGTTAGACTCTTTTAAATGTTGGAATTGAGATAGGTTGAATTTTTGTTTTGAAAATGTTTTATCATTTTGAGATGTTATATTAATTACCTTGATGATTCCTTTTAGAATGTAATTTGGTTTTCGGTCTTAAACTACAATTAATTGATTTGAAAAGCATTCTTGAAACAAAACACATGAAACAACTAAAAAGGAGGATAATTCTTCTTGAAATTTTTTTATCCTACCAATCCTTACAACAAGAGATAAAATGATACCATTATTGTTGAATCTCTTAAACTAATTAGAGAACCTTAGCTATTTTCTTTTGAAAAACAAACTATGTTGCCTTCATTGAAATTTTTTGAAAAGTGATTTTTGATAATAGTTTTGGATATGTTTTCAAATGACTTTTTTAAAAAAGAGATTAATGAATCTATTCAACTTTATTATATTTCAATGATTTTATCATGATCTTGACATCTTGAAAAATTGCAACTTGAAATCCTTATATAAATCAAGTTCGTTCAAAGAAAATTATGTAAATGAATCATAATTTGTCTCTTCGGATCTATAACTTGAAAATCTTCTTATGAACCATATTCTTGATAACTTGAAATTTACTATATATAAATCAAGATCTTCTATCTTTTCTTTCTTGAAATTAACTCATGATCTTGATATTTATAATTTGATATTTTTATAAATGAAGACTCTTATTTGATCTCTTAAGATTCTATTTTATCATCTAAGAGGGGATTTATTAAATTAAATCATGTCTTTTGATATTAATATATTTCTTGACATGATTTATTTTATAACTCATGAATGGTATAATTTATCACCAAAATTAATATTTCTTAAATTTGTGATAAGTTGAAAGTTAAAAGAGATTTGTTTTATCATGAACATGTTCTTGATTTCTTAACTTGACAAATTCTTTATAGGAATCACGTTTAAATCTCTATGATTTTCACTTTTTAATAAAAAAGAGATTTATAATCTTAACAATTATAATTGAGATTTTTTATCAAGATCATTCTTCGATTTTATTAAAAAGACTTATCTAAATGAATTAGGTGTCTTAAGATTTATCTAGGATGAATCAAGAGTCTTTAATCCCCTAAGACTCATTTTCCTTATTTACAAAAAAAGGGAAGGATAATTCTTAAAAGAAATCATGTCTTCTGGTACTTACTTTTGATTTTTCATCTTTAATGATATGACCCCTTTGTAGTTATGGTTGAAATTTGAATATGGATGTAAAAAGAAAAAATATACTACTATATTTTTCTTTGAAAATTTTTGACCTTTACCAATTAAGCTTCTTATCAAAATTTACATCAAATGATCTTCAAAATGCATGATTTGCTATTTTTTAGATTTCTTAATTCTTCTTTGATTTCTTAGATTTTTTAGCTTACTTTTGAAATGATTCTCGTTAAAATAAACATAAGAAGGGGATTCAAATTTTTGTGATGAGATGTTTTTAAAGATTATTCTTGTTTCATGGATCTTGATGAATATTTACAAAAGAAGAATATATGACATGAACTTTTACGATGCTTGATACAAGCTCTTGATTTTTTGTGATGATGTTTTAAACTCCCATCCATTGTTTCTACTAGTTTGTTATTTACGAAAAGGGAAGACAAATTTTCATGAGAAAATTATGTTTTACTAAAGGGGAGCAATGAAGTATTAAATATTCAATCAATATATATTTTGTAAAAATATGAAACTTTTGACAATCATTGCTTGAATCGCTGCCAAGAGATACCTCCATGGGAGTGCTCATACCAATTAATCCACTTAATAGCATCTCCCTCAAGGTGGATGGCAGCAATCTCCACCCTTGTAGCATCAACGGTTCGGTAGAACCGAAAATAGCGTTCCACACGCATGATCCATCCGATCGGGTATCCTTCTTCCCATCTAGGGAAGTCAACCTTCATGCCTGAAGTGTTTGGATTAGGGATGATGTGGCCATGCTCTTGAGGATCGTCTTGCTGATATGAAATTTCTCCTTGCTATGATTTCTTCGGGCTAGATGGTCGGCCCATGCTGAATTCGACCAAAAGGGATCACATCTTCTCCTCTATACGGCTTTCAAAGGCTTCAAACTTGGAGTTGATGGCCTCCTCTGATGCCATAGTGTAGGTCTCTAGATATGTAATATTGAGATTCTTTTTCTGTTGTCGGGTTAGTGGCATAAGAATTTTTGGAGAAGAGGTGGCCGGTTGGATGGGTGGATCGAGTAGATGGAAGTAGGCTGCAGTTTAGGGCTGATTTGGGTGGTTATTTGGGATCGGTTTAGTGTGTCGTTTGGAAGGGTTTTTGGTGAGGATGTTAGGGTTTGTAGATGAGAGAAAGAGGGTCCAAAAACCCGTAAAATATAACACTCAAATCTGATGGAATTCGATAAAGAAAGGTGTTGTGATGTGCTGTCCTGTCGAACAGATTTTACATCAAATAAATGACGAATTCTCGATGTAAATTCTAGAGAAAAATTTAAGGAAAATATATAGAAACTCTCGGTTCAGATGTGGTAGCAGTAAAAAGTTCGACAAAATTTCAATAGAGTAACGGTAGGAAAATAGGGTAAAAGACGGAAGGCATATCCTACGTCGTAAAATTCCAACATTACGTGATGATAAATTAAGGCACAATAAAACCGGTTCCAGAAGGAATTTTTTCTAGAGATCAATCTTAGATGGAAGCTAATATGATCTATGAAATTGTGTAAAAAGTTTGGCCAAAAAGGAGAAGCAATAAACTGGTTTCAAGAGGCAAATATGTGGATGAAAATTTCTGCAGCATTTCGCCTTCGCAACAACGATAACGTTTGTGATGGTCAAAATTTGGGTGGATAAAATATAGAAAATCTCTTCAACGTGTAAGGTAAAGGATTTTGTAGTATTGAAGAGGTGTGAGTGATGAAAATATACCAGATCTCTAGATCCAACATAGGGGGTAGCAACAGACTAATTTGATCTACGGTTGGGGTAGAAGGTGGAGACGCGTGTCGCAGCAATTGTGGGAATTGCTTGGAAAGGTGAGGGCGGGTGAGATGGCTACAGGGGCAGCAGGAACGCTGCTCTGATACCAGATGATAGAACCCCAGAAGAAGCCCTATAGATTTTGATCTCTAAGGGGGATCAACCCTTAGAACGCTATAGGGGTTCCTCCCTTCTAGAACTCGGCACAAGGCTGAATAAAAGATTAATTTTACTTGATAAAAGAGAGGGGGCGATGACATCATTAAATAGGACTTAAACCCTAGCCCTAGGGGGTGCTTGCCTAAGTAAAATTATCCCTTTGCCCCTCCTATAGCCGACCAGTCTTAGTAGGTGTATGTGGCAGCTAGGTTGGCTCTATAGTCGATCTAAGCAGGTGAAAACCCTGGCCGACTAGCCCAGTAAAGGGGGCGACAGCCACTAAGCCCTAAGGCCCCAATCTAAACCATAGCCACACTTCTTTATAGAATAGAAGTGGCTAGGTGAGTTTTTATTACAATCCCACAAGGTTTTTATTGACTACTTCTATGGTGATTAGGACTCAACCCTGCTGGAGTCCTATCACATTCTCATCGATATGAGTAGCACAAATAATTTTCTCAATGGTAAGGTTGCTGCTAGCATGGTGCTTCAAATCGAAGGTTATAACAAATTCGACGTAAAGGTCACCGACGGCCGGATCCTTAAGTGCGACCAATGATGCTTGCAGGTGAAACTGCTTCTACAAGACCAAGAGATTGTAGCTGATTTCTTCCTCCTACTCATTGATGACTTTGAAGCCATGCTCGAAATCGAATGGCTAACCCCATTAGGTGACATCTCTTGGAATTTCTCTAAACTGATCATGAAATTTTATTGCAAAGACAGATAGGTCACCTTACGAGGCAAGCGCGGGAGCCATATCTCTACCGTTTCGATGCAGCAGATGGAGAAAGTTCTACACAAGACATATGGTGGTTTTTTGATGTATATTCAGCAGCCATCAGAGGAGAAGAACAGACAAATTGTAGATCCTAAACTTGCCCAATTGCTGGAAGAATTCATCGACATTTTTGCTGAACTACATGGACTTCACCCTACTCGGTCGCATAATCACCGCATCCCTATACTGCCTGGCAAACCACTAGCAAATTCAAGGCTGTATGCTACCCTCATATATAGAAGGGCGAGATTGAGAACATTGTTAAGGAGATGCTCGACACCGGGGTTATTCGGCCAAGCTACAGTCCCTACTCCTCGTCGGTATTGCTAGTGTGCAAAAAGGATGGAACATGACGGATGTGCGTTGACTACCGGGCTTTGAACACCATTACTATCAAAGATAAATATCCCATACAAGTAGTGATGAGCTCTTGGATGAACTAAACGGAGCCCGAGTCTTCACAAAATTGGATTTTCATTCCGGGTACCATCAAATTCGGGTATGTGCTGAAGACATTCCGAAAACGGCATTCTGAACACATAACGGCCACTATGAATTTTTGGTAATGCCCTTCAGACATACTAATGCTCCTTCCACCTTCCAAAGCTTGATGAACAACATTTTTCGGAGGTTTTCTTTGATGACATTCTCATTTACAACCCTACACTTGGCATACATTTTTAGCACTTACGAATTGTTCTAACGGTTCTTCGGGAGAATACCCTTTATGTTAAAAAATCAAAGTGCAACTTCTTACAACGAGAGGTGGAGTACCTTAGGCACATTATATCAGAAGATGGAGTAGCGGTAGACCCGACGAAAATTGAAGCGATGCAAAGTTGGCCGAGACCCGTAAATGTGAAATCGCTGCGCGGTTTTCTTGGACTCACGGGCTACTACTATAAGTTTGTGAAGGATTATAGAAAGATTAGTGCCCCACTCACTTCTTTACTGAAAAAGAACTCCTTCTAGTGGTCGGACAAGGCTTCCATAGCCTTTGACAAACTTAAGGCAGCCATGACGACGACACCGATCCTAGCGCTGCCCGATTTCAGCTAACCCTTCATTATTGAGGCTGATGCATCCAGAGTTGGAATTGGAGCCGTTCTAATACAAGATGATCGATCACTTGCCTATACCAACAAGGCCTTGTCTCCATCTTATCACAAAATCTCCGTGTATGACAATGAGATACTTGCGATTGTGCACGTCGTCACAAAGTGGAGCCCTACCTGATCGGTCGATGCCTCCAAATCAAAACTGACCACCAGATGATAGGACTCCAGTAGGGTTGA
Source organism: Ensete ventricosum (assembly GCA_029747655.1). Classification (NCBI taxonomy): domain Eukaryota; kingdom Viridiplantae; phylum Streptophyta; class Magnoliopsida; order Zingiberales; family Musaceae; genus Ensete; species Ensete ventricosum. Next base: position 11,562,878 of record JAQQAF010000002.1, on the reverse strand, counting down.
GTCGTAATCAACCTAGAAGTAGTCAATAAAAATCCAGTGGGATTGTAATAAAACCCCACCTAGCCACTTCTATCCTATAAAAAAGTGTGGCTAGGGTTTAGATTGGGGCTTTAGGGTTTAGTGGATGCGGCCCCCTTTACTAGGCTGGTCGGCCAGGGTTTCCTTCAGTTAGGTCAGCTATAGGAGGGGCAAAGGGGTAATTTTACTTAGACAAGCACCCCCCATGGGCTAGGGTTTAGAACCCTATATAATGATGTAGCCACCCCCTCTCTTTTATCAAGCAAAGATAATCTTTTATTTAGCCTTGTGCCGAGTTCTAGGAGGGAGGAACCCCTATAGCGTTCCAAGGGTTGATTCCCCTCAAAGATCAAAATCTATAGAGCTCCTTTAGGGGTTCTATCATCTGGTATCAGAGCAGTGTTCCTACTACCCTTGCCGCCATATCTGCTACCCCACCCTCCCATGCAATTCTCATAATTGCTACAGCATGCGCCTCCACCATCATCCCCAAGCCGCAGATCAAATCAATCTGTTGTTGCCCCCTGCGTTTGAAATAGGAGAGCTAGTATATTTTTATCACTCATGCCTATTTGCTACTACTATTCCTTTGCCTTACATGTTGGAGAAGTTTTTTCATATTTTTCTTGCTGCAAAATTCTACCGTTGCAAACGTTATCATCGTTGTGAAAGGGAAACACTGTAGAAAAATTTCAACCGATTATTGCTTCTTGAAACTGAACTTTTGCTCATTCTTTTTCGCTGAAACTTTTATACAAATTCATAGATCATCTCAGCTTTCATCTAAAATTAATCTCTTGAAAAAATTCCTTCTGAAACCAGACTTATAGTGCTGCAATTCCTTATCGCGCATTGTTGGAATTTTACGATAAAGAATTTGTCTTTTGTCTTTTCATCCACTTTTCTATATTTATGCTGTTGAAGTTTTATTGAACTTATTTGCTGTATTACCCACAACTGAACTGAGGATTTGTGACAAATTTTTGCATATTTCACTTGGGTGTTCCTCCGAAAATTACGTCGAGAATTCGGTGTTTCTCCGACATAAATTTTGTTCAGCAGGACAACACGACAACCCTTTCTTCATTGAATTCCATTATATTTGAGTACTGTCTTTTGTGGGTTTTTTGACTCTCTTTCTCTCATCCTCAAACCCTACCATCCTCACTAAGAACCCTTCCAAACCGTACCCTAAACTGATCCCAAACAGCCTCCCAAATCAGCCCTAATCGTAGCCTACTTCCATCTACCCGATCCACCCATCTAACCGGCCACCTCTTCTCCAAAACTTCTCATGCTACTAACCCGACAACAGAAAAAGGACCTCAATATTATAGATCTAGAGGCCTACACCATGGCATCAGAGAAGGCGATCAACGCCAAGTTCGAAGCCTATGAAAGCTGCATAGAGGAGAAGATCTGATCCCTTTTCGCCGAATTCAGCATGGGCCGACCATCGAGCCCAAGGAAATCACAGCAAGGAGAAACTTCAGATCAGCGAGACAATCCTCAAGAGCATGGTCACATCATCCTTGATCCAAACAATCCATGCATGAAGGTTGACTTCCCTAGATTGGAAGAAGGAGACCCGATCAGATGGATCTTGCGCGTGGAGCGCTATTTTCGGTTCTACTGAACCACCGATGCTACACGGGTGGAGATTGCTGCCATCCACCTCGAGGGAGATACTATTCAGTGGTTCAATTGGTTTGAGCAACCCATGGAGGTCTCTCTTAGCAACGATTCAATGAAGGACTACTAAATTGCTTCGGACCAATCGATTTTGATAACATCGACGGACGATTGGTGAAGATTCGACAAACCTCTACAATACAAGAATACCAAACAAGGTTTAAACATTTATCTAACCAAACTATGGATTGGTCTAAAAAGCAACTTTTAGGGACTTTTATTAAGGGCATAAAGCTAGAGATTCAAGGAGAAGTAAAGGCGTGGCAACCGTACACTTTTATGGCTACAATTTCCTTCACAAGAATATAAAAAGAACGATTGAACCACGAAGTATGAAGGACAAGGGTCACTCACCGATCAGCCATGCCGAAGCCTTCAGCCCCCTCTACTGCCATCCGAGCCCCCGCACCAAAAAAATTAACAAGAGATGAGCTTCGTGAACGATCGACCAAGGGGTTATGTTGGCATTATGATGAACCGTGGAGCCGAGAACATCACTGCAAAAAGGGGCAGCTCCTCGTCATCGAACCAATAGAGGATGAGGACACCATACCATCTGAAGAAGACCTTGAACTCAAAGATTAAGCCATGGAGAAAGAGCCCTAGCAGGCCGACTATGCAGTGCATGCGCTGGCTGGTTCCTCCAACCCACAAACGATGAAAGTTGGAGGACTCCTTAAACAGCAACCCATCATCATTCTTATAGATACGGACAACACTAATAACTTTCTCAACAGCAAGGTTGCTGCATGTATGACACTTCAAATTGAAGGTTGCAACAAGTTCGATGTAAAGGTCACCAACGGTCGAATCCTCAATTGCGACCAACGGTGCTCGCGGGTAAAATTACGACTACAAGACCAAGAAGTGGTAGCTAATTTCTTCCTCCTACCCATTGATGACTATGAAGCGTGCTTAGGATTGAATGGCTCACAACATTAGGTGACATCTTCTGGAATTTTTCTAAGCTAATCATGATGTTTTATTATAAAGGGAGATAGATTATATTGCAAGGCAAGCGCGGGAGCCATATCTCCATCGTTTCGACGCAGCGGATGGAGAAAGTGCTATACATGACATATGATGGATTTTCTTTATGCATATGTAACAGCCATCAAAGGAGGAGAACGTGCAAAATTCAGATCCTAAGCTTGCCCTCTTGCTGGACGAATTCGCAGATGTTTTCAAGGAGCCACATAGGCTTCCCCCTAACCGGCCGCATGACCACCGCATCCCTGTATTGCTGGGCAGACCTCCAGCAAATTTGAGACCGTACCACTATCCTCACTTGTAGAAGGATGAGATTGAGAACATCATTAAGGAGATGCTCGACACCGGAGTGATTCGACCAAGTTGCAGCCCTTACTCCTCGCTGGTGTTGCTAGTGCGCAAGACGGATAGTACGTGGCGGATGTGTTTGGTTACTGGGCTTTGAATGCCATCGCTGTCAAAGACAAATATCCTATACCAATAGTAGATGATCTCTTGGATGAACTGAAGATGTTTCAGATTTGGGTATGTACTGAAGATGTTTCAAAAACTACATTCTGCACACATAATGACCACTACAAGTTTTTGGTAAAGCCCTTCGGACTTATGAATACTCCTACTTTACAAAGCTTGATGAACGATATTTTCTGGAGATTTCTACACAAGTTTGTGTTAGTTTTTTTTAATGATATCCTCATTTATAGCCCTACACTTGATATGCATTTTCAGCACTTGCGAATTGTTCTAACAATCCTTCAGGAGAATACCCTTTATGTTAAATAATTAAAGTGTAGCTTTTTACAAAATAAAGTGGAGTATTTAGGGTATATTATATCAGAGGATGGAGTGGCAGTAGACCCGACAAAGATCGAAGCAATGCAAGGATGGCCAGAACGAACATAAAATTGCTGCATGGCTTCCTTGGACTCACGGGCTACTATTGAAAATTCGTGAAAGATTATGGAAAGATCACTGCCCCACTCACGTCCCTATGAAGAAAGACTCCTTATGGTTGGATAAAGTTTCCACGGCCTTTAAACGACTCAAGTCAACCATGATGATGACGTCGGTCATAGCGCTGTCCGATTTCAGTCGTACCTTCATGATTGAGACCGATGCGTCCGGAGTTGAAATTGGTGCTATTCTAATGCAAGATGGCTGACCTCTTGCTTACACTAGCAAAACTTTGTCTCCCTCCTATCTTAAAATGTCCGTGTATGATAAAAAAATGTTTGCCATCGTACATGCCGTCATGAAGTGGAGACCCTACTTGATCGACCGACACTTCCATATTAAGATCGATTATCGAAGCCTCAAGTATTTTTTAGAGCAGAAAATATCTTCCCTGGAGCAACAACGATGGGTAACTAAACTTCTTGGCTTTGATTATGAAATTATTTATCGAAAGGGGAAAGAGAATATTATTGCAGATGCTCTATCTCGGCTACCGGGACAAGCTGAAATTTCAGCCATCTCCCTTCCCTCCACCGACTTCCTCAAATATATTAGGGAGGAATGGAAGAGCGACCCAGAAACTTGAGGAATCATAAAAAATTTGGAGAAGAATATGGGTTCCATGGGTCACGACACTTGGGATTCGAAGGTCCTACGCTACAAAGACCGAATTGTAATTGTTCCTTCTTCCCCTTGTATCAAAATTATTTTACATAAGACGCACTCTTCACCTTCAACAGGGCACTCCAGATTTTTAAGAACATATAAGCGGGTGAAGCAAAACTTCTTTTGGAGAGACATAAAAAGATCGATTTATGATCATGTATCTAAACGTGATGTATGCCAGCAGCAAAAAAGTGAAACAGTGGTCCGAAAAAACTACAACCACTACCTATACTGGACTCAGCATGGACTGACATCTCCATAAGGGCTGCCACCATCTCAAGGTAAAAGCATGATCTTTGTGGTGGTAGATCATCTAACCATGTATGCTCATTTCTGAGCTATGAGACATCCTTATACCGCTGCCAGTATTGCTAAACTTTTTGTGGAAAATATTGTAAAACTACATGGGATGCGAAGGTCGATTATGAGTGACCATGACAGGGTGTTTACAAGTAAATTTGGACCGAGCTCTTCCAATTACAAGGCACCCAATTGAAGATGAGCACAACCTATCATCTACAGACGGATGGCCAAACAAAAGTGATGAACATATGCTTCGAGACTTACTTATGGTGCTTCACCAATGATTGGCCCAAAGAGTGGACAATGTGGCTTCCTTGGGTCAAATGGTGGTACAACACAACTTATCATTCATCAACTAAATATACCCCCTATGAGACATTATATGGCCGACTTCCCCCTATAATACCTAAATATGTAATTAGTGCGACCAAAGTGGATCAGGTCGACCAAAATTAATTGAGAGGGACAAGCTTCTGCAGCTACTGAAAGACAACCTAACTGTCGCCCAAGCCTGCAAGAAGCAACAAGCAGACACTCACTGGAACGAGCAAAAATTTTCGATAGGAGATTGGGTCTACCTTCGCCTACAACCATACAAGCAGCTGTCAATCAACACCAGAGCATCGATGAAGCTATTTCCATGATTCTACAAACTATATCAGATTTTAAAGCATATTGCGGCCGTGACATATAGATTAAAGCTCCCAGATGACGCTAAGATCTATCCCGTCTTCCACGTATCCTTGCTAAAGCCAAAATTAGGAGAACGTGAGTTGGCACAAACTCAGTTGTCGAGCACTATAAATGATCATGAGATTTAAACTCAACTTGAAGCTATACTTGATCAGAGGATTATGATGCGCCGTCGACATCCTTCAACTGAAGTACTCGTGAAGTGGAATAATTTACTATCCGAAGATGTAATGTGGGAGTCTTACGAGGAGTTGAAGACTTGGTTCCTAGAGTTTATGGAACCTCGGCCTTGAGGACAAGGTTGATTCAAAGAGAGCGAGCTTGATAGGAGTCAAGTAGGGTTGAGTCCTAATCAACCTAGAAGTAGTCAATAAAAATCCTGTGAAATTATAATAAAACCCCACCTAGCCACTTTTATCCTATATAGAAGTGTGGCTAGGGTTTAGATTGGGGCCTTAGGGCTTAGTGGCTACCACCCCCTTTACTGGGCTGGTCGGCTAGGGTTTTCTTCAGCTAGGTCGGCTATTGGAGGGGCAAAGGGATAATTTTACTTAGGCAAGCACCCCATGGGCTAGGGTTGAGAATCCTATATAATGATTTAGCTGCCCCATCTCTTTTATCAAGAAAAAATCATCGTTTATTTAGCCTTATGCTGCGTTCTAGGAGGGAGGAACCCCTATAACGTTCCAAGGGTTGACCCCCCTCAAAGATTAAAATCTATAGAGCTCCTTCAAGGGTTCTATCACCGGAGCCTGAAATATTTTTTAGAGCAAAAAATATCATCCCCGAAATAGCAAAGATGGGTAACTAAACTCTTCATTTCGATTATGAAATTATTTATCAAAAGGGGAAAGAAAATGTTGTTGTAGATGCACTATCACAGCTGGTGGAGCAAGCCAAAATTTTAGCCATCTCCCTTCCTTCCACCGACTTCCTCGAGGACATTAGGGAGGAATGGAAGAAGGACTCAAAGACTTGAGACATCATAAAAAGATTAGAGAAGGATTCGGGCACCATAGCCTACTACACTTGGGATTCGAGGGACTTACGTTACAAGGACCGAATTGTGCTTATTCCCACTTTTACTAGCATCTAAATTATTATGCACGAAATGCACTCTTCACCTTCAGTAGGGCACTCTGGATTTCTGAGGACATACAAAAGGGTGAAGCAAAACTTCTATTAGAGAGGCATAAAAAGTCTATTTCTGATTATATAGCTAAATATGATGTATGCTAATAGCAAAAGGGTGATATAGTGGCTAGTCCGGAAAGCTACAACCACTACCTATATCGAACTCAGCATGGATTGACATCTCTATGGACTTCATCGAAGGGCTGCCACCATCTCAATGTAAAAGTACAATATTTGTGGTGGTAGATCGCTTAATGAAATATATCCACTTCTATGTTGTAAGACACCCTTATACCACTGCCAGTATTACCGGGCTCTTTATTGAAAATATTATTAAACTGCATGGGATGCCAAGGTTGATTGTGAGCGATCGTGATAGGGTGTTTATAAGCAAATTTTGGACCGAACTATTTTAATTACAGGACACCCAACTCAAGATGAGTACAACCTATCACCCATAGACGGATGACTAAACAGAAATGGTGCTTCACCAGTGATCAGCCAAGAGAATGGACGAAGTGGCTCCCTTGGGTCGAATAATGGTACAACACTACTTATTACTCATCCACAAAATGTACCTCTTATGAGGCATTGTATGGTCGATCGCCCCGTGTAATACCCAAGTATGTAATTGGTGCAACCAAAGTAGACTAGGTCGACCAAAGTTTAATTGACAGGGACAAACTCCTACAGCAACTGAAGGATAATTTATATGCCGCTTAAGCCCGAATGAAGTAACAAGCCGACACTCATCGTAGCGAGTAGGAGTTTTTAGTAGGAGATTGGGTCTATCTTAGCCTACAACCGTACAGACAGCTTACCATCAACACAAGAGCATATTGGACCATATTAGATCACAGAGCGTATTGGAGTTGTGGCATATAGATTAAAGTTACAAGAGGATGCCAAAATCCATCTTCCATGTATCCTGCTTGAAGCGCTAACTGGGGGAATGAATGTTAGCCCAGACTCAACTGCCGAGCGCCACAGATGATGGAGAAATTCAAGCCCAGCCACAAGCTATTCTTGATCGGAGAACTGTGATGGGCTGCCGATGACCTTCAACCGAAGTATTAGTGCATTGGAATAACTTACTGATAGAACCCTAAGAGGAGCTCTATATAATTTGATCTTTGAGGGGGATGATAGAACCCCAGAAAGAGCTCTATAAATTTTGATCCTTGAGGGGGATAAATCCTTGGATCACTATAGGGGTTCCTCCCTCCTAGACTCGGCACAAGGCTGAAATAAAATTGATAATTGCTTGATTCAAGAGGGGGGTGACTACATCTTTAAATAGGGATCAAAACTCTAGCCTAAGGGGGTGCTTGCATAAGTAAAATTATTTCTTTGCCCCTCCTGTAGCCGACATGCCTTAATAGGAACAGGGGGCGGGTAGGTTGGCTCTATAGCTGACCTAAGCAGGGGGAAACCCTGACTGACCAACCAAGTAAGGGAGGTGGCAGCCACTAAGCCCTAAGGGCTAATCTAAACCCTAGCCATACTCTTTTATAAGATAAGAGTAGCTTTATTACAATCTAGAAGGGTTTTATTGACTACTTCTTAAGGAGATTAGGATTCAACCCTGTTGGAGTCCTATCAGGAGATCAATCATTGGGACACTATAAGGGTTTCTCCCTCCTAGAACTCGGCACAAAGCTAAAATAAGATGATTATTGCTTGATTGAAAAGAGGTGGAGGCTACAACTTATATAGGGCTCAAAACCTAGCCCTAGGGGGGTGCTTTCTTAAGTGAATTTACTCGCCCCTCCTATAGTCGACCTACCTTAATAGGGTAGGCGGTGGCTTGGTTGGCTGCATAATCGACTATAGCAGGTGGAAACCCTAGTCGACCAGCCCAGCAAAGGGGGCGGTAGCTACTAAGCCCTAAGGCCCCAAGTAAACCCTAGCCACACTTCTTTATAGGATAAAAGTGACTAGGTGAGGCTTTTATTACATTTCACGGAGTTTTATTGACTCTACTACGTTGAATAGGACCCAGCCCTGCTAGGGTCCTATGAAGCTCATCCTCTTTGAATTAGCCTTGTCCTCTAGGCTGAGAGTCCATAAACCCTGGGAATCGACAGCTCCTCGTAAGACTCCCATGTGGCATCTTCTAAAGGTAAATTGTTCCTTTGCACTAGTACTTTGGTTGAAGGGCATTGTATGCGCATCATAACTCTCCGGTTGAGGATGGCTTATGGTTGGGCTTTAATAGCTCCATCACTTAGTGGTGTTCAGCAGTTGGGTCTGGGCCGATTCATATTCTCCCAGTTTGGGCTTTAAGTAGGACACATGGAAGACAAGATGGATCTTGACGTCTTATGGTAGATTTAGTCTATATGCTACAGCTCCGATACGTTCCATGATATGATATGATCTGTAGAATCGAGGTGATAGAGTCATTGAGGCTCTTGTATTGATGGACAACTGCTTGTATGATTGTAGGTGAAGGTAGACCCAATCTCCTACCGAAAATTCCCGCTCACTTCGATGAGTGTCGGCTTGTTTCTTTATACGGGCTTGGCGACCGCTATGTTATCCTTCATCAATTGTAGGAGCTTATCTCTGTCCACTAGATTTTGGTCAACCTATTCTACTTTGGCCGCATCGATTATATATTTCGGTATTATAGGGGGGCCGACCATGCAACAGCCTCATAGGGTGTACATTTGGTGGAGGAATGAAAGGTCATGTTGTACCATCATTCAGCCCAAGGGATCCACTTTATCCACTCTTTTGATCAATTACTGGTGAAGCATCATAGATAAGTCTCTAGGCATCTGTTCACCACTTTTGTCTGACCATCTGTCTGTGGATGATAGGCTATGCTCATTTTAAGCTGAGTGCCTTGTAGTTAAAACAACTCCGTCCAAAATTTACTTGTAAATGCTTTGTCACGGTCGCTCACAATTGACCTAGGCATCCTATGCAGTTTAATAATATTTTTCATGAGGAGTTGGGTGATACTAGCAGCAGTATAAGGATGTCTCGCAGCACAAAAATGAGCATACTTTGTTAAGCGATCTACCACTACAAAGATCATCCTTTCATCTTGCGATGGTGGCAGCCCTTCGATGAAGTCCAGGGATATGTCAGTCCATGCTGAGTCTGGTATAGGAAGTGGTTGTAGTTTTCCTAGACTGGCCATTGTTTCTCCCTTATGCTGTTGGCACACATCGCATTTGGCCACATAGTCACAAATACATTTCCTCACGCCTTTCCAATAGAAGTTTTGCTTCACCCTCTTGTATGTTCTCAAGAAGCTGGAGTGCCCTGCTGATGGTGAAGAGTGCAATTCATGCATAATAATTTTGATGCAAGGAGAAGAGGGAACAAGCACAATTCGGCCCTTGTAGCGTAGGTCCCTTAAATCCTACGTGTAGTGGCTAATGGCACCCAGATCCTTCTCTAATTTCTCTATGATGTCTTGGGTCTCTAGGCTCTTCTTCCATTCATCCCTAATATCTTCAAAAATTAGGTGGAAGGAAGGGAGACAACTAAAAGTTTGGCTTGCTCTGGTAGCCACGATAGCTCATCTACAACCACATTTTCTTTCCCTCTTCGATAGATAATTTCATAATCAAAACCAAGGAATTTAGTTACCCATCTTTACTGCTCTCGGGAAGATAATTTCTGCTCTAAGAAGTATTTGAGACTCCGGTGGTCCATCTTTATTTGAAATCGTCGGTCGATCAAGTATGGTCTCCATTTCATGATGGTGTGTAAGATTGCAAGCATTTCCTTATCGTACATAGATATTTTCTGATGAGAGGGAGACAAGGTCTTGTTGGTATATATGAGGGGTGGGCCATCTTGCATTAGGACAGCTCCAATTCCAACTCCGGATGCATCAGTCTCGATCACGAAGGGTCGACTGAAATCAGGCAGTGCTAGAACCAGCATCATCGTCATGGCTGCCTTGAGTTGTTCGAAGGTTGTGGATATCTTGCCTGACCATTGGAAGGAGTCTTTCTTCAATAAGGAAGTGAGTGGGGCACTAATCTTACCATAGTCTTTCACGAACTTTCGATAGTAGCCCGTAAGTCCGAGGAAGCCACGTAGTGATTTTACGTGAATAGGCCTCGGCCATCCTTACATTGCTTCGATTTTTGCTGCGTCTACTACCACTCCATCTTCTGATATAAAGTGCTCAAGGTACTCCACTTTTCGCTGTAAGAAGTTATACTTTGATTATTTAACATAGAGGATATTTTCTCGAAGAGTTATTAGAATAATTCGTAAGTGCTGAAAATGTATGTCAAGCGTAGGACTGTAAATGAGAATGTCATCAAAGAATACTAATACAAATTTATGTAAAAACCTCTGGAAAATGTCGTTCATCAAGCTTTGGAAGGTAGAAGGAGCATTTGGAAGTCCGTAAGGCATTCAAAAAATTTGTAGTGGCCTTTATATGTACGAAATGTTGTTTTCGGAAGTTCTTCAGTGCATACCCGAATCTGATGGTACCCAGAGTGGAGGTCTAATTTGGTGAAGACTCGGGCTCCTTTCAGTTCATCCAATAGCTCATCCACTACTTGTATTGGATATTTATCCTTGATAGTGATGACATTCAAAACCAAGTAGTCAACGCACATTAGTCACGTACTATCCTTCTTGTGCACTAGTAACACTGGCGAGGTGTAGGAACTGCAGCTTAGCCGAATTACTCCAGTGTCGAGCATCTCCTTAACTATGTTCTCAGTCTCATCCTTCTGCAAGTGAGGATAGTGGTACGACCTTGAGTCTGCTGGAGGTTGGCTCGGGAGTATAGGTATGCGATGATCATGCTGCCGGGTAGGAGGAAGCCCATGCGGCTCGATGAAAACGTCGACGAATTCCTCTAGCAATTGGGCAAGCTTAGGATCTATAACTTGCACGTTCTTATCCTCTGATAGCTGCTAGATATGCATCAAAAAGTCATCATGTGTCTTGTGCAAAATTCTCTCCATCCATTGCGTCGAAACGGTGGAGATATGGCTCCCGTGCTGGCCTCGTAAGGTGACTTGTTTGCCTTTACAATAGAACTTCATGATTAACTTAGAGAAATTCTAGGAAATGTCACCTAATGTTGTGAGTCATTCAATCTCGAGCACAGTTTCATAGTTGTCGATGGGTAAGAGGAAGAAGTTGGCTACCACTTCTTGGTCTTGTAGGAGCAAATTCACCCGTGGGCACCATTAGTCAACACTTAAGAATTCGACCGTTGGTGACCTTTACATCGAATTTGTTGCAATTTTTGATTTGAAGTGCCATACATGCAGCAATGTTGCTATTGAGAAAGTTATTTGTGCTGCCCATATCTATGAAAACGGTGATGGATTGATGCTTAAGAAGCCCCCCCCCCCCCCCCCCCCCCCCCCCCCACTTTCATTGTTTACGTGTTGGAGTTGCCGGCTAGAGCGTGCATTGTAAAGTTGGCCAGTTGGGGCTCTTCCTCCGTGACTTCTTCGGATTCGAGGCTTTCTTCAAGTAGTTCAATGTCTTCATCCTCTACTGGTTCTATCATAAAAAGTCAACCTTTACTGCAGCGATGTTCGCTACACCATGGCTTATCATAGTGCCAACATAGTCCCTTCGCGGATCGCTCCCGAAGTTCGTCTCTCGTCAATTTTTTTAGTGCAGGGGCACGGATGGCAGTAGAGGGGGTTGAAGGCTTCAACATTGCTGGTTGGGGAATGACCCTAATCCTTTGGGCTTCATGGTTCAAGCGTTCTTCTTGTAGCCGCATGAAGGAGATGACCGCCATCAAAGTCTATGGTTATCATGCCTTCATTTCTTCTCGTATCTCCGGCTTTAAGCCCTCAATAAAAGTTTCTAGAAGTTGCTTTTCAGACTAGTCATGCGTTTGGTTAGATAATCGTTCAAACCTCGTTTGGTACTCTTGTACGGTGGTGTTCTGTCAGATCTTTGCTAAGTGCCCATTGATATTCTCATAGTTTGTCGGTCCGAAGTGGTTCAATTGTCCTTCCTTGAATTACTGCCAGGTTCAGCCTCCATGGGTGTGCTTGAACCAATCAAACCACTAAATTGCATCTCCTTCAAGATTGATGGTCACAATTTCCACCATCGCAGCGTTGGCGGTTCGGTGAAACCGAAAGTAGCGCTCCGCTCGCGAGATCCAACTGATCGGGTCTCCTTCCGATCTAGGGAAGTCCATCCTCATGTGTAGATTGTATGGATCAGTTGTAATGCCTCCTCATTCTTGGAGTTCTTCTCCCTGATATGAAGTTTCCCCTTGTTGTGATTTTCTTGGGCTCGGTGGTCGGCCTATGCTGAGTTCGGCGAAGATAACGCAAATTTTTTCCTCCATGCAGGTCTCAAAGGCTTCAAACTTGGCATCGATAGCCTCCCCTATTACCATGGTATAAGCCTCCCAATCTATAATGTTGAGGCTTTTCTTTTGATGTCGGGTTAAGGGCATGAGAGGTTTCGGAGCAAGGGTGGCTGAAAAGGTAGGTAGATGGGTAAGGAAGGTTGGCTGAAAAAGTAGGTGGATCGTTAGGGAAGGTTGGCTGAAAAGGTAGGTGGATCGGTAAGTAAGCTATGGTTAGGGCTATTTTTGGGGCTGATTGGGATTGATTTTTGGAGCAAGGGTGGTTGAAAAGGTAGTTGGATCACTAAGAAAGATTGACTGAAAATGTAGGTGGTTGTTGCCATCAACATCAACCCTAAGCCATCCCTCTAACCCTACACCTTTGTCACCAAACCTTCCTTATAGCCCCTATAGCAACCCTAACTGCACAAAAAAAATATATATATATATGTATATATATATATGTATATATATGTATATATATGTATATATATATATGTATATATATGTATATATATATATATGTATATATATGTATATATACATATGTATATATATATATATGTATATATATGTATATATACATATGTATATATATATATACATATGTATATATATATATATATATATATATATGTATATATATATATGTATATATATATATATGTATATATATATGTATATATATATGTATATATATATGTATATATATATGTATATATATATATATAGCAACTTGTCAACCCTAAACCGTAGCCATCTACCCATGATCCACCATCCCTTTCGACCACCAAACCACCCAACCATTCCATGCTACTAGCCCAATAGTAGGAGAGGGACATTGGCATCTCAGATTTGGAGGCACACTCAATGGCATCTCAATGTTCAATTGATGCCAAGTTGGAGACGTTTGAATCATGCATAGAGGACAGATTGTGCGTCTTATTTGTCGAATTTGGATTGAGCTAATCTCCGAGCGCAATAAAATTCTAGCAAGGTTAAAGTTCAGAGAGGTCTCTCAAAAAGAAAAAATAAGCCACTGATATGAGGCAGCCATGCATGAGGGTGGGCTTCCATCGATGGGAAGAGACCCAACGGGATGGATTTCGTGCGCCGAATGTTACTTCTATCATCACCAAACACCAGAGGATTTCATGGTGGACACCGCTGTCATCCACCTTGAAGGATATGCTATACGATAGTACAATTGGCTTGAATACAACTATGAGACTCCGATATGGATACAATTCAAGTATGCGCTGCTAAACCACTTTGGGCCGATCAAGTATGAGAATATCAACGGACAACTTGCCAAGATCCAACAAACCTCCACGATCTAAGAATACTAGACTAGGTTTGAGGAATTATCTTACTTTACTCATGATTGGTTTGACAGATAATTATTAGGGATATTCATCGAAGGACTCAAGCCGAAAATTAAAGGAGAGGTTAAAGCGTGGTAGCCCCAATCTAAGAGGAACGGCTGAACCAAGATGCTTGGAGGATGAGAACTACTCTTAGGCTAGTAGCATATAAACCCCCTCTACTCCTAGCCATTCTTCGCTGCCAAAAAAATTGATAAGAGAAGAGCTACGTGACAGATCGACGAAGGGCCTTTGTTGGCATTGGCAACGAACTTTGGAGCCACAACCATCATTGCAAAAAAGGGGAGCTTTCCATGATAAAATCCATTAAAGAATTTAAAGAAGAGGTCTAGGAACCTGAGGAGGAGAACACAAAGGAGGATCCGTAGCCAACCGATTGCACGACTCATGCTTTAGCCGGCCATGCAAACCCGCAAGCATCAAAAGTTGAAGAATCCTTTAAGTAGCAACCCATCACCATCCTCACCAACAATCTTATGAATCGCAAGGGAGAATAAGTAACCTTATGTGAGAAACATGGGAGCGAAGTAATGACGATCTCGACATAACGCTTGCAGAAGCTTGCTGAAATTTTAGGCGCCTCCACCGAATCGAGCCAACTACTTCCTACAAAGATATACAATCTTCATATGCTGATCTTGCAGGAGGAACCACTAGCATATATTTGGTCATATTGTTGTCCACATCCTCAGAGGGCCGAAGCTAAAAGGATCGTCCAGGAGACGCAGGAGACACAGATCATTCGACCACGACCTTCCCTTGCAAGGACACTTTATCTCCAAAAGTTTTACCTCTTTGTCTGCAGGTATAAACTCTTCCTGAAGTGCCACATCCAGCTGAACCAGCTATGGCTTTTGAAGCACTCCCAGATCTCGGGCTACTTCCATGACTTCTCTAAGGAGTGGTCCATAATGCTCAAAGTCTTCCCTGATGATGACCATTGATCTACGGCCCATGACCGCAAAATTGAGTCCCTCTAATGGCAATATCGGCATGGAATCTGTGGCACCAAACTTTATTGGATGAAGATCAAAATTCTGAAGGAACAGGAGGAAGGCATCCACACGTCCACCATCTACAGGATCCTCACAGTCATGATGCCATCTACATTAGTGCTAGTATTACTTGATCGTGGCAATGTATTCGCAATTGGAGCAGACATATCAGGAATTGGGATTGGTACCACCCTCATGCAAGATGGCCGACTCCTAATATACACCGAGACTCTCCCTACATTTCACACGATGCTTTTGATCTGTAAAAGGATATAATTACTACTGAATTTAAAGTTTGGCATGATACATGTCAACAACATAAAGGAGAGATAAAAATAAGCTTGGTAAAATTGTAGCTCCTACCCTCCTCGAACTCAGAATGGGCTCACACCACTATGGACATTATCAAAGGGGAGCAATTATTCCAAAAAGAAGTCTCAGTTACTATTAAAGAACAATCAAGTGGCAGCCCATGCAAGAAAGAAACAATCCCCCAACAAATATCGGAGTAGAAGAAAGTTTATTGTTGAATTTTGAGTTTTCCTTCATCTCCAGCCCTACCAGCAGAAAATTTGAGCCTTAAGAAAGTGATCTCCCTACTACTTTGGCCCTTGTAAAATTGGGGATCACAATGGAGCCATGACCTATGGATCAGATCAATACATCAATTTAAAAATATAATTGATACTCCAAGTACCTTATCGTAAATGCAAGTTTAGAGAGGATAACTCAGCCTCGATTTATCCACCCGACACCCAAGTCGATAAGGAGGCCTAGGTTCAGCGGATGATTGCATGGGATCACAGGATCGCGACACATCACCGTCCAGTCACTACTATTGATGCTGGACCCCAGGAGTAGGATATGCCTACTATAGGGCCACGAGGGACCCTCGTGACGAATTACAGATCACGACCCAGAGATATGAAGCTCAGCCTTAAGGACAAGATTGATTTAAAGAGGACGGGTCTGTTAAGACCTTAGCTAGGGGAGTCCTAATTTAGTTTCATTGAAGAGGGTAAACATGTAAATCCTAAAGGCATTCATATAAATCCTATCTAGCTGACCCCTATTAAAGAGGTGAGAAGGCCGTCTAAGTTAGGATTAGTTTGGAGGAAGATATTTTGAGGAAAGAATAAGATACATGTTATCCTAATTAACCACCCCTTATCCTAGTTAAAGAGGGGTTGGTTGAGGAGGGGTAAAGTTAGAATAGGATTAGGATTAGTTTGGAGGTTGCTTCTTAGAGTTGGAGTTGGAGTTGTTGGAAGTAGGAGTTGCTTCTTAGAGTTGGAGTAGGAGTTGTTAGGAAAAGGAGTTTTAAATAGGAATCCTATTAGGAGTTGGGGTTTAGAAGCCCTATAAATAATCTTGTATTCTCCCCTCTTTCATCATCAATAGATCAATTATTTTTTAGCTACAGTGTATAAAACCAAGGAGGGAGGAACCCCTATAGAGTTCTAAGGAGGCCGATCCCCTATAGAGATCACCTCAAGCTTAGAATCCGTAAGGTGATCTCTATAGGGGATTGGCCTCCTTGAGGTGATCTCTATAGGGGATCGGCCTCCTTGGAACTCTATAGGGGTTCCTCCCTCCTTGGTTTTCTACACATAGGTTGAAAAATAATTGATGATGATGAGAAGTGGTTGATTACAAGGCTATTTATAGGGCTTCTAAACCCTAACTCGTAATAGGACTCCTACTCAAGACTCATGCTTCTAACAACTACAACTCCAACTCTAAGTAGCAACTCCTACTTCCAACAACTCCAACTTCAATTCTAAGAAGCAACTCCTACTCCAAGTAAACTAAGACTCCAACTCCTAATCAACTCTTAAGAGAGTCCTAACTAAATGGAGTTCTTTTCCTCATCAAAGTGGGTAGCCAATTGGGTTGGTTACAAGCTTGACTTAGTTAACTCCAACCCGTATCAACCTCCGACTTCTAACCAGACTCTAGTTCAGCCAAGTCCTAATCTTACTAGGATTTGGGCTGATTTGTTATAATGGACTCAAAGTATCCTCCTAGCCAACCTAATGTCAAGTCTTGGTTGGCCAACAAGGCCCAATCTAAGGACTTGACTCAATTGACTTGGACCCGACTCAGCTAGGATCCTAACAGGCTCGCCATCTTCAAATCAGCATTGTCCTCAAGGTTGAGGCTCCATGAACTTTGGGTCTTAATCTGTAATTCTCCTTGAAGCTTCCTTGTGGTATCTATAGTAGGCACACTGTTGTCCAGCGGTCCAGCATTGTCTTGTATCTCTCTATCAGGGGTAGTAGTTGATAGAACCCTAGAAGGAGCTCTATAGATTTTGATCCTTAAGGGGGATCAACCCTTGGAACGTTATAGGGGTTCCTCCCTCCTAGTTTCGACACAAGGCTGAAATAAAATTGATAATTGCTTGATTCAAGAGGGGGGGGGCGACTACATATTTAAATAGGGATCAAAACCCTAGCCTAAGGGGGTGCTTGCCTAAGTAAAATTACCCCTTTGCCCATCTTATAGTCGACCTACCTTAATAGGAATAGGGGGCGGCTAGGTTGGCTCTATAGCCGACCTAAGCATGGGGAAACCCTGGCCGACCAACTCAGTAAGGGAGGTGGCGACCACTAAGCCCTAAGGGCTAATCTAAACCCTAGTCATACTCCTTTATAAGATAAGAGTGGTTTTATTACAATCTAGCAGGGTTTTATTGACTACTTCTTAGGGAGATTAGGACTCAACCCTGCTGGAGTCCTATCAAACCCGTCCTCTTAAAATCAGCCTTGTCCTCAAGGCTGAGGTTCCATGAACTCGTGGAACCGGGTCTTCAGCGCCTCATATGATTCCCATGCTATTATCAACTGAACTTTGGCCTCCTCATCAGCTGGGATGTTAGTTGGAAGGATTTGGGCTGAGTTATCTTCTTTAAATTTCCATTTGAGGTGGGATGCCTGGTCGATCAACTGTAATCTTGATTTGGTGCGCGGATCTGATCTCCAGGTTAGGGCTCTAATATGGTCCTCAATTTTGCAAGGCCCAAAGAAATAGGAAGACCACTTCATTAAAGCTCGAGTTTCTTGCTGATCGGGCTGGAGGTGTAGAAAAACTCAATCTTCAATTTTTTTGTCCATTCTGAAGTTTGTCGAGAGGCCATTTCTTCTTTGCATGCGCTGCCATATGATTAGTCTTTAGTGATAGCCAATCTTTCTTATGGAATGGTGACTGCCCTCTGGTATGGTTCAGGATGATGAGAGCCCAATCTGGCATGAGCATGGATTGCAATTCTTCTAGTTTTACTCCTCTTTCGTGCCATAGACCTGTATCCAACCATACTTTAAATTTGGCAGTAATTAGTATCTCCTGTAAAAACCTCGTATGAAGTGTGGGCGAAGCCTCGGTGTAAACTAGGAGTCGACCATCTTGCATAAGAATAGCCTCAATTCCAACTCTTGATGCATCGGCCTCAATGACAAAAGTGCGGTCAAAATTGGGCAGCGTTAGGACCGGCGTCATCGTCATGGCTGCCTTGAGTTGTTCGAAGGCTGTGGAGGCTTTATCCAACCACAAGAAGGTGTCTTTCTTCAGTAAGGATGCGAGCGGGGCACTGATCTTGTCATAATCTTTCACAAAATTTTGGTAGTAGCTCATGAGTCCAAGGAAACCGTATAGTGATTATACGTTTATAGGTCTGACCATCTTTACATTGCCTCAATCTTTGTTGAGTCCATTGTCACTCCATCCTTTGATATAATGTGCCTAAGATACTCCACTTTAGGCTGTAAGAAGCTGCATTTTGACTGTTTAACATAAAGAATATTCTCCCGAAGAATCGTTAGAATAGTTCGTAAGTGCTGAAAATGTATATCAAGCATAGGGCTATAAATGAGAATATTATTAAAGAATACCAATACAAACTTATGTAGAAAACTTCGAAAGATGTCATTCATTAGGCTTTGAAAAGTACAAGGAGCATTCGTAAGTCTGAAAGCCATAACCAGAAACTCGTAGTGGCCTTTATGCGTGCGAAATGCAATTTTCAGAATATCTTCAGTGCATACCCGAATCTGATGGTATCCGGATAGGAGATCCAATTTAGTGAAGACTCGGGCTCCTTTTAATTCGTCCAAGAGTTCATCATCTTTCTTGCGCACTAGCAACACCGTTGAGGAGTAAGGGCTGCAACTCGGTCGAATCACCTTAGTGTCAAGCATCTCTTTAACAATGTTCTCGATCTCGTCCTTCTGCAAGTGAGGATAATGATACGATCGCAAATTTGCTAGAGATTTGCCTAGCAAAATAGGAATGCGGTGGTCATGCGGCCGGTTAGGGGGCAGCCCACGCGGCTCCAAGAAAACATCCGTAAATTCATTAAGGTAAAGGGCAAGCTTAGGATCTGAGTTTTGTACGTTCTCCCCCGTAGATGGCTGTAGAATATGCATCAAGAATCCACCATGTGCTTTATGCAAAACTTTCTCCATTCGTTGCGACGAAATGGTGGAAATTTGGCTCCCACGCTTGCCTCGTAACGTGACGTGTCTCCCTTTGCAATAAAATTTCATGATTAATTTAGAAAAATTCCAGGAGATATCATCTAGTGTTGTGAATCATTCGATCCTGAGTACGACTTCATAATCATCGATGGGTAGGAGGAAGAAATCATCTATCACTTCTTGGTCTTGGAGGAGTAGTTTCACCCGCGGGCACCGTTGGTCGCAATTAAAGATTTGGTCGTCGACGACCATTACGTCGAACTTGTTACAACCTTTGATTTGAAGTGCCAAACATGTAGCAATCTTACTGTTGAGGAAGTTATTGGTGCTGCTCGTGTCAATGAGAACGGTGATGGGTTGCTATTTTTGAAGTCCTCCAACTTTCATCATCTGCGGGTTGGAGTAGCCAGCCAATGCGTGCATTGCGTAGTTGGCCGGTTGGGACTCTTCCTCTATGGCTTCTTCTTTAGGTTCAAGGGCTTCTTCAGATGTTTCATTGTCCTCATCCTTCGCTGGTTCAATCACGAGGAACCGAACCTTTTTGTAGCGATGTTCGTGGCTCCACGGTTCGTCGCAATGCCAACATAACTCCTTGGCCTATCGTTCGGGAAGCTCATCTCTTGTCAACTTTTTTGGTGCAGGGGCTTGGATGGCCATAGAGGGGGCAATAGGCTTCGACATGACTAGTCAGGGAGCAACCCTTGTCCTTCGTACCTCATGGTTCAATTGTTCTTCCTAGATATGAGCGAAGGAAATCACCGCCATAAGAATGTACGGTTGTCGCGCCTTCACTTCTCCTCGGATCTCTGACTTTAGGCCCTCGATAAAAGTACCTAAAAGTTATTTTTCATACCAATTCTTAGTTTGGTCAGATAAACGCTTAAACCTTGTTTGGTATTCTTGTGTTGTAGAGGTTTCACGAATCTTTGCCAATTGTCCATCGATATTGTCGAAATCGATTGGTCCAAAGCGGTTTAGTAGTCCTTCCTTGAATCGCTGCCAAGAGAGTCCTCCATGGGTGTGCTCAAACCAATTAAACCATTGAATAGCATCTCCCTCGAGGTGGATGGCAGCAATCTCCACCCGTGTGGTGTCGGCAGTTCGGTAGAACCAAAAATAGCGCTCCGAGCGTGAGATCCACCCGATCGGGTCTCCTTCTTCCCATCTAGTGAAGTCAACCTTCATGTGTGGATTATTGAGATCAGAGGTGATGTGGCCATGTTCTTGAGGATCATCTCACCGATCTGAAGTTTCTCCGTGTTGTGATTTCCTCGGGCTCGATGGTCGGCCAATGCTGAATTCGACGAAAAGGGATCACATCTTCTCTTCCATGCGGTTTTCAAAGGCTTTAAGCTTTGCATCGATATTCTCCTCTGATTCCATATATATGCCTCTAGATCTGTAATATTGAGATATTTTTTCTGTTGTCAGGTTAGTGGCATGGAAATTTTGGAGAAGGGGGTGGCCGGTTGGAAGGTGAATCGGTTTGGATGGAAGTAGGCTGCGGTTTAGGGTAGATTTGGGTGGCTGTTTGGTTTCGGATTAGGGTAGGGTTTTGAAGGGTTTTTTGTGAGGATGGTAGGGTTTTGAGATGAGGAAAAGAGAGTCCAAAATCTCACAAAAAACAACACTCAAATCTGATAGAATTCGGAAAAAAAAAGTGCTGCAATGTGCTGTCCTACTGAACCGATTTTACGATGGAGAAACGATGACTTCTCAACGTAAATTCCAAAGGAAAGTTCAAGGAAATTATACAGAAACCCTTGGTTCAGATGTTGTTAATACCAATAAAAAGTTTGACAAAATTTTGGCAGCATAATAGTAGGGAAATAGGGCAAAAGACAAAAGGCAGATTCCTTCATCATAAAATTCTAGAACTGCGTGATGGTCAAAGATTGCCCAAGAAAACTGATTCCAGAAGGAGTTTTTTTCAAGAAATCAAATCCAGATAAAAGCCAACTTGATCTTGAGAAATGTGTAAAAATTTCAGCCAGAAAGGAGAAGAAATAAATTGGTTTAAGAGGCAAAAACATGACTGAAAATTTCTGCAGCGTGCCACCTTTGCAATAACGATAATGTTTGCGACAAACAAAATTTACAATGGATAAAATTTGAAAAAAATCTTCAACATGTAAAATAAAAAATTTTGTAGTATTGAAGAGGTGTGGATGATAAAAAATACCAGATTTCCAGATCAAACTCAGGGGGCAATGGTAGACTGATTTGATCTGCGGCTGGGGTGGAAGGTGGAGGCGCGTGTCACGGCAATTGTGGGAATTACTTGGGAAGGTGGAGGCATGGATGATGGCTACAGGGGTAACAAGATTATTGCTCTAATACCAGATGATAGAACCCCAGAAGGAGCTCTATAGATTTTGATCCTTAAGGGGGATTAACCCTTGGCACGCTATAGGGGTTCCTCCCTCATAGATTCGGCACAAGGCTGAAATAAAATTGATAATTACTTGATTCAAGAGGGGGGGCAGCTACATCTTTAAATAGGGATCCAAAACCCTAGCCTAAGGGGGTGCTTGCCTAAGTAAAATGACCCCTTTGCCCCTCCTATAGCCGACCCGTCTTAATAGGAACAAGGGGCGGCTAGGTTGGCTCTATAGCCCTAAGGGAGGTGGCGGCCACTAAGCCCTAAGGGCTAATCTAAGCCCTAGCCATACTCCTTTATAAGATAGGAGTGGTTTTATTACAATCTAGCATGGTTTTATTGACTACTTCTCAGGGAGATTAGGACTCAACCCTGCTGGAGTCCTATCAGTAGTATCTGGACGGTGGTGCATCACGATCCTGCAATCCCATGCGATCATCAGCTGAACTTGAACCTCCTCATCAGTTGAGATGTTAAGTGGATGGATCTAGGCTGAGTCATCCTTTCTAAACTTCCATTTGTTGTGAGATACTTGGAGGATCATTTGTATATTTAAATTGATGTACTGATCTGATCTATAAGTTATGGCTCTAATGTGATCTCCAATTTTGTAGGGTCCAAAGAAACAAGGAAACCACTTTCGCGAGGCTCGAGTCTTCATAAAATCCTGTTGGTTGGGATGAAGATGAAGGAAGACTCGATCTTTAATAGAAAACTTCCTTCTACTCTGGCGTTTGTAGGGCGACTGTTTCTTTCTTGGGTTTGTGTGTGGTTATTCTTTAATGATAGCCATGATTTCCTTTGTAATGGTGGTTGCCCTCTAGTAGAGTCCATGATAAGGTGAGCCCGATCTGAGTTTGGAGGGAGTAGAAGCTGTAATTTTCCAGGACTTAATTTTATCTCCTCTTTGTGTTGTTGTCCTGTATCATACCAAGCCACAAATTTAGCATTAGTCAGCATTTCCTCGTCGTAGATTGATAGCTTTAGGTGGTATGGGAAGAGGGCTTTGTTGATATAGGCTATGGGTTGGCCATCTTGCATGTGGATAACATAAATTTCAGCTCCCGATGCATCAATCATAAACACTTTGTAGAAGTCGGGTAAAGCTAGCACCGGCGAAGAGTAGGGGCTGCAACTTGGCCGGATGACCCCTGTTTCAAGCATCTCATTTTCAATCCTCTATATTTCAGCTTCCTGGAGGTGATGATAGTGATATGGCTGAGTGTTCACTGGTGGTTTGCCCAAAAGAATCAGAATTCGATGATCATGCCAACGGGTAGGAGGAAGGTTGTGTGGTTCAATGAAGACATTTAAAAATTCAGCAAGCAAGTAGAGAAGGTTTGGATCTTCAATTTTTATTGGCTTGCCCATAGATTGCTGCTGGAATTGCATTAGGAAGCTGCTATTCACTATGTGCCAAACTTCCTCCATTCGTTGTGTGCAAATCGTCGTTACGTCGCTCCTGCGTTTCCCGCGCAGAATCACCTATTTTCCATGGTTGAAAATTTTCATGATAAATTTGAAAAAATTCCAAGGAATATCACCTAACATAGTTAATCATTTGATGTTGAGCACGGCCTTATAATCATCGAGAGGGAGGAGGAAGAAATTAGCAAATATCTCTTGGTCCTGCAGCAAAAATTTCACCCATGGGCATCTTTTGTCGCACTTCAAAATTTGGCCGTCGGTGACCTTAACGCCAAACTTGCTGCAATCCACGATATGTAGGGCCATCCGAGTAGTAACCTTACTATTCATGAAATTATTAGTGCTCTCGATATCGATGAGGACGGTGATTGGTTGCTGCATAAGTAGTCCTTCTTTCATCATCTACGGGTTCGCATAGCCGGCAAGAGCATGCATCGTACAATCAACCGACTGTTATTCTTCATCCATGATCTCTTCCTCTAGACCTCCCGGTCCATATCTTCAATGGGTTCAATCAGTAGGAGGCGCCCCTTTTTGTAGGATGATCGCGGCTCCATGATTCGTCGCAATGCCAAAGGTTCTTCACTGATCTATTGCGTAATTCTTCTCTCGTCAATTTCTTTAGTAGCGAAGGTCGATTGGGGGTACAAGGTATTGGAGGTTTATATACTGCTAGTCTAGGAGTGGTTCTCATCCTCCGAGTATCTTGGTTAAGCTGCTCCTCTTGAATTCGGGCGAAAGAGATTACGACCGTCACAGTATGGGCTTACCACGCTTTAACCTCTCCTTTAATTTCTGGCTTGAGTTCTTCGATAAATGTCATTAATAATTGTCTGTCAGACTAATCATGAGCAAGGTAAAATAATTTCTCAAACCTGGTCTAGTATTCTTAGATCGTGGAGGTTTGTTAGATCTTGGTAAGTTGTTCGTTGATATTCTCATATTTGGTCGACCCAAAGCGGTTCAGTAGTGCTTTCTTGAATTGTATTCACGTCGGAGCCCCATGGGTGTTTCAAGCCGATTATGCCACTGAATTGCATCTCCTTCGAGGTGGATGATAGTGGTGTCCACCATGGAATCTTCTGGTGTTCGTTAATAGTGGAAGTAATGTTCGACGCACGAAATCCATCCAGTCGGGTCTCCTTCTTCCCATCGAGGGAAGTCCACCCTCATGCATCGCTGTATCATGTCCTAGGGTTGTCCCTCCTTCTCTGAAGGTCTCTCTAGACTTTTTCCTTGTTGGAGTTTTATTGGGCTCGAAGATCGGCCCAATCCGAATTTAGCAAATAAGGCATGCAATCTATCCTCCATAGGTGATTCATGTCGTGATTCAAGCGCCTCCAACTTGGCTCCGATTATATCTCATGATAACATGATGTAAATCTCCAAATTTGTTGTGATAAGGTCCATCTCTTGCTATTGGATCACTGGTATGGATTGGTTGGCTGGATTGGTGTCCGAAAAGGGTCGATGGCTCAAGGCGAAAGGTTGCAGTAGGCTGTTGTTTGCTGCAGTTGCTGTTGCTGTTTGGGATGGCTATGGATTTTTTAGAAATATGTTATGATGGCTATGTCTTAAGGCTAGAGGGGTGGCATAGGGTTGCTGTTGATGGCAGCAACCAGTTTGGTAGGGATTGGTGGCCAAAAGGGTGTTGGATCAAGGTTGCGACTTTAGAGTGCTGTTTGGGCTACGATTTTTTGGGGGTTGTTAGGGTTGGCTGTGGATTATGGAAATAGGCTACAATAGCTGCATCTTAAGGCTAGACAGGTTTCCTAAAGATGACATGGGTGGCAACAATAATTTCGGTAAGGATCAGATATGGGTGCAACAAAAAATACCGAAAGGTAGTGCTACAGAATTCTGCGTCGATAGGCTGCAATAGGTCATTGTTTTGGGCTACAGTTTTGGGTACTTTTTGGGTTCTGGAAATAGGTTATGCTGGTAGTGTTATAAGGCTAGAGGGGTACCCTAAAGATGTCGCAGTTGGTGGCAGCAAGATGGTTAGGGTTTGGTGGGTTTAGAGAAGAAGAAAGACAAAGGCACAACACCAAATTTTTTCGAAAAAAAATTTCAATAGTATAGATGTAATTTTTCCAGCAATTCGAAGCAAGGATTCAAGTAAAACTTAAGAGAAATCCACTAGTAAGAGGAAGGTAATGCCATCAAAAAATTTGTGAAAAATTATGGCAGTAAAAGATTTGGCAAGATCAAATACTACGAGAAGGTGTTGTAGCAAAAAAATTTCGTCGAAAGATTTTAGCAGTATAAACAAGAGTTTTTTTAGTAGTTCAAAATAAGGATTCAAGTAATACTCAAGGAGAATCTGCTAGTAAGGGAAAGGTAATACTGACAAAAAATTCATGGAAGAAAATGGCAGCAAAAGGTTTGGCAAAATCAAAGATCACGGGTATGAACTAGGGTATAATTTTGCATCCAAACTGTAGCAGTTTGGACGTAAAAGATCAACGGTTTATATTGATAATTTTTTAATGAAACCAAAAGGAAATATGCTGTTAGGAAGTACCAAAGCCATCATAAAAATTTTGTAGAGATTTTTACCGAAAAAACATAGCAGCAAGATCAAATAAGTAGTGCTATACGGTTGAAATTCTGTAGTGCAACTTTCATCGTAGAGATAGAAACTATATGTTGAAAAGTTTATGCAGCAAGATAGGAATAATTTTTTTAGATTTTTTGAATAAGATAACTAAATTATAGTAGCAGTAAGGTAGGAAACTAGAACCTGTTGCAATCACGGGGAGATCAAAGGATGATCCGCAGTGGTGGAGATGACGACGGAATTCAGCGACGATCTTTAAGCAATTGCGGGAATTGCTTTGGGTGGTTGTGGAAGGATGATGGATTGCTATGGAAGGGTAGCGAGATGCCAAGAACGCTGCTCTGATTCCAAGTGTTAGAACCTATTAGAACCCTTATGAATTCTAAGCTTTGGGTGATCTCTATAGGGGATCGGCCTTCTTGGAACTCTATAGGGGTTCCTCCCTCCAAGTTGTTACTCAAAGGCAGCTAAAAGGATTCATCTATTCATGAAGAAAAGTGGATGATTACAAGACTATATTTATATGCCGTCTAAACCCTAACTACTAATATGACTCCTACTCCTAACAACTCCTAATGCAACTCTAAGTAGCAACCTCCAACCGGCCCATCTAGGGGTGGCCGATTGCTTATTTGTTTCTTAATCTAATTCTAACTTAACCCCTTTTCAACCAACCCCTCTTTAACTAGGATAAGGGGTGGTTAATTAGGGTGACATATATCTTATTCTTTCCTCAAAATATCTTCCTTCAAACTAATCCTAACCTAGCTGGCCTCCTCATCTCATTAATAGGGGTCAGCTAGATAGGATTTATATGAATGCCCTTAGGATTTATATGTTTGCCCTCTTCAATAAAACTAAATTAGGACTTCCCCGGCTAGAGTCCTAATAGTCCTGCCCTCTTTAAATCAGCCTTGTCCTCGAGATTGATGCTCCATGAATTTTGGAAATTTGATCTTCAACTCATTATAGTTCTCCTAAGTGGCATCTTTTACTGGTAGGTTCACCCACTATATTAGCACTTTAGTAGTGGGTCGTTGTGATAGAACCCCAGAAGGAGCTCTATAGATTTTGACCCTTGAGAGGGATCAACCCTTGGAACGCTGTAGGGGTTCCTCCCTCCTAGAATCGACACAAGGTTGAAATAAAATTGATAATTACTTGATTCAAGAGGGAGAGCAGCTACATCTTTAAATAGGGATCAAAATCCTAGCCTAAAGGGTTGCTTGCCTAAGTAGAATTATCCCTTTACCCCTCCTATAGCCAACCTGCCATAATAGGAACAGGGGGCGGCTAAGTGGCTCTATAGCCAACCTAAGCAGGGGGAAACCCTAGCCAACCAACCTAGTATGGGGTGTGGCAACTACTAAGCCCTAAGGGCTAATTTAAACCATAGTCATACTCCTTTATAAGATAGGAGTGACTTTATTACCATCTAACAAAGTTTTTATTGACTAGTACTGAGATGATTAGGACTCAACCCTGATGGAGTCCTATCACGTTGTTGTCGAGTCACGATCCGTCGATCAATAATGGCACTCAACTGGGTTTGGAGCTCTCCTTAGGTAGTCATATTTGGTAGGTGGCTTTGGGCTGCCTCATTTTGTCTTAACTTGAGCTTCAAACATGACACATGGAAGACTATGTGGATTATGGAGCTGGCAGGTAAGTCCAATCTATATGCTACTGCTCCGATATGCTCTAAAACCTGGTAGGATCTATAGAACCGAGGTGAAAGCTTCATAGATGCTCTCGTCTAAATCGATGTTTGCTTGTATGGCTAGAGCCGTAGAAAGACCCAATCTCCCACTAAAATTCTCTTTCGCCTTTCTGTTGATCATATTGTTGTTTCATCCTCGCTTGAGCTACAGTGAGATTATCTTTTAGCAACTTTAGCATTTTGTCTTTGTCCACTAAAATTTTTGCTTAACTCTCTTATAGGTTCTAAGGAACCCGGAGTGTTTGACCGCAGGTGTGGAATGCATCTCTTGAAGGATGGTCTTTATGCAAGTAGAATTTGGCACAAGCACAATGCGTCCTTTATAACATGTCTTTTAAGTCTCAACTGTCATGAGCCATGAAACTTGGTTTTTCCTCTAATTTCTTTATGATCTTACTGGTTTCCGGATCTTCTTATCAGTCCCTCCTAATATCCTCAAGGAAGTTGCTGGTTGGAATTGAAACGATCGAAAATTCAACTTGCTCAAGAGGCCGTGAAAGCGCATCTGCAACAATATTTTCTTTCCCCTTCTTATAAGTTATTTCATAATCATATCCAAGAAGCTTTGTTACCCATTTTTACTGCTCAGGGGAAGATATCTTCTGCTCTAAGAAATATTTTACGCTCTTATGGTCGGTCTTGATTTGAAAGCGTCGCCCGATCAAGTACGGTCTCCATTTTGCCACCACATATACAATCGCGAGCATCTCCTTGTCGTAAATAGTCATCTTGAGATGAGAAGGAGATAACACCTTACTTGTATAACCTAGGGGGCAGCCATCTTGCATTAGGACAGCACCTATTCCAACTTCGGAGGCATCGACTTCAATAACAAAAGTCTTGTCGAAGTCAGGTAGCGCTAGCACGGGCGTTGTCATCATTACGGCTTTAAGTTCGTTGAAGGCGGTGAAGGCTCTATCCGACCATTAGAAGTATCTTTCTTCAGCAAGGAAGTGAGAGGCGCACTGTTCTTTCTATAGTCTTTCACGAACTTGTGGTAGTAGCCTGTTAAATAGAGAAAGCCGCACAGTGATTTACTGTTCCTTGGGGTCGGACAGTTCTGCATTACTTCAATTTTAGAAGGGTCCACCACCACACCTTCCTCTGATATGATATGCCCGAGATATTTCACCTTTTGTTGAAGAAAGCTATACTTCAATTTTTTGACAAAAAGAACATGCTCTTGAAGAATTATCAAAACAAGTCGTAAGTGCTGAAAATGACTTTCATGAGAATGACCGTAAATAAGGATGTCATCGAAGAAAACCAACATAAACTTACAATGATAACTCCAAAAAATATCATTCATAAGGCTCTGAAAGGTGGATGGAGTATTAGTGAGACCAAAGGGCATTGCTAGGAATTAATAGTGGTCGTTGTGTGTCCAAAAGGCAGTTTTCGGTATGTCCTCTTCACACACTCGTATTTGATGATATCTGGATCATAAGTCCAGCTTTATGAAGACTTGTGCCCCCTTTAATTCATCAAGCAATTCATCTATAACTGGAATAGGGTATTTATCCTTGATGGTTATGCCATTGAGAGCTCGGTAACCAATGCACATTCGTCATGTTTCATCCTTCTTTCGTACGAGGAGCACGATGAAGAGTAGGGGCTACAACTTGGCCGAATAACTCTTGTTTCGAGCATCTCCCTTACAATCCTTTCTATGTCATCCTTCTGAAGCTGAGGATACTGATATAGACAAGTGTTTACTAGAGGTTTGCCCATAAAAATCAGGATACGATGATCATGCCGACGGGTAGGAGGTAGGCTACACGGTTCGTCAAATATATCTGAAAATTTAGCAAGCAAGGGAAGTAATTTTGGGTCTTCAAATTTAGTTGGCTCCCACTTAGAGTGTTGTTCAAGTTGTACTAAAAAGTTGCTACATGTTTTGTGCAAAACTTTCTCCATTCGTTGTGTGCAAATCGTTGTTATGTCGCTCCTACGTTTCCCACGCATTATCACCTGTTTCCCTTTACTATAAAATTTCATAATTAGTTTCAAAAAATTATAGGAAATATCACCTAATATCGTCAGCCATTAGATACTAGGTAGGCCTCCTAATCGTCAAGAGGGAGGAGGAAGAAATCTACGATTATCTCTTGGCCCTGCAACAACAGTTTCACCAATGAGCACCGACGGTCACACTTCAAAACTCATATGTCGGCAGCCTTAACATCAAACCTGCTGCAATCCTCAATAGGTAAGGCCATTCGGATAGTAACCTTGCTGTTCATAAAATTATTAGTGCTCCAAGTGTCAATAATAATAGTGATCAGCTGTTGCTTCAGAAGTCCTTTCACTTTCATTATTTGCGGGTTCGCGTAGCCGGCAAGAGCATGCATCGTAATATCAACCATGTATTGTTCTTCATTCATGACCTCTTCCTCATGCTTCAAGACCTCCTCCTCTATATCCTCAAGAGGTTCAATCAGTAGGAGGCGGTCCTTTTTGCAGCGATGAAAGTGGCTCCACGACTCGTCACAATGCCAACAAAGACCCTTTGCAAATCGATCACGTAGTTCTTCTCTTGTCAATTTTTTTGGCAGTGAAGGACGGATGGGAACAGAGGGAGGTTTATATGCCATGGGCCAAGGAGTGGTTCTCATCCTCCGAGCATCTTGGTTGAGCCGTTCTTCTTGTATTCGGGCGAAAGAAATTGTAGCTGACACGGTACGAGACTGTCGCGCCTTAACCTCCCCTTTTATCTCCGGCTTGAGTCCTTCGATGAATGTTTCTAATAATTGTCAGTTAGTCCAACCATGAGTAAGGTAAAATAGCTTCTTAAACCTGGTTTGGTGCTCTTGAATCGTAGAGGTTTGTCGGATCTTTGATAGTTGGCCGTCGATATTTTCATACTCCGTTAGTCCAAAGCAGTTTAGTAGTACATTCTTAAATTGATTTGTTAGAACCCTTGCGGATTCTAAGCTTGGGGTGATCTCTATAGGGGATCGACCTTCATGGAACTCTATAGGGGTTCCTCCCTCCTTGATTTTTTGCACAATGACTGAAAAAATAATTAATCTATTGATGATAAAAGATGGGAGAATACAAGGTTATTTATAGGGCTTCTAAACCCCAACTCCTAATAGATTCCTACTTAAGACTCATACTCCTAACAACTCCTACTCTAACTCTAAGAAGTAACCTCTAAACTAATACTAATCCTATTCTAACTTAACCCCTCCTCAACCAACCGCTCTTTAACTAGGATAAAGGATGGTTAATTAGGGTGACATGTATCTTATTCTTCCCTCAAAATATCTTCCTCCAAACTAATCCTAACCTAGCTGGCCTCCTCGCCTCTTTAATAGGGGTTGGCTAGATAGGATTTACATGAATACCCTTAGGATTTACATATTTGTCCTCTTCAATGAAACTAAATTAGGACTCCCCTAGCTAGAGTCCAAACATGATTCCACGTTGGAGCCCCATGATTATATTCTAGCCAGTTGTATCATTGAATTGCATCTCTTTCAAGGTGGATTACAGTGATGTCCACCATAGAATCGTTCGAGGTTCGATAGTAGCGAAAATAGCATGCGACGTGTGAAATCCACCCCGTCGGGTCTCCTTCTTCCCATCGAGGGAAGTCCACCCTCATACATGGCTGTAGCATATCTGAGAGCAGTCCCTCCTTCTCGGTAGGCCTCTCTGAACTCTCTCCTTGCTGAAATATGATTGGGCTTGGTGGCTGTCCAATTTTGAATTCCGAACAAAGTGCACAGTTTGTCTTCCAAGCGTGATTCAAGCCGCGATTCAAGTTGGGATTCCAATGCTTCAAATTTGGCATCAATTGGATCTTGGGAAGCCACGGCGTATGGCTGTAGATCAGAGATGTCCTTGTCTTTTTTCTGTTGATGGGCTAATGGCATGGGTGGTGGAAGATTCAGACAATAGGTTGATGATAGAAGGGTTCAGCTGCAATGGTTTACTATTTTGGGCTACCGTTTTGGGTGCTGTTAGGGTTATAAAAATAGGTTATAATGGCTGCATCTTAAGGCAAGAGGGATGCCCTAAAGACATCATGGTTGGTGGCAGCAAGATGGTTAGGTTTTGGTAGGTTAAGTAGAAGAAGAAAGACAAAAATGCAGTAGCAGATATTTTGTCGAAAAAATTTCAGCAGTATAGATATATTTTTTCCAGTAATTCATAATAAAGATTCGAGTAAAACTCGAGGGGCTATTGTTAAGGGAGAGGTAATACTGCCATAAATTTTGTGGAAGAAAATGACAGCAAAAGGTTTGGCAAAATCAAGGATCACGGAAAGGTACTACAACAGATTTTTATGTCAAAAGTGAGTAGTTTCGACGTAAAAGATCAGCAAGATATATTGATAATTTTTTTGACAAAATTAAAGGAAAATCCGAAGTTAGGAAGTGCTATATCCGTTGTAAAAATTTCATAGACATTTAGTCAGTAAAAACACAGTAGAAAGATCAATTAGGCAAGGTTATATGGCTGAAACTCTACAGCGTAATTTTTATCTTAAAGATGGAAACTTTGCAATGAAAAGTTTGTGCATCAAATAGGAACATATTTTTTTGAATTTTTTAAATAGGGATAACTAAATTGCAATAGCAGTAAGGTAGAAAACCAGAACCTGTTGTAATTCACGGGGAGATCAATGGATGATCTGAGGTAGTGGACATGACGGTGAAATTTAGTGATGATCTTCAAGCAATTGTAGGAATTTCTTAGGACGACTATGGGGGGCTGATGGTTGGCCGTGGAAGGGCAGCGAGACACCAAGAATGCTACTCTGATACCAAGTGTTAGAACCCTTGCGGATTTTAAGCTTGGTGTGATCTCTATAGGGGATCGACCTCCTTGGAACTCTATAGGGGTTCCTCCCTCCAAGTTGCTGCTCAAAGGATGCTAAAAGGATTCATCTATTCATGAAGAAAAATGGATGATTACAAGGCTATTTATAGGCCTTCTAAGCCCTAACTCCTAATAGGACTCTCACTCCAAGACTCCTACTCCTAACAACTCTTAATGCAACTCTAAGTAGCAACCTCCAACCGACCCATCTATGGGTGGCCGGTTGCTTATTTGTTTCCTAATCCAATTCTAACCTAACCCCTCCTCAACCAACCCCTCTTTAACTAGGATAAGGGGTGGTTAATTAAGATAACATGTATCTTATTCTTCCCTCAAAATATCTTCCTCCAAACTAATCCTAACCTAGTCGACCTCCTCACCTCTTTAATAGGTGTCGACTAGATAGGATTTGCATGAATGCTCTTAGAATTTATATATTTGCCCTCTTTAATGAAACTAAATTAGAACTCCCATAGCTAGAGTCCTAATAGAATCCTTGTAGATTCTAAGCTTGGGGTGATCTCTATAGGGGATTGGCCTCCTTGGAACTCTATAGGGGTTTCTCCCTCCTTGGTTTTCTATACATAGGCTGAAAAATAATTAATATATTGATGTCGAAAAGTGGCTGATTACAAGGCTATTTATAGGGCTTCTAAACCCGAACTTCTAATAGGACTCCTACTCAAGACTCCTACATCTAACAACTCCAACTCCAACTCTAAGCAGCAACTCCTACTTCCAAAAACTCCAACTCTAAGCAACTCCTACTCCAAATAAACTAAGACTTCAACTCCTAGTTTAACTCCTAATCAACCCTTGAGAGAGTCCTAACTGAATGGAGCTCTTTCTCTCATCAAAGTGGGTAGCCATGGGGTTAGTTACAAGCTTGACTTAGTTAACTCCAACCTGTATCCAACTCCGACTTATAACTAGACTCCAGTTCAGTCGAATCCTAATCCTACTAGGATATGGGCTAATTTATTATAATGGACTCAAAAACTCCTTCTAGCTGACCTAATGTTAGGTCTAGGTTGGCCACAATGCCCAATCTAAGGACTTGATTTAAACAACTATGACCCGACTCAGTTAGGGTCCTAACAACGTTAGAAGCATAATAGCACTAAGAGAACCGGGGGGGGGTCATCTCAGCAACCCCTGGCTATAGTGACCCAAGGTTGTCGAGGACAAGGCTACATGACTGTTGTCACTGTCGGTGGAGAAAAGGAAGCGGTGGTGGCAACGGTCAGAGAAGACGACAATCGAAGGCTGAAGGAGAGGTAGAGGGCAGTGGGACAGAGGCGGCGACTATGGTTGAGAAGGGTGTGGTTGCTGCTACTACTGCTGTTGCTGAAGGTAGCGCTGTGGTTGGTGAGGCAACAGAGGCGGTAGCCTTTAAGTAGGATTTCACGATCAGATGTAGCAGCAAGGCTGCTGTGCATGACTAGAGAGGGTTCTAGCGGCATCGCTGATCCCTGTTGGGGGTTGTAATAGCATCGACTGGGGAGCAGGGAAGCGAGCACTAGCGACGACAACAGAGGAGGAGGCAGGGAAGAAGAGATGTGGTGGCGGTTAAGGAGGGAGATGGCTTTTGGGTGGTTGTTGCGATGACGAAGGAGAGGCAGAGGAGGTGGCAATAGTGGCGGCGTGGGTGGAGCAACAAGATCACGTGGCTACAGAAGTTGCAGTGCGCCAAGCGATTGGTGTGGGAAGTTGTAGTGGGAAGACGTGGATGGGGCTTGTGCTCACGCGACTAGGGAGGCTGGAGGAGAGGCAGCGACGGTGATGGCAGCTAGGGATTGTCGAGATCTGCAATCCTAGTCGCATGGGCAACAACACTTGCTATAGCTACTACGAAAGGGATCGTGTGGTTGAGGAAGAGGATGGTAGTAGAGGCAGAAGCAGGGGCGGCTAGAGCGGAAGGCAACAGGGGTGTGGTCGGCAACGGAGCACGGTGAAAGGATAGCGACAACAGGGTTGTGCGGCCGTGGTAAATGGCTGGAGATGGCGGCACTAGGCAAAGGAAGAAGGGAGGTTAGAGTAGGGACAAGACAGTGGCGGGAAGAGAAGGAAGAGGGCAACAACAAGAGTTCAGTGTGATGGGAGCGGCTCACGGCTGGCTCGGTATCAGGCCTAGAGGTTCACATACATATGGTGGATACTTCAGTGAATAGAGGATTGGATGGAGATCCAATTAGTCCATATTCTCATTAGATGAGAACCTGCACTTATGGGCTCCTTGGATGAGGCCCAATTCGAGGCCAAAGGAGATTATTGGATAGAGATCCGATAATGCAAGGTTAGTGGATAATTGGATGAAGATCCAATATCCACTAAGGCAGGAATCCAAGGGTTTTTGGTGGCTCTCTATAAATAGGAGGGGAGGCGCATAGTTGATAGGTTGTAGCTTTGGCCACCCCCTCCTATTCTCCTCCCTCCCTCTGCACAAGAATTATGAGACATGAGATTGTGATTGGAGGAGTATCGCTACAACGATCCATCGTATAGATACCACTGGAGAGGAGGATGCTTAACCTCTTTCATACTCTCCATCTGAATCTGTAAAACATGGATATACGATCTCCCTAGATAAAAAAATCTCTCACATGATGTGGTTTTTTTATTTTTGCGGCTTTCTTGCGACCCAATCTTTTGCAAGATGATTTGATTTGTGTGGGAAACCTATTTTGTTTTGATCTTCCATTATGCATGTCATACTTCGGTTTGGTTTTCCAATAATGGTATTAGAGCCAAGGTAGTTTGTGCAAAAATTATCTTTTAAACTGCGTTTGATGAGATTAAATCGTGTAAAACTATTCTACACATTTATTACAGCGATTGGCAGCTAAGGTAGCATTGCCTGCGGGCGAGGAGCGGCCACCTGCATGCTGTCCTCCTGCAGTGGTGGTCGGCCACGGCCAGGGCCCTCTAGAAGGGGTGACCAGGTTGTGGTAGGTGCGGGCAACCACCCACGGCCAGGTCGAAGGGTCAGCTGCCTGCAGGAAAGGGTAGCCGCTGCCTATGCAGGGGCAGCTTCTGCGGCACTGCAAGAGCAAGGACAGTAGGGTTAGGGTTTCTTTTCCGAAGAAGGATGATTTTTCCTCTCTAAATTTGAGAAATTCCATCATTTGTTCTTTTATCGAGAATTTTTAAAATACCCTCAATAATTCTGGTAATTTCGAGGACTGTCCTTTTATCCAGATTTTTAAAAATGCCCTGGATAATTCTATAAATTCCCTATATGTCCTGATTTACAGAAAATAATTAATTAAATAGTTTAATTAATTATTATATATCTAGTAATCCTACATGTTATGTGATGTACATGTGATGTATGATGTGGATTGATGATCATGAGCCTGTTGAATCTTAGATTTTGATGATGAAATTAATTGATTGGTTTTATGATCTAACTTGTGTGTTAAAAAAAATGATGCAGGATTAACTACGATAGTAAAGGGAAGTATAATCAGATATTGGGCCGGAGTCAAGTTTGAGCATCGGACTAAGGTTCGGACAATGTAATGGGAGCTCACCGAGAGTTCGCCGGAGGTTGGCCGAGGATCGGACGATGTTGTCGGGAGCTCGCCGAGAACTCACCAGAAGTTTGCCGGGAAGTTCATCGGGAGTTCATCGACAAGTTGTCGGGAGCTCACCGGGTGTTCGACGGAAGATTGCTGGAAGTTTGTTGGGAGTTTGCCGAAGGAAATCGGGAGCTCATCGAGAACTCACCAGAAGTTTGCTGGGAAGTTCGTTGGGAGTTCGCCGACCGGTTGTCGGGAGCTCGTCGGGAATTCACCGGAAGAATGTTGGGAGTTCGCCGAAGAAAATCAGGAGCTCGCTATGGGTTTATCGAAAGGATAATGGGAGTTCACAAAGATTATGTGTTGAGAGTTGTAGTTAGCATCATAATGAGAGTTACTTTTTACTAACTCAATTAAGAAGTCATTAGACCTTAATTGAGGTAGATTTAGACTTATTATAAAAGTCATTTCAGTAACCCAAGGTCAGATAAGACACGG
The DNA here is from genome assembly GCA_029747655.1 of Ensete ventricosum. Lineage (NCBI taxonomy): Eukaryota > Viridiplantae > Streptophyta > Magnoliopsida > Zingiberales > Musaceae > Ensete > Ensete ventricosum. The sequence continues at coordinate 11,526,320 of JAQQAF010000002.1, read as the reverse complement.
TCTTCGAAGACACGGTCTCCAAGATGACACAGTCTTCGAAGGTGTGTCAGGCGGTTAAACCGCCCAGACTGGGTGGTTGAACTGCCACAAGAATCACAAGAAATTATGATTGGCAAGAGTTACCCACCTTTCTAGGCTTAGTATAATTGGTTGATTCTCTCAAGTTTACACTAAGACGCTGATTGAATCTCGATCCTCGAGGAGTTGCCTACCTTGTTTTGTTTTTCGATGCGCATGTGATCTTCCTATTGGGTTTCCCAACATTTTTTTTAAATTACATATGCTCAAATCATTTATAATAATTTAATCTAAAAAATAAATGAACATTTACCATAATACAATGAATGAAGTATCATTATAATATAATATTAATATTATGAGTTTTTAAATAAATGTTGAACTATTGATAGCATCTCTATTTTATATTTGAGAAAAATATAGATATATCTAGTGTTAAAACAAAAATATTTATGAAAAACTAATATCAACCTTATGGAATAGTATTACTACTTTTGGACATATAACCATAAACTACATGAATATTCAAAAAATTATTATTCTATCCCATTATATAATTATTATCTTTTGGGATTATTAAAATCTTATAATTATATGTACCATTGTAAATATTATTATTAATATCATTTAGGATTAATTTCTAAATGTAATTTTATAAGTTATTGGTCTAAGTCACTTTGACAATTAGAAAACCAATACAATAATATAAAATATAATTTAAAATATTTTATAAATAATAAAATCTTTATTATAATTCACATCCCATAAGTCTATTAGCCCAGGCCACCATGGAAACTACTAGTTGAATAAAACTTAGACATATGAATTACAGATAATAATCATCAAATTTCTTCAATCTAATTTATGTCAAAATATTTTAATAAAAAATTATTATTATTATTATTCAATATTAATTAGTATAATAAAAAAACTCATACGATAACTTTAACAATGATAAATCATAAATCATGCTTTTATGTAAAAAATATATATTAGTTCTTAATTTCAAATATATATATATATATACATATGAACAACCAAACAAATATCTAATAATAATAATTAATTTTTATTTATCACACTTCAAATTGTATCAATATATCATATGAGAAAACAATCAAAGATTATTATAATTTCTAATTTTTAATTTTATATAAAATGTTAAGTTAGACCTATCAACCCTATTTCATTCGAGAGACCTATCCAAATTAAGCTTATAGATTTGGGCCAACCATTCGCCCAATTAAGCCAGCCATTCATCAAATTTAAAATTAATAAAAAATAAATATTAATCAAAATTTGATTTTTTTCTAATTCGATCAAACTTAATTGATCAAATCTAAATCCAATCAAATAGTGAAAATATAATAATAATTAAGTTTGATCAAAATATTTTATTAAAATAAAATAAATTTATTTATTTATTAATTGAAGACATAAATAAAAAAAAATTTCAATGGTTAAACTATAAATTATTATAGGATATACAATGAAAAAATTTTATTTATGAAAAGTAAAACTATCAAAAAGGATATAAATTAGAATTAAATAAATTTATAAGAATAAAACTATAATTTCAATAAAAAAACCTTAAATGTCACTCTACATGGTTCCACCTACGCAAGGCATCCCCATAGCCACTTGCATGTGGCTTCCCCATGCGTGATTATGTGTGCACCGTCTAACGATCCTCATAGCCACCACGGTGCGGCTGTGCACACAATTCTAGTCGAATGTGATAAGTAATTTATTATTTTTAAATTAGACTTGACCTTGGGTCCAAAACAGATGGTTTCAATTTTGAAACCAACAATTCTGGTTTCTAAAAATTGAAAACTAAAATCAAATCGTATTAGGTCAATTCTTGAATCAAAATTGGAATTGATAATTCCAATTTCGACGATTTCTATTGTGGTCTGAATCATTAGTTTTTTTAAAAAAAATAATTAGAAATTAAAATACAAAAAATTATAATTTTATTTCTAAGCTTAAAAAATGGATGTATAATGAGTCTAATAACAAAAAAAATGATATAAAAAGGTTGAAATTATAAAAATTTTAATTATTTTCGGTGTCGGATGTTTCGATTATTCTTTCTGTTGATATGTTGAACAAGTAGTCATTATTTTTGCGGATGATCTTTTGTTTTCATTACTTCATCTTGGTCTAATTATTGATGTATGTTTGAGCTAAAACATACTCCATAGCTACTGTTGACACTAAAATTGTTAATATTTATCTTGTTATTATCATCAAAATCAGAAAGGTTATTGTATTTCATAGATAAAGAATTGAAAATTCTATATAGTGTTGTTGCCAAACTCAAAAGTAGTTAGATAAATTTAAGCTTGAAGTTTGAGCCTAATAATCTTCTCAATTTTTTTCATTTTTGCAATAATAATTTTGCTCCCTTACTAATTCTACTACTCTTGCTAACTTAATCCATAGATGAGAAGTTTTAGAAGTAGTTTGTTGTCTATTATAATTTACACTATAATGGTCTAAGTTAATGAGCATTTTTTTTATTACTCTAATTTTCTTCCCAATATTAACTTATAATCCTAAATTTTCATAATAAATCCTTAAATAATCAAAAAGACACCACAAAAGTTGGTTAATACACTTTTTGTAATTAAGGATCAGAGATAGTATTCGTAGATGCATTATCAAAACCAATTGAAAAAAAAAAAAAAAAACCAAATTATACTCTTCCAAAATAGCTTTTATCATTTTATAGATGTTATCGACAGTATGCAATTCATGAAAAACTTTAAAGACAATAATTCTTTTTTGCATGATTTAGACAGTGTCAATATAATGACTTGTGATACTCATGTAGGAGTACATTTGCCAATAATCACTTCAAATATTGGAATAAAAAGAAACGCAAACATCAAAAGATAGAAATAAACTTTGTAAATCATTTTTTATAAATATTATGCACAATATAGGTAAGAGTAGAACGAAGAACAGATCAAGAAACAAGATTCAAAGCATTTTTGACAGTAACCTATAAATCAACTTTTTCCAATAAAAGATAGGATTAGTTGGGTAATCAAAAATTTATGTTTGACTTTTTTCCATATCAGCTTGTATTGAGTGTTTCTTCTCAAGATATGTTTGTGAAAGAATTCATATCTAACTCTTTCTTTAAATTTAATATTTTGGGAGCAATAATTATAAATGAAGTTTGGATATGTTTAACTGAAACTTTGTTTGCCATATTGAATTTCTGTAGCTCAACGGTGATGTGCTAGTTTTCTTGTGTTACCACGATCAAGCTTTTAAAATTCTCCTCAGGCATGAATGACTTGGTAAAGTGGTGGCTTTTACCTGTGACGGAGGGAGTGATTATAGAGTTTAAAAGAGTATTATAAATACTTAACTGAATGTGTGAGGAAGTATTAGGAGTTTGGGGGTATTTATAGAATTTTGAAGGTTTTTTTTAAATAACCCCAAAATCAATTATTATTTAATTATTAGAGGCCTAATTTTTTTTTATTATAAAATAATTAAAATACCTTTAAAAATAATTATTTATGTGACTATTGGGAGGGACAAATTAGTCATTTGCCCCTTCAAATCACAAATGATTTACCCCTGGATCATTGGGGTTCAAACAATCGGCCCAACATTTTGTTAAGCCTACTTTAGCATTTGATTTTTATTTTTAAAATCAATGAATTGGTTAGTTCTATTGTAACTAGAATTGTTGGTTCTAATTTTAAAAATCTAGTAATCGAAATCAAATCATCTATAGTTGATTTCAATTTGTTTGAATCTCGGATTTTTACGTTGAAATCAATTTTTGGTTTGTTGATTTAACATGTTTGTTAGAGATGATTAATGTAGGATTAACTATGATAAAGAACGAAAATTACATCAGATATGGGTCAAAGTCAAATCCGGGCATCGGGCCGAGGTTCAAACAATGTAGTGGGAAATCGTCAAAAGCTTGCCGAAGGTATCAGGGGCTTGTTGAGAGTTTGTTGGGAGCTCGCTAGAAAGGCATCATGAGTTTACCAGAAGAAGACCAAGAGACTCGCCGGACGATCGTCGGGGGTTACCGAAAAGCTTGTCGAAAGTTAGGAGGGTCTTATTGGACTTGATGGTCATAACGATCGTAATTAATTAGTCGTAGTTAGCATCAGTAAGGTTTGAGTCCTACTTGAGTTAGATTTGGAAGGAATCCAAATTAACTCAAGTGAAGCAAATCGGATCCACACTTAGGTTTGAATTGAGCATAGGTTGAGCTCAATTGGTTTATCTAGAAATGGGTCAACGGAAGGTACAAGTCGGGATTAGAAAAGTGAAAAGAAACACTGTTTTGGGATTCCCATGGTTGTACCGTCGGGGGATGACGGTCGTACTGCCTAAGTCGATAGTTGTACAGCCACCGCCCTATTTTTCGGGCAGCTTTCGATGGTAGTACCGTCGGCGCCAGTGGTGATACCGCTTGTACCCGAATTTTTCGGATACGTTTGAATTTTTTACTTCAATTTCTAAAGCCAATTGGAATCTATGAATAGCCCAAGTCTTCTTGCATTTAGAACAAGAAAATGGGCATAAATCTATGCTAAAAGTGTGCAACTAAAAGAAAGGGGGCAAGAGAGTGAGCAAAAGAGTTGTAAGCTCTGTAGAGGTCTCCCTTATGAGTTGTAAGTGTAATACTTGTAAGGTTCCTCTCCTGAGCCTGTGAAAAGGAGAGTGGGAAGTGTAAAGGATTAGTCTTCACCCGAAGAAGATCGGTAATGGACACCTGTGGACCTCGACGAAAAGGACTCGGGGAGTGGACGTAAGCCAAGTTGTGATCGAACCACTACAAATCTATGAGTGTCTCTTATCTTTCCATTTGGATTTGTATGTTCTTACTTGAGCCTTCTTTAAGCAAGAAATTTAGCATCGTTCTACAACATTAAATTGCTCACTTACTCTACTTAAACAAAACACTTCTGATATTGTTTTTACTTTGAGCGAAAGTTTTTTTTAAATCAAAATTTTCAGCATTTGTACTAATTCACCCCCCCCCCCCCTCTTAGTGCAAATTGGAGTAGACACCCAACTGAGTAAATGGCCTCGTGTGGCATGAACGAGGGATATTATATTGCACGTCCTCTCATATTCAATAGGACGAATTATACATATTGGAAAATAAGAATACATATTTTTCTGATTTTAATGGATTTTGATTTATGACATATTATTGAGAATGGTTTTAAAAAGTCTCACAATCCAATGAACAAATGAAATGATTTGGAAAGAATAATTTTTCATTAAATACAAGAGCAATAAATATTTTATTTTGTGCTCTTGATAAGAATGAGTTTAATCAGGTTTCTGTTTGTGATTTAGTTTTTGAGATTTGGTATATATTAGAAATAACACATAAAAGTACACTTAATCTAAATGAATCATTAAATGAAAAGACTTGTAAAATTGAATTTAAAGTACACCTTTCAAAGAATAGGAAGGAAATTACTTTGAGAATACAAGAAGATCTTCCAAAGAACATGAAGGAATTTGAACTGAGAATGTCATATGACTCCTCGAGTGAAACCTCAAGTGATGAGAACTTTGAACTTGAACTCTTGACAAAAGGATTTAAAATTTTAATGAATATAAAAAAAACTTAAAATGGACAAAACCTCTTGCGATCAACCCAAGAAGCCGAGGCGCTCCGAAGATGAAGAGCATAATCAAGAAAAAGTGGAGAATCTCACGCTTATGGCTATCAACAATGAGGTAAGTGATTCCTCTAATGTCTCATTTACTTTTGATGAATTATCAAATGTTCTTCATGAGCTTTATGAAAAATTTAAAATGATTAGCAAATCCTATAAACTACTTAAGAAAGTGAATGCATCATTAGTTAGTAAACTTAAAGAAATGCATGAAGTAGCACCATCACATAATTCATGCACTAAACATAAAACCTTGAATGATGCATCAACATCATGTATTTCTTGTTCTAAGTGTGAGTCACTAGAGGTAATTAAATAAGCAAATGACATACTACAACAAACTCTAAAAAGGCTTAAGATAGACAATAACCCTTTAAACATGATCTATGTTGATAAAGGTCATGTTCATAAGGAAGGTATTAGCATTATGAGCAATACTCATCAAAAACCAAATATCCTTGTTAGAAGACCGATATTGCATTATTAATATGAAAACAAATATAATTTTTATGGTAGATATGGACACTTTGCTTATAAATGTCTATTTAGAAAGTATAGTCCACACAAGTTGATTTGGGTTCCTAAAGGAACCATAAACAATCTCAAGCCACTAGAGAAAATGGGAAGAACCTTTTATGAGGGACCCAAACTCAAATGGGTACCTAAACCAAAACCCCTATATTACAAATTTGTCTCCTAACAAGGCTAGAAGCACTAAATGTATCTTGATAGTAGATGCTCAAACTATATGACTTAAGATTTAACTTACTTATCAAGCTCTCTAGCCAAAATGATAAAAATGAGAAAAACTTATTTGATCAAGATGATTAAAACTTAAAGATCTTTATTTTGATTATAACAAATCTTTTCATTAAAAATAGTTCATGATTAGGTGACTAATATTGATGATGCATAGCTAGAGCATGCTAAAATTAGAACCAAGAAAGTTTAGTGTTAGGATCACCCCATAATGTGAGATGATGAATCACCTTAGCGAGCTCACCCATATGCGCAAGCTTGCCTCCATGACCCAGCGACGTGGAAACTCAATCCTGATCTCTGGTTGGCCTCCTCGTTGATGGCGGTGCGTCCCTCCTGCAAGAAGACCCTAGTCGAGCTGTTGATGCTCGACCAAGTGCCTTCGACAGTCAAGTCAGGGTTCGGGATGATTAAATGAGAATCTCTTTCTCTTTTCTTGCCCCCCCCCCCCCCCCCCCTGGACCAGTAGTGGTCTAGGGATATTTATACCTGTATGGGTGGGCTCGTCATATGTGGAACATGTCATCATCGTCGCTGCAATTCCTGTCCTGTCGCCAAACGCCCCCTGTCAGGGGCACTGTAGGCGGGTCGACCAATCGTGTCGGGTCTACCAGGTTGCCAACCGTCAGCTGTCAGGGGTACTGTTCGTTGGTCGGCCCGACATGTCTGCTCTGTCATGCCGCCAATCGCCTGTCGTAAGGGGAGCTATCCACCGATCGACCTGATATTTCTGCTCTGACATGCCGCCAACCGCCTGCTGTCATGGGGTCTGCATGCTGGCCACAAGACTTCCAATTGACCCTCCTGAGGTTGGGGTGACGCCCGATGTGCTTGAAACGTGACATGACCGAGGTGGGGGCGTAGTCTTCTGGCATTGGTGGACCGACCACCATTAGCCCCATCATTCTCTCCCCCCTGCAGAAATCCTTTTCGTCATGTCTCTACGGGGCGCACCTGTAAAGGATTGTAACGAGGCTTGGACTATGGCGAAAAGGATTGCAGTGGAGCTTTAGATCTTTGGGGTATGTTGCGGGGGAGTTGGTCAACTTGGACGCTGCGGGCTTGTTGCAACTGGTGGCAGTCGAGACGTGTCGATATGACATATTTTGGCTGGTGGTGGTCGAGGCATGCAACTTGGGCATAATTGAACTGATGGTGTCCAAGGGACGTAACTCGGGCTGAATTGGACTGATGGTGGCCGAGGGATGCAACTCAGGCATGATTGGACTGATGGTGGCGGGGGATGCAGCTCGAGCACGATTGGACCGATGGTGTCCGAGGGACGCAACTCGAGCACAATCGGACTGATGGTGGCCGAGGGATGCAGCTCGAGCACGACTAGACTAATGGTGTCCGAGGGATGCAACTCGAGCACGATTGGACTGATGGTGGCCGAGGGATGCAGCTCGGGCATGACTGGACTGATGGTGTCTGAGGGACGCAACTTGGGCATGATTAGACTGATGATGGTCGAGGGATGCAGCTTGGGCATGACCGGACTGATGGTGTCCGAGGGATGCAACTCGGGCACGATTGGACTTATGGTGGTCGAGGGATGCAGCTCGGGCATGACTGGACTGATGGTGTCCGAGGGACGCAACTCGGGCACGATTGGACTGATGGTGGCTGAGGGATGCATCTCGGGAACGACTGGACCGATGGTGGGGACTGGGCTGATGGTGTCCAAGGGACGCAATTCGGGCACGATTGAACTGATAGTAGCTGAGGGTATGCATCGAGAACACATGCTGGTAGATTGCGCATACTCAGCATGTGAGAATTTCGACCTTCACAGGTTACATGCGCGTAGATTCATGCTTTGGACTGTCGCATGTTGTGCACGTGATTTCGGCAATGGCCGGTTAGGGTTGACGTGGATCCATATTTATTGATATGGTGGGTTCCCTGGGCAGTGTTCTCTCTCTACCTCAGGCATGTAAACCACGGTTTTGAGGCTTTATAACCCCGCCTCCCATGGCCAGAGACCTTACTTGCGCTTCTGAACCCCCTTTGCTTTCGTCTCGGCCTTTCGCAGTTCCTCTTCTTCTGCTCCCCTCATCCCCTTTGATCAGGTCAGATGTCCTCCTCAAGTTCGTCTAGCGTCAGGGTCGTTCCTTCTACTAGTTCGGAAGGAACGCAGTCGGAGGGTCCTGAAGCTAGTGTCTTAGGGTCGTCATGTTCGGGGATACCTTCCCCGGCAGATGCTCGATCGCAAAGGGATCTTGAGGTTATGATGTCTTGTCATAACATTGCCTCGATCATAAGTGAGGAAGCTCTCGAGTCCATCCGGGAGTGCCACAACATCCCTGAGGGGTATGTGCTTCGGGCTCCTTTGCCCGAGCAGTGGCCCTACCAACCCGGGCCCTCCAAGATAAGTATCTCGGTGGATGTGTTGGAGGCTGGTTTGCGTTTCCCTTTGCATCCCACCATTGTGGAGTGCCTTAGGTGGTGGAGGATTTCTCCGAGTCAGATGACGCCCAACTCGTGGCGCTATCTCATTGCATTCCTAAGTGAGTGTTGGGGTGCTGGTATTGTTCCTACCCGAACCTTGTTCTTCACTTGCTTTCATCTCTATAAGAGTCACAGTGGTTACTATTTGATAGCTCGAGCTAGTTTTAAGGTCAGCGGTGCATCAACCAACAACAAAGGTTGGAAGGCTCGGTACTTCTTTGTTAATGGTCCGAGTTGGGGCTTCAGAGTTAACTGGTCGATTCATCCGATCAGCAATGTTCCCCCTTATTATCTGAGGAGGAGTCTATCGTGGTCAATAGGCTGGGGGAAATTCTTCCCCTTTCCTGGGTAATCCGGGACATGACCGAGATGTGGTTGGTTGAGGTCGGGCTTAGTCCTGCTTCTCGGGGTATATCTGCTCTTTAATGCTTGTTACATGTGTCACGGTCATCGAAATCCTAACTTGTTGGTCGGAACGCAAATGCTATGGATTTGAACGTTCTGTGTAAGAAGCCTAGGAAGCCGAGTGAGAAGAGCGCTCCAGCTGCTGGACCCGAGAGTACACAGCCGGAGGTGGAAGTAATCCATGCGGAGACTTTGGCAAAGAGGCCCGTCGGGAGTTCAGTTCCCGACCAGGCAGTTGCTAGCTAACCTAGGAAGTGGGTCAAGATAGCAGTAAGAAAGCACAAGTCCCGTCACGGCAAGGGGGGCTCTCGACGGGCAACTTGGGAAAAAGAACCAGAGGTTTCAGCGGAGGATTCATCTCCTACCTTTCGTCAACCAAAATCGATGAAGGACCTATGTGGTATGCAGGTCCGCAAAGATGATGAGGGCTACTACGTCCTTCAGATGGTCGACTGGACCCCGAGGGATTCGAGTGCCACGATGCAAGCTCAGTGGCCGAACCTCTCGTAACAGGCGAAAGCCTGGGACAACCCCAAAGCAACCTCGGAGTTTAGTCGGGGGGTGTTGCACCCGACCCTGGCCAAGGACCTCCATACCTTGCCCTCGGAGGTCCTCATAGCTCGGGCGGTGAAGCAAATCACGCTGGTGAGTCACACCTTGGGACTTATCATCTTTGCCTTCTTCTCTCTTTCTTTTGTCGACCTCTTTTTGCATTTTTATAGGGGCACCATTACCCGATGACCCTTCTGGATAGGGTTCATGATTCAGGTCATCTAGTGACCCATATGGGGAACCGGGCGTCCCTACTCAAGGCGGAGATCGAGAAACTACAGACGGAAGGGGATCTCGAGCAGCTGACCGTCACTCGGTAGCGGGTGGATGAACTACAGGCCGACAATGCTAAGTTGAGGTCGGGATTGTACGAGCTGACTGGCCGGTTGGAGCAAGTCGACAAGGAGCTAAACGAGCTTTGGGAGGGCTTGGTGGAGAGCCAGCACAGATGAAAGAACAAAGAGCTGATCGTCGGAAGGCGGACGACAAACTACTGAAGCTGATGAGAAATGAGTCCCTCAAGGCCGAGCTGCCAGGCAAAAGCATCACCGATTACAAGCAATCGGTTAGGTTTGGGTGGGGGCTACGAAGGATAGGGCAGGTTTCATATGAATACGGGTATCGGGTTGCCCTGGCCCGTTTCTAGGCCCGGTATCCTGACCTAGAGGTCGACAATAGGCCCTTTACTAAGCAGCCTGAAGATAGGTCAGTGCCAATGAAGACTCGTCAAGAATTTGATGACTCCATCCCTCCCGTGGAATGATCAGGAGTCTTGTCATTTTTTTTGTAGGTCGGCATGAGTGTTCTGTATGTAATCCTGACCTTAGTCTCGGGACTTGACCTAGCTTGGTTGATTTTGTAATCGACAACTTTTGTAACCGCATATTTCATTTAATGCAAAATGACCTTTTGGTTCTCGACCTATGCGTAGAACTTTCACAAATTGGATATGTGCTAGGTTCTCGGCAACTGTTTGTCGTCTAGGTTCGCAAGGACGTAAGTGCCCTCTCGGATCGTTTTGATGACTTGGTACGGACCCTCCTAGGTCAGTGCTAATTTACCCTGAGTTTGAGTTGGGTCACTTACCTCGGCCTTGCACAGGATGAGGTTGCTCGTGGTCACTTGTCGTAGATGTACTTTGCTGTCATAAATTCTTGCGACGACTTTCTTATATGTGAGTTCCCGGAGGTGTGCCTCGGCGCGCCTTTCCTCCAATAGGTCTAAGTTCTCGCGTAGTTGCGCATCCGAGGTGTCTTTTTCATAATGCTCGATTCTGAGTGTTGGGAAGACCATCTCAGGCGGTAAGACCGCCTCGGTCCCGAAGGCGAGACTGAATGGAGATTCAGCCGTTGACGTTTTTGGGGTTGTTCTCGAAGCCCACAAGATGCTGGGGAGCTCATCAGCCCAAGTTCCTTATGTGCCAGTGACTCTCTTCTTCAAACCTTCAAGGATGGCTCAGTTGGTTACCTCAGCTAGCCCATTGGCTTGAGGGTGTGTGACCGAGCTGAACTTAAGCTGAATGTTAAAGCCCTAGCAGAAATCTTTGAACTTTTGGTTGTTGAATTGTGTCCCATTGTCCATGATTATGACTTTAGGTATGCCGAACCTAGTGATGATATTCGTCCAAATGAAATATTTGACTTGCTTTTTTGTGATTGAGGCTAGTGGTTCGGCTTCGACCCACTTGGTGAAGTAGTCGACCCCCACTATGAGGAACTTTCGTTGTCCCGAATGGCCAAGCCACCTCGACGAGCGTCATTTGTGTTTCGCTCGGGCGCAGGCATCAGAGTCAGCCTCTCCTGTAGAGGCGCCCATTGATCACGCAATACCATGATCCCAACCGCTTTAGTCAGCGCGCCTCCGCTGGCTCATCAGGCAAGATGCCCTCCGTCTTGAATCAGAGAAGTTGGTCGGGCCAACATTCCCCTATTTCCACTACCGCCACCTCAGGCGCGCTGATGGAAGGTCGAGTGAGCTTGGTCAGCCGATCAGTTTGCTCGCTGGTGTTTTGGTCTGAAGTAAGCTTCGCTAAAGAGTCTGCACACGCGTTTTTAGTTCGCGGCATCTTGACGACAGTGAAATATCGAAAGGTGTTGATCAGTCATCGTGCATCGGCCAAGTATTTCACTGTGGTATCATCTCGAGCCTCAAACTCTCCTCGAACCTAGCCAGCTACCAGTTGGGAGTCGGTGAAGGTCTCGACCTTCTCCACTTGGAGTTCTGCTGCCAACTTCAATCCAAAGAGCAATGCCTCGTATTCTGCCTCATTGTTGGTGGCTTTGAAGTCGAGGCGAAGGGTCTGTTTATATATATGGTTTGTGAGACCTTCTAGTACGAGGCTAGCACCCCCTCTCTTGGCATTTGCCAATCCGTTCACATACAATTTCCAAACCGAGAGCGCGTAGGGTGGATCATGTACAAGAGTAAGTTTGGCAATGAAGTCTGCCATCACCTGCGCTTTTATGGCTGTTCTGAGCACATGCTCGAGATCGAACTCCCCCAGCTCAACCGACCACTTGAGCATGTGGCCTGTAACATCAAATTTAGATAAGATTTGACGAAGTGGTTGGTCGGTTATTACCTTAATGGGATGCCCTTGAAAATATGGCCTGAGCCTTCTTGCGGCCATCACCAGTGCCAGGGCCAGCTTCTCAACCGGGGGGTACCACTCCTCGGGATCGTTGAGGATCTAACTTGAGAAATAGACTGGCCTTTCTCCCTCCTTGGCTAATGTAACCAGGACCGAGCTGACGGCCGTCGTTGACGCTACCAAGTATAATCTGAGGGGTTCTCCCGGGGAGACCGTGAAGAGCTGGGGTAGCTGGGAGAGATATGCCTTTAGTTCTCAGAAAGCTTCTTCACACTATGGCATCCAAAAGAAATCTTTGGCCTTCTTTAGGGTGCGGAAGAAGGGGCAAGTTTTATCACCGGCCTGAGAGATGAACCGGCTCAAAGTTGCCAGTCTCCCGGTAAACTGCTATACTTCCTTCACCATTCGGGGGGACCTCATTTGGAGGATCGCCTCTATCTTCTCTGGGTTGGCGTCGATCCCTCGTTAGTGGATCACGAAGTTGAGGAATTTTTCCGAAGTGACCCCGAAGACACATTTGCTTGGGTTGAGCCGCATTCTAATGCATCACATGGTTCGAAACGTTTCTGTTAAATCCATCAAGTGGTTTTCTAAGGCTTTGATTTTTACAATCATATCCTCGACATAGACCTCCATGGTACTGTCGATCTAGTCCTTGAACAAGCAGTTCACCATTCTCTGATATGTGGCGCCGGTGTTTTTCAATCCAAACAGCATTACTTTGAAGTTGCACGTGCTGGCATGTGTGATAAAGGTTGTGTTCTCCCGATCTCAAGGTGCCATGCGGATCTGGTTGTATCCCGAGTATGCATCAATGAAGGAGAGCATTTCATGGCCCGATGTGGCATCGACTAGTTGGTCGATGTGAGGGAGGGGATAGTAGTCTTTCGGGCAGACCTGATTTAGATCGGTATAGTCAACACACATCCGCCAGTTTCCATTGGGCTTTTTAACCAATACAACGTTGGACAACCAGGTTGGGTACGTGACTTCTACAATGAAGTTGGCTTCAAGTAGCTGTGCCACCTCTTCCTTGATGACCCTCTAACGCTCCAGGGCGAACCTCCTCAACTTTTATTTGATTGGTCGGGCACCAGGGGTTATGTTGAGGTAGTGTTGTGCCTCGTCTAGGTTAACGCCGGGCATCTCTTCCAAGGTCCATGCAAACAGGTCAGCATTTTCCCCCAGAAACTCTATCATTTTGACTTGTTGTTCGCCTGAGAGCACTGAGCCGATCTTTAAGGTTTCGTCGGGCAGCTTGGGGTCGGCGGTGACCTCCGTTACACCCTCGATCGGTTCGGGGTTTAAAGCGAGTTTGTTGGGTCCTCTCGGGTCGGTTCCCAAGCTTATTGTTCTGGGTTTCTTCGGGAGTGTTGTGGTGGTTAAGTAGCATCGTCGAGACTCCCTTGGGTCACTGCGGGCCTCGTGACTCCGATGTTAGTTGGGAACTTCATGGAGCGGTGGAATGTCGACACCACGGCCCTTGATTTGTTAAGAGTTGGTCGGCCAATTATAGCATTGTATGTTGAGGGGAGGTCGACCACCATGAAAATGACCATCAGTGTCTTGGTGCGTGGCTCTTCGCCGATTGTCATCGGCAGGGTCGTTCCAAGTGGTAGGATTGAATCTCCTATAAACCCTATCAACGTAGACGTTAGTGGGGTTAAATCTTAGTTAGTTAGACCTAGCTTTTGGAAAGCTTCGAAATGTAAAATGTCTGCGGCACTCCCTGTGTCTATCATTATCTGCTTGACTCGGGCGTTGGCGATGCGTATAGTAATGACTAGGGCATCGTCATGGTCTGGATATTCTTCTCCCTTGGGTTGGAAACTGATCTCTGGGTCGGGGCTGCATCTCGGCCTCTTCTCGATTGTAGCTCTGGCATAGGCTTTGTGCGCCGAGGTGCTATCTCCTTTCGCGGTCGGTCCCCCGACTAGGACATCAATCTGCCTTTCAATTAGGTCGACTGGGCGCGATCGTCGATCCCTTTCTGGTCGCCTGTCGGGGTCGTCTCCTCATTTTTGGACATAGTGGCCAAGGTGTCCTTGGCGGATCTGGACTTCGATCTGATTTTATAGGTCCCGGCATTCTTCGATATCATGGTCGTATTCACGATGGAAACGATAATACTTACCCTGGTCCCTTTCCTCGGGATGGATTTTGATGCGATTTGGAGGCGCCAGGAGTCCTTTCCCCCTTATTTGGAGGAAAATCTTGGTCCACGTGGAGTTGAGGGGCGTTGTCGGAGGTCATGTGCGGCTGAAGTCTGACCCCTCTATCCTCCTTTTTTACGGCCCCGGGGTAGGTCCCCGAGACAGCTCGGCTCGGGGGCGCTTCTGTCCTTGCATTTTCTGGCGATCAAGGTCTCGGCCGCGATGAAATGGTTCACCCTCTGCATCATTTCGGGAACTGTGGTCGGAGGTTTTTCCACTAAAGACCAGAACAGCTTGGATGAGTGTATCCCCATCACAAATGCTTGGATAACCAAAGAGGGATGCGCGTCGGGGATCGCTCGTGTTTCGGCGGGGAACCGACTTACGAATTGGGCGAGTGGCTCCTCCCTTCCTTGGGTAATGCCGAGGAGCGAGGCGGCTGTTGGTTTTGGTCGGGCGTTGGCTAGGAAGTTTTGCTCTAGCTCCCTCGTGAGCTGGTCAAAAGAGAAGATGGATGCTGGGTTGAGGCGGTTGTACCACATCCGAGCTGACCCCCTCAAGGTGGTCGGGAAGACCCGACGCATGAGCACGTTAGACAAGTCATACAGTGTCATATGTGCTCGAAAAGCCACTACATGCTCAATCGGATCTGAGCTTCTATCATACGACTCCAAGGCGGGTAGCCCGAAGCTGGTTGGTATCGGCTTATCTCGTATCTCCGGGGCAAAGGGCGGTCCCTGCTTGGAGCTCCCACCAGCCTCTTCTTTTGATTTGGTGACCTCATCGAGCCACTTGTTTACACGACGTAGTTGCACTCTGAGTGAATCAGTTGAGTCTGACGATAACGGGTCTGGCTCCCATGGGGTGTGCGCCACCCCGGGATACAGAGAGGTTGATTTCTCTGGGATGATTGAAGGGCCCTCAGACTGGATTTCTGGTGGGTCCTGCTCTGTGGGGTCAGGTCGGGCTAGCACCCCGTGTTCCCGAGAGCCCCCTTGATTGGCCGAGGCTGCTGGGGTTCCGACTGAGGGGGAGCTGTGGACTGGGTGAGCTGAGGAATGTGGGGGATGATAGCCTGTATCATCCCTATCAAGGCTTGTACTTGATGGGCCAAGCCAAAGAAGGCCTCGGTCGTGACCATTTGGGGTGCGATGTGTACCGGGGGGGTGAACCCGGGGTCGATGAGTAGCCTCTAGTATCTGTTGGGGGTCAACGTGGATTGTCCCGTGTCCGTTAGCCCCGGATGGGGGGCCGAAGGCGCGACCGTGACTTGAGGAATGGTTACGACAGCAGAAGTCGGTGGGACCGTTTCTTCAGCCCCCCGATTGGGGAAGAGACTGGAAAGGCGATCTTGCGACATGGGCCCTCCTTCTAGCGTCAAATGTTGGGGTCGCCCCGCAAAGTGAGATGATGAATCACCCTGGTGAGGTCACTTGTGTGTGCAAGCTTGCCTCCTTAACCTAGCGATGTGGAAACTCAGTCCCGATCTCTGGTCGGCCTCCTCGTCAGATGGGGGTGCGTCCCTCATACAAGAAGACCCTAGTCGAGCTATTGATGCTCGACCGAGTCCTTCCAACGATCAAGTTAGGGTTCGGGATGATTGAATGGGAATCTATTTTCTCTTTTCTTGCCCCACAACCCTCCCCCCCCCCCCCCCCCCCCCCCCACATGGACTAGCGATGGTATGGGGATATTTATACTATATGGGCGGGCTCGTCGTATGTGGAACATATCATCGTCGTCGCTGCAGTTCTTGTCCTATCGCCAACCACCCCATATCAGGCACTGTAGGTGGGTCGACCAGTCGTGTCGGGTCTGCCAAGCTGCCAGCCACCAACTGTCAGGGGTATTGTTCATTGGTCGGCCTGACGTGTATGCTCTGCCATGTCGTCAACCGCTTGCCGTCAGGGGCACTGTCTGTCGGCCTGATATTTCTACTCTGACATACTGCCAACAGCTCGCTATCAGGGGGTCTGCAGGCTGGCCGCAGGACTTCCAACTGACTCTCCTGAGGTTGGGTCGGCGCTCGGCGTGCGCCCGACATGCTTGAAACGTGACGTGGTCGATGTGGGGGCGCGGTGTTCTGGCGTTGGTGGACCGACCACTATTGACCCCATCATTTAGTTATTTTGAATACAAAATTATCTAAGTTAAAATTTATTGAAAAAGGGATTTTGATGATTGAATATTAGTTTGGATGTAACATTGATTTAAAATTTTATGATGTTTTAAATATTGGATGGGTTATATGTTAACCAAAAGAAAATTGTATAATTGAATGATACACCACTTTTGAATTTGAACAAAAAATTTGGAAATGAGTTTGTCAAACTCTTTAAGTTGTGTAAAGAGTAAGACTCATATAAATGTTGAAAGTGAGATAGGTTAATTTTTGTTTTAAAGATATTTTTATTATTTTGATGTGTTATAGTAATGACCTTGATGATTTCTTCTAGAATAAAATTTGGTTTTCGATCTGAAATGATAAGTCATTGATTAGAAAAGCATTCTTGAAATGAATCACATGAAACAACTAAAAATGAGGATAATTCTTCTTGAAAATATGTTTATCCTATCAACCCTTCAACAAGAGATAAAATGATATCATTATTGTTGAATCTCTTAAACTATAAAAGTAATTTGATGATTTAAATTTAAAAGGTTATTATCCAAATCATGACCTTGACATTTTAAAATTATAATTTGAAATCTTTATATAAACCAAGATTGTTTACTAAGATTCCTTCCTTTTATTAAAGAGAATTTTATAAATGAAACATAAGTTTATATTTTTGGAACTATAACATGAATCTTTTTAAAAACAATAATCTTGATGATTTGAAATCACTTATACATAAATTGAGATCTTGTATTTCCATATCTCTTTTTGCAAAATCATGATCTTAATTTCTCCATATTTATAACTTCACAATTTTCATGAACTAAGATTTCACTTACAAAATTGATCTCCTAAAAATTATTTTTATTATCTAAGAAGATATTTATCAAAATAAATCATATCATTTAGTATTTATGATTTGATATTAATATCCTTCATGATTATTTATGACTTCCTTCTTAGTATAACTTATCACCAAAATTAATATTTCTTAAATTTATGATAAGTTGAAAATTATATGAGATTTGTTTTATCATTAATATTTCTTTGATTTCTTGACTTGACTTATCCATTATGGGAATCACTTTTAATCTCTATGATTTTCTCTTTTTAATAAAAATGAGATTTATGATCTTATCAATTATAATTGAAATTTTTATCAAGATCATTCTTCTATTTTGTTAAAAAGATTTATTTAAATGAATTGGGTGTTTTAAGATTTATCTTGGATGAATTAAGCTTATTTAATCTCCTAAGACTAATTTTTATTCTTTACAAAGAAAAAAAGGGGGAAGATAATTCTTAAAAGAAATCATGTCTTTTAGTATTTATAATTTGATTTTTCATCCTTAATTATATGATTCCTTTGTACTTATGGTCATAATTATGATATCGATGTAATAAGAATAAATATGCTATCATATCCTTTTTACAATAACCACAGGGAGAGATATAATCATCAATGTGATTAGAAGAAAATTGGATATGATGAATCTTATAACATTGAATAAGAAATAATTTACTTACAAGAAAATTTAGAATTTTAAATTTTCTAAATCTATGCGAAATGCATGATTTACAATTTGAGCTTGATTTACATATTTTCTTATGGATTTCTTGACCTTTACAAATTGAGCTTCTTATCAAAATTTACATAAGATGATCTTCAAAATACATGATTTGTTATTTGTGTTTGAAGATTACATAAGATGAATGCATAAGTGGATCTTGGATTTCTTGGATTTTTGAGCTCACCTTCAAAATAATTCTCTTCGAAATTGATATTTATAAGATTGAGATTCAAAGCTTTTCTTTATGATGAGATTTTTATGATCTTTTATAAATATTTTGAGTATTTTCTCCCTACTTGATATCTTTGGGACACTAAATGCTTGGATCCTTGATCTCAACCCTCACCCCGTCGTTCCTCTTCTTTCTTATTCACAAAAAGGATGAAAAATTTTCATGATAAAACTATGTTTATATCCTATTTTACTAAGGGGGAGCAACGAAGGACTAAACATTTAATCAATATTTATTTTATACAAATTTAAAAAATTGACACTTGATGAGTTTATGTATCTTGAAATAATTTGATCATTATTTCACATCTTTTTGTTGATGATAAAGGGGGAGAAATAGTATATTAATAACACATATATAAAAAAAGATACATATATAACAAAGGATGAGAAATAGCATATTTAATTATACATATATGAAAAATGATAAAATGAGTATTTCTTCTTTTTTTGTTGATAACAAAGGTGGAGAAATGATTGATGACTTAAGAGGGAGAATTAATGTTTGATGACTTAAGGGGGAGAATTTAAAATTGATGTATGAAATGAATGTTGTGATAAATGGTTATATTGAAAATCTTTGATATATTGATGGTTGATGACTTAAGGTAAAAATTTTATGAAAATTTGATGTATTGATGGAAATTGTTTTGAAATATTATATAAGGATACTTGAATTCAAGAATGTTTAGTTCTCTTGAATTTAAGTTTACCTTATTTGGATTATTGCATGGATTTTAGGGGGAGTAAAGTTTAATTCCCATCATCGATTGATTGTCATCATAAAAATGAGAGATTGTTGAATCTCAGATTTTGATGATGAAATCAATTTATGGTTTGTCGATCTAACATATTTGTTAGAGATTATTGATGCAAGATTAACTATGATAGAGAAATAAAATTACAATCAGATGTGGGCCAGAATCAAGACCAAACATTGGGCCAAGGTCAAGACGATGTAGTGGGAACTTATCGAGAGACTTGCCGAAAGCTTGTTGAAGGTATTAGGGGCTTGTCGGGAATTCGTCGGGAGCTCGCCAGAGGTGATCGAGAGCTTGCCAGGAAGGCATTGGGAGTTCACCGAAAGAAGACCAAGAGACTTGTTGTAAGATCGTTGAGGGTTATCGAAAAGCTCGGCAGAAGTTAAGAGGGTCTTGTTGGACTTATTGTCATAGTGGTTATAATTAATTAGTTGTAGTTAACATCAATAAGGTTTGAGTCATACTTGAGTTATATTTGTAAGAAATCTAAATTAACTCAAGTGAGGCAAACTAGGTTCACACTTGGGTTTGGATTGAGCTTAGGTTGAGCTCAATTGGTTGACCTGGAAATGGGTCAACTGAAGGTACAAGTTGGGAGTGGAAAAGTACAGGGAAACACTTTTTTGGGATTCTCGGTGATTGTACGTCGGTGGACGATGGTCGTACTGCCTAGGTCGACGGTTGTACAACCGCCACCCTGTTTTACGGGCAAGCTTTCAGTTGTAGTACCGTTGGTGCTAGTAGTGGTATCGCCTGTACTTGGATTTTTTGGATACATTTGAATTTTTAGCTCTAATTTTTTAAACCAATTGAGGTTTATAAATACCCTAAGTCTTCTTACATTTGGAATAAGAAATTGGGCAAGAAATCTATGCTAAAATTATGCAATAAAAAGAAAAGGGGCAAGGGAGTGAGCAAAAGAGTTGTAATATCTGTAGATGTCTCCCTTGTGAGTTGTAAGTGTAATACTTGTAAGGTTCATCTCCTGAACCTGTGAAAAGGAGAGTGAGAAGTATAAGGGTTTGGTCTTCACCCAAAGAAGATTAGTAGTGGACACCAATAAACCTTGACAAAGAGGATTTGGAGAGTAGATGTAGGCTAAGTTGTGGCTGAACCACTATAAATATGTGAGTGTCTTTTATCTTTCCTTTTGGATTTGCATGTTCTTACTTGAGTCATTCTTTAAACAAAAAAGTTAGCATCATTTTATAAGATTAAATTGCTCACTCTACTTCAACGAAATAATTTTGATATTATTTTTACTTTGAACGAAAGTTTTCTTTAAACCGAAGTTATTTAGAACCGACGGAACATCAAGCAGTTCAATTCTTTTCTTAGCTTAATTTGACTCTGGTTCAAATCAAATCATACTTACTTAAATGGTTGATTTAAATATTTAATCTCAAGTTGATGACAATTTATCCATCTATTTTTTATAAATCAATTCAAATTTGTTCGCTCTTTTCACGTGGAATTAAACCGAGGGTGTTATAGATTAGTATGTTTTTATGATTTAATTTGTAGTTATTTAACTATGATATACAGTAAATTCTAATCAAATCATGTACCAATCAAATCCTAATCATTTAATCATGTCAGATGTGTCCCTAATCATTTCACTTTTTACTAATTAAACTATCCTAGAATAATTGATTAATTATTATGATTTAACTATGAAATACAAAAGCGTTGCTAATCAACTCACATATATAATTCTGAGATAATTATATATTATCTCCTATAGTTAATTATGATTAGTATTATAATTTTTATACTTTAAAAAATTATATTAAAATTTCTATATTTATGAAAGTAAAACATTTAAACTTAATTCTTCTTATGTTACTAATTTCTTCGACAAAAAAAATGGCACTTGTTATCATATGTAAAAAGAATAAGAATGAAAAGAATAAAAAAATAATTTTATTATAATTTAAATTATTAATTGTATATAAATTATTATTTGTTTTAGATAATGGTGGATCTGTTCTAGTTATTAGATTTACCTACATCAACGTTGTAAAGGTCATGTGGTGATAATGACATCTCTTCCATATTAGTGCAGGAGATGAGTCTACCCATCTCAATCCAACGAAAGACAATGTTATATTAGACCGTATACATCGATAAGGGGTCCCGACATCACCGACAAAACCTACAATAGCAAACTACTTGATCTTGTGATCGGGTGTCACCCTCCGTATCTTTTCCTTGCCAAACGCACGTCCTATCGAGAGCCACAAATCCTACCAGGAGCCTCCTCACATCATTTCCTGTCAAGCGTCGTAGGTCATTTCTTATATTCTATCTAGCACAATACGAGATGTCATTCTCTTGGCAACCGCCAATACACGGGCAAGTGCCACTTTTTTTTGCTACAAGTTCAAAAGAATATCTCAACCACTGTGAAAGGAACGTAGAGTTTCTCCGTCAGGTACTATGAAAATGACCTCATGTATTATCTTCGTTCAGGGAGTCTTTTTACTACTATCTCTTACCTTGGGACTATCTGACAGTTCCATCTGATCGTTGATTCGATTGGAACCAAAATTAAATCGATCTGATGATTCGTTCATTTTAAATTAAATCGGTCCTAAACAGTTTGATTCTAGTTTCTAATTTTGAAAAAATCAAAATCGATTATTCTAATTCTAAATAGATGATTCTAATTTTAAATTAATTAAATATTATAAAAAATTAAAAAAAAATCATGTACAGTGGTTACATGGTCAAGTTTAAATCCAAAACACTTGCATTTGAATCTTCAAGGAGGCATTTAGTTTGATTAAAGATTTTATAATCTTATTATTTTTTATATCAGCTTTGCTTATTATAGTTATACATATATATTTTTTAAATTTTAAAATGGAACGATCCCCTTATTGACTTTGACGAGTGCGCATGAGAACCTTTGACACCCATTCTGTCAGGTCGGGCCACTCGCCCAGGAGATGAACAACCCTACAGCCAAGGAAAGTAAATCCAATCGACTCGGTGCTAAATTATGATTCTTCAATTAATTGGACATCGCAATTCTTGATGCAAGAATGAGAAGGATCCATGGTGGCTGCACCTATCACCTTACCAGTGAATAAGGTGATAGGTGTTGGCAATGAATAAGGTCGTTTAAGAGGGCATGAAGGCGTTGATTTATTGGTCATTATTGCTTGGTAAAGTAGATGCTGCACACTATTAACATCTTTGTTTATCGAGGGAATCTTTGGTGCATGGCCGAGATGATGTTGACTTGTCATGACAACCGCTGGAAACAGATCAGAAGGGATGGTAATTTGTGGAATTCTTTCAATGGAAACTTATACTCATTGAAGGTGTTTTTGTTTTCTCAAAAAAAAGTTTGGAACTTTAATAATCCTGGAGTTTTGTTCAAAACTTGTCTAATTAACAACGGGTAGATAAAAGCAGGTCAGGTGCTTGATAAACTCTCTATCAGCTAAACAAATTAGCACCCCTAAAAAATTATCGAGATTTTGAATTAAATTCAGTTGAAAATTATGAGATCTTGAATCATTAAAGTAAGATAAGTGAGTTTCAGTACATCATCCAAGATTAATATTTTAGATGTATAAACATATAAAATAAGATTTTAAAATCTTTACCTAAGATAAGTGAGTAAGATGCATCATAGAATGTTTTAGATGTAACATTACAGTTTTCTATCATCTCTTTCACCTCGTGCTACTATTTTAAACTCAGTAATTCTTAGTTACAAATGCTGTGGATAAGACATTAATGTCCAAGAAGCTGGCACAGGAAGCAGAAGTGCAATAGTAAGAATATAAATCAGTAGGTCCTCCTTCATCTACTTTTATTGTATCTTTGTCTAATTAATTATGAGTTGAAAAAGAAACGAAAGAGTACAGAGTTGATTTGCTCGAGGATGTCATGGAGTCGAAGAAGATGGCGTAGGGATTGCGGTAATAATAATATAAAACAATATGTATTATTTTATTTACGAGCTTATGGTTTAGATGCAATCACATTATGGTGTCTAGGGTTGAGATCTTACATTTAATTTGAGTTAATCTGATTTGATTGGAATCTATGTATGAAAAATTTTCAAATATAATCGAGAAGATCTCGAATGCCCGATCAAATATTAATATGCATAAAAATTGAGATTGGATGAGGTTTTTGACGTGATCCATTCAATACTCTATCCAGTAATAAAATTGAAAAGAATTTTCTACAGATTGATGTTTATATGGCTTAATCATTTACGATCCTATTCTGCCCACGCTAAATATGTTGCCATGTGTCGAGCCATGAATGAGATAACTACTTTTTTCTATAAATATCGATTATATATTAATATAATAATATTTAAAATTAATTAATTCAAAATTATTGGATTTGAATCCTTCACTTACATGTGAGGAAATTTTGAAAATATAGATTAATAGATCCTGTTTAGTGTCATTCATACTAATTATCCTTTGTTTTTATCTATTACATTTATTTTTTACCAAATCAGAATTCGGACTTTTAATTCATTAAATTCAGTTGTTGAAACTATTAATCAAATAAAATAATTCATTCCTATGGAAAGATGTGATACTTCAGATTTTGATTGTCTGATTAAACAAGCATTCGACATACTTATTCAAACAACTTTACCACTATGATAATAATGTTATATATAATTTAATTTTTCTTACTCATTTCTTCATCGTTGCTCATGAGAACGCTTCCACAGATAAAACTCGTTGCTTATCATCACAATCACGATTCATCTTCTTCTTGCAGCTGTTTCTCTTTGTGCGTTGAAGTAAACCGCAGCCACAGGTAGTCCGAGGCCGCTTTCCTCGGAGAAGCTTCGCGTGTTGAAGTGGTCTCTTGAAGCCGGCATGTACACCGTTCGCCTCCCTTTCTGCTTGAAGAGGACGAACACGTACCTGTGGATGCCGATGGAAGGCTTCGGTGCCTCGTAGCTAACTATCTCTCTACCTGCATCATCCACACTAGCTGGCACGTCATCACTTCCATCAACCATGAATAGATGAGCATTAGAAGAATGTGTTGAAGTCCTACTACTCACCAAATGATGCATTAGTTGTGCCGGGAATGTCAGTAACGATCCTGAAACCAAACCCAGATTGTTTATGCACTGAATACAAACTCTAAGGACTCTAATAGAAATGTTATGCTGCATGCTAACCAGTGGAGATGTTCTCGCGAGTGAGGGTCACTGGGGCTTGGAGCATCTGGGTCTGTCAAAACCTACGAATGCTCGCATAAATTAACTCCATATATTTGACCGTTTCATTGAATCAAAGTTGATAGAATCATATGTTACATACAAGTGTATAAAAGCTCCTCATGTCATCACCACCTATCTCAACCCGGGGTCTTCCACACACTGCAGAAGGCATGAGCTCATGGCCATTGTAGACTTGCTTGTTATGTCCGTAAGCAACCTCCAGCTTCATTTCAGGGATGAAGGAATCCAACACATCTCCTATCACTCTCCCCACTGTGAGTGGACCTAACGTTTTGGTCATCGTATCAGCGAGATTGAAAGAACTTGAAGAAAGCTGCAAGCTTCTCAATGAGAAGTGCAATTAAGTTTGTGGCTCCTGCTTCGGAGCCGGAAGGGTTTATAGAGGGAAGGAGTAGTGCAAGCTGGCCATGGATAACAAAAAGAGAGATTCTTGTGCTGTGAGAATACCTTGTCCCGTTGGCGAGGTGTCGAGAGGACAGATGATGGGAGGATTGGAATCATCAGA
This sequence comes from Ensete ventricosum, assembly GCA_029747655.1. NCBI lineage: Eukaryota > Viridiplantae > Streptophyta > Magnoliopsida > Zingiberales > Musaceae > Ensete > Ensete ventricosum. The sequence goes on along the minus strand of JAQQAF010000002.1, from coordinate 11,501,285 downwards.
AACTGGAGCACTGATTGAACAACTTCACAAAGTCTATGCATGGAGGAGTGGACCTTTCACCTTTGTTAATGATATCTTTTGGGTAATGGATGGTGGGAAAGGTTTCGCCTGTGTTAGAGAATGGGATTGACATCCACGGGCATACATTTGTCGGCTGCTAAGAGGTGGAAATCAGAAAAGATGTGAAAACTTAAGGACAAAAAAAAATATGATTTCTGGTGCTTGATGGATATCTTTTTCACTCGGGCCAGCTTAATGGAGACGGTAGGTAGGTAGAATCCTTTGGAAGAGCATGTCTTATCTTAGAATTGAAAGAATTTGTTCTTCCTTAGTATAATATTCCGATTTAGTTTTTAAAATTAGATTAATCTATAAAAGTCTTATAGATATTATTGTTAATTTAACTTCAAAATTTTTTGACTAGTGGTTCGAATCCAATTAAATTAATGAGCGAGCGAGTTAATCATCAAATTGGATTATGACACGTTAAGTGGCTCAAGTAGGATTAAAAGAGTTAGATGAATAGCATGTTTTAGGTCATTCTTTGTTATTAGACTTGAGCAATTTAATTAACTTTTTGTTCATGCGTCAAAACATAGATTGACTTGCACAAGCGAAAGAATGCTAAAATTTATAATTATGAATTACATCTTTTTTTAGCAATTTAAAATTTGAAACTATTGGTAATAAATATAACTATCCAATTATGAAAATGAGTCACAGATGAACCCAAGGAAATCTGGTTCGAGGCTGGTTTAGGTCTTGGATCCATTGATCAGCCTCCGCAGTGCTACAAGTCTAACTGTTTGTTTTCCCAGGATGATAAGCTCGCGCAAGCAGCAGTCACCGATATTAATAATCTGGCATTGTTAATTTTTTATAAACTTAATCCTGTTATTTATTTCCATGTCAACTTCCCCTGAGATAGTTCAAAGATCTTTCTACATGGTTAATTATTCTTGATGACTGTTAGAAGTATAAGGAGTTTTGTAACATTTACGAGTATTGTATAATATATCTACATAAAGAATTCAAAGATCTTTCTGCATGATTAATTAATTATTGATACTTCTTAGAATTATAAGAGAGGTTTCCAAGATTTAAAGAGTACCGTATAACATATTTACACCGCTAGAGGTAGGACATGCAAGCTGACGCGGTTACGCGTCGAGACTGTACGCGTTTGGCCCCGTCCTCTTCATCGTTTGTGGCGATTTATCAAGAAACGACGAAAAGTATCTCCAATTCCGTCACCAAGGGTTTCCTCGTTGAGGATCTTCATTTGGGGATCGCCTCGATCGGAAGCGATAGGATCGATTAGGGTCGGCGCAAGGACAAAAGTTGCATCCGATTTCAGATCTTCGATATTGGGGATGTCGACGACGACGAGGCCTCCGAGCCCGGGCGGGGAAGGCAGCATCGATCCGGCCCCGCTCCTCGGCGGCGGGGGCCGGTCCGGGCGGGGTCCCAGCCTCCGCACCGCCGCTCGGTTTCTCCGCCGGGCGAGCGGCCGGCGGATGATGAGGGAACCGTCGATGATGGTGCGGGAGACGGCGGCCGAGCATCTAGAGGAGCGGCAGAACGACTGGGCCTATTCTAAGCCCGTCGTGTTCCTCGACATCCTGTGGAACCTGGCCTTCGTGGGGGTCGCTGTCGGCGTGCTGATCTTGAGCCGTGATGAGACGCCGTCGATGCCTCTTCGATTGTGGATCGTGGGATACGCGTTCCAGTGCCTGCTGCATATGGTCTGTGTGTGCATCGAGTACCGGCGGAGGCACCCTACTGAGGAGGATGTTCTGGACGTGGAAGTGGGCAGTAATGGGAGGAGCTCGGGCTCGAATTCACCAAGGGAGATCGGAGAATCTGCAGATGATGCGCAGCACCAAGACGAAGATAGTAATGGGTAAGGATTTTGTTATCCTGCATTCTACTAGTCATCTTTTACAACACTAACAAAATTTTCCGCTGTTATTCGTTCCTCTTCTTAGTATCCACATGCATGTAGATTTACTGTTTGTCACAATAGTTCTCTGTTGATCTTTGAATGTAGTGATTATCCTGGGTTATGAGATATAATACTTGATCGGAAAAAAAAAAAACTGAATTAGATTGATGCCATACCCTACTTAAATATCTGGAAAATGGAATGGACTTCTATGATAAAGGAGCTAATCCATATATGCAGAAGAGCTTTTGTTTCAGGTAACAATTGGGGCAAACCATTCATTCTCCTGGTCTCTGTTTAGAAAAAGTTAACAAATATCAACCACCCTTTTTATGGGATTTCTGTTCATAACAACACAAACATTAAGCCATACCAAACCATTTGGCTCGGCCACATGGATTTTTTTCCACCATTGTCCCTTGTGTAATACAATATCTCTCGTCAATTCAAGAGCATTAAGGTTTTTATTATTATCATTATTTTTATCATACACCACTAATCATATTTAACTAATATCCCCTAATGACAACATCTATGGGCCTCATTTGATCTCTATCAGGATTACACCTAATTATTATAAATGGAAGCATATAAAAGTCTGCTGGTAATTGTTTGATCTCAGTAGATTATCTAGAAAGAAAATAATATCATGCAGAATGCTGATTGCTTTGATGTTTGATGTTGGTGATTAGAGCATACTGAAAGAAAAGGAAATTATTAGAAAGGAGAATCCCAGTTGCTAAAAGAGAGAATAATGACATTTATCTCTTCAAACTTATTACTCATTTCTACTGTAGATACTTGAATACGAATATTATCCGGTAGCCTTCAGTTCCTACCAGGAGTTATCAAAAGGAAACAAGTGTCGATATTCAACTCCCTAAATATCAGTTGGCTTCCCTGAATATATTCTAGCTAAAATGAGCTATGAAAAATTCATATCAAACTCAAACTTAATTGACTTGTGACTGTATCAAAATTAAATGTAAAAGTTAAGGGCATGTTTGGTATTTCTTTTTCTTTACAAAAAATAGCTTTGAGAAATCTTATAGGCAATATATACAAAAGCAGCAGCATTAGAAGCCCAGTGGCCATGGTTTCTCATTAAGCAAGGCCCAACAGACATGTGCAGCCAACTATCTGGTCCAGCAACCCTTTTTCTGTGACTGAAAGGGATCCTTTACCCTACTCACAAAAGAGTTCATCAAGTCCTACCAGGTTGACGAGAAGGGTTGGTGACCTCTCTTAAACCTTTGACGAGCAGTGCTCAGCCGAAATCCCCTGTATTGAGCCCATTCAACAATAGCAACAAATTAAGGAAACAATGGTTTCTCTTGTTCTTTTTCTAATAATATAGAGCTCTGCAATAATATCCGTTGAATAAATCTTGTAAGGGACACATCAATTATCTCATTTGCAATTTCTCCAAAATTTTCAGCTATACAACCTTTTCCTCTTCTAATTCTCTTTGGGAGGGTTTTTCACATCCTTGAACTAGAGAATTACTGGTCAGGGAGGTAAATTGTAACATTAGTAGCGATTGCTTTATTAATCTAATGTATACTTTGGATTTGGGGGTTATTTAAATGGATGGCGCACAAGTTTTTTTGTCAAGTATAATTGTATAAAAATGTTCCTGGGGTCAATCTTACGTGTCTGTGGGCTAGTTTTTATTCGAACTTTGACAAGTGTTGAACTGTACAGGCACAGTATTGGTTTGTGCTGCATTGAGGGAATACTGACAGGCCATCTTGTTTTTTCTGGGCTTGTGTTACGGTGTTACCCATCACAAATCCTATGAACATGCCAATTTGGATGGAGATCCTTTGTTGAAACTTTTGTTACATTTAAGATGTGTGATGGTTCAAATCAAGGAATATATTCCCACAGAGAGAATCATATTATATGTCTATTTGGCTTCTCGGATCTCCATAGTGGTTAGGACCTCTTGAACTGGCTGTCTTTGTATGATTTTGTTTATGTTGTTGCTTCCTTTAACATAAACTTTAGAGGCAATAAAATATACTATATATATTTGCTTCTTTGTAGCCATAGCTTTCTATTAAATGCAACTGCTGCAAATGGGCCATTTTAGTTTAAAATGACTTTATGTATATGAACCATGGTTTGCAATTTCGATCTGTACCGCCCGGTATGGGCAGTACATACCGGTCCGCTAGGTTACCGGTACGCAGACCGCCCACTACCGGGCGGTTCCGCCAAAAATCGACCGTCGGCGTTGAAGAAGAAATCGACTGTCGGCGGTCGATTGTGGGAGAAATCGACCGTCAGCGGTCGATTGAGAGAGAAATCGACCGTCGGCTGTTGATTGAGGAAGAAAAATGGAAGAAGAAGAGGAAAAGAAGACAAAAAGAAAAAAAGAAGAGGAGAAGAAAAAATACATCGCCCGTGCGCCGTCGCTGCCAGTGGGTCGCCCGCGCCCGCGGCTGCTTTTTCTCCCGCGCAGGGAGAAAGATCGAGGCGACGTCGCCCCTTTTCTTTTTTTTCTTAATATTTTAATATTATATTATATAATATTATTTTATACAAATATTATATTATATTTTAATATACCGGGCGGTACACACTGTGCATACTGCCCGGTACCGGTTCCGATAATATGTCGGTATATCGGTACGGACCAGTAAATCAAATCTTGATATGAACCACCAATTATAGACTTAGTTCATGATTTTCACATATCTAGTCACATTGTGGAATTTATCTTTAAGTAACATTTTATGTAGTACTTGTATGCATAGTGCAAAATTTTCTTCTGTATTAAGATGCCATAATTCTGGAAAGGGCCATGATCATGTTTATGAATAATACTGTGTTGATCTATGTTTAAGTGTATTTATTTATTTTCCTCTTTTCTCTATATTATACCCTTAGTATACTATAGGAACATAATATTTGCTTCTTTGTAGCCATACCTTTCTATTAAATGCGACTGCTGCCTCTAGAGGCTTCTTTGTAGAGGCTTCTTTGTGGGCTCTAGTGTATTTTATTAGAGGCAATAAAATATACTATATATATTGCTTCTTTGTAGCCATAGCTTTCTATTAAATGGAACGGCTGCAAATGGGCCATTTTAGTTTAAAATGACTTTATGTATATGAACCAAGGTTTGAAATTTCGAGCTGTACCGGGCGGTACATACCGGTCCGTCAGTTTACCAGTACGCGGACCGCCCGCTACCGGATGGTACCGTCAAAAATCGATCGTCGGCGGTCGATTTCGGTCGTCGGAGACCGATTGTGGGAGAATCGACCGTCGGCGGTCGATTGAGGGAGATCGGAGCAAAAGGGAAGAAGAAGAAGAAGAAGAAGAAGAAGAAGAGGAAAAGAAGAAGAGGAGAAGAAACATAACCTGTATCGTCGCCGCCCGCAGGTCGCCTGCGCGCCGTCGCTCGCACCCCGTCGCGGCCCACGGGTCGCCTGTGCGCTGTTGCTGCCCGCACCCGCGGGCGATTTTTCTCCCGCACGAGGAGATGGAACGTCTCCCTGCGTGGGAGAAAGATCGAGGAGCGACGTCGCCCCTTTTCCTGATTTTTTAAAGATATTTAATATTTTAATATTATATAATATAATATTATATTTTATAATATTTTATTATTATTTAATATATCGGGTGGTACACACAGTGCATACCGCCCGGTATCAGTACTGTACCAGTACTGACAAAATGTCAGCACACCGGTACGGACCGGTAAGTCAATCCTTGATATGAACCGCCAATTATAGACTTAGTTCATGATTTTCACATATCTAGTCACATTGTGGAATTTATCTTTAAGTAACATTTTATGTAGTACTTGTATGCATAGTGCAAAATTTTCTTCTGTATTAAGATGCCATAATTCTGGAAAGGGCCATGATTATGTTTATGAATAATACTGTGTTTATCTCTGTGTAGGTTTATTTATTTATTTTCCTCTTTTCTCTATATTATACCCTTTGTATACTATAGGAACATAAGATTATTGAAGTTTCTACCTTTAATTATCATGGATACCATGCTTTCTTGTTCTTCTTCTTTTTTTTCATCTTTTCCCTTTCTTGGCAGTGTTGTAAAGCATTTGGAGTCTGCAAACACTATGTTCTCATTCATATGGTGGATCATTGGTTTCTACTGGGTATCTGCTGGAGGCCAAGAATTGACCCATGATGCACCCCAACTTTACTGGTTTGACTAAGATATAGATTAAGTATTTTGTTGCATAGTAATTTTAGAACTCCAGAATTAAGTTTGAACATTTCCTTTTTTGCAGGCTGTGCATAGTCTTTCTGGCATTTGATGTGTTCTTTGTTGTTTTCTGTGTTGCTTTGGCTTGTGTGGTTGGTATTGCTGTTTGCTGCTGTCTGCCATGCATCATTGCCATTTTATATGCTGTTGCAGACCAGGTATGCCACCTCAAGTGTTAGTATTTCCGTGTCATGTTGTTATCCTGTAGCTATTCCTTCTTTTCTTGGTTATTTTGCTATTTGAAGCAATTCGCTAGACTGGGTTATATATTCTTTCCAGTTAAGGGTTGAAAAAACAATCATTCCATGTCACAACTTGGTAAATCTTTTTTGGTAATTTTCTTCTAGGTTGATCTTTTTATATGGAGTATTACTAACTTGAGTAACGTTTTGTCTGACATTTTGCTCTTGAAGTTGATGCAATTGTTACCAACAGCGGTGCGTAAGAGGGTGCTTATCAAAGATGTATAAACTTTTCTCTAGCTAACATATGGGAAATAAATTTATATGAGTTCATGCAATTGTACACTCCTGAGCTGATCTTTCAGAATACGAACCCTATCTAGTACTTCCTTTGATGATAATGTATTTGTTTATATTATGCTAGCTGAACTCTGGTCATTTTAGTTTCATTTAATTAATCTGATTTGCTAAGGACAATATTTTGCTACATAGTGACCTTTTGCTTAAAACCTTTGTACTTCTATCTGTTCATTTTGGTTAAGTTATCACAGATATTTCACATTTATGTGCATTGAAATTAGTTGGTTAAACGTGGGTCTTCTCTCTTTATTCATGGTATAAATGGGTTTTTTAGTTATTTTTGAATGTCTATATTTCTTTTACTGGATCCTAATAAGACATGGTAACAGCTTGCATCAAGGGTTAGTAAGTCACATGGGTGTCTATTTTGGCTGGCCAATTGTGCAGTTTGTGCTGTGGTACTTAATGTTTCTGTCAATGCAGTGCTTGAATCTTATGGGGTGGCATGAAAATGCTATGCAACATGCCACATGTGATTTTGGTGTGAGCATGTCATATGGGACTTCTATCTTTGATTTGTATAATATCAAGTATGTGATGCATTCATTTCACTATTTAAGCAGGAAGGAGCGTCTGAAGAAGATATACACCAACTTTCAAAGTACAAATTTCATAAGGTTGGAGATCCTGAAAAACTTGAGATGTCCAGACCTTTTGGTGGAATCATGATAGAGTGTGGCAGTGATCCACCCGTGGAGCACACTCTTTCAGCTGAGGATGCTGTAAGCTTTTCAGTTTGACTTCTCTCTAAGCTTAGTTCTTGTTTTTCTCTTTAGGCTTTAGTTTGTGTTTAATATTATTTTCCTTTTATGGATCATTACATGTCACTGTTGTCATGTGTGGTATGATCATTAGAGAGATACCCAGGAACAGTAAGCAAGAAAAGTTTCTCTAATTCACTTAAAGGCATAATTGGAGTTGTAAGTGCCAAATGATGGCCTCCTGGTGGAGATCTGTCAAATATATTGATAATCCATTTATCAAACAAAGTCCACTACCTGGTTTTATACTTATTAGTCTAAATTTAAAGATCTTGAACATCGTTTGGTCCATATCTAATCTTAAACATCATTTGGTCCATATATAAAGATCGCTTTTATGTTCCCTTGTTTTTCTAAAGCACTGTGTATCCCTATTCCCTCCTGTCAAGGCTTTGAAGAAAATCAGTTTTATATCTAATTTTCATGTTGATTTGGTTTTTCTTACTTTTTGAGGTTTTCTTCTTTGGTTGTAAGTTAATTTGTTTTAAATTAATTCTTCTTCTACCATTACTCCCGTGGCAGTCTAACTCTTTTCATGAAACAATTGTGTCTTTCACCACTTGACCAGAGCATTATACTTTTTCTTTCGAATGCAAAGTGGGCTTCTAGATGATGGCTTTCTGGTCACAAGTAATTGACACTTTAATGAAAACGTGCTTAGCCTTTATAAAGATTCCACGAGTTCTCCATGGCTAAGATGGTAATCTGCTTAATGCATTTTATAGAAAACAATCAACATAAGATCTTCCAGTGTAATGTTTGATGAAGTCATATCAGTATGCACAAGTCTAATTGTGCTTGAGCTATCTAATTTTTCATGAGTAAACTTTCACTGGGCGACAGGAAAAGATCATTTAAAAAGTTGCAAGGTGATAGGGAGCTTGATTTTTACTAAACAGGCAGAGCAATTTTTTCCAGAAGACCTAGCTCTCTCAGTGTAATTCAATGAATACGAACGTCACCACCCATTCAATGTAGATGCTTAGAATAAGATGCTAGTATAGATGCTTTAACCAAGATACGTTTTGTTTCATTTTGCTGTGCAACATTAGATCTTTCCAGCATCAGGCAGCTATTGGAAATTTTATGAGAATCTCATGTTTTTTACAATCTTCAGCTCAGGACAAATGTCACTTTGACTCAAGTGCCTATCTCCAAATCAATGTCATTTTTAAGCAGATTCTAGCCTTCCCAAAGCTAACTAGATATCAAAGTGGCATGAAAAAGGTTCATTTTTGTGGGACTGAGCATATTGACAAATGAATCAACTTATGGCTAAATATCAGACAGAGACCTGTTTGTTTGTAATCTGTTTTTTTTATTGCTAAATGTTAACAGGGTTATTCCTGTTTGTTGATCTGATAGCTTGGCGAACCTAGCATTTTATTGTCCTTTATCTCCTTCCATGAACTCGATGCAACAAAATCTATTTTACTTACAATCTTATGACTTCCGTACCTGCAGGAATGCTGCATTTGCCTGTCTCCTTATGACGATGGTGTGGAGCTGCGTGAACTGCCATGCGGTCACCATTTCCATTGCAGTTGCATAGATAAATGGCTGCGTATAAATGCTACGTGTCCACTCTGCAAGTTCAACATATTAAAAAACAACCACCACGGAACGGAGGAGGTGTAGACCCTCTGTCCACCTAAAAGATGTGATTATTGTGTGTAAAGAGATGATTGTGTGTAAAGAGATGACGTGAGCTAACTTTTCCTGCTGCTGCTGTGCCTCATGGACTATGGTAATTTGTGGCCTATGTTCATGGATAATCTTTAGCATACAAAAAATTGTTGTGCAACATGAAAATGTTGTTCATAAGCCTGATGCTCCTGATGGGCTCAGGACATGTTGCTCTATTATCTGTCCTCTTCACATAAGAGTTCACATCCTCTATCTATATAATTTATTCAGACACATGATCTGCACTCATCATGCTTTGAGATGGCTAACCTTTTGAAGTTTGATGTGGGAACCCTTCGGTGAGTGGGATCTCTGCCCACATTGTGCCGTTTCACTAGACACATTTATGCTACGTATATACTTCAATGGTTCATACTTCCTGTAGGCCTCAGATTTATCAGGCTTGAGATGTGCAAGAACGAACGATGCTCGATTTGATTCAATCAATCCATGGATTGAGTTTTCTTCGTGTGGTGCAGCATAAAGTCTGCGTTTAATAAAAATATTTCGTTTGTGACGGGTTAAGATGAGGTCTTCGACCGCATGAGCCACTTTGATGGGCTAATGACTCGGGATTTGTTGGGTACGGCCTTGATTAGGAGAACCAAATCGGGTCCAAGTTCACGGCACTATTTATTCTGCTCCAGTCCGGTTCATTTCCACACAATCACCCTCCGAAGTCCAAGAATTCGTTTCATCTTTTTGCGGTTTCCCCAGGGGCCCAAAGCATTTCTTCGAGCATGTTGTCTTCCCCGCGCGATCTCATATCCGCAGATGGGATCCTTTCTTCTTCTGCAGCGGCATTATCGACGTAGCTCATCTCCTGCCTCCTCTTATGGATCTCCATCGAGCTCCGGGACTCGGTTGGCGCCGACTTGGGTGCTATCCGCACCGACTTCGTTCTTGAATGCTTTCAGCCCGGTACCTTTCGGCTGTGCTTTTGTTTTCTTGATTCCTTGACGTCGCGGCTTTCGTTTTGGTTCTTGATCTCCCTTTTGGTGTGCTCTCATTTTGAGGCTGCTGCTTTCGCTTTTGTTCTTGAAGCGCCTCTTGGAATGGCTTTCATCTAAAGATTCTGATACCTCGGGAGTCCCTTCGAAGGGTTGGATTATTGGACTGCGGGGATGATGTTCGGCTGTCGTCGACTCGGATATAATCTACGCTGACGATGTTCTTGAACACCTAGAGTCCGGTAAACCCCTTCAGATGAAGTTCTGTTTTCTTGATTCTTTTATGTTGCTGCTTTGGTTTTGGTTCTTGAGTTCCCTCTGGTGTACTCTAACGTGAAGACATTGACCCTTCGGAAGGTACTTCGAAGGGTTCGTAATACCATGATCATTCATGGAGATTTTGGTTCGGTGCTTCGACGAGTTTGATTACCCGATCATGATAAGGTTGTCGGTCTTTTGCTTTCTTTTTATACGATAATGATTTCACATCACTTATTGGCACAAATGGATGATGCGATAAACATTTGTTATATATCACACGATGCCTGGCCAAGAACTTTTGTCCTGCGATTCAGAACACGATAATTGGGTACGTTATAGGTTTGATTTCCCATTCGATCTTCACCTTGATGACCATTCACTCATGCTTCAGGCTATGGGTCTCTGTTCTATCATTGTCCCAATTATGTATCATTTGGTTGTTCTCTTGTTCTTGTAATTGATGGTCAATTGACCAAACAGTCGGGGCATCAGGGAAAGCAGCAAAGTGTAAGTTGCGTGCATGGAAGACCAAAATTATGGTGCTTGTAAAAGATACTGCCTTTGAGGAACATGCATAGTAAGAAAAGATTGGCTTGTGCAATTGCTTCACTACGAGTATTAGAATGATACTATAGTTAATACCCCACAGGTAATGCTGACATTCTTTAGTGCTTCTTGTACTGATATCACATAGGCACAGTATGTATGGCATGCATTAATGGACCATTCTGATATGTCTATTATTACGATACTGTTTATCTGACTGGTGATTTTGTTGATATGATGCATGTATCTTCCCTTGGTTTGTTGTTTTATCTACAGGTGAGACTTCATGTTGAATGTTAAACTATATGTTATCTTTATCATTTGTCATCATTAAGCATTTATTTTAGTCTCTCAAGACCTGAATTTTTTGGTTCTTGTGTGCTTATTGCATCTGATGTTAAGATCAAAACATCTAGTAATTATCCATAATCTTCAGCAGAGCAACATATTGCTGATGTATTGGTAGAGGATCGGCGATGTGCTGATTTGGACATATTGTTAATGTCGCTGCAGTAAGTTTACTTTCTCAAACAGTGAAAGCTCTTTAGCTTCACTCACCATGAATACATGTCCATATATATCTACAGGTGAGACTTCATGTTGAATTTTAAACTATATGTTGTCTTTATCATTTATCATCATGAAGCATTTATTTTAGTCTCTCAAGACCTGAATTTTTTGTATTGTTCTAATTACACATGGCACCTGAGGTTATGATGAAAACATCTAGTAATTATCCATAATCTTTAGCAGAGCAACATATTGCTAATGTATTGGTAGAGGATCAGCGACGTCCTGATTTGGACATATTGCTGATGTAGCTGCAGTAAGTTTACTTCCGTAAAGAGTGAAAGCTTTTTTACCTTTACTCATCATGAATACACGAACATATACATCGTCATTTATCTTTGGTTTACACAGTAAATGGTATGCATCATAATTTGGCTTCTGTAATTTTTTGCAGCATTATTGTTCTATTCTTACCTGTAGATGGTGAACCTATTTCTTTGTTGTTGTATTGAACTGATTGTTAGTTTTTGGAAAGTTCGAAGTTTTGTCCGATCACAATATGCAATGAGCAGTTTGTGAGGTGATTCTTCAATTTTTTTAAATTTTCTTGATAATCTCTCTTTAAGCTTACCAAACTACACCTCCTTATTCTTAACCTGCTTCACTCAAACACAAACATTTTGCATAATTCTGGAGGTAAGTAGAGATCTACCAAGATAAGTAGAATAAAAAAAAGTAGGCAGGAACTTAACACAGACGAGATCAGTCCACCAGCGAAAGATTGTTAACGTAATTTGTTTTCAGTTGGAATTGAGATATCTTTATTTGCAAAGTGGGCAGTGGTGGTTGTTTCTTTTACTGTAAAGATCTGCTGGTTGTTTGATAGGTACCCTTTAACTGTTTTGGGAGAGGTTTCAGTTCATTTTTTGTCTGTCTTCCATGAGATAATTAACTGTCTTCCATCTTTTGTGCACTACTACCTACAATTATTGGTTCAAAAAGTATGTGACTCCTGCTTTCCTGCACATTTTGCAAAGGATTTGTTTGCAGCTTATTAAAATTCATCTTGATATTTCATTAAGATGAATTGAGACAGAAGATGAACTTGATGGTAGGCTTGGTAATTGAACCAAGCAGTTCATGATCCTGTTAAGAGCTCGATCAAGACCAGGAAAGCCCAACTAAGTGGCTGAACTTAAAATTAGCTGAGATTGATCAGGATTCGCTTGAACAGATTCAGAGACATACATATATGTTTGTATGTGTAATAGTGATGCGTGGTAAATATTGAAGTGCTCCCGAAATCTGATATTGCTCAGCCATGAGGGCAAGGCTGATTTGAAGTGGACGGGTCTATTAGGACCCTAGCTAAGTCGGGTCCATCCATTCATGATTAAATCGAGTCGAGTCATGTTAGTATGTCAAGGCGGAGTCAGTTATGAGACGGGTGAGCCCAATCGAGTCAGTTATGAGTTGGTTGGAGTTGGTTTTTATCTTCGGTTAGGATGCAGTCCGTTATTATTTTCAGTTAGGAGTCTATCAAGAGTCAAAGATTAGTGAGACTCTTGGTAAAGCCTTATAAATAAGGTTGTAAACCTTTTTCGAGGAATCAAGCAATAAATGAAGAATCTTAGTTTTAGCCAATAGGCAGAAACCCTAGGAGGCATATCCTCTCGAAGTGATCTAAGAGGCAGATCCCCTCGAAGTGATCTAGGAGGCCCGATTCCTTCGAAGAGATCGTTTATCCCTTTTTTCACCATATTCCTCCATGATAGAGCCCTAGGGGCCTACCACTTAGTTTTTAGTAAGAGACCTTAAGATCTTACTCACCAATTCAAGATTAGTGTATTTTTTATCGTGAGATTTTACAATAACATTTGTAAAAAGAGTATACATGTCACATTCACTTGGTTTCATTTTAAATAATTTATAACTATGAACCAAAAGATTAATTTTGAATTTTTTTTACTCTACTTGTGTCTTTGTGAGTGATTTCAAGTGTGTGTCCTATATCATATATAGTGCCACAGGTAGAAACTCAATTAAACTCATTCTTATCTAAAGCATAAAATAAAATATTCATAGCTTTAGCATTTAAAGAAAATATTTTTTCTAAAATCATTTCATTCACCTGTGAGTTCAAAAGTTTTTTTAAAATTAAACTCGATAATATTCCATAAATAAAAATTCATAGAAAGCAAGAAAATTCTCATTCATATTTTTCATTAAGTGTCATATATCTCATTTAACATGCGAGGACGTATGATAAAGTATCCCTCTTGATTGTTTTAAAACATTACTTATTATCTCTTTGATGTTAATTGAAATGAGATAATCTTACTCTAGTATCAATTATTAGGATTTTAATAGCACCAAGAGGGGGGGTGAATTAGTGCAATAGTATTTTGAATTAATTGTAAAACTTGATCGATAAATCAACATATTTCAGAAACTTGATTGTTCAAGTTAAAGTTGCAAGTAAAGTGAATAAAATTAAGTCACAAGTAAATAAGTAAGTAAAGAGAGACAAACCAATTTATAGTGGTTTGATCTTTTCGACCTACGTCCACTTCTAATTCTTCTTTCCTTGAGACTATAAGCTTTTACTATCGATCTTTTTTTTTTAATGAGCGAAGATCAACTATCTTTTTTAAACGCTCTCCTTTTTTAGGGCTTAGGAGTAACATTCACACTTTTGTTATACACAAGAGGAGGAAAAAGTTTAAACTATGCTCAAAATAAAAACTTACAATACTTCACTAACTCAAAAATGAATATCACATCAACTAAGCCTAAGTGGGATATTTATATGCCCCAAAAGGCTTCAAGAATAGAGCTAAAAATTTAAATCCTCAAAAATTTTAGAATATAAGCGATGCTAATGTTGACAATGGGCGATACTACCGTTATAACTTTTGTTGTCGTAAATTTGGACTCTGACGACACTGCTATTATAAAATTTGAATTTTGGATGAACTAACACCTAGGCGATACTACTGGGCCATAGGTAGTACCACTGCCAAAAAAGTTTGCTACGATCTTAATGGCATTGAAAGGGGAGTGAACTAGTGCAATAATATTTTTAATTAATTTTAAAATTTAATTAATAAATCAATGCATTTTAAAAACTCGATTAATCAAGCTAAAGTTGCTAATATAGAGAATACAAGTAAAGAGAGGTAAACCAATTGATAATAGTTTGGTCTTCCCGATCTACGTCCACTCTTGATTTCTTTTCCCTTAAGGTCATCGACTTTCACTATTGATCTTCTTTCTAATGAGTAAAAATCAATTACCATTGTTGTAACTTTTTACTTTTTCAGATTGAGGGGATCACTTTTACATTCTTCTTTTACACAAGGTCTCTCATACCCTACAACTTAAAATTATAACAAACTCAAGAGGAAGAGACTCAAACTATGCTCAAAATAAGAATTTACAATACTTTTTTTCTTAAGAATAGATGCTCCATCAACCAAGCCTGAGTATGATATTTATATGCTCTTAGAGGCTTCAAGAATGGAGTCAAAAATTCAAATCCTAAAAATTTCTAGGTACGAGCGATACTATTACTAACATCGAGTGGTAATATCATCGTAACCAAGTGAAAAATAGATCTTTAGTGGTACTACCACTAGCCTAGGTAGTACTACCATCGGTATAGGTAGTACCATCATTAAAAATATCGAAAAAGCACAAACATTACTTTTTGGCTGACTCAAGTGATACTACCACTTGGACTTGGTGGTATCACTGCCCAGGCCTAGTTTAGGTCACTGATTTAACCTTCTAACAAGCCTAATTCAGCTTTAATTTAACCTGAATAGCTTCCTTGAGACGTTAGCATTGTTTCAGCTTAATACCAACACAAATTGCCTCATAATGACATTGATCAAGACTATGACAAATTAACCATGCATATAATACATTAATGAAGCTTTCGACACGAACATTATTCTGGCATGTCATTGTTCTTTTGACACTTCGTTTGAACCTTTGGTACTTCGTTATTTCCTTCGGCATATCACCTATTTTGTCGACATATCAACTTTCCCTCGATATCTAATCATCTGATGCAATATCTTATCTTTTCAGCATGATGTCCGAACCTATAGCATGAAGTTCGATCTCCAACACGTCGACCAATCCTTCGGATTGGCATCCAAATTTTTGAACGATAATTATTCAATGCAACATCTGACTCTCTTGTTCAATAATTGGCTCTTTGGTAATCCAAATCCATGATCGAAGTATTTCCTACATCACTTATCTCAAAAATATATTTAGTCTAATAAACTCATCAATTAGGTTCATCGTCAAAATTCAAGATTCAACAATCTCTCTCTTTTTTATGATGACAACCAATTGATAATGTGGTTTTGACAAAACTCCTTTATCATTTTAAAATATTATGATAAATTTGAACTCAAATGATCATATATCATTTTAAATGCATATACTAAATTCAAGTCCAAAAATCAATGTTCAAATAAGTTTTAAATTTTAAGTTGTAGTTATAATTATTTCAAGTTTCAATTTTGAACAATTATCAATATGTAATATCAGTCAAAATATAACTATATGTTAGCCACTTACATAAAGTGATAATAATAAAATAATCATAAGATATCAATAACTCTATTTGTTCATGCATGAATCATCATATCTCCCTCTTAGTTAACAAAAAAATATAGTTCTTTCCATTTGTTAACAAAAAAAATCTGAGTTACTACTTCTCCCCATTTGTCATCAGTAAAAAGAATAGAGTGATACCATGGTATCATAATACTACTTCTCCTTTGTATTAATGTTCCAATTATGTAAAAATAAAAATTATTTTGATATCACAATATATAAAGGATCTCAATATTATGTCATCAAAGATAAGTTCAAGTTATGAATATTGAGAGGTCAATTGATGATGGAGTCTTAATAAGACTAACCCTATATATGTCATCTTAAAGTATGATGAACTTAAATTCAAAATAAACTTGAATTCAATGGTAGTCTTGAATTCGAGATATATTCGATCTTGTTGATATTATCATTGCAAGCCCAAATATTCAATCAAGTTTCAAATTTCAAATAAATAGTTAACAAAAGTTAGGCATGAGTTACTACTAATAAAAAGTTATATAAGCATCATAAGTCTCCTTGTTCAACATATAAGCCAAGCATGAATCACTACTTTTTCCGCTTTATCATTAATTACTTCTTCTCCCCTTTTGTCATCAACAAAATAGAGTATATAAGTCATGACTACAAAAGAGTCATACAAAATAAATCAAGTCATGAATACCAAAAGATCTTGATTCATTTAGATAAATCTCCTCCTTAGTCGTTAGTAAAAAGAAATTGATTCATACAAAATAAATTTTAGATCTTGATTCATTTGGATAAATCTCCTCTTTAGTCATTAGCAAAAAAATATCATAGGAGAACAAAATAAATCTCAAGTCTTAAGCATTGTTAAGTTAAGTAAAAGATTATGATTCGTTTAGATAAATCTCTTCTTTAATTAATTAGTAAAAAAAGGATTAAACAAGAATAAATAGCAAATGGTCTTTAATGATGTATTGCGAAGACTCATGAGTCATCTTCAAGAGTGTCATCAATACATTTAGGCTCAATTTAAGATTAAAAAAATAATATTTACATAAATATTTTTTAATGAATAATGAGTTTGAATACCTTTTATATATCTTCAATAATTAGCTCCTTATGATATGCATCTATATACTTTCATTTTTTAGGTAATGTTTCTTTGAAAGTAAATGTATCAACTTCTTTGAGAAGAACTCTCATTCAAATTTAATTTATCAAATTCAAAATCATCATCAAAATTATTTTTCTTAGTTTTAAAAATTTTATCAAAAATAACATGAATGGATTCTTCAATAACTAAGGATCTCTTATTGAAAACTCGATAACTTTAAATATAGGAGAATATCCAAGAAAAACATATTCATTGAATTTTTCATCAAATTTTTCTAAAGCAACCATGTCATTTAAAATAAAATATTTATAACCAAAAATTTTGAAATACAAGATATTTAATCTTTTATTATTAAATAATTCATAAAAAGTTTTAGATAAATAAGGTCTTATAATAACCCTATTTATGAGATAGCATATCATGTTAATAGCTTAGACCTAAAAGTGTTTAGGTAAGCTATGTTTATTAAGCATGGTCTTTGTCATCCCTTCTAAGCTCTTATTTTTTCCTTCAACAACTCT
The DNA here is from genome assembly GCA_029747655.1 of Ensete ventricosum. Lineage (NCBI taxonomy): Eukaryota > Viridiplantae > Streptophyta > Magnoliopsida > Zingiberales > Musaceae > Ensete > Ensete ventricosum. The sequence goes on along the minus strand of JAQQAF010000002.1, from coordinate 11,483,599 downwards.
ATTTTATTATAGATTTCTTGAAGCAAAGAATCTATGGTCATAACCATTCAAATCATAAAATTCTTGAAATTTATGATTTCTAAATTCACCACCATGATCATGAACACTACGAATTAAAGAAATTATAAAACTTTTTTTATTTTTAACTTATTTATAAAATTTGATAATATATTTAAAATTACCATTTTTATGTGGCAAGAAGTATGTTTATGTAAATCTACTATAATTATCAACAATCACAAAAGTATATTTACTATCTCCAAGATTTATGATATCAATAGGTTCAAATAAATTCATATGAATTTGTTGCAATAGTCAAGAGATACTTGATTTTTTAGGTTTAAAGCTACTCCTTACATGCTTTCCTAGTTGGCACACATCACTAATTTAATCTTAACAAATTTAATTTTAGTCATTCCTCTTAAAAGTTCTTTATTTTCAATTTATGAAATTAATTTTATACTAGCATATTCACTTCTTAAGATCGAAAAATAAGTTACATCACGAAAATCATTAAGATCAATAGTATAAATATTATCACTTCTTAAAGTTATCATTAATTTATTCTTATTTGTTATTCCTATGATGCAAGAATGAAATTTAAATTTAATATTATATCTCTTATAACAAAGTTAGCTAATGCTTATTGAGTTATGTTTCAAACCATATATCAAATGCACATCTTTAATTAAAAGATTTGATTTGTTACTAATATTTATAATGCTAATGATTTTTCCTTTATTGTTATCTCCGAAGATAACATATCCTCTATCTCGATTAATGAGCTTTGAAAAGTTTGTAGGATCTTCGATCATATGTCTTCAGCATCCACTATTAGCTCTTATTTGGAAACATAATTATAAGAAAGAGAGAATTATTTTAGGTATCCATTTAACTTTAAGTCATTCATAGTTAGATTTACATTTCTTATCTTTTGGCAATCATTTATGGTTTCTTTAGTAATTCAAACTAATTTATGATTACTATATTTCTTAAGAGAGCATGTATAGGCAAAGTGATCAAATTTTTCGTAAAAATTATATTTAACTTTAGGAGAAATATATAATATTGGTTCTTTTGCAAATCTAATTGACCGTTGATGTGTGGTATTACTTGTGAAACTAATATCTTCCTTTCTAAATCAACAACCTTGTTTAGCAAGAATCATATTAAGTTACTTGTTTTTAATTTTTCTATAATATTTATCATAGTAACATGTTATCATTTTTAAGTGATTCTATTGCATCATTACTGTTCCTTGAAACAACATTCTAGTTTTTATTCATGGCAAGTAAGTAATTCTTTGTATTTTTTAAGTCATGCAATTCTAGTGATTTTTGAATAACTTATTTTTTAGTTCAATGCTAGATTATTCTAAATATTTACATTTAGTATAAGAAGTAGAAGACATGATCCTTATTTTTTAGTTCAATGCTAGATTATTCTAACTTATTTTTTAGTTCAATGCTAGATCATACTTACTTTTTAATGTATCAAATTTATTAGCGAGTGAAACATGATCCTTTTTTAGCAAACTATACTTTTGATCAATCTTTTTGAGTTTATTATAAATCATGAAATGTTTCAAGTAATTCTTCATATGATAAGGAATTTTTGAAAGAATTTATCACCTAATTATCGAAAAGCTATTAAGGCATAATTTGTCACTTCTCCTTGAGTGAGGCTGAGCTTGCTTTATGAGGATCGGGACTGAAAGCACTTGGGTGAGGTTGAGAGCTCGCTCGTTGATAGTCGGGATTGAAAGGCCTTGGGCACGGCTGAGAGCTCGCTTGATGATGGTCGGGACTGAAAACCCTTGGGTGAGGCTGAGAGCTCGCTTGTTGATGGTCGGGACTGAAAGCCCTTGGGCGAGGCTGAGAGCTCGCTTGTTGATGGTCGGGACTAAAAATCCTTCGGCGAGATTAAGAGCTCACTTGTTGATGGTCGGGATTGAAAGCCCTTGGGTAAGGCTGAGAGCTCGCTTGTTGATGGTCGGGACTGAAAGCCCTTGAGCGAGGCTGAGAGCTCGCTCATTGATGGTCGGGACTGAAAGCCCTTGGGCGAGGTTGTGCTCACTTTTTGAGAGTCGGGACTGAAAAAGCCCTTGAGCGAGGCTGAGAGCTCGCTCATTGATGGTCAGGACTGAAAGCCCTTGGGCAATCTTTCGATTGGGAGATTTTCCTCGGGATTGACAGTGATTCGTTCATCGACCGAGATACTTTATGAGATGACGTGTGTCCCCTGCAGTAACTCACCGGGCGTGGGACACGAAGTATCATGATGATCTATCCCACTTTTAGAGGATACGGAGCGCCAACCGATGCGGGAGTGAGGTGTTAATCCTCTCTGGTTCTTTGGTAGTCTCCCTTTATTCTGCTTGCTGACTGCTTCCCCGTCGTTGCTACCGCTTGCTTCCCCGTCGTCACTGTCGATTTCGCCAACGTTCTTGGCCTTCCTCCCCTTTCCTTTCCCCTGGTAGTTTCTCAAACAGGTCAGATGTCTTCCACCTCCTCCCATTCTGAGTCTCGCTCGGTTGAGATGTCGACCCGTAGGTCTAGGGCTTTGAGTCGTCCCTTCGGGGATTCTAGGTCATCCGCCCTTGTCTCTGTGTTCGAGGGTGTGGCTCCGGCCGACCCTGGGACCACATACGCCCTAGTGGCGATAAGGTCCAATTTTGATGTAGACTCAACCGTGATGACTCGTCAGTTGATTGAAGTGAGAAAGAACTATTTTATTCCTCTTGAGTATAAGCTCCATGCGCCCTGCTTGGGGAGCGTCCTTATGACGCATTTTCGAATACTTCAGTCTGTCGACTGATGCTCTCGAGGTGGGTCTGAGGTTCCGGTTGCACCTGTGATGGAGGCGTGCCTCAAAGGGTGGTAGATTTCGCCCTCTCAGATGGCGCCCAACTCGTGGCGCTATCTGGTAGCTTTCCTATGGGAATGCTATGTATGGGTCGGGCATAACAACGACCCGAGATTTGTTCATGGCCTATTTCCACTTAAGCCGGGGACAAGCCAGTTATTATCTCACCACTTGTGTGGGATTCAAAGTAGGGGGAGAGCCTTCCAGCAACAAAGGTTGGAAGTCACGGTTTTTCTTCATCTCTTGTCGTCGGGGCTGGAGCTTACCAACCGAGTGGACTTCTCGGACGGTGAATAACCTAGTCCCGGCTCTTTCAGTCGATGAGACTGAGCTGGTCGAGATCCTCCGGGGGATCCTTTCTACTTCCAAGGGGTGAAGGACATGAATGAGGCCTGGTTGGCCGAGGCGGAGTATGTTTCTTCTATCTGCTCATTGTGTTAAGTGTTTTACTGATCGTACCTTATTGTGTAGAAATTTTTAATCTCGAAAAAATGAAATCTGGTGGCGGGGCGGGCAGCAGATCGGCGACCTCCCTAATAACTAACTGTCCGCTTCTGCGGCGGCTATCGAGTCCTTGGCCGAGAAGCGCCCCAACGTCAACGAGGGATTGAGTATGAGGAAGCGCAGTCAGAGAGAGATTCCCAAGCATTAGGCAGACGCCTCGAGGAGCACCACCAGGGTCCCTTCAGGAAAGGGGAAGGAGCCGGTAGTGATGGAGGAGGCTTCGAAACGAGGTTATACCCTCCGGGAGCTGTGTGAGGTGGAAGATCGAATGGGGGCAGAGAGGTACTTCACCATTGTCATGACGCGGCTGAAGGTCGCCGAGGGTGAAGACCCTCTGATGCCGAGGTGGTCGGCCATCGCTGGGTCCAGCCAGTTTTGGACCAAAGGTCCGCTGTCCAGGAAATACCTGCGTGGGGCTATGCATCCCACCTTGGCGAAGCAGGCGTACGAATGCTCCTCTTAGGAGCTTATGAACAGGGCCAGCAAGTTGGTCGTTTGGATAAGCACCCTTTCTTCCATTCCCTTCATCTTCTTTCTCTCCTTTTGTCTGAGCTTTCTCTTTCCTTCTCTTCGCAGGGGCTTCATTTATTACTGCTCTCATTGACCAGGTGCATGATGCTGGTCGGTTGGTCCGGAGCCAGCATGAGAGAATTCTGGCACTTCGGACCGCCAACAATGAGCTCAAGGGTCGGGCCGACCAGGATTTGGTCGCGGCCGTCGAGTCCCGTGCAAAGGAACTGGAGGGGGACGTCAATAAGTTATGAGGGCAGTTGGAGTCCCTCAAGACCCAACGAAGGAGGCTCGAGGAGGAAGTTGGGATCCTGTGCTCCAGCTTGGATGGGGCTCAGAATGACCGAGCTCGTCTAGAAGAAGATGTGCTATCATTGACCGAGATGGCGGCACTTCTCGAGGCTGAGCTAAAGGGCGAGGGAGCGAAGGCGGTGGCCGCTTATAAGGCATTGATTTGGGCCTCGAGAAGATGGGGCGGGTCAGCTACGAGTTCAGGTACCGGGTGGCGCTCGAGTGGCTGCGGGGGAAACATCCGGAGATAGAGGTGGAGCAAGACTCGTTCGTCGAGTGCCCCAAGGATGCCAACGTCAACATGGACCTCAACCAACCCTTTGATGACAGTTCTCCTTCAGAGAAGTAGACCTTACAATGTCCTGTGTGTCGGGCGTCAAAGCCCCCTTTGTATCGGTCGGTTGACCGCCTTTTGCTTTCTCACCCATCAATAAAATTGCTTTTCAAACTCTGTTATCTAGATTGTGTTAAGATGTCGAGTCTTCAGTCTGTCATCTAGACATAGAACTTTTTCAAGTTCGACACATGCTAAGTCTGAGGGAGTGCCTTCCCTTCTATCGTCGATAGAATGTAAGTCCCGTCTCGGATAACTCGGGTGATGTGGTATGGTCCCTCCCATCTCGGGGCAAGTTTTCCTCAGGTGCATCTAGGGTCGGGGTCAGATCCTCCGGTTGTAGAGTCGGGCAACCGCCCTCTGGTAATGTAAGTTCTTCATATGTGCTTTATCCCTGCGTTCCTCGAGCATGTCGAGATTTTCCCTGAGGCCTGCTTCCAATGCTTCGGTGGTGAAGTTATCGATCCGTAGCGTAGGGAAGATCACCTTGGGAGGGAGGACGGCCTTGGTACCGAAGGGCAGGCTATAGGGTGACTCCCCCGTAGGGGTCTTCGGCGTCGTCCATAGAGCCCATAAGACACTAGGGAGCTCCTCGACCCAGGCTATCAGAGCCCCTGCCACTCGTCTTCTGAGTCCTTCGAGTATGCTTCTGCTGGTTACCTCAGCCAATCCGTTGGCCTAGGGGTGAGCCACCGAACTGAACTTCAATTGAATCCGGTAGTTTTGGCAGAAAGCCTTGAACTTAGGGTTGTTGAACTGCATCCCATTGTTTGTGATTATGATCTTTGGGATGTCGAACCTTGTTATGATGTTTCTCTAGACGAAATTCTCCATCTGCTTCTCGGTGGTTGAGGCCAAGGGCTCAGCCTTAACCCACTTGGTAAAATAGTCCACCCCGACGATCAGGAACTTGTGCTGCCCCGTAGCTTATTGGAACGGGCCGAGGAGGTTCATCCCCCATTGCGCAAAAGTCCAAGAGTAGTGAGTCGAGGAGAGTGGCATGGCTGGTTGGCGAGGAATGCAGGCATGTTTCTGGCACTCCACACTTCTGGACATAGGATTTTGCGTCTACTTGCATGGTCGGCCAATAATACCCGAGGCGGAGTATTTTGAAAGCCAAGGTACGCCCTCCGATATGTTCACCACATATCCCCTCATAGACCTCGGCAAGCACAACATCAGCCTCAGATTTCAATAAGCACCGCAATAGGGGCTGGCTGAAAGCTCTTCTATAAAGGTGCCCATTGATGGTGTCGTACCATGCTTTAGTTCTTTTGATTCGATGGGCGACGACTTCGTCCGTCGGGAGAGTCACGTCTTTCTTGTAGTGTAGCATTTCCTCCCTCCAGTCGGGATGAGCGACCGTGGTTGCCGTTTCAACAGTGGTGACGTCGGTTGGCAGAGGCTGGGAATGGTCAGCAACTCACAGGCTGCGTTAGTGGAGGCCGACCGGACTAGGGAGTCGGCCTAACATTCATGAGGCATGGGATTTGGAAGATTTTGAAGTACTTGGTCATACCTATCAACCGACGGGCCTCAGCGAGATAGGGGGCCATGTTCGATTCTCGAGCCTCGAAGCTCCCGTCGATTTGGCCAACTACCAATTGGGAGGTAGTGAACACCTCTAGGTGTTCAATTTGTAGCTCGGTGGCCAATCATAGTCCGAGCAGCAATGCCTCATATTTTGCTTCATTATTGGTAGTTGAAAATTCCAAGTGCATGACATGTTCCCAGATTTGCCTGTCGGGGTCTCTCAGGACTATCTCGGCCCCTCTCCTAGAGGGATTTGTCGATCCATCGACATGGAGGTTCCATGCAGGCTTCCTTTGGGGGGGCTCTGGGGCAGCCAGCTCCGAGGAGAAATTGGCAATAGCTTGGGCTTTGATTGCCCTCCTCGGGGCATACTCCAGGTCGAATTTGCTGAGCTCTATTGACCACTTGAGCACCCGTCCTGCAATGTCAAATTTAGAGAAATTTTGACGTAGTGGTTGATCAGTGACTACCTTAATGGTGTGGGTTTGGAAGTATGGCCTTAGCTTCCTGGTTGCGAGGACTAGGGCGAGAGCGAGTTTCTCTATCAAAGGGTACTGCTCCTCCGCGCCTTGCAAAATGTGGCTGGAGTAGTAAACAGGTCGTTGGTTGTTCCCGTCGAGCTTTATCAGGATCGAGCTGACAGCTCGCTCCGAGGCGGAGAGGTATAGCTCAAGCTGGTCACTTGGGTTGACCGAGGGCATCCGAGGTAAGGTCGCGAGGTGGGCCTTGAGGTCTTGGAATGATTGCTTGCACTCGAGGCCCCAGCTGAAGTCTTTATTCTGCTTTAACACCAGCAGGATGGGGTAACTTCGGTCGCCAACCTAAGATATGAACCGCCCTATTACTGCCAACCTCCCAACGAGGCGTTGAACTTCCTTGACAGTCTGTGGTGGCTTCATGTCAATGATGGCCCTGATCTTCTCTGGGTTCACATCTATCCCTCATTGGTGAATGATGAAGCCGATGAATTTTCCTAATGCCACGCTAAAGACACATTTGGCGGGGTTGAGCTTCATTTTGAACTTTCTAAGGGTTCGGAATGTCTCAGCCAGGTCCGCGCGGTGTGTCTGTGCTCGCTTGCTTTTTACGATCATATCATCAACATAGGCTTCCATATTTTTGCCCAGTTGGTCCTTGAATAGTTGGTTGACCATTCTCTGGTAAGTAACTCTCACGTTCTTTAGTCCGAACAACATTACTCTATAACAGTAGGTTCCTCGATGTGTGATGAAGGTCGTCTTCTCCTGATCCTGAGGGGCCATTCGGATTTGGTTGTATCTTGAGAATGCGTCCATGAAGGAGAGGAGTTCATACCCGGAGGTGGAGTCTATCAGTTGATCAATCCTTGGCAGTAGATAACAGTTCTTCGGGCAAGCCCGATTAAGGTCGGTGTAATCAACACACATCGCCATTTTTCATTTGCCTTTTTCACCAAAACTACATTAGATAACCAAGTTGGTTACCTAATCTCTATTATGAATCCTGCCTCTAGTAGCCGATCAACTTCTTCTTCAATGACCTTTTACCGGTAGAGGGTGAACTTTCTTGGCTTCTGCTGCACCGGGCAAGCCCCAAGAGCAGTGTTCAATCGGTGCTATGCAATCTGTGGATGTATGCCCAGTAAGTCGCTTATCGACCAGGCGAAGATGTCGGAATGGCGTCGAAGGAAGTCTATGAGCTGGATGCATTGATCTTCAGGTAGAGCCGACCCGACCCACACAGTCCTCTCCGGGCGATCCTTTTCCAGCAGTACTTCCAATATTGGTTCAGTGGGCTTGGGTCGAGTGTTGGGTCTATAAGGTTCTTGGGGGTCGGGAACCAGAGTCTCTTTGCCTTTTTTAGGGATGGTTGTTGCCACTAGGTAGCATCGCCTTGACTCTCGTGGGTCGCTCCTGATCTCTCCCAGCCCCGCACTGGTCGGAGACTTCATGCTGCGGTGGTATGTGGAGACGACCGCCCTTAGTTTGTTGAGGGTTGGCTGCCTGATGATCACGTTGTACGCTGAGGGGAGATCCACCATCATAAAAGGAACCATGAAGGTCTTGGTTCTTGGTTCATCATTGAAAGTTACAGGGAGAGTTGCAACGCCTACTGGAGTTATCACGTCACTGGTAAACCCTATCAAAGTTGAAGTCATGGGGATGAGGTCCCGGTTAGTCATTCCGAGCTTGTGAAAAGCGTCAAGATATAATATGTCGATGGAGCTCCCTGTATCTATCATGATGCGCCTGACGCGAGCATTTGCAATACGGCCCGTGACCACCAGGGTGTCGTCGTGATCTAGGTATTCACTCTCGGATTCGAAGGTGATCCCAGGATCGCTCCGGGGTCGGGGCATCTTCTGAACTTTCGCACGGGCATAGGCTTTCCTTGCCGAGGAGCTAACGCCACCCGCGCCCGGGTCGCCCACTATGATGTCTACCTGCCTCTCCACAGGACCTTTTGGACAGAGGGACGGCTCGTGCGGCTTCATTATGTACCGGTCGAGGTGGCCGCGACGTATGAGGTCCTCGATCTAGTTCTTCAAATCAAAGCACTCCTCGGTATTGTGCCCGTAGTCGTGGTGGAAGCGGCAATAACGTCTGCGGTCCTGGTCCTCGACTCGAGACCTCATCGGGTTAGGAGTTTTGAGGAGTCTCTTCTCTTGGATCTAGAGAAAAATCTCAATCCGAGTGGAGTTGAGCGAGATATTGGGCAGCCAAGGATCGGTCTGCTCGCCTCTCTCCATCCTCCTCCTTGGGAGCTCAGGGGTGGGCCCCGAGATGGCTCAGCCCGGAGGCATTTCTGATCTTCATGTTTCTCCGCCACCAGAATCTCGACGACGACGTACTAGTTGGCCCTCTACAGTATTTCTGGTACAATCGTGGGGGTCACTCCACAAGCAACCAGAAGAGGCGGGAACGCCTAATCCCAATCATGAAAGCCTGGATAACCAACGACGGGTGTGCATCGGGAGTGGCCCTAATTTCGTTTATGAAACAGGTGAGGTACTGGCCGAGGTGCTCTTCCTCCTTCTGCCTCATCCCGAGGAGGGATACGGTGGTTGGCTTTGGCAGTGCGCTAGAGAGGAAGTTGGCCTCAAACTCCCTTGCGAGTTGATCAAAAAAGTGAATGGAGGAGGGTGGCAACCAGTCGTACCATCCTCGGGCGATCCCTCAGAGAATCGTCAAGAAAGCCCGACACATTATGGGGTCTAACGTGCCATACTGAGTCATCTATGCATGGAACGTGGCCATGTGCTCCGTTGGATTGGAGCTGCCATCATACGTCTCCAGCATCGGGAGGCGAAAGTGTGGTGGGATAGGTGCATCTTGAATATCTTGAACGAAGGGAGAGCCACGGAGGGGACTTTCGCCACGCTCGTCCTTCGTCCTTAGGGTCCTATGGACATTGTCGATCCTTTGGTTCACCATGCGTAGTTGCTCCCTTAGAGAAGCAGTGGAATCCGAGGAGAGTGTGTCAGGGTCCGACAAGCTATGGGCTGACGCACTAGGTGCGGGCTTCGGACGCCTGGCTGTGCCGCCTAAGGGGGCCTGATCTGACTCCGGGGAGAAATAGGGCAGATTGTCAATGGAGCGGGTCGTCGGAGGCTGCCCATTTTGTGGCAGCATTACTCTTGTCTGGGGCAGGGAGGCTGCCTGAGGCTGTGAGCTTGCCTGTTTGGTGAGCTGTGAGATATAGGGGATAATTGCTTGAAGCACTCCCGCTATGGCCTGGACCCGATTGGTAAGCCCCTTAAAAGCCTCGGGAGTCACCACCGGGATCCTTGGGTTCGGTGGGGGTGGAGTTAGCCCAGGGTCATTGAGTAAGCTCCAATATCGCCCCAGGGTGTGGGAAGGCATGTTCCCATCTCTGAACGAAGGGAGTGCAAGCGGGAGTCGAATGGTTCCCCCCGAGGTTGGCTGTGTCACGGGAGGGACATCTTCCCTAGGGTTGACAGGCGTTGAGCGCTCTTGCGACATTGGGCCCTCCTTCTAGCGCCAAATGTTGTGGGTTCTCCGTCGTGTCCGGGGAGTCAGCACAACGGGGTTCGGGCCACGAGTGTAAGAGGGGCCCAACGTAGTATAGTCCAAGGATGACATATGCAGATGCTCGGCTCAGGTTGTCACTTCGGTGTGGGTCTTCCTTCTAATCTTGTGGAGCTGTTCCTGCAAGGAAATACCTTCGCACAGGTGGTGGATCCCTAAGGAGGTCCCTCCGACGATTAAGTTAGCATTGTGTCGAAGGGTGAAGTCTGGCGTCTCCCTCTTAGACGCCAGAGCTTCTTCTTTTTGGATTGAAGTAGAGAAAGAGCACCCTTAAGCTACCCTTGGGATGCCCCTTTTATACTTGTATATCGTCAACTGGTCATGTTTCGATCTCATCATACTTTTGGTATTCTCTGTCAACCTGTTTAATGTTGCAAGCACCGCTGGCGACTATTCGTGTTGTCGATTGCGTGTTGCTTCTGCTCTGCTGTCATATGGTCTCCTCGGGTTCTTATGAGATCTGATGGAGACTGTGTGGCATCCAATGCTGCCAAATCTTGGGTTTATCCGCTCGCGTTTGGGACATGTTGCTCGTGTGTATCCAAGGGCGGGGAACTTAGTCCACCGGCCCCGTTCTTCCACGTCGATTTGTCTTGGGTCATGTCGTCCAGTTTGGAAAGGGGACCATTATTATCCCTATCAATTAACATATAAAGCTCTAGCTTGTGTGGTGAACTATCAATCCTCCAAATTTACAGAAGGACTTGTGTGGTGAAGTTGATATGTTACCTCACCAAAGTAAATCCAGTGGATGAAACCGGATTAAGTTAAATATTGACGGTGCTTACAATGTAAACACCCAGAAGGGTGGGATTGGATTTTTATTAAGAAACTCTAGTGGTTTATGTCCATTGGCAGGATGTTGAACGGTGGAGGAGAAGAGCATATTTAACCATGAACTCATGGCTTGCTATTTATGAAAAGAATCAAACAAGCTGTAACAATGGGCATCAAACGGCTCATAGTTGAAACAGGCAATAAAACTTTGATCAAGATATTGGAGGAGGATCCCCCATGGCGACTTATCAATGTCTTTGTTATTATTATGTGAAAATTTCAAGACAAGGGAATAAGTTGACACACTGGTTGGCCACTTCTGCAAAATTATCTAGATCGGACCAATTGTAGTCACCTGATATGTATGTATTGTTGTGCTCGGATGAGCTTGGTCAGAATTATATTAATACTTGTTAAGAGTAATTTAATTTTACTTTTTGGAAAGAAAAAAAAAGTGTATCTGGATTGGGCTCAGTGCTTGTGCCAAAAACAGCTGGATTGGGCTTGCCTTCATTTCAGATTGCCAAAGCCCATGATATAGGTTGGAGGGAGGCCATGAAGCATGGATACAGATTTGTAAAACAATATGATATGATACAGGTAGGCTTATACATAATTTCTGAAAAATGAAAAACAAAGCAGTCAAAGGTAATACATAAATTCTTTCTTTCTTTCTAGTCTAATTTGATGCTGAACTGAAACAAAAGCAACTCATTGATATGCATCTACACAAATCTACAAATAGAAGGACCTTCTCTGTTGCTAAAATTATGCTAATACAATAGAAGAAATCATATGACCAAAGATGCATCTACAAACATCTACACAATCTACAAATAGAAGGAGACCTGCTCTGGTGCTCAAATTATGTTAATACAATGGAAAAAATCATATGACCAAAGAAGCATCTACAAAATTAGACTTTCCATATCTTCACTATGTAACCACAAAGTTCCCAGGCAATGGTTCAATACTGTAGGAATAAAAAGGCCTGACCTTCTCTTATAAAAACATAATGGTAATAATATAGCCAAACTAGGCTCGTGTCTAAGTGGATACCTTCTTTTGCAAGCAAAAGGGACCAAAAGCAGAATCAGTAATGCAACTATAACATACTTTCTGAAAAATCCCCTCATTCATTTTTGGCCCTCTCCACCAACTGTGGAACCATTGTCTGCAGCAGATTATGATGCATAAGTTCATACTAAAATAACAAATAATAAAGAAGAAATAGAAAACTGAATTTGACCGTAAATATCCATCACCTTTACAATTAAGCTATGTTGATGATTCACGTTCCAAAAGACTCACAATTAAATAAATCTTATGATGTTCTCTGGCTCTGGAAAGTGGATTTCTGTCCAAAAGTGAAAACCATACATTCATTTGTTCCATAAACTGTCCCAACTTTGGTTTCATCATCTGCACAGGAAAAAATATGCAGCATTAAAAAATTGACTTGGAGTTTCTAGTCACAGCAATGTTTCAGGTACCACAAATAAGCATGAAGACTTATTTGAGGAAATACAGTGTAATCAAACCAAATGTCTGTATATAAAAGGCAATCCAACCAATAGGCCTCTAGACACTTGCTTTAATCATCTTAACAGATGCATAAGCTTGATTATGGGTGAATAGATCTCTGATAATTTGTGTAATATTAATATCAATGAATTATAAGAAAGAAAAGTTATGAAAAGAGGGATAAGAACTTCTATACAGACCAAGGGTATTCAAGGAGTCAGAACTAGTATTTGCAAAGTATCAAACATGTTGCTGCTACTTTCACAAGAAAGAGAAATTAACGGAATGCAATGGAACAGCATCAAGAGCACTTACACTATCAATACACTGATTCACATCAAATGCATGTGCCATTGGCAAATAGATGCAACAGTGTCAGGTCTAATCAGGTAGAGATCAGATCTGATTACAAAACCACAAGAAAATGGCATATGTCAAGAACATAACAGCAAGTAAGATTTGTTATGAGAAGCCACCAAGTGTAAGTGTATACAAGAAACAGCAAGTTGCAAGTTCTGATGTTATAACAGAGACATAGTGAAGTGCAAAGGAATGAGAGGAGAGACCCAAGGGCAAGCATCCAGCAAAATCAAATTGCCCTTAGCAAGTGAATTGTGGATTATCTCTTCTTGGGTCATGGTCCACAAAATGATTATGTGGCCATTAGTTACCTAATTATTGCACATGATTTGCTAATTGAAATTATTGCAAAAATACTTACACCTCTAGTGGTTTCATACGATAAATTTGATAACTTGATCCATTAAAATAGGTTATGTTAACCAGGAACCATCGTACCACCCAAAATGGTACAAAAAGAGTCTTCTTGTACCACAAAAGGAGTCGATTTCTCAAGATTCTTTCAATTCAGAGCATTTTTCTGTACCAGTGTCTCGATCCTATTCTTCAATTTATTATTTATTTTAACATATTTACGAAACTTTAACAAGAATATCACGCAACAATTTCTTGGAATTTGACTGGAACCATTGAAAGAACAAAGGAAGGTTCTCTATTCATGGACGATTTTTTTTCCTCATTGCAGAAGTTTAGAGATCTAGGGAAACATCAAGAACAAAATCGAAGGTTCCTTGCTGACGAAGATTTTTGGGCTCACCTGCTTGGGTCCACGTCATCTTCCGTCTTTGAATTATTGCAGTCCCCCCCTCCCGCTGCTGCATCTTCTTGGCTGCATCAAAGTCCCATAATCAAGATGAAATAGTCTCTTCTTGGTTGAACCAGACTCTCATGATCAAGATGGAAACCGATAGCCAAAAACAAAGAAACCCCAGAAAAACTGAATCAACGAACAAAAAACAGAATCCAAGAAGCAGACTCGCCAAACCCAATCAAGAACCAAAAGAGAAGGAAGCTAGAAAAAGAATCCGAACGATAAATTAGGGTAAGCAATAACATTATCCTAGCTGCTCACAATATCTCCTCCATCAGCTTGTGCCGGCGATCAGGAGTGTCGTCGGCCTCCGGAAAGCGACGTTGCTGAGCCTCCAGTTTCTCCGAGGAGATGCCGTTCAAGGATCGAACGGGACGGAAATGAATCAAATCTTGGTAACCCGAGAGAGGTCAAGAGGACTGAGGAAAGCGAAAGAGGGTAAAAAGAAGAGAACTCCGAACACAGCTGAGAGAGAGAGAAAGAGAGAGGGAGGAGGGAAAGAAGGGTGGAGCCCTTTTAAATGGACTGCGGACCAACGAACTTTGGGTTTCTGTGACGGGCATCAGCGTTCTTGGGCGCAACAAAACTCGCTTAGTGCTCACGTGACGTGGGAATGTGGCTGATACCAGACGATTCCAGACCCAAAACCAAATGCCCCGCGTGCTCACTGATATGGTCACCAGCTCCAGCGAAAAGAATCACGTGACAACGGAAAACGAACGGTGAAGATTCGTCCGAAGAACACCCTAACTAAATGTGATATCATAAATTACCGAAGAATGATGAACGTTTCCCTATCATAAACATCAGTGATGTGCTGCAATGTTCGGTTGGAGATTAGCAATGCTTGATTGCGATCCACTGATGACGTGACGCGACGAAACCATGACAATACTCGCTCCTTGATTCTTTATTGGATTTCTTCCAATGCGTCTCTCTTTTCATCTTTATCTTTTACTTTGCTTTTGGGAATCAGGTTTCTCTGTTCGCCGTCGCTCCCTGTCCCACGATGAGGTCCCACATGGACGAGGAAGAAAAAAAAAATCTTTGGGACAGGTGGCATCATACTCCTAGATATTTCCTTTCCCTCTCTCTCTCTCTCCCTCGCAAGAGGCAGGAGGGGGGAAATTAAAAGAGAAGTCGCGCCACCGCCACGCGATACAGTTCCCGAGCGAGCGAGCGAGCGACCGAGAGAGAGAGCTTCAATCTCTGGCGTCCGATCTATGGACCTCAAGGAGATGGTGGACGGCTGCGGCGGGCCCTGGACGGAAGAGCGCCACTCCGCCTTCCTCAACTGGGTAGAGGAGTCCTTCGTCCGCCGGGTGCTCGCCGCCCGCGGCAACCACCCTGGGCCCCACCTCGACCTCGACGTCGAGCTCGGGACCTCCGGTTGGCTCCCGCCGCCGCTCCCGCTCGACCGCTTCCTCCCCGATAGCGCCACCGAGTCCAACCGCAACCCTGGGAGGTCCACCAGGCCGGCCCGGACACGGCGATCGGCGACGACGGCCGCGGAGGCGGAGGAGCCAGGTAGGGTTTCTGACCATTCTCATCGTTGCCGCGGGCACACGTCTGCCTGTTCTTCGCTTCCGTGCTTGCGATATGGTGATCGGAGGTGTTGCGATCGCGTCATTTTCCCGGTGGGCATGGCCGCCGGTCGATAAGCGTCTCTACGGAGGTTGGTCGGTGTCGATGAA
Source organism: Ensete ventricosum (assembly GCA_029747655.1). Lineage (NCBI taxonomy): Eukaryota > Viridiplantae > Streptophyta > Magnoliopsida > Zingiberales > Musaceae > Ensete > Ensete ventricosum. Next base: position 11,468,368 of record JAQQAF010000002.1, on the reverse strand, counting down.
ATGACGAAATTACCCTTAGATATTTTCGACGTTGCTGTGATGCCTGGCCTTTATTGGAAAGGTTTGTTGAGGATGGAGTTTGTTGGGATAAGTCGCATATTTTGCTGCTCCTGCCCGTTACGGTCGTTGCACTAGCCTGTTTGGTAACTGCACCGTATAGCGCAAGAAATAGAAGCATGAGGACTCTTTAATTTATTAAAAATTATTTTTAACTCATTTAATATTATTTAAATTGGTCGTGGGTGATCGTTCTTCGTTTTTTCTTTCTTTTTATCCTTCTTTCTTCCTCCTCAGAAGAAGAGGAGTCAGTCGTGACGAGTCGTCACAGGAAAAGGAAGCCGCAACCGCTTCTCTCACAACACAAGTGCCTGAAGGATCAGGTTAGGATTTCCCTTTTGTTTCAGTCTATATTATTTGTTTTCATGAGTAATATCATTTTTATCATCCGTTAGTTTTCCATTATGTTGTTACTTTCTTCATTATATATATATATATAAAGAAAATTTTGTCCTTGGTACTTTTCTTTGCATAGAAACAATAAGAGTGAAAACATAAACCATTAAATTGAGAAGGACAAAATAGTAGTTCTATTTTTCCAAATGCCAGGTGAGTAGATGGAGATGGATTTAGAAATTGAGGAATTGTTTTTGCCTTTCTTTTTATTAGCCTTACATTTCTATGGACGAGTTACATACGGAAAACAGATAGTCGAGGCATAGATTAGTGAAACTCGTTGTAACAACGACACAACGCTTTCATGCATTAATATGCTGTTGTATAAATCGATTTAGGCACATGCATTAATTACAGCGTTCTGATATCATGTGCATGATGGCCGGTATCTTAAGCAGTCTCAAGTTCTTTCTTGGTCCGGCAACACATTAGCTTGGTGTGAGGTACAATCCCGTGCACCAACTGAGAAGGGAAGAAAGGGAAGCAGAGGCAGGAGTAGAAATCAAATGCCGTAAAACCAGCGAAATCAAATGCCGTAAAACCAGCTTCGCTGGTGGCACAAAATGATAAAAACACTGCATGAAAGTGCTCGATGGAGATCTCTGTCCACGGGTTTTATGCCCACTATATTGGTCTGCGACTGTGGATTTCTCGTACGGAACCGTGGTTGTCTCGGGTTGACCATTAGGATGGCCCTCACGGCTTACGGTGGGTTTCCCGTTTAGGAAGGGTTTTAAGCTTGTGAAGCCTGGGATGTGTAATCTCGAAACTCTCGTCTTCGACCCAATGATGTACTCCGGCCTTACTGGAACCCTGTCGTTTGTGGAGACACTGGCAGAAAGGAACGACTTTCGAGAGGACCTAAGTCTGTCGACCGAAGGTGATTAGGTAGGTAGCTACGCATAAAGCAGATTGTAGCTGTGTTGATAACACTGCAAGAACTGGGCAGATTTGAAGTAACCTGCTAGTTTCAACGCTGCTTTCAAATGGTTCATGCCACGCCTGTCCATGATGCGATGCACGTATGGCAGAGAACCGGTGGGTCGGGGTGGTACGCTACCGCAAGTGCGTTTTGTCGGTAGGTGACGGAGTGAGTCTTTTCTTTTTCTTTTTTCTTTTTTGTGGACACGAGGCATCGAACCCTCGAAGATATTAAGCTTCGTTACAAGTTTTTAATAAATACCGCCAATATTGGTTTTCAATTCGAAGGAAAAAAAGATGAATTGTGTTAGGTAATTCACAGTCAGCATAAAACTATATCAAAAATTATGAGTGTGAAATTGAATTCACCTGAAAAATTTTAGGTCCAGGCTTTCGTGTCTTGATGCACGTACATTGGTATGGGGCACAAAATTACTATTATACCCTTTCTTTCTTCCTAGTTCTAGATTATACAAGCTTATAAAAGATGTGGATAATCTTGAAACGTCCAAAACGAAGACTTGTCGATATCTGCAGATATTAGAACATCTCCGGGGTCATGGTCGTAGTCACCTTGACAAGCCTTCTCAGGCTTCGCATCATCTAATTTGATTAAGGAATGCGTCGATTGCCGTGCATGCTTTAAGAGACTTGGAGTCTCAAATAGTTGGCACATGGATAATATGAGGTATATGGACCTAACTATGAGTCGATCTAAAACACATTATTTTTTTTCTCTTTTTCCCCATAAAATAAAATTGTCCAAATTAAAACGTTGCGAGGTGCAATGGTGCGAAGGACAATGTTATTCGGTGTTATCCAGCAACGAGGAAATATGTGATGTGAGGTCACATCACAATTTACCCGTGGCCATGTCGGGACCTGTATTGTTTGATGATAAAAGGGTTTGTCTTGTAGCATCGACCCAACCAGGGGACAGTAGGATGCAGAGTGCAAGATCCAAATTGGTGGAAAACCTCTAATTCAGTAAATTTCTAAATTTTGGTTTTTTAATTAAATTCAAATTCTCCTCTAAATTTTATCATCCAGATGTAACATTTAGATCTTACCCTATAGAATTTAGAACCTAAATTAACAAAGATGTTGTATGACTTAAACCAGTCATCCCAAAATTTCATACTTGAAATTTGTGATGGGATAAAACAAAAGGGAACCTTGTATATGAACAAATACTAGCCAGTCGTAACACACAGCAGAATTAAAAAAAATCATAATCAAATAAAATACTAAGATTTATGTAAAAAATCACTCCAACTCGAAGGGTAAAAACTACAGGACAAACCAGAGAAAATCCATAATAAAAATAACAAATTTACAAATCTTAGAGCCTCTTGCCTAAAACCCAAGCAACAATCACAAGAGAATGACAGAGATACAAAGATTATGTCACTATGCACAATATCCAAAATCTTTCCAAGTGATCACAGTAAAAATCCACTGAAAATCTGATCTAACTTGATGTGAGAATATTGCTTGGATGATTGATAACGGCCTTTTTGTTATCCTTGTCTTCTTCTCTTTTCTCCTGCTCTTGTTTTTCTGCCTTCAACGATCATTGCTCTTCTCCCTTTTTCTCAACCACGTTTATAATTGTCGTTGTCCTTTTTTTTAACCCTAGCCACTAAAAATTTAAGTTAAAAGGGTTAGGGTTTAGGTTAAAAAAAAAAGTTAGGGCTATGAGCTTTATCAAACCCCACTATGAACTGAACAATGAGCTATCTGCCCAATAATTTGAGCTTCTAGATGCAAACTCCAAATATCTTCAACTCCTATATGTGTAAGACTTGTTGTCATACAAAATATAATGGAACAGATGCAAAATATAATGTTTACTTTAAATTTGTAGAAACCCCATAATGCAAGTCCATGGAGAAAAAAAAAGGGAGAGAAATCACCTCTTCTCGATCTGAGTGTTTAAAGTCGGGCCTCTCCCCACCTTGCACATTGTCAACATCAGTTTCAGGCCCATGTTTCTTCGAGTTATTTGGAGCGGAATCCATGGAGAACGTGGATCAGGTTTAGCTAATGTTGTGGTCTATGGGAGTTGGCACCCAACATGTTATATGCCCGCTGCTGCTTGTAAGAAACACTTTTCTCGGACATTTGATGGATCATCCCAGAGATTGGCTCACTGAATGAAGCATATAAACCGACATATATGTGCATTATTGTTTGTTTTTGTCATTATGATTGTTTTACTATTACTTTTATGGGCGCTATTCTATATTTTTCTGGTTCACTTCAATTTTGGTTATTCATATACTTTGGTTAGTTTAGTATATGAAATTGAACTTGTTTTTTAAAGTTATCATGCATACCTACTTCCCTGACTTTGTTGCACAGATTGGAAGCGCAAAGCCAGATGGGATTACTTCACACAAAATGAAAGCGGGAGAAGCAGGAGCTTCCGAGATTGCTCAGCGAGACACCAACACCACACTGAGCAAGAAAGGAAGTGCAAGCAATCGATCTGTTGGTGCTGTTTAACTTTCTTTGTTCTTTGTTTGTTCTTTTGTTCTTTTTCCTAGTTCGAGTTTTGTAGTAGTGGTAAGCATCATCCTCTTTTCTTTGAGTTCGCAATTGCAGGATATAATTAGTATCTCTTAATTCTCTAATCGCAGTTGCGAATCTGATGATAGCGGGTTCAGCCAAGAGAAAAAAGTCAGGGCAGTGTGTTATTGTCCAAGAGAAATGGACAATAAACATTCGTATCATCTCTCTAGTATTAAATGATTTAAGTGTTCCAAATAATTCTCATAGAATTCATGTACTAAAAGGACAACTACAGGATCATGTTTGGGTATCAATTTCTCTCATTCGAAGTTAGCTATATACATGGATCTGTGTTAAATACAATTAGAGGATTTCCAATTTTAATTTCAACAGATTAGAAGAACATGATTTTTTTTTTTTAAAAGAAGAAGTTGATTTGCCGTTATGTTATACAATAATAAAAAAAAATATCAGGGAAATTAATTAAAACCTAATATGGATACCAATTTTTATAATCGAACTCATTCTAACCCAACCAAAAAGCCTAATTTGAATAGATCGGGTACCAGAAAGGTTTATATGTTTGGATCCAAAGCATCAAATTGGGTTTGTGCAAGTCCACATCACCTACAAATGTTTTCCGAGGCATTTCAATCAGTGGGTCAGCCACACCAAAATGATATCTTTTATCAAGAGCCTAATCACTGTGTTATTTCGGCAAGCCTAACGAGCATGACAGCAGCTCGGAAGGTCGAACGCAACCACCGAATGATGGATAAGAATTGGATGTTCTTTTCTCATGGAGTACATATCCATTAATAGACTGTTAAAATAATGATTTCACGGTATCAAAAATTATAGGTTATTCATCTAATTTAAAGGCGATGTGACACTGTGACTAAGCACTAATTCCTCGTGTTTAGCTCCTCCACTCAGGATATGGTGGAGTCGTTCCAGATATCTCCCTCGCGACCAATTGCGTCGGTGCCTTTTTGGCTACCCCAGTTTACCGATCTCATGGCTCAACTTCCATCTATGCCACCTCAACTGATAGCGCTAAAAAGAGGTCGATGATCGGTATCGTACGTCTCACGTGTATTAGTGTGACTCGACGCTGGACGACCTTACGAGTCGGTCGCGTCCTCTCCCTGCGCCTCCATCATGCCTATTCCTTGTTCTACCGTCGCATCCACAGATTCGACTGTTGGAAAAAAGTTTAATAATAATACATACATACATATCGCATCCACAGATAAAACTGTTGGAAAAAAGTTTAATAATAATAGTACGAATCATATCTTATAAATTCAAATTTTTTTGAGAATATTTTTATCTGATTATTAAATTATCGATAACATACTTAATATCCTATAATAATTATGACACATATTAATATAAAAATATATATGTTAAATCCATCACAGTATTTTGGGTTGATCATTATATTAGTTTTCTAATTACATAATTTTCTTTTGAAATACTTAGATTTTCGGGTGAATAGAATGTTATTTTCTTTGTTTTTGTAATTAGGGACAATAACCTTTTTTTATAGTCATAATCATAAGTTATGACTCATGATGTTTCATATTTCGAACGTGTCACGTCACCAAGTTCGAAATATGATTGATAATATCCACATAATTAATTTTCATGATAAATATCCCCCTTAGCTAAATATTTTTTTATTAATTAGATCACTTTAATTTTGGCTAACCAAATAATGTCACACATTTGATTATACATGTATGACCCATTAAAATTCTAAGAGTGTGACCCTTAAAATTCTAATAATCTCCCACTAGGTCGCAAATGTATTCTTATAAATGTGTTATACTTTATGAGCTCAAAACTGTTGTCATTATTAAACAGGATATACAATACAATCTCGTCCATTGGTCATATTAGTATATGACCAAAGCAATTTTCGTTATATCAATCATAACTAAACCTATCAATGATCACTAATATAAATATAACCAAATGACATAGATCAATCATGAAATATGTGGCATGAAAATTACATAGATGTGATCTATACATGTCAATTTTCAATTGGTCTAACTTTTTATTTATGAGATCATTAATAACCAAAATATACAAAGTATAATAAATCGTATCTTTATTTCTGAACAGAAAATCTATAGCATCTGACATAAAATATATAACAAACATATGTCAAACTCTCACTAAACTGAAGTTTCTTCAAGCTCTAATACACCCATGTGAGCAGTATGCTCATGAAATACCATGGGTGGTACACCTTTTGTGAGATGATCTGACAACATAAAGTTTTTCCCTAATGAAAATTTATCCACTTTGTATCTTTTCTTTCACAACTAGGAACTTAATGTCAATATGCTTTGACTTAGTCGAGCTCCTATTGTTGTTGGAGTATAAAACAACTGATTTATTGTCACAATATATCTTTAGTAGTCTTTCAATTCCTTATACTATTTGTAGCCCTGTGACAAAATTCCTTAGTCAAATTTCATGATTTGATGCCTCGAAGCATGATACAAATTCTGCTACCATGGTGGAAGAAGTAATAAGAGATTGCTTGGCATTGCGCCAAGAAATAGCCCCACCAACCAACATATAAACGTAGCCTGAAGTGGATTTCCTACTATCTTGGCATCCAGCAAATTCAAAGTCAGAATACCCAATGATCTCCAAATGGTCTGATCTCCTATATGTGAGCATATGATCTTTTGTTCTCTTTAAATATCTCATAACTCTTTTGGTTACCTTCCAATGATCCATTCCAAGATTGCTTAAATATCTGCTAAGCACCCCAACAATGTACGCTATATCCGGACGCGTACAAACTTGTGCACACATTAGACTCCCTATTGCCGATGCATAGGGGATCTTATGCATTTATTGAGTTTTTAAATTTCCTTTTGGGCATTTATTGAGATTGAACTTATCTCCTTTAGTGACAGGGGTATTTCCTTGTTTGTAATTCTGTATGTTAAACCCTTTAAGTACATTATCGATATAGTTATTTTGTGATAATCCTAAAATACCTCGGGATCTATCATAATGTATATGGATTCCTAATACAAAAGAGGCATCACCAAGATCTTTTATCTCAAAATTTCTTGATAGAAATCTCTTGGTTTCATACAATATGCCTATATCATTTGTGGTAAGTAGAATATCATCGACATACAATATCAAAAAAATAAATTTGCTCCCACTAAACTTGTGATATATATTTACCTCAAAACCAAATGAGAGAATTACTTGATAAAATTTGTGATACCACTGATGGGATGCGTATTTTAGCCCATGGATGGATTTTGTCAATTTATAAATCATTTTCTTTGGGTCTCCTAACATAAAGTTGTCTGGTTGTACCATGTAAATTGTTTCATCAATGTTTCCATTGAAAAATACTGTTTTGGCATCCATCTGATGAAGCTCTAAATCAAAATATGCAACCAGAGCCATAATTGTCCTAAAAGAGTCCTTCATTAAAATCAGAGAGAATGTCTCTTTAAAGTCAATCCCTTCCTTTTGAGTATAACCTTTTGTCACAAGGCACGCCTCATTCCTCTCCACATTACCATTAGAATCTCTTTTGATTTTAAAAATCCATTTACAACCGATGGGTTTCACACCTTCTGGTAATGGGACAAGTTCTCAAGCTTTGTTATCTTGCATGGACTGATACTTTTGATTCATTACTTCAATCCACTTATCTAAATTGAAATCCTCCATGGCTTGACGAAAGTTGATTGGATCTTCTTCCATCATACCACTACTTTCTTCATGTTCGTAGAGAAATACCATATAATCATCTTAAATGGCACTCCTCCTTTCTCTAGTGAATCGTCGCAAAAGTGTTGGCTCTTGTGGCACGGGTTCTTGAGGATGTTGAGTTTGTTCCTTATGTATAATTTCCTCATACTATATGGGAGCTGTAATGACTATCCTTTTGAGATATGAATTTGATACATTAGTAACAACTATATGAATTGGATTAGATTGAACCAACTCTTCCTCAAAGGCACAGTCTTGAAACTTATTTCTCCCTCCAAAGTCAATATCCTTAAAAAATATTACAATACCCATCTCAAAAATACTTCTTGACTTGGGATCATACTTAGAATAACTAATAAAATAACTATTTATTGTTCAGGGTTCCAATTTCTTTTCATTATGCCTATAAGGCTTTGCCTCAGCTGGACAACCCCATGCACGAAAGTATCTTAAACTAGGTTTTCTCCTAGTCTAAAGCTCATAAGGTATTTTTGCAATTGCTTTAATTGGTACTCTATTAAGAATGTAAGCTGCAGTCTTTATTGCTTCTCCCCAGAGTGACTCTAGTAAAGTAGATTGAGAAATCATACTTCTTACCATATCCTTAAGTGTGTGGTTTCATCTTTCAGCTACACCATTCATGTTAGGTGAGTCTGACACTGTATACTGAGGGATAATTCCACACTCTGGGTATAAAGCAAATGGTCCTGGATATTTTTCACCTGAGGCATTATTTATGTCGTAATATTCCCCTCCACAGTCAGATCTAACGCTTTTTATCTTTTTACTGAGTTGATTTTCAACTTCAGCTTTAAATGATTTGAACACATCCAAAGATTGAGACTTTTCATGTATTAGATATAAGTATCCATATCTAGAGTAATCGTCTATTAATGATATAAAATATTGTTGACTATTCCAAGAAGCTGTAGGAAGTGACCCACAAATATCTGTATGTATCAATTCTAAGATGTCTGTAGCTTTATATGCACATGTTTTCTTAGGTTTGGTTTGTTTACCCTTAATGCATTCAACACAAATATCTAAACCTGATAAGTCAATGGGATCAAGAATCCCTTCTAACATAAGTCTTTTAACTATATTTCTAGAGATGTGCCCCAAACGTTTGTGTCATAATATGCCTGAATTTTTAATTTTACATTTAGTACCTCGTAATTCTGCATTCAGGGATTCATGATAGGACGCTATAGTATTAAGCAAATATAGATTGTCATAAGCAATAAGTGAACTAGTACCTGTTACATTTGAATTTAAAGACAAAATAAATTGATTGTTTCCAAATGAACAAAAATAAACATATTTATCCAAATAAGAAACAGAAATTAAATTATGTCTAAATGATAGAACAACAAAAGTGTCTTTTAAATCCAAATAGTGTCCAGTACATAATAACAATCTAAATATGCCTATAGCTTCCACATCTATCGAATTTTCGTCCCCCTCATAAATGCATCTTTCAGCATCATTGGGCCTTCGGTAGCTTAAGCAACCCTATATTGAAACACTGATGTTAGTAATTGTACCAGAGTCTAACCACTAAGTGTTTCTAGATACTGAAGTTAAATTGACTATAGAATAAATCAAATTAAAGAATGTACCCTTTTTAGCATACCAATCATGATATTTGGTACAATCTTTCTTCAAATGCCCATGTTTCTTTCAGAAGATACAAATATCAGCCTTATATTGTTTCTTCTGCGTTGGACCCTTATTAGCTTCATTCTTTTCATATTTGTATTTTCTTTTCTTGCCCTTGTCCTTAGAGGTACTAGCAAAGTTGGCACTTTCAGTCTTTTCTTGCTTTAATCTTTCCTCTTCTTGCACACAATATGAAATGAGCTCATTAAGAGACTATTTGTCCTTTTGGCAATTATAACTTACCGTAAATTGATTGAATTGTACAAGAAGAGATATCATAACCAAATGGACAAGTAAGTCCTCTGATAAGTTAAGCTTTAATATTTTAATTTTTGAAGCAAGATTAGACATCTCCATGATGTACTCTCTTATATTTTCTTTGCTGATATACCTCATGGTAATCAAGTTCTGAAGCAGAATGCTTGTTTCCGCCTTATCATTTTTAAGAAAATAGTTTTATATTTCAGCAAGGAAATCTTTGGCCTTGGTAATCCCTTCGGACACTGCACCCCTAAAGGTTCCTGGAATACCGCGCTTAATAATCATAAGACACATGTGATTAGACCTGTCTCACTTCTCAAATACTCTCCTTTCATCAGGAGAGATTGATTCTGTAAGAGAAACGAGTTAGTCTTTCCTTAGTGCAAGATCCAGAGCCATGCAGCCCAAAACGATCAGAATGCTTTCCTTCCAATCTATAAAATTAGTTCCATTTAGAACCGTACTGAACTGAGTTTAGCAAATATGGTAGCAAGATAACCTAAATAAGAAAACAATAGATAACAACAAATTATGCTCATATTTAAATAATGATATAACCCATCTCAAGATACCAAGTGTAATATTAATATCTTATCTTTGGACTTCAATATTAATTGCTAGTAATAGTCTTGTTGTAATGATCAAACATTGATAATAAGTTATGTCAAATGCTAAACTCATCTTTGGATTGATTTATCATTCACATATAAAACTTATAATTGTCACGCGTTTACCATCACAGGGTGTGTATAAAATCCTACCAGTTATTAACCTTCCTTTCCTTTGGGCTGGGTAATCACCACATGGATATAAATACACACTACATTTAATATTTTTCATGAGAAATATCATATATGAGAGGTCACTTTGGTGACTTCATACATTAAATTACTCAATTTAATATTAAACATCACTAATTGAATTTGAACCATATTAGTCAAATTGATTTAACTTTTATTTATTGATTTAAATATTTAATTTATGTAAACTATATCAACAAATAACTTTATAAAAACCAATATTTTATTTAAACCAATTAGACAAAATCAAAAGGCACCGCAACGAATATTTGTTCCACGTAGGAATCATTTTTAATAAATAATATAGGAGAACATGCTGCAACGAAAAGTTATGTAAATAGTTCATAAAGTCGACGGTTCATAAAAAGAATATGGTTCATAAAACTGTTGTCTTCCCCGACGACGATAGAATCAAATCAAAATAAAACACTACCAAAATATCATTAAGATGCATGAAAAACATGTCTTTGATGTTCAATAATCATTGTAGGATCGCTCTGATACCAATTGTTATAAAAAAGTTTAATAATAACAATATGAATCATATATATCTTATAGATCCAAAACCTTTTGAGAATATTTTCATTTGATTATTAAATTCTAAATAAAATACTTGATATTCTACAACAATTATGAAACATATTAGCATAAAAGTGTACATGTTGAATCTATTGCAGTATTTTGGATTGATCAGTATATTGGCCTTCCAATTATAGAGTTTCCTTTTGGAATCCTTAGATTTCTCTTTGATGGGTGAAGATAATGTTCTTTCATTTTTTTTATAATTGGGGACCATAACCCCTTTTTATAGTCATAATCGTAAGTTATGACTCATAATGTCTCATGATGTTTCAGACTTCGAACTTGTTATGTCACCAAGTTCGAAATATGATTGATGGTATCCACGTATTTAATTTTCATAATAAATATCCCCCTCAACCAAATAACTTTTCATTAATTAGAACACTTTAATTTTGACAAATCAAATAATGACACACATTTTATTATATACATGTGACCCATTAAAATTATAAGGGTGTGACCCTTAAAATTCTAACAAGGACCGCTCTCTTCTCAACCATTAACCAGCTTATTTTACAACTTTATAGTCCATAGTTGCCTAATTAGAGAGCATATGGTTCAAGGATGCACTAGTATCGATGCACTCGATCGGAGTTGTGACAATGTCCAAGGATCTGCGTGACACTTCGACCCAAACGCTAAAGTGGATAGAGTCAAATAATTCCCTAAATTAAGAGCACCACTGTTTTATCATCTTCAATATGAACCATGTTAATGCATGTGATTAGGAATTTAAAGAAAAGTCCAATTCTATCATCCCTCGAGGAAACCCACAGAACTAAACTAAAAGAGGTGTTATATGGTATGATTCTACTATGCAATTTCAATAGAAACCCGCAAAACAGAAAGGTAAGGTGTTGTGGTGATCCTCCAATTTAGAACTTATAATTAGAGTAAAGCAAAAGCTTCCTAAGGCGAAGTGAGAGACGAAGGTAAAACATTAGCATGATGACGTCAGCTATCTTAATTTATAAAAACTTTTTAACTATTGAATTATGGTCTCCATCTTTTATCATGCAAAAGTGAATTTTTATATTGTTGTAAGAGCAACAATATATATATATATATATATATATATATATATATATATATATATATATGATTGTCTCAGTGTTTGACTAATATTGATATTTATATTTACCGTTAATATTGATATTGATATTACAAGAAGAAGCCTCAGCACCTTCCAAAACACTTCGCCTCTACTCTCTGTCTCTCCCCCGTATCGAAACCGCGACTGCCTCTTCTCTCCTGTCTCGACCAGATGACACGCAAGAAGATGGTACTTATTCTTTTCTGTCGATACGAAGTAATGGCCGAGAGGCTCGAGGTTCTCTGAAGCTTCACGGTCTCTCTCTCTCTCTCTCTCTCTCTCCACCGCATCCATACCACCACCACAACGCGTATCTTGGTACTTGTAACGCCTCTTCATTTTCTTCCGGTCGTCAGCAAATGGGCGCCGATGTGACAGCCAACTGCGTCCACCCCGGGATCCGTTCGGACCGGACTCACCCGCGACAGCGACGGCTTCGTCACGGGTGCTTTGCCACCCAACTATACTTGTCCTTTTTTTTTTTTTTTTGTGTTCCTGTGCTCTGGGTTTGATCTAAAGGCCTTGGCCATGTATTGCAGAGCTGACCTTCTTCTTCCTGGCTCCCAAGCTGCTCAAGACCATCCCCTGCAGGCAAGTGAGTCCTCGAACCCTGGTGCGTCGAGAGATTGATCTATATATATTTTATTTAATCTTGACTATTTAAATCAATCTTAATATACATCCTTAATTCAAATAATTATAACTTGAAAGTTATCTTTGAATAAATAAAATTTTTCTTTCATCAAAGTATTTTATAAAAATATCTACAAGTTGATCTTTGGTACTGTAATAGTTATCTTATGCTTCTCTCTGTCTATAAATTCTTGAGAGTTCCTAATTTGACTTCTTTTTTTATCCTTTATCTTAAGTCTATAACTTGATTTTTTTCTCTCTTACATTCATCTCTGGATTTGGTGAAGGTTATGTATTTACAGGATCAAATCCCTTTCAACATGAAGGCTTCCTCCTTTTTATTTTTATTTCTCTTAACTTTTTTCACATCCTCATAAACATCTATCCTTACTATATGTATACATTATTTGTGATCTTTGAAGTTTAGGGTCTCATCTTTTTCATGTGCATATATCTCACCAGTTATAGTTTTTTAATTATCATGACTTGGACCATCGTATTTCATAACCATGTGGTATAGTTTGCATAGACCCATAAAGTTCAAATGATTATAACTCTTATGCCATAATGTCGATTCATCATAATAAAAATTTTCAAAAATAATAAAGGAAACACTTTTCTTTTGTTGTCCTGACAGTTTATATCAAATTTTTAATTTTATCATCATAAATCAAATATATTTCATCATCAAAATTAGCATAATATCTTTTTCTCATCAATTGTTCTACACTAATTAGATTTTATTTTAAACCAAGAATAAACATCATGCTATTAATAAATTTTTATTCGGTTTTGGTGTTCATAATAATTGTTCATTTTTTCTTCCCTTTAAATCTTACTCCTATTTCCCATATGTATTGTAGATCTAATCATGAAGCTTTTAGAAGAAATTTTTATCTCATATCATATGATTATGCATCTATTATCCGAAGACCAGATCTAAAATATTCTTCATTAGATGCTATAAAGAAAATATTTTCTTCATCATTTTCTTCACAATTATTTTTCTCATAATATTTTGTTTGATTTTTTATTTCAATAATATTTTTTAAGATGGTCATATTTTTTTACAGTAACAATATATAGGAACATTAGATTTTTATTTTTGTACCAGTAATCTTTTTTAATATATCCAATTTTTTTGTAACAAAAATATCGATGAGTTTCTTTGTTATCTTCATTCGAGTTCCTTTGACCCTCATTTGATCAATTATGACCTCTACTATTTTGATCTTTCCCTTGAGATTCGATTTTTTTTTTTTTTTTTTTTTGTCCTTCTTCTTATCCATCTTCATTTGAAAATATGTTCTAAAGTTTTATCTAAAAATTTGTTCATTTTTTGTTCATAAATTATAAAGAATCATATTAATTCATCAATAGAAAATGTACTTATATCTTTAACCTTTTATATAACAGTAGAAATCATATAAAATTTTGAAGATAAACTTCATAAAACTTTTTCTATTATAGTTTTATCTTTTAGATTCTCACCATAAGATCTCATATGATTCACAATAAATGAGATTTTTAAGAAAAAAATAGTAGTAGATTTATAATTTTTCATCATAAGAGTTTTGAATTCATATCGAATAATTTTAAACTTTAAAATTTTTACTTTGTCTATGCCTCCAAACACGCTTTTTAATATTTTTTAGGATTTTGTTGATGTTTATACCATCTTGATTATGAGAAATAGAGACTCATCTATTGCTTATTGTAACATGTGGAATACTCTTGCATCTTTATGTATATTCTCAATCATCTGAGTTCTTTTATCTTTAGTGATATTAGGATCCTATCGATAATACTCTATAAAATTATTTTCTACCAAATTTTATAATTAATTTTTTAAAAATAAAGTTTTCATCTTAACCGTTCAAAATTTATAATTATCAATTTGAAGTAGGAAGAAGTAAATTAGATACACTTACTCAAATATTTGTCATCTTTTTGTTTTTTTTGATCTATTAGTGTTTTTTACTTTTTTAATCGATGTACTCTTGTTAATCTTTTTGGAACTAGGCTATGATAAGACCCTGTTGACCTTTCTATGAAACTTTAGTAAAAAAAAAAAATATATTATAAAGAACTAGGAGTAATTTCATTATGTTGTTTTGAATTGATCCAAAAACATATATTTATATTGACTAAATAGATAGAATATAAGTTTTTTAAAATAATAAAAAATCTATCAAAACTTAATAAATCTTTCACCCTCATTTTATGTATATAAATCTAAATTTTTATTTTATTTAATATTAATTATTTGAACGAAGCCGCGCGGCTGTGCCGCGCGTCGGAGACCACGACAGCCTGACCGTCCGACGAGATGTGACGACCTGGAACGGCTTCTTATGTGACCCGGAGCACAAGACAGGAATGCGAACCAGTGTGGTGGACGACATCTGGGTTTAGAATTCTAAGATGGCGGACAGGAGACGGAGTAGGATGTGATGGTGAATGGCGCGGAACAGGCAGCAGTGGGTCAAGGGATAATAGGATGTGTGCAGTGCTAAATAGCTCTCTTTTATGATGCCGCTGTTATCGTATGTCTATATAAATATATATACATATATATATATAACTGGTGATGGCGTTGTGGCCCAAAAAAGGCTGAAGCAATGGAAGGTTCCATCTGCACGGCACTCCTTCCTAATCCTTTATGGTCTCGTCCTCTTCGTCTTCCAGCATCCTTTCCTGTTCGATCGATAGCCATAAATAAGCGGGTGCAGTAAAAGAGTGGCACCGAGGAGCGGATCATGCTACTTGTTCTCTTGATCGATCTTTGCAACTCGAATTCCATCTGTTATGGGTGATAAAATATGTTAGACGAAGTACCTACATTCACAATCACTTAATCAAACATACTCTACAAGAGTTGTATAATATAGTCAGCATTTCTCGTTTCTTGTTCTGGAGGGCATATCTATCGATTTCATATCATCTAAGTGCCTCTTTATCGATTTCATATTATCATTTATCTTTGGTCGTTTTTCTCCCTCTACTTTTCTTCAGTACAATCATCCCTCTCTTACACCTTTTTCTCTCTCTTTTTTTTTTTCCTTCAATTTATTCTTGTCTATATGATTATAGTTTTATTTTTCTTTATATTTTAAATGATTCATTTTTCATTTATTTTGATATTTTTTTTTATATTTTTAAAGTAATAATAGTACATATATTTTTGAATTATTTAATTAAATGTTAAAAAGTATTTTAGTTGAACAAAGCTGACCTCCTTGTCCAATTAATCACTCAATAAACAAGCTCTCCGAAGATTGAGAAGTCCGCACATTCTTATTTATAAAGGAATGAATCTAACCGTAAATTGCAAACATGACTTCCCCACATAAACTAATCAATCTCTTTGAAGGGCAAAAACTATGAACACCTAACATTGAATAAATGAAAGAATCACTAGTAAACTACATCAAATTTCTATATGCAACAGTGACTTCCTCTACTCTGTTTTCAGCACAACCTGCTTGCAGTATGTCTCCAAAACCCATAGGATCTGAAAGAAACACTTCAGACTTCAAAATCTCACCTGTGCTGCATAAACCCAGAAGATCTTTGACCTCTCTGGGCCTTCCATGACTCAATGATGGTCCTGCTGAGACATTCAAGGACCACCAGCACATGTTAACAGCAAGGGTCTATGCTCCATAAGGAAGGAGCACCGAGCATGGAACTCTGTATGTGTCGGTATCCAACTGGATCGGCTGCATCATCTTTGTTGGTCACTCAACTTTGGTGCGGTGATCATTTGTTGGCAATGCCCGCTGAAAGAGACTGATGCCAGCCGTATAAAGGCCAAACTGATCATCAATGCAGACTGGCAAACCATAATTCTGGTAGGATCTGATCCATCCATCCCATCCAGCAGTTAGTATCACTTGACCCCAGGCATGGGAGGTATTCTGGAAAGATGTCTTCAAGAACTTGTGGTGGGCTTTGGACGAGGTAGATGCAGCAGAGATCGAGGGAAGTTTCTCCTCGGGCCATGTCACCGATCCCTTTGGTGAAAACTCTGAGAAGAATTCATGACTCAGAGTGAAACTACCAGAAGGCGAAAGATACAGTGTGTTGTTGCCATAAGAATCTCCTGATTGACATTTCAGATCAGTCTCTGGGACTCCAGCTTGGTCACTATTATCTTGTTGGGAATGGATAACCTCAGAGGTCACAGATATCCGATCATTGGATTCCAAACCATGCCAAGGTATCGCAATAGAAGTGTTTTTGGAGAAGAAACGCTCGCAAGACCGTGTGCTCTTAACATGGTTGGACATGGAGGTGGTATGGCTAGCATGGTTCCAGAAATAGACATTTGAATCATCACTGGCAGAGACGATATGCTGTCCGTCTGCGGTGAAAGATGCATATATCCGACTTCCAGCACCACAAAAACCTGAAATAAGATTGTCGAAGTAAGATCTGTGAGGACAGATGGATGATGAACATTAAATGGATGAGATCAAGAAAATAAGGTGAATGCATACCCTTGTATCTGGAGACCACATTAGTCCCATCAAAAATTTGAATTTGTGAGTCAGCAGAGGTGACCATCAACATTTTAGGGTCCACTGGGCAAAACTGGATGTCAAAGCCACATTACAAAGTAAGAAACTGTATGAAGCACATCAAAAAAATTTATGCCAATCATGAAAGATCGATATCCCTCCGAAGCTACCTGAAATCCAGTTATCTGCTTGTTACCAGACTTCTTTTTGCCTTGCAAAAAGACCTTAGCTTCTCTTTGCAGATGATCATCTGTCGCACAGAAAATGGAAGCACTAAGTTATTCACATGCAAAGCTAGATATAAATTCTATCACCTGTGGAGGCATTAGCACAGGTTTCAAACCACACAAGAAATCACAGAAAGAAATTTATTCCAGAGTTACAATTTCTATTTGCAATAGCACAGGTTTCAATCCACACAAGAAATTATAGAAATATATTCCAGAATTACAATTTCTATTCATGCTTCAGTGACAATGTTAGTTATTTTACAGTATCATACAGAAACTGTTGCAAAACTCTAAGAGTGATCATATTAAAGAAAAAGATCCAAACTCATAAATTTGTCTTTGCAAGATTTTACTGTTGCATTTTCAGGTGCATAGACACCTTCAGAAGATATGTTGTTACACCAAATATAGGTGTGTGGCCATCTGAACAAACATTTTCAATGATAATGATTTCAAAGTGCAACCTTAAAAACATACTGGCATTTCACAGTAGCAAATCATCTTCATACTGAGACCTTGCTGTTTACAAAGAAGTGTGACTGTAGCTGGTGTAATAACACATGACATGTTTCACCATATTTTTCAAGGTAACTGCATTCGGATGACATAGCCTATAAAAGGATAACTTGCAACTAAAGGTTGCCAAAAAAACTACTCAAAAGACTCTGCAGATATACATATGTTTTTTTTAAGTACTCATCTACCTTTAGAACTATAGTATAACCATCAAGGTGAAAAATTCTTAAGTTACGATAGGGAAAAACCGTAGAGGGGGTCCAACAATCACTCATGCAATGATGTGCAAAATGCAAACAAATATATTTGTAAATTTGATAGGGGTCGTTATGTTTATATTTACCCGATGCATCATAAAAGCGACAATTGCCTTTCAAGGTGCCAATGGCCAATCTCTGCAAGGACAAAAAAAAATCACGTATCAAAATGGATTTCCTTAAGCATTGATCCTTAAAAACAATCACAAAGTAACTGATATACCTTTCCTTTGGGATGATAACCAATTGCAGTGACTATTTCTCTAATATAAACCCAATCCACAACTTGACATCTTGAAATATCCCAGATACGAATTTTTCCATCTATAGATCCGCTTACAAAGTAATTTTCATTCATGGGATTAAATTGAACACATGTCACTGCATTATATATCAGAAAATAAAGGAGTACGTCAGAATAACTGAAGCGAAAAGGATTGGCAAAACGGCACAGTACAACAAGCAACAACCATAGTTGGTATGGCAGAAAACTCTGAGGCAACGATCAGATCCAACTTGCCACAGGCGAACAGTTTTGTCCTTGGAAGATGACAATAGAAGCTGAATGCAAATAAAAGAAGTGTTGGGTTCTTGGAAATAATAGTGAGAAGTATGAGAATAAAATTGAGCTGTTAAAGAAGGCATGAACCTTATACATTGACCATGAAACGTCCAAAACATCTGCATCATGCCCATGAAATTCGTGCACTGGTTTTTCGGATAACCGGAAAACATGAGGAGGAATTACAACACAAGCTGAATCTGCAGTTCTTGTACGCCTAGACTCGGGCATTTTCTCCTTATCAGCACGGACAGGAGTTAACTCGGCGTTATGATTCACTGTGAAGTATAAACACGAAGGGTCATCATCAGGAATGCTAAATTCATCTTTCCTCTCACATTCCATGGCATGCCACACACGGACAATGCCATCGGCACCACCAGTAGCTAAATACCGGCCATCAGGGCTAAACTTCATGGTCAAGATTGCACCATCATGTGCTTTGATGTCTTGCCCCTTGTAGACTGCAGACAGTTTCTTTGACTGCTTTCTACGTTGCCTGACTTCCACTCTCCCAGACTTAGCAATTCCATTTTTACCGGATTGTTTATCTACAATGCAAACCACAGCATTTAGTCTCTGTAGCCACCGTTTCCACTTCCTCCTCACTGAATTGCCAGATTTCTTTGATGTGTTCTCTTCTTGCTGCAGCAGCCGTGGGATCGAAGATGGACCCAAACTTTTCTCAGGCTCATTGAGCGTTGCCGGCTTATTCGAACTGGCTTTGCGAAGGCTTCTCAAGCTATCTTTTCCCAACTCATCCACCGTGAAAACGGCACCATCATCCAAATTCTTGATTCTGTACACCATGTTCTCTTCCAAGGCCTCGTTGCAAGATGTGCTTGCATCCTGGTTAGACCAGCTGCGCATCGAACACTTGTTCTCCGCATCACAGCAGTTTGACGTGCTCCTGTTGATCCCTGGCAGGATGTCCTCGTCGACCTGAACCTGTCCATCTAAACCAGAGGATCTGGGAAGGGAGCAGTTCATGAGATCCTTGCCCATCCATCGCATGAACTTATCACGGCGTTCCCTCACGCCGTGAGGACTCTTGAGCCAAACCTCGAACTGGGGACCCGTGAATTGTTCTTCCGCGAACGAATCATTCTTTGCGGGGCTGCCAGGACACGAGTCGAACACCGACGAGACGTCTTCACGCGAATCGAAGAACAGATCCTCCTCTTCTTCCTGGAACATGCGACTCTGAGCCATAATTCCTCACTTCAAAACCTACAGAAACCCATCTGTTTCAGGAAAAGCATAAAAGGGATTTCAATGCACTTGCAGGTCGGCAAGAAAACCCCTGAGTTTCCTCTCGGGGAACAGAGACGAGGAGAGATCAAACTAAGCACTCAAAATCTTCACGAGAACAGCAATTGGGATTGCCTTGGATTGCAAGTCAGGTATCATGTCGAACCAGAGGGAACGATCCTCGATACAAAGGCAGTCGGATTGCATTTGAATAGGAAATAATTGTTTAATAAGGGGGGAGAAGTGCATGAGAAGGCCTCGATCTCCGACGCTAATCAAGGAGTCTCCGAGCCCAAATCTCGACAGGGATCAAAATTCGATTTTGATGAGAAGGAACAGCAAATCAGACGAAGCGAACAAGTGTTTGTATCTTCTCATGAAGGAAAAAAGAATAGAATCTGACGAATAAAAAGAAATAATCCACCACAAATTCTGTACCCAAAAGGGGAGAATGGAACAGGAGCAGACTCACCTGGACTCCCATCAGCAGCGGCTAATCTTCCACGGCAATCCACAGCACTCCGTTCTCCTCCCTCCCTCCCTCCCTCCCTCCCTCGTCCAATCCGAAGAACGGAGAGAGCAGAAGCCTCTGCTCCCCGGCAATAAAAAATCGGTCTTTGGAATTAAAAAAACAAAAGCAGAGGGCAGAAGCCTCGATTTACGAGACTACGAAGATTTTGGCTATGTGCGCCTATTTTCTCTCTCTCGTTCTGATGTGATCCTTCGCTTCGCTTTGCTTTCAATTCCCCGCGTGAGTACTACTGCTTTTTAGTGCACCGTTCTCTCCTGCTCACGCCGCCGCCGCCGCCGCTCGCTCTCTCCCCTCCTCTGCTGTTGCTGGCGCGCGACAAAAAGACCGAAATCGGCCTGCTGAATGCCAATACGACATTTCTACGAGACCCATTCCGGACGCGCCGAGTCCAAGTCAAACGAGGCAGGTAGCGGATTTAGGGCTCGTTTGACGTATGCGTCCTGCGTTAGCTACGTTGACTGTGGGTATAACGTCCACAAATAATAATAATATGATTAATTTAAACATAGAAACATTTTGGTATCAGCCAAATGTAGGGAGAATAGCAACTTAATTGGCACTCGATGCATAGAAACAAAATCGTCTTATAGTTACGGTATAATGTTCCAAATTCATTTATTTTATTCTTGCAGTAATGTTCCGACGTAAGCGAATAAAGAGAATTGCGTCAGGTGAATTCATTTTCCGAGAATAATACCTGGAAAATCCCCAAGAAGATTTACTCTCGGTTGCATCCAAATTAATACCTTTTACTACGTAAAACAAGCAGCAATTGGTCTTCTTGTTTCATCAAATAGTACATCCACTTAAAAATTTATAAATTAATTGAGGAAAAATTAACACACGCAATTAGAGAAGGGCAAGGAAATAAACAAAAGATAAAAAGATACATGAGGTTGCGAGACTCTCGTTCGATCCGCTTAATTAAAAAAACTAAGGAGAATCGATCTTTTTTAGACGTCACTTCAAAGGAATGAGTGTGTCTCCTCGTGCGTGTTTGTGATTGAGTCCGTTCCCCCAAAGATAGGACCGGACATTCCTCGTAACTGTGCCAACGCCATGAGGTTGGTAGCTTCTTCCAACTTGAGCAGCAAAAAAGTTGAGTGAATTTAGAATTTATGATACGTGCAAAATCTTGAAAACCATTTTTTTTAGAAATCGAATCTTGGTTGTGTCCAAAATAATATCTTTCGTTACGTAAACCAAACAGCAAATCTTCTTCACATACTACACTTCTTTAGTGAGTGTAATGGCTAAGAAAATGGCAGCTGCTTCAGCATTATCGAGGAATGTTTCCTCCACCAAAGACTGTCGCAACGGGGCACCTGACGTGATCCTCTAACGTTTAATTTATACTTTGGAAATGAATTTAGTGGAGAGAGAGAATCTCATCTCGGAAGTCATTTTTATATTTGTAGGTTATGGTTGAATCTCTCCTACCCCCCTTCCAATTTGATTCCTCTGCCTAATATTCTAAAGGGGATGAACTTATTCTAAAGGTATTAACTAAGGACCTTAGTATAAGCATGAGTTTAAAAATTTATTAATAAGGTTCATTGTATTATAGTGTATCATTCGATACGGATGATATGTACCAATCCGACATGAGATTGGTATGGACGATACATAACGATTTGTCAATACATCTTGTCGTACAATATGACGATACATCGATATAATTCACTATGTATCATATCAATAATCAATCGGTATATAGGTATAGATCAATAACATGAATCGTGTTAATCAATATATAACTATTTATTATAAGATATTTGGTTTTGGGTTTTAATTCAACTGGATTTTTTTTACTAATTTATCTAGAAGCACTCTTTTGGTAATTAAACATTTTTACTACTAAATTAGCTTGTTATTATTTTTGGTAATTAAACATTTTCACTCTTTTGGATAATGATATTGATTCCTATCTCGACGGAGGAAGTGGGGAATGGGTTAATAGCGGAAATTGAAGGTGGTGATATGGAGGATGAGGAGACTATTCACATAAAAGGGATTTTCTCATATTTCTCATTCAAAACTTGGATTTTTCTTTGGTAAATTATTCAATTATATACATTCTCTTAAATCAATGATTTCTCTCTCTCTCTCTCTCTCTCTCTCTCTCTCTCTCTCTATATATATATATATATATATATATATATATATATATATTCACCGTGCGATTTATATCACGTTTGTGGTGCACGACAACAAATTGCTAGCGTATGATATAAACCTCGCTAAAGTTCATCAAGATCATGCGCGGATCTCAAATCACTCGTCCTCTCGCACCACCCGTGCATTCTCTCAATATTTTTAGGAGGGGAAAACAAAAGTCCACGTGGCGTTGACTTCTGCGTACTGTGCGTTGAGGGGCGGTCGTAAGATATTTAGCTTGAAGGACACGCGAAATTAACAGGGCAGCTTCCACGCCCGTCTTTCCCCATCTGGGAATGGTGGGTCCGTCCTCAGTGCACAACTGGGGAAGGTTGGCACGGAGTCAACTCATTTGACTTTATGAAAGTTAATTATAATGGAAACCTTTTATTGGACAGAAATAACGTTCAGAATATTATTATCATATCACGAAAAATAACATTTTTTTTAGCTATTCTATTGGTTCACTCGACTTGATATGATTCAGATACCTGTTCAATGAATCCCCGACAAATGGAAGCATGTTCTTCGGTGATTAGACGGATCCCTCTTTCATTGACCCATATTCATACCCTCCTTCGACGACGCATATCGATATCTGGTCCCCACCATGGTAGTTGTCGTTTCCGAGACAGCCGATTGATGGTGTGACGCCGGTGGAGCATAACTCGAGCGGCGAGTGTTATTACATCATCGTGGGGGCCTTCGGATGACGGAGTGAACGCAGATCGTCGTCCGTTGGCAGATCGATGGCGAGGATTTGACATCACGATCGGCGGAAAAGGCGTCGATGGTCGTGACACTTTGGAACCTTTTTGGGTCGGATTGTTGTGGTGAAAGAGCCGACTACGTGTTTCTTTGGTAGTAACAAATCTCTTTTGAATTAATTAGCAATTAAAGATATCGTTAGTTCATCCCCCCTCCCCCCCAACCCTAAATCATGATTTAAAGGATTAAAGTAAATCTATTTTTTCTGTCAATTTGGTCATATTACTGCTATAACCTCTAAGAGATAACCGTTTTAACAGTCCTGTAATTTTATTTGGGTTCTCAAAGAAAAAAAGAAATCACGGGAGGAACGCATAATTAGGTGTTCCATTGAGATTCTTCGGTCAAAGTATCACAGCGTTTGCTCGATCTTTCCGGTCCATTTTCTTGTCTCCCGGTCTAATCAACTATTATTGGGTAAACGTCGTGCCTCTTTTCCACGCACGGTCCCATCTGATAGAACATCGCACCTTCCTCGTTTCCTCAGACTCTTCATCTTTCTCAATGCATATCCTGAAACATCTTTGAACGGTTCTAATAATAACAAATAAACCTCCTACATTTTGACTTAAAAAACACAGTAGATGATGATTATGCCACTCGAGAGCAAACCTGGGGGCAGAAAATACTGGAGAAAATGTATGTATGCATAATGGAGGCGAGCATTTCATGTTGGTGATGACTGTAATCAGAAATTTTTTAAGACTTGGTGATTTAGCAACAGCCAAGAATTGAAGCCAGTACTTTGTAGAGCTTGTCGAACCACACTACGTGGGCATGTTGCTGCCAACATGCATGATTCCCTCGGTCACTCATTACGTTGACGAACATCCCAGGACTCTCGATCCTTCAATAACAAAATAGGTGGAGGTCGTGGTCATGATATGTCTTAATGCACAAGTTATTGCCGTCTCCTCGTAATCCTTTCGTTTTCTATGAATCTATCGATCTCTTCCGTTTCTTCTTCTGCATCTATGAAAGAGAGAGAGAGAGAGAGAGAGAGAGAGAGAGAGAGAGAGAGAGAGAGAGAGAGAGATTTGTATCGGGTATTATAATACTATAAGACAGATCCAGTAAGTAACAGAGGAAGAAATAAAAGATATGGAGGTGCAATGAACAGTAAGTACATCGATCTCAGGTGAGTAACCTTATCCAGGATCGACCCCCCAGGATCTCCTATACAATGAGGCCATTTTGACATTGGACACCTACACGCATTTAATTGGGTTCCAATCAATAGGAGACCAAAACATAGAATTTTGTGCCGTTTAAACTCTTACTGATTCCACGGCAATTCTTAGAAAAGTTAGACTGAAGCTTGAAGCTATGGTTATGATTCTGGAGAAACGTTTGGTACTTACCTGGTGCTCGGATATGGATGTCTTAGAGGATGTCATTCCTCCATAAGATTGAGTCTCTACCTTTCCGGCTCATGTGGTTCGGACTTCATGACAATAACAAAAAATTTGTCACTCTTAATTTTTGACACAAGAAGAGATTAGTTATATATATATATATATATATATATATATATATATATATATATATATAGATATAAAGGAGGAGGGGGTAGATTAGTAAAAAACTACGTGTTCGCGTGGATAAGCTTCAAACGCTCGCGTTATGTGACCAAAACACAAGTCGAAGTCAAAGCAGTGACTTGTTGACCGGTGCTCCATCTTCCTCGTGTTCCCGAAGAAGCTACGGCATTAGCTCTCCCAGTGGGTGAACTGGATCTTAAGAATGCGAAGCTTATCATCAAGCATTTAGGTGAGTTTGTTGTACCATTTTGAACTGCGTTTGTGGTATCTTATCAATCACACAGACTCGAACACCAAACGCATCCTTCATAGGTCTTCTGTTTCTTTCCAGATGATGGCAAGATTCTAACATTCAAATCTTGAGCTGATGGACTTGTCGTGGGATTACTTTACGTAGACGATTAGATATCTGACAGCATAGAGCCTGATGCGGTATATGCCATGCCTTGTCATCAGTCTTATCGATAATGATTTCCACCAGGCCGGTGATTTGTTTTCCAATAAACTATGGGTTTCATTACTAAACGTAGGAACGATCACATAAGGAAAAAGCTGGTGCCTGAACTTTGGACTTACGTGGCAGTTTCTAGTAACTTCCTGACAAATCCTCCATTAGATCGTCATTCTTTGAATTAGAAAAGTTTATTTTGGATACGTTGAGGTGTCATTTTAGTGGATGAATTCGAGCAGAGTATCAACTCGAGAGGGAGCCTTCTTGAGTCGGCCTATATCAAGGTCTCAGTCGGGCATTGGGGATATCTTGACTTAACCCCTCTGATAAATTAGCGAAGTGAAGTATCGGAGTATAGATTGTGTGGGTTCGAGCCCCATGTTACTGTTTACCCGGGTGACTTTTATACTATCTACAGAGAGGAGAATTCGTACGAGGTTGTTTAATACATGCGGGTGCTGGTTCAGAGTCGTACGCTACCGGACTTCTCGAGCGAGGAGTGGACCATCGATTTGTCTGCTGATATTGACTTGAGCTTCTCGAGTGGTGGATCAGGGAGTGTTTCTTCTGGAAACCTTGATTTGAACTGAGTCGAATGTGTCTACTCGGCTTTTGGAAGATGACATGAAAGTCCATGTTGGATGCGTCAAAGTATGCCCTATCATTCTCTCCCCTCCCAAAAGAGAGTCGCGCCTTGAGAGAAACGATGGGGGCGACTCGTGGTTGAAGGTTTGCTTGATCGTTAGCTTTGTTTCGATAGTGCTGACTTTCGAGTGGACATCGAAGTCGGCATGGGCTGGTCGAGAGGCCGAGTCGGGATGACTAGCCGAGAGGCCGGGTCGGCGTAGACTGACCAAGAGGTTGGATCGGCGTGGACTGGCCAAGACTTGAAGTTGACATGACTGGCCGAGACTTGAAGCTAGCGTGGACTAGCTGAGAGACTGAGTCGGTATAAACTAGTTGAGACTTGAAGTCGGCATGACTGGCCAGGACTTGAAGCTAGCGTGGACTAGTCGAGAGAGAGGCTGAGTTAGTATGAATTGGCTGAGACTTGAAGTCGACATGACTAGCCGGGACTTGAAGCCGGCGTGGACTAGCCGAGAGGCCGAGACTTGAAGTCTGCATGACTGGCTAAGACTTGAAGCTGATGTAGATTGGTCAAGAGGCCGAGTTGGTATGAACTGGCCGGGACTTGAAGCCGACGTGGACTGGCTGAAAGGCCGAGTTAGTATGAACTGGCCGAGACTTGAAGTCGACATGATTGGCCGGGACTTGAAGCCGGTGTGGACTAGTTGAGAGGTCGAGTTGGTATAAACTGGTCGCTCAAGAGGGAAGATTTCAAATCCCAAGGATGTTGTGGGCGCGGTGTACTCCTAGCTCGAGGTTAGGACTGGTGCCTCATCGTTATGTGGTGCTGAGCTATCGTGCTGCGAATGGTGGCTTCGAGGGCAGTTCACCTCTTCCAAAGTAGTTCCTCTGTGCTTTTTTTGCTCATTTATTACGGATCTCTTCGAGATCTTGAAATGTCACCCTGCCTCCACCTCGAGCAATCGAAAGGTTTTCTTGGGTGGCGAAGATCATGAGGTCGTTGCCTCTGTCTCATTCTTGCGGCCCAGTCGCCCTTTATAAACTTTAGGCCACGATGGAGAGAATGTTACAACCTTTGCCATACACTTCCCTAGCGCTTGCATTCTCTTGCTCCCCTGATTGTTGTCTTCCGTCTGTCTCACCCTCTTCGCGAGTCATTGAGTTTCTTCCTCCCCCCTCTTGCTATTTCATTTTTCACATAGCCGCCACCATGCCTTCTTTGTCTTCTAATGAGGAGAGGAATTTTAGGGATTGCTCCCCTTCTGAGTCATCATCCTCGATGGACAAATGATCTTCTAAGGCCTTGGAGGCCATGCTTAAAGAGCATGATGAGGATTCGATATCACCGAATCTTCTCTGCCTAAGATTAGGGCTACATTTCATATCCTCGACGACTTCAATCTGCATGTCCCATAAGCTGGACAACGTCCCTTTGACCCTTTTCTGAATGGGTTCAACCTATATGTTAATGCCTAGAAGCGGGGGTGAGATTCCCCCTGCACCTTTAGTGATTTCGTGCCTTCTGCACTGACAGATCTTCTCCTCCCAAGTTGCACCGAACTCATGACACTATTTACATTTATCAGGGAGTGTGTGGCGACGTAAATTGAGTCAATCTTTAACCTTTTTCTGGCCTACTTTCGCGTTGGAAAGGGGCGTGAAAGTTACTATTTGATCACCCGAAGTGGGTTCCAGGTGTGTGGTGCTCCTTACAACAACAAGGGATTGAAAGCTCAGTTCTTGTTCGTTAGCACCTTCAAGGGTTGGGGCTTCAGCCTAAAGTGGTCCGACCGAGACGCCAATGTTGAATATCAAATTTTGATGATGAAATCAATTGATAGGTTATTGATCTAACATGTGTTGTTAGAATTGATTGATGCAGCATTAACTATGACAAAGAGAATATGACAATCAGAGGTTTGCCCAAAGTCAAGTCCATGCAACAGGCTGGGGTTCGAATGATGCAGTTGGGAACTCGCCATGAGTGTGTCGGGAGCTTGCTAAGGGTATCGGGAGTTTACCAGGATGACACAAGGGAGTTCGTCGGAAGAAGACAAAGACTCGTCAAAGATTGTCGGGGGTAGCCGAAAGGCTTGCCGGGAGTTGGGAAGGACTTGAAGTGGATGTGTTGGTCATTATGATTGTAATTAATTAAGTTATAGTTAGCATCTTACAGGTTTAACCATGATGGGAGAAAGAGTTACAGATCAGATATGGACCTAGGATCAAGCTTAGGCATCAGGCTAAAGTTTTGGATGATACAGTGAAAGTTCGCCAGGCATTCGCTAAGACTTCGCCGAAGCTATCGGGAAGATCACTAGGAACATGCCGGGAGATCGCCTGAGGAAAACTGTAAGACTCACCGTCAAAGATTCTGGAGGTTGCCGGATTGCGGGAGTAAGGTTATAAACTTGGTGGTAATGTCTTGATTGTAATCTTTAAGTTATAGGTTAAGATTGAGTCCTAAATGAGCGTGATTTGGAATGAATCCAAATCAACTCAAAGAGACAATCGGGTCCTCTATGAGGGTTTGGTTGAGCTCAATCAGTTGACTAAAGAATTGGTCAGCATTAGGTTCAAGCCGAAATTCGAAAAGTGGAATGAACCACTTTTTGGAGATTCCGACGGGTTAATTATCGGTGAGTGGTAGTTCAACAGGCACCGCCCATGATTTCGGGCGGTTGTCAGTGGCTGAACCGCCCGTACCCAGGAATCTGGGCACTTTTGGCAGTTGACCCGCCTAGGTCGATGGGTGAACCGCCCGTACCTAGATTTTCCAGGTGAGTTTGATTTTTAGCTCCAAATTCTGAAGCCATTTGGGGCCTATAAATATCCCAAGTTTTCTTGCATTCCATATAATAGTTTTGGGGATTATATTCTGTAAAAATATTATGTGTGAATTGTAAGAAAAAAAAAAGGGATAAAGGAGTGATCAAAGAGTTGTAATCTTGTCTCCCTTAAAAGCAAAGTGTAGGGTTTTGGTCTTCACCCAAAGAAGATCGGTAGTGGATACTAGTGTGCCTCAAGAAGGAGGACTCGGGAGTGGGCGTAGGCCTGTTGGTGCGAACCACTATAAAACTTGTGAGTTCTTCTTTTGCTTTCCTTGCTTACTAATTTTGTATTAATGCTTTTGATTTAATTTAATCTTTGAAAGTAAGGTTTTCATGTTAAACACTTCACTTACGACGTTGCTTATCTTTCGAATTTCCATGCTCCTTCTTAAGTAATTTATAAGCAATTAACTTAGCAATCTTATTTTAATCACTCGCGCTACCCTCCCTGCCCTCTTAGTGCCAATTGATTCTAACAATCGACAACTCCCCTCTCCTTCCGACAAAGGTCAAGTACGAGTAGGTTACGCGACTGAGGACTTTTTCCTCCTCGGTGGCGATCAAGTCGATGACCGAAGCTTGGCTAGAAGCAGCGAGTCTTAGTTCGACCCTTGAAGGTATGACACATTTCGCGTGTCTTCTCCGTTGTTTGCATACATCTTTTGTCTCTGATGGTTTAACCTATTTCGCTGGCATAAATCTCCTGGGGATGAAGAAGGTGGTTCTTGCCCAGGCTCCTCACCTTGAGACGTCCCATCCTACCGCTAAGCCTATTATCAAGAAGCCCGTGTCTGTCGAGGTCGAGCCCCCCTTGAAGAGGTTGAAGAAGTTAGGCGACTAGCTAGCGCCTACCCCAAAGCCGATGCCTGCTCCAGGCGAGGGGAGCAGTCAAAAGGAGAAGGAGGTTGCTCGCCCCTGGTCTATGAGGGACCTCTATTGGGTCAAGGCCTGGGTGCCTGATGAGCCATGCATCGCTCGAGAGATAGTCGAACTCCTGAGTTGGTTGGGGATAGCCAGCTGAAGGCGAGGTAGGCTTCACTGACCCCCTAACACAAGATGTGGTCAGACGGGGCCGATGCCCAAGTGTTTTGCTGAGGCATCCTTAACCTCCCGCTTGCCAAGGAGATATACACCACACCTTCCGAGGTGCTAGTGGAAAACATCACCAAGAATCTGGTCACGTTAAGACAATTACCTTGGTGCTGTGTCTTCTTTCTTCTTTTTACACTGATCTCCCTGGGTTGTTGACTACCAAATCCTGTTTGTAGCACCACCACTTTGCCATGGGTCTTATCGACCAGGTGCGTGACTTCGGGAGAGTCATAGATAATATCTCTCGGCTGAATGAGGAGCTATGGGCCAATGTCCAAAAGTAGGAGGAATTTATGTCGGTGGTAATTGTTGCAGTCGAAGCTCGGGCCAATGAGGCGATCATGAAGTTGGAGGGGGTCCAGCGCGGGGAAGCCAAGGCTCTCGAGAAGGTGAAGGCCTTGGAGAAGGAGATCCATGGGTTGAAGGCGGACCTTGAGGCGGTCGAGATGAAGAACTGAGAGATGAAAAAATTCCTCTCGGTGGCACGGGCGACGCGGATGGAGGCTGAGAATGACCTCATCGCAGAATTGAATGTGGTCCTAGAGAAGGCGCAGGCAACCATTGCCCAATACAAGGAGTCACTTGGCTTCAAGTCAGGCCTAAAAAAATGGGACGTGTGAGCTATGAGTCTGATACAAGATTGCTCTGACACGCTTTCGAACCAAGCACCCGAGACTGGAGGTTGAGGAGGACCCCTATGCTACCCTGCTGGAAGATGATGATGTCCTGATGAAGATGGAGGTTGCTGGTTACAGGTGCCCTGCAAGCCAATCACGTGAGTGATGGCATGTACGACACGATGTGTGATTTTTTTACTTATGATTAATATTGGCATATTCTCACATTATATTATCTGTAGCATATATATTGTGATGTCTTTGGTTTTATGTAATGAGAATCAGATCGTGATGAAATCATGATAATAAGATCGATTCACCTTTAAACACATATCCTAAATAATCCTAGTCATAGGTTACTCGAGATGGATATTGAGATAATCAGTCAGGCTAGTGTACTATATACCCATCCATATAATGAAGGCGGCTGGTCTCATAGCCACTTGTATAGAGACACCGAGGATATAATACAGGTGCTTATTGGAGAATGAGTTCATAAATTGATCCACTTATGGAATGTTGTATGGTTAATGATACCTAATGTCAGACAGCAATTTCATAGTCCCAGTTGTATATCTGGTACTTAGACTTGAGACACCAAAGATGCCTTATATGAGTACTCATTTCTTTGACGCCAAACTTACAGATTTAGAAAGTTCTAAATCTTGTACAACTGGTTATCGGGATTGGTAGCTGATCTTACGAAGGTAATTTAGTGTCAATAAAGGATCATCCACTCTCGGTATTACGAGAAGAATATCTCATATGTACTTGCTCAAACAAATCCCTAGCCAGGGTCATTCAGATTGAGAGAGAATGAGTTCTCCGAGAGAATCCGATTAGAGCGAGACTATAACGGATTCTGTATGTGACCTGATAGTACCATGTCCAATATACGGTTTCTGGGATATTAGTTGGATGAGGGATTATAGATACACGGTAATTATAGATAGATAAGTCCGATGGATTCGATCCCCCTGTATCGTTTGTGGACTATGGCGTAGTGGCATAGTACATCCATAATCGATGAATCGAGTGAATAATTTTGAAGATAATAATTTACTATATCAGAAGGAGTTCTGATGGGAGCGACTCACGGCCAGCTCGGTATCAGGTCTAGAGAGTCACACACATATGATGGATGCTTCAACGAATAGAGGATTAGATGGAGATCCAATTAGCCTCTATTCTCATTAGATGAGTCCCTATGCTAATGGACTTCTCGCTTGAGGCCCAATTAGAGGCCTAAGGAGATTATTGGATAGAGATCCAATAATACAAGATTAGTGGGTAATTGGATGAAGATCCAATACCCACTAAGACAAGAGCCCTAGGGTTTTTTTGGTGGCTCTCTATAAATAGGAGGGGAGACTCATGGTTGCTGGGCTGCAGCTTTAGCCTCCCTCACCTATACTCCTCCCTCCCTCTGTGCAAGAGTTGTGAGATCATATTGGAGGAGTTTTACTGTAGAGATCCATCATGTGGATACTGCTAGAGAGGAGGATGCTTGACCTTCTTAATCCTCTCTATCCGGATCTAGAAATACAAGGATATATGATCTCCCTAGGTAATCAATCTATCACATGACGTGATTTTATCGATTTTTGTGACTTTCTCGTGACCCCAATCTTTTGCATGATAATTTGATCTGCGTGGGAAACCAATTTTTTGTCTTAATTTTTGTTGCGCATGTGATGCTCCCGCTGAGGTTTCCCGACAAGAGGTCCCCTTCAATGACAGCGACCCAACCGTGATGTAAGAACATCATTTTGTAGCCAACTTAGTTGTCTTTTTGTAATTGGCTTGGTTGGGCCTTCTCGGTTGGTGTGAATAAAATTTTACTTTTCAAACTCTTGAACTGTTTATGATATGTCTGACTGAACTGTGTAACTGGCTTGGTTGAGGCCTTCCCGATTGATATAAATAAAATTATTTGTCTTAAACTCTCAAACTTTGTTTATGATGTGTTTATATGCTTTGTGGAATGGGCTCCTCTTTGCTTAATAAATAAATAAAGTCCTTTGTCGGGACATTGTTGTGAATGATCGGGTCATTTTGTTTCTCGTAACCCTTCACCAAGTTGTGTCTCGAGCGAGTCCATGGAATTACCCCGAGTCATATGTCAGACGTCTTTATTCTGCCCCTGTGCCTTTCACGTGTAGAATCTTCTTAGGTTGGATGTGTTCTAGGTTCTAGGAAGCTAGCGACCTTTTGTGGTTGTCAGACTATAAGTCTCGTCTCGGACCACTTTGATAACTCGGTAAGTCCCTTCCTAATTCGAGGCCAACTTGCCCCGGGAGTATGTTGGGTCGCTAACCTCAGTCTTCCTTGGCACCAGATCACCGTCCTTGATCGGCCAGGAACATACTTTCTGATTATAGAGTCTTGCCACTGCATTCTTGTAGGCCAACATCCGCATATGGGCCCTGGCTCTTTGTTCTTCCATCTGATCAAGGTTGTAGCAAAGCCCTTCCTCCGAGGCCCTTTCCTCATAGTGTTCAACTCGGAGTGTCGGAAAGACCGTCTCTGGAGGCAGCACTGCTTCAGTCTGGAATGTCATGTTGTACGGTGACTCGCTTGTGGAGATCTTTGGAGTCATCCGAGATGCCCATAGAATGCTCGGGAGCTCATCGGCCTATGTTCCTTGTGCGTTGTCGACTCTCTTCTTGAGGCCTTCTTGTGTTACACGGTTGGTTACCTCGGCTAGGTCGTTTGTCAGCAGATGTGTTACCAAGCTAAATTTTAGGTAAATCCCATGGTTCGCACAGAATTTCTTATATCTTGCATTATTGAATTACGTTTTATTGTCTATGATGATGGTTCTTTAAATGCTAAACCGGGTAATGATGTTTTTCCAGATAAATTTCTTTACCTGTTTCACGATTATAGAGGCCATCGACTCGGCCTCCAACCATTTTGTGAAGTAGTCTATAATTACAATGATGAATTTTCTTTGCCCCTCGAGACCATGATTTAGAGGCCGAACATGACGAGAATTACAAGGAGTTATGATTGACAAGAGTTGCCTACCTTTTGGGCTTAGTGTAATTGGTCGAGTCCCTTGAGGTTGCACTAAGACGCCGATTGGATCTCGATCCCCACTGGGAGTTTGCCAGAGACTTTCGTCTCACGTGTCGAGGGTATCCGTGATTCACTAGAAAAATAGTGGGAGAACATTAAGATAGAAGTCCATATCTTGATTAGTATTTTCTGTAAAATCTGCATGTTATTTATTTTTGTTATATCTTGCTTTGTTAGAAACATGTTGCTTGCAAAACCCCTATGTGGCATACTTGATGCCAACAACCTCATTAGTCTAAAGGCCCTGCAATTTGAGAATTATTCTCACGAAAGAGAAAATCATATATGTCATTGATACGATTGTGCTCATGCCAGAGGAAAGGACAAGTGAGGATGAGATCACTCGCTTTGTGAAGTATAAAAATAGTCATAAAGGATAACCTATGCGTTGATATTATACTTCAGTCCCTACTATATTTCTTTTCTCAATTCATCATGAATTTTAACATGAGCAAGTTTAAGGTGACTCTCCCTGAACTCATCAATATGTTGAGGGAAGCTAAGAGTGCCATCAAGAAGGAGAAGCCAATTATCTATATTGGTAAGACCAAAAAGAAAAGAAAGGCCAGCAAGACCCTTAAGAAGGATAAGGGTAAAGAAAGACCGGGTAAGTCAAAAGTTGCCAAGAAAGATTCGGCAAAAGATAAAGGATAGTGCTTCTACTACAGCCAAGACGAGTATTAGAAGAGGAATTGTAAGGTGAAACAAAAGCTTGGAGAAGCTTCAGGTATATTCATGATCAGTTTTCACTTGTTAGATTTTCATAATAACACAGAGGTATTGGATACTGGGAGTGATTATCATATATGTAATTTATTATAGGTTCTGGCAAGACCTAGGAGATTGACCAAAGGCGAGATGGACCTTAAGATGGGCAATGAAGCAAGAGTTGCTACAATTGTTATTAGGGATGTCATCCTACATCTGCCTAGTGGAGCTATTATTGCATTAGATGCATGTTATTTTGTTCCTTTCATTATCAAAAATATTATTTTCATCTCTTGTTTGACAATTAGTAGATATAAATTAGTTTTTGAGAACAATAGTTATTTAATAATTATGGATGATGAGATTATCACTAGATGAAACCTTATAAATGTTCTTATATGTGTTAGACACTTCTCCATATATCATAAATATAAATATGTATAAGAGGAAAAGAGATGAGGTGAATAATGCATACATATGACATTGTAGACTAGGTCATATACATGAGGGAAAGATTCAAAAAGTTGCTGAAAGATGGATACTTAGATCTATTTGACTATGAGTCATATACAACTTGTGAACTTTGCCTTCGTGGGAAGATAACCAACTCTCATTTTAGTGGAACTGGAGAGAGAGTCACCGAGTTATTGAAACTCATACATAGTTATGTATGTGGTCCCATGTCGACTCAAACTATAGGTGGTTACTCATACTTCATTACATTCACTGATGATTTCTCTAGATATAAATACGTATACTTAATGAAGTATAAATCTGAGACTTTTGAGAAATTCAGTGAATATAAGAATGAGGTAGAGAACCAAATTGGAAAGAGTATTAAGGCTCTTCGATCAGATCGAGGAGGAGAGCACTTGAGTACGGAGTTCACCCATTTCCTCAAGGACAATGAGATTCTATCCCAGCGGATACCTCCTTATACACCTCAGCTCAATGGTGTAGGACCGAAAGGTCTTTGTTGCCAGAAGAGCTGTGTTCCTTGAAAAGGAACACATTCTTGATGAAAACAGTGGGAGTGAGATATAATTGAGCAAAGTTGGAGAACCTAGCTCAAGCACCATTCCAGAGCCCGAGTCTGTTTAGGTACCTAACACACAAATTTCAACTTTGCGTAGGTCTAACATAGTATCTCACTCTCTTGAAAGATATGTAAGACATAGCAGTGGAGAGGACTCTCATGATGTTGATCCTCATACCTACGAGGAGGCTATTATGAGTATAGACTCTGGGAAGTGGCAAGAAGCCATAAATTCTGAGATGGATTTCATATACTCTAACAAGGTTTGGAACCTTGTAGATGCACCTGAGGGTATCGTACCCATTGGTTGCAAGTGGATCTTCGAAAAGAAGATCGGAGTAAATAAAAAGGTAGAGACCTATAAGGCAAGGCTAGTAGCTAAAGGATATCGTCAAAGACAAGGAGTTGACTATGACGAAACATTTTCACCTGTAGCCATGCTTAAGTCCATTAGAATTCTTTTGGCCATTGCAGCACACTATGGCTATGAGATCTGACAAATAGATATTAAAATAGCATTCCTCAATGGCAACCTCGAGGAGGAGGTGTATATGATACAACTAGAGAGAGTCCAGATAAAGTGCGCAGGTTGCTCAAGTCTATTTATGGACTAAAGTAAGCTTCCCAAAATTGGAACATAAGATTTGATGAGATGATCAGATCTTATGACTTCGTTAATAATGAAGATAAACCTTATGTATATAGGAAGGTAAGTGAGAGTGCTATCACCTTCTTGGTATTGTATGTGAATGACATCCTAATAATTGAGAATGAAGTAGAAATGCTCTCTATCATAAAAACTTGGTTATCTAGAAACTTCTTCATGAAATATTTAGGGGAAGTATATTATATTTTAGGGGTCCGGATCTATAGAGATAGATCTAAGAGAATAATTGGCTTGTCTTATTCTAGGTATATAGATTCCATTATCAAAAGTTTTGGCATGGAGAATTTCAAGAGAGGTCTTATACCGATGAGATATGAAATATCACTTTTTAGGAGTATGTCCCCAAAGACTCCTAAAGAAAGGGTAGACATGGATATGATACACTATGCCTTAATAATAGGATCTATTATGTATGTTATGCTATGTACCAGGCTTGATATAGTGCATGCTCTAATTGTCATGAGCAGGTATCAGGCGGATCTAGGTTTGGAACACTGGAAGGCAGTAAGTGTATTCTTAAGTACTTGAGAAGGACTAAGAATCTTTTACTAGTATACAGAGAAGGTGACCTCTATGTTGAGGGCTACACGGACTCGAGTTTTTAATCCGATATTGTTGATAGCAAGTCAAACTCAGGATATGTTTTCACCCTGAATAGAGGAGCGGTAAGCTGGAAGAGTTCCAAGCAAGTTACTACTGCGACTCAACCACATAGGCAAAATACATTGCTACAGTAGAAGCAGCAAAAGGAAGGGGTGTGGATGAAGGAGTTCATTAGGGATTTAAGAATTGTTCCGAGCAGCGTAAAGCCAATTCCTATATACAACAACAGCGATAGGGCGATAACTCTAGCAAGAGAACCCAGGTCTCATCAAAATTATTCTGAGGAGGTTTTACTTAATTAGAGAGATCATAGCCCATAAAGATATAACAATGGAAAGAGTTCCATCTGAAGATAACATTATAGATCCACTCACGAAGCAAGATACTACTGCGACTCAACCACATAGGCAAAATACATTGCTGCAGTAGAAGCAGCAAAAGGAAGGGGTGTGGATGAAGGAGTTCATTAGGGATTTAAGAATTGTTCCGAGCAGCGTAAAGCCAATTCCTATATACAACAACAACGATAGGGCGATAACTCTAGCAAGAGAACCCAGGTCTCATCAAAATTATTCTGAGGAGGTTTCACTTAATTAGAGAGATCATAGCCCATAAAGATATAACAATGGAAAGAGTTCCATCTGAAGATAACATTATAGATCCACTCACGAAGCCACTGGCTCATATTATATTTGAGCGTCACAGGGGTCTGATGGGGATCAGACATATAGGTGATTGACTTTAGGTCAAGTGGGAGATTGCTGGTTACAGGTGCCCTACAAGTCAATCACGTGATTGATGGCATGTGTGACACGCTGTGCAATCTTTTTGCTTATGATTAATATTAGTATATTATCACATTATATTATATGTAGCATATATATTGTAATGTCATTAATTCTATGCAATGGGAGTCGGATCGTGATGCGATCACGATAATGAGATCGATTTACCTTTAAACACAGATCTTGAATAATCCCCGTCATAGGTTACTCGAGAAGGACATCGAGATAATCGGACAGACCAGTGTGCTATATACCTGTCCATATGATGAAGGCGGATGGTCTTATAGCCACTTGTGTGGAAACACTAAGGATATAGTACAGGTGCTCATTGGAGAATGAGTTTACTGATTGATCTGCTTATGAAATGTTGTATGGTTAAAGATACCTAATGTCAAATACCGATTCCATAGTCCCAGTTGTGTATCTGGTCCTTTGACTTGAGACATCAATAATGCCTTGTATGAGTACTCTTTTCTTTAACGTTGGACTTACAGGTTTCGAAAGCTCCAGATCTAGTATAATTGGTTATCGGGATTGGTAGCCAACCTTATGAAGACAATTGAGTGTCAATAGAGGATCATCCACTCTCGGTATCACGAGAGAAATATCTCATATGTGCTTGCTTAGACAAATCCTTGTCCAGGGTCATTCGGATTTAGAGAGAAAGAGTTCTCCGGTAGAATCTGATTAGAGCAAGACAAACTGATTCTGTATATGACCTGACAGTCCCATATCCAATATACGGTCTCTGGGATATTAGTTGGATAATGGATTATAGATACACAGTAACTGTAGATAGACAGGTCCGATGGATTCAATCCCCCCTATACCGTTTTGGGACTATGGCGTAGTGGCCTAGTACGTTTATAGTCGATAAGTCTAGCGAATTATTATGAAGATAATAATTCACTATATCAGAAGGAGTTCTGATGGGAGCGACTCACGATCAGCTCGGTATCGGGCTTAGAGGGTCACACACATATGGTGAATGCTTCAGCGAATAGAGGATTTAATGAAGATCCAATATGCCCCTATTCTCATTAGATAAGACCCTATACTGATGAGCTCCTTAATTGAGGCTCAATTAGAGGTTTAAGGATATTATTAGATAGAAATCTAATAATGCACGGTTGGATAATTAGATGGAGATCTAATACCCACTGAGGCAGGAGCCCTAGGGTTTTGGTGGCTCTCTATAAATATGAGGGGAGACTCATGATTGATAGGCTACAACTTTAGCCTCCCCCTCCTATTCTCCTCCCTCCCTTTGCGCAAGAGTTATGAGATCAGATTAGAGGAGTTTTGCTACAGAGATCCATCATGCGGATACCGCTAGAGAGGATGATGTTTGACCTCCTTTATCCTCTCCATTCGGATCTGGAATACAGGGATATATGATCTCCCTAGGTAACCAATCTCTAACACATGATGTGGTTTTTCGATTTTACATTTTTTTTCTCATGACCTCAATCTTTTGCACAATGATTTATTCTGCATGGGAAATCAATTTTTTGTTTTGATTTTCACTGCGCATGTGATGCTCCCGTTGAGGTTTCCCAACACGTAGTCTCTCACATCCTCACGTATGGTCGGCCACTAGAAGCCCTGCCTAAGGATTTTGAACGCTAGAGTTCTGCCGCCAATGTGCTCCCCACATATGCCCTCGTGGACCTCGGTCATTATGACCTAAGCTTTGAAGGGTGTAAGGCACCGGAGGAGTGCCATGCTAAATGATCTTCGATAGAGTCATCCATTCATCTCGCAGTAGTGAGCTTGAACGTGCTTCAAGCATCAGGTGATAGTTGGGTCACTCAGGAGCATCTTTCCTGCTTTGTACCGTAGGACGTCAGCAATCTAGCTCGGGGTGGTTTCGGTGATAGCGATATACGGGTCTGGAATAGATTGGGTGGCTACTGCATCGATGCCAAGGGGGCAGCCCCCCTTGCCCTTTCTGATGCTTTCTTGGCTAATGAGTTTGCCCTAGTATTTTCTTCCCATGGTATCATGCTCAGAATGAAACATTAGAAACCAATTGTTAATTATCGAACCGTGGCAAGGTATTTTACCATTATTGGGTCACTAGCTTCATAGTCGCAATCAATGTGCTCGACCACTAGTCAGGAATCACTGTGGGCTTCGAGCTTATTTACGCCTAATTATGTAGCCAAGGCAAGCTGCATAGCAGGGCTTTATATTCTACTTCTTTGTTAGCCACCTTGAACTCGAGGCGCAGCACACTATCGTGCGATTGTCCATGGAGTCTCTTTAGGATGAGACCCGCACCGCCTCTCTCCATTTTTGCCGACCCGTCCACGAACAAGGTCCACGATGACGTTTTAGCATCCTGGGTGTTGGCCAGCCTCGGAGTGAGCTTGGAGACAAAGTCTGCCAGAGCTTGCACTTTAATTGTCGTTATGGGGATGTATTTGATGTTGAATTCCCTAAGCTCGACTGACCACCGGAGCATACCTCTTGCAGCATCAAAGTTAGTGAGGACTTGACAAAGAGATTGGTCGATTACCACCTGTATTGGATGGGCTTGAAAGTATGGATGTAGCTTCCTAACTGATTGTACCAGAGTCAGGGCTAGTTTCTCGATCGACGGATATCGCACCTCGGGGTCGGTCAGGACGTGATTGACATAGTAGATGGGCTTTTGGGCACCTTCATCTTCTCAAACGAGAATAGAGCTGATTGCCTGCTCAAATGCAGCGAGGTACAATTTGAGAGGTTGACTGAGGCGTGCTGTGGTGAGTTGTGGTATTCGGGCAAGGTGTGCCTTCAATTCTTTGAACATGTTCTAGCATTCCAAGTCCCACTGGAAATCCTACTGACGTCGTAGCGCCCAGAAGAATGGGAGGCACTTGTCTCATG
The DNA here is from genome assembly GCA_029747655.1 of Ensete ventricosum. NCBI lineage: Eukaryota > Viridiplantae > Streptophyta > Magnoliopsida > Zingiberales > Musaceae > Ensete > Ensete ventricosum. The sequence goes on along the minus strand of JAQQAF010000002.1, from coordinate 11,428,017 downwards.
CTTGGGATAAGAATCGATTGATGGCGGTGAGTCTCCCCATAAGGCGTTGTGTCTCTTTGATAGTTCGACGAGGCTGCATTTTGGTTATCACTTGGACCTTTTCGAGGTTAATATCTATTCCCCTCTGGTGGATGATAAAACTAAGAAACTTTCCCGAGCTTACCCCGAACATACACTTGGAGGGGCTGAGATGCATCCCGTACTTCAGAGAGTCTGAAATGTCTCGGTAAGATCTTGCAAGTGAGTCCTAGCGACTTTGCTTTTGACAATCATGTCGTCAACGTAGACTTTCACGTTTATCCAGACTTGATATTTCAACATCTGGTTGACCATCCTCTGGTACATCGCTCTGGCATTCTTGAGGTTGAATGACATCACTTTGTAGTAGTAAACTCATGCGACCATGATGAACTCGGTGTGTTCTTGATCCTCGAGGGTCATCCGTATTTGATTGTATCTTAAGAAGGCATCCATGAACTTGAGAAGTTCATGTCAGAATGTCTGGTCGACTAGCTGACTGATTCTCGAGAGTGGATAGCAATCCTTCGGGCTTGCCCGATTGAGATCAATGTAGTCAACGCACATCCTCTAGCTTTCATTATATTTTTTCACCAATACTACATTGGAGAGCCAAGCGGGATACTTGGCCTCAGCTATGAATCTGGCTTTCACGAGACGATCTACCTCATCACTAATTGCTTTCTGTCGATTTAGGGCAAACCTTTGGGGCTTCTACTTCACGGGTTTTGCCCCGAGTGGAATGTTGAGGCGGTGCTCGACGACGCTACGATCAATACCTAGCATATCCTTGGGTGACCATGTAAAGACGTCTACGTTCTTGATCAGAAAGTCGATGAGTTGCACTTGATCCTTCTCGGGAAGTGAAGATCCAACCTTGACGACTCGATCAGGTTGACTCTTATCAAGAGGGAGCTCTAGTATTTATTCGATGGGCTCCAGTCCAGAAGGCCGCTCGGGAGCCTCTTTGAGATCTACCAGAGGCTTGTCCAAGGATGGTGGCATCGTTGTCTTGGTGTGATTTGGGTGTCTGACTTTCGATTTCTTTGACAACATGATCATGATCAGGTAGCAACGCCTTGACTCCCATGGGTCATTCCTGAGCTCCCCAACTCTAGCTCTGGTACGAAACTTTATGGCATAGTGATAGGTGGAGACAACTGCTCTTAGCCTATTGAGGGTCGACTGCCCCAGGATGATATTGAATGCGGTCTATAGCCCTACTACCATAAAGGTCACCATTAGATCTTTGATCGAGGCTCCTTGCCAAGGGTGATAGGCAAGACTATTGTCCCTAGAGGGATGATGGTGTCCCCGATAAACCCAGCGAGGGTAGAGCTCATTGGGGATAGGTAGGTCATGATCAACTCGAGCTTCTGGAAGGCATCTTTATAGAGGATGTATGTCGAGCTGCTAGTGTCAACCATGACCCTCTTTACTAATGCGTTGGCAACATGGATTGAGATTACCAGTGCATCGCCATGGTTGGGGTATTCGACCTCTCACACCTTGAAGGATATCTAGGGCTTGTTGTCCTCACAAGGGCATTTTTTCATGATGGTTTGTGCGTAAGCCTTTCGTCCTGACGTATTGTCTCCCCCAGATGCTAGGCCCCTGACTATGACATCAATCTGCTTCTCGACAGGCCCCTGTGGTCGGAGAGATGGGTCTCGAGGCCTCCTGACATAGCACCCGAGGTACCTATGGTGAATTAGCTCCTCAATTTGATTGTGGAGGTCGTGGAAATCTTCCTTGTCATGCCCGTAATCCTGATGGAATCAATAATACTTTGCTTGGTCATGCAGCTCTCTAGGACTCTTCAGAGGGTTGGGCATCCTCAGTAGCCCCTTTTCTTTGATTTGGAGAAAAATTTCCATGCGAGTGGAATTCAGTGGAGGTGGTGAAGGCCTTGGATAAGACGGCCCTGGGCGATCAGGTCGCCTTCCCATGGTTTCCGAGGGCTACCCTCGGGACTTCTTAATGCGGGGCCTTTTGTGATCCTCGCGCTTTCTTGCCACTAGCTCCTCGGTGGCCATGTACTAGTTTACACGTTGGAGCATCTTCGGGATGCTTGCTGGAGGTCGCTCGATCAAGGACCAGAAAAACCTAGACAATCGCAAGCCCATTAGATTTGCCTGCATGATCAAGGAGGGATGAACGTCGGGTACTATCCTAATTTCTATGAAAAAATAGGAGATGAAGTGGGAGGGTGACTCCTCGTCCTTTTGGCTTAGCTCGAGGAGGGTCGTCGCCGGGGGCTTCGGTTTAGTGCTGGCCAGGAAATTGGACTCGAACTCCTTCACTAATTAGTCAAAAGATGAAATCGAGTGAGGCTTTTGGCGGCTGGACCGTATCCGAGCGATGCCTCGGAGAGTGGTGGGGAATGCTCGATAGATCAATGCATTAGACGTGCCATACAATGCCATCTGCACCCGAAAGGCGATGACATGCTCAATCGAGTCCGCGCTCCGATCATAGGCTTCTAACATGGGAAGCCCGAAGCTCGCGGGGATGGGCTTATCCTGTATTTCCTGAGCGAACAGGGATCCCCCAAGCGAGGTCATCCCATGTTCTTCCTTCAACTCGCGGACCTCCCTATGGACTTCGTCTAGCCGTCTAGTGACATGACACAGTTGGGCCCGAATCGAATCTATGGATCCTGATGATAGGGTGTCTGGCTCGGGGTGACCCTGATGACATAGGCGAGTTTCCAAATCTCCATGCTCAAACTATAGTCGAAAGGCCGCCGATGGCTCCTCACTCGACTGACACTCTATTGGGATTGGTTGTTCGGGATGCGGGAGGCTTGGATGGGACTAAGGAGGAAGCATGCGGGGCATTGGCGGCACCTGTAGTGGATATGACGCCAGCAATGGAGCTTACAACGGAGGGGTCGGCAGGGCAAGTTAAGGGACGAGGGGAATGATGGTCTAGATCATTCCGGCCAATGCCTGAACTTGTTACACAAATCTGTGAAAGGCCTATGGGGAGACGACCAATTGTCTCATTCCCCTACTGGGGCGAGAGTCCTAGGTCATTGAATAGTCTCCAGTACTTGGCGGAGTCTGGGAAGCAGTATTTCTGTCTATGGAGGACAGAGCAAGAATCGATCTCCTGAGGTTGGGGGGGAGGTTTTGAACATGGGTCCCTTCATCCGGATGTCCCCCTAAGTTATTGGGTGGCTCTTGACGTTCTTGCAACATCGTGCCCTCCTTCTAGTGCCAAAAGAATGTTGGTGTTCCTTTTGTTGAGGTTGATGTGTCGTCTCGGCTTGGTTTGTCCTGTGTGCATAGGAACATCTACACGGCCTTGTTGGATGAATTTGGGCAGAGTGTCGATTCAAGAGGGAGCCTTAGTGGTTTGAGGTCCGTTGACTCGCTAATCCCTCAGTTCGACTCCCACGTCCTGCACCAAGGCCTCAGTCGGGGTGATGGGGGTGCCTTGACTTGGCCCCTCCGATGCTTAAGTCAATGAACCGAAACAAAGTATTGGAGTGTAGATTGTGTAGTTTCGAGCCCCCCGTTACAGTTTACATGGGTGCCCTTTATACTACCCGTGGGGAGGAGAGTTCGTCCGAGGTTGTTTAATGCATGCAGGCATTAGTTCAAAGCCGTACTGTCACGAGCTTAGCTGATTTTGCCTAAGTCGTGCGACACCCATGCATGTCCGTCCGCAAAGGTCAGCCTTCCCTGAGATCTCCTAGAGTCCCTTAGACTTACAAAAGAGAAAACGAGCCAGAGGAAGCAATTCCAATGGGATCCACAAGCAACTGCTCAAGTAAATACTTTATAAAGCCAGATATAAATTACACCCATGGACATTACAAACTCAGAGAGGTTGCACACAAAGGATAATGGTCCATTACAGACCGATGTTCCCACAAGTGATTATAAGACATACTCGTATTTACAAGCCAAAATTGGTCACAAAACAAACCAAACTATGACTGCTAAGCCTAATGTAAGCCTGCTTCTTGATGTACAAGGTATGTACACAAACCGAAGGACACAGACAAATACAAGCATTTCATCAAACACCTTGTTTACATTGTTGTCCGTGACAATACGTTATCGGACTCCTCGGATGAGGAGAGGACTATCGATTTGTCTACTGATGTTTACCTGAACTCCTCGAGCAGTGGATCAAAAGAGTATTTCTTCTCGAGACCTTAGTCTAAGTTAAGTCAGATGTGTCTCCTCGACTTTTGAAAGGTGACATTGAAGTTAGAAGTGTCAAAATATGCACTAAAAAACTTATGACAATGATAAAGATTTTGACTGAATAATCATTCATGTCAAAGATTTAAGAGATCCAATATTACATTAGAACACGTGGTGTCACCAGGCCAATACTTTTTGGGCTTTAATGGACCGACTGGGTTAAGTAACAACCAATTAATCATGTTGTGGTCCCACCAACTTCTTCCGACCCGAGCCGAGTCGTAGATAAGAGCCCAGCGCCATTACCCCGAAACGATCCGGTCCGTACTGGATGGAGCCGTTCCAATCCGAGCGACCGCCTCCGCCGACGATGGAGATCCACATGGTCGCGGCCGCGGACTCGCCCGAGTTTGCGCTCCTCTGCTGGGCCCTCCGTCGCTCCCCCGTCATCGGCCTCGACGCCGAGTGGAAGCCCAACCGAACCATCCGGCTCCACCACCAAGACACCGTTGCCGGCGGGGAGCCCGCCCCCGCCGTCGACCTCCCCCCTCGGTCGTTCCCCACCGTGTCCCTCCTCCAAATCGCTTGCCGTGTCCGTCGGCGCCCGTCGGATCCGGTGGTCGGAGACTCGCCGGTTTTCTTGGTGGACCTACTCTCCGTCCCGCTCGTTGCCCTGTGGGGACCGCTAAGGGATATGTTCGAGTCGTCGTCAATAATCAAGCTTGGTTTTAGGTTCAAACAGGATCTTGTATACCTCTCCTCCACCTTCTCCGCCAGCGGATGCGATCCTGGCTTCGATAGAGTAATCTTCTTCCACATACTCTGTAAACGTTGTGCTCTTTGGTGTTACATTGTTTTTATGACTTTTAATTTCGATATGCATTGAAAATTGGGCCAAACATTGTGCCGATTATTCGATGCACGGCCGCCTTTTTGGTCATCTTTCCATTTTACATGCAGCGGACAGCATGAAGTTGAAGGACATGTATCTACAATGACTACAATATCCATTAAATAAGATTGAAAACAGTATAAGGATTTGCTTAGGTCGTGGGTGGCACTCTCAGCAGACTTGCCTTTCTACCCATATGTTAGTTACAGTCTCTGATGAATTCGATTTTCTTCGATGGACTTATTGATCTATGGAAAATGATGACAACCGTGTCAATTTACAATTGGGAAATATATGGAATGTTTGTTTTAGGTTCTCATATAATTGGTGGTCTACAAGTGGGAACTACAATGGAATGTTGAAGTTCGTAATGCTACTTTCTTTGAATCTTGGATCTTTTCTTTAATGTTAATTTAATGGTTCTCACTTCTTTGACATGATAACTATGTCTTTCTGGGACAGGTGGAGCCTTTTATGGATATCACCAGCATTTACCATCACCTAAAGAATCCAACCGTGGGTAAAAAACATCCAAAGGATACTAAAAGCTTAGCAACTATTTGCAAGGAAATTCTTAATGTCTCTTTATCAAAGGTTGGTTGTTGCATGAGGCTTCTTATAAGACTTCTGGATTTCTTTTTCATGTTAATATGTAATATATCTAATAGATTGTGGCTCTCATTGGCTTTCATTAAAGGCCTTAGTACTCCATCAAGACACCACAAATGGCTCCATATCATGTGTTCTTCCATGTCTGCAAGTACCCTTCCTATTTTGTATATCCTTTTCTATTCTTCATTTTGTATGAGTTGACTAAGGTAGAATTTAAAAATGGCCTGAAGTACCATATAATTTTCTATATTGGTCTTCAAACGTCACCTGGAGTTATTACTCAGCAATTTCTTTATACAGGAACTCCAATGCAGTGACTGGTCATGCCGTCCTCTAAGTGAACAGCAGATATTATATGCTGCAGCTGATGCATATTACTTGCTTGCAATATTTGATGTCTTCCAGCAAAAATTAATCACCAAAGGTTTATACTCTGTAAGCTTGGAACCATTGTTATATGTATATGTCCTGATCAAATTTCCATAGTACATTCTTTTTGTTGAACTTGTGTTGTATTATCTTACTTTTCAGTGTGATGAACAATAGCAAAATTTTCCATATCTTCTCTCTTAATTCTTTTTGTTGGTTATGTGACAAATTTTAAAAGTCTGGGGAGTTAGCAGTCTTGTGTATCAAGGTATGGGTTAGCCTAGTGTCTTCTGAGCTACTGATATTGGTTTAGCCATCATTTTTTTTCCTCTCTATTCCCCAAATTCACTAAGCTGACATTCACTTCGCAGCTCACACGTATAGTAGCCAAATTCAGGATATTGATACAGCATATACTCTTTCTTCCATTTGAGGTGACTGCCTTAATCAAATAGGTATTTAGAAAAAAAAAATCTTTTGATGCTGATAAGAACAGAAAAAGAAAGAATAAAGGAAATAGATGTAAAAGTGACAGTGGTGATGGGAATATTTTTGGAAGTGCTTCTGCCTTCTTTTTCTAATTTTTTTCACAAGCCTTCTCTTATGGTCAATATAATAGCCTATATGAATGGACTTCTGATGCGTTATAAATCCTGGAGTTCGTGAGGTTCAAAGGTTTTATATGAACATGAAAGTGAAAGTTAAGATCATTAGGAGCTGATGGACAATTGCTTGATGTTATTATCCTGCCTCATGATGATCCATTCAAGTCGGTATTGATTCACTAAAATTATTAAAGTATTGGACTTATTTTAATAGCCACTGATTTCAGTACCCTATAACAAATTGAAATTTTTTCTCCTAAAAAAACCCTCTCTTTGGAGACCTCAAATTCACTTTATAGTTTCTGCTTGGCTTGAGCCAACTTCACCAATAGCTGCAAAATTTTGGTAGCCTTTAATCTCATCACATGATGTTTTCCCATTGCTAGATCTGACTTTTGGCCTAAGCAATTATTGCATCCCACCAGTCTTCTATTTTCATTTGCAGAGTAATTGGACTCTTCTTTAAAGTAATTCTTAGTTGCGCTGGTATTATCATAGAATTATGTGAACACACTTGTTGAGTCCCAGGTGTAGTAATTGGGAGAACACATGCCTTGGCACCTGCTATGCTGTACGATGGTAGCATGTTATGATTATATGATAGTGAAATTCTTGGTTGTAATTTTGTAAGTTATATCTAGCATGACAACTCCATCAGGATTTCCTACCTTTGTATAAGCTTTCTGATTCATATTCTTTTCCTGGTAATTTTCTTTCTTATAAAAGTCTTTTGGGTCTTATCACTAGATTTTTCACCAGATAATGATTAGTTATGATTTTTTATTTCTTAAATTTTCTAGCAGAACAAATTCTTTGAAATGGTGTTCAATTTCTTTTGTTAACTTTGAGTGATTGTAGCAGGCAAATCACAACCTAGTCCTCCTGGACACAATTTCATTGCCACTGTTATAGAAAAGGAAATTATCTCAGAATCAAGCTCCCACAAATTGTTTACTGAATGTTGTGAATCATCTGATATGGTCAGATCACGTTATTTTAAAATTTTCTCTTTTGAGCCATTTTGCAGTTATACCCACCTTATGGCCTTCTTGTTGATATATATATTACAGCTTGATGATTGTCTCTCGAACAATGTCAGGAGACATGGCGAAAAAATTATGTTGAAGGAATCAGACAAAAAACCTCGGACCTCAAGACGAAAAGAGAAAAAGCAGTCATCTGGAAATTCAAAGCACAAAGAGAAATTGACTTGTGATGAAGATTGGCAAGGCCCTCCACCATGGGATGTAGCCTTTGGCGGGGATGGAAGCCCAAAGTTTTTATGTGATGTGATGGTATGAGACTTTTCTTTATGCACTGCTTTATATTTATTTGTATGGCTGCTGCTAGTTTTGATTACTTTATAGTCATTGACGTTGTAATGAGGCTTTCTCATGTGTTCTTATTACTTTTTATGTCATTAGGGGAAATAGGCATCCCTAAAGTGAACCTAGTACATAAGGCTTCCTTCAATATGGGATTTCTCTTCAGCGTCAGATCAGGTTTTGAATCGTTTAGTGTGCATCAAGATTGGGGGTTGGATATCCAAAAGTTCTGGCCATATATCTTATTCAACAGGGGGCTATTGCTGACAAGCAACAGAAAAATTAGGCAGCCACACAGTCCTACCCCTATGAGTAGAGAGAATATTTTTGTGAGTTGCATTATAGTCATCTAGGTTATGAATTAACATTATTATCATTTTGCCCACCCAAAATACTGCCCAAAATAGGCATCACTGTATTTGACGAACGTGTGCTTGTTAATTAATGACCTCAAAAAAAAAACTCAAACTAATAGTGGTATTATACCTGATTATGAACCTATTTCATCCCAAGAATGTTCAAATAAGCATTTACTTTCCTAAGCAGAATCTTGCTCATTCTAGATTGATAAGATTTAGATTGACATCAATCTGATCCAAATTTAGTCAATTTATGAACCAATTCAGTCAAATATTCTTTGGTTTGTGGTATGTTAATTTTCAATGATATATCTACGAGGACCACCTTCATTTACATTTGAAACTTAAATCTAATGGTTGCAAAGAGAGTATCCAAAAGCATAATGTTATAATAAAATCATGATAGTCAGGGCCTGAATTCTGAACTAACATTATGAAGTTTGACTATAATTGGATTTGCTCGGATCAGGTCATATAAACTATAACTCTGATTTTTACAAACTTCAGGCTTCCAAAATGAAGTTTTGATTTTCACCTAGATAATGAACTTGTAATTGAAGTATTGGATGGATCAGATCAAGTTATATTGTTTGAAATTGGTTGGTCATGATTTGGAAGCAACCAATTGCTATTGGAGTATTCTCCAATTTGAAATAATAGGCTTCCTAAAGATTGCTACTAGAGATTACTCTACTAAATTAACTAATTCTACAGTATAAAAAAGGAATAATATAGTGAAGCTTGTTTTGTAGGAGACAACTAATAATGAATGGTATGTCGAGTATCGTGGAATAATATATTCACTATCAGATGAGTTTAGGACTATATTTAATGATGGTTTACATATGATGTATATAAATTAAATAATCACATTTGGCTTTCAAATCAGAGCTTGATCCAAAAATTAGATCGCATATGACTTCAACAAATATAGCGGGAAGTCCAGTACTAGGTCCTTATGATATTGTCTTGAAAATTTATATTTTCTTATTAATTGCTTTCTTGATCTTTAACAGATGGTCTATATCGATTTACTTATATGTTTTAATACTATTTTTTAGCACAATTAGTATAAATGTTTATCCAAAACTTTTGTTTTACTTTATATATTTCACCTATTTTTCACGCATCGCAGGTTTTTGTTTGTGTTATTTGATTATGTATTTTCTTTAATTTATCATATGCATTTTGAAAATTCTACTAAATCTAACTAGGTGCAGTTTTGATACATAGATAGAAGGGTTAGCGAAACATCTACGATGTGTTGGCATTGATGCTGCTATTCCTTCTTTAAGGAAGCCTGATCCAAGGTTAGTTTGTTAAAAAATATCTGGACTTTTAGTAGCTCTTCTTGACTATGTGAATGTCATGTTCTTTTTTAAGAGAAACATATGATTCTTGTCCAACCTATTTTCTCTGCAGGCAGCTACTGAATCAAGCATACAAAGAGGAAAGGGTTCTGCTAACACGAGATGCCAAGCTTTTGAGATATCAATATTTGGTGAGGAATCAAGTATACAAGGTGAAGAGTTCACTCAAGAATGACCAACTACTTGAGGTAATTGTATGGAATATTTGTTCAGCATATATCAGACATCTCTTATTAAGATTCTCTCCTGTTTACTCACCACCTTGTTGTCATGGATAGCATGTAGCTCAGCGGACTTGTTGAGAGTTTTAAATTGCTGTTATTGGTTGTATTCCATTGATTACAATTGAAACCACTGTTAGATTTTTTTAGCTCCTAGTAGAGCGCACCATTTGATTGATGATTATGGACCACTGGCAGATTACAGGCTGGCCATTGCTAACAAACTGCTAATCAATGACCATGCACATCTTGTCAATCAGTCCTCTTACTGTCCGTGATCATAGCGATTGCTCATAGTTGTCTTTCCATTCTTTAGGGACAAACAATTGAGGATCTTTAATCAATCAACATTTTTGGAGAGCCAATTTTTAGTCAATCAACACACCATATTAGTTTATCAGTGATTGTAGGCAAATTGTTAGCCCATTGTAAACTCCCGTTTCATTTGCTGACAGATTGTTGCCTTTGTTAGGACATTGGAGGGTGATCACTCATCATTTATGTAGTTGGTGTTACCAGCTGTTATTAGATTGGTAAATAATCCGTAGAGCCCTATTTGGTCATCATAGGTTGCTCTCAACAAATCTTGATTGCTGGTTTATTGCCATTGCTAGCCACTTGATGGTCAGCAAAAATAACTAGTAGCCTGTGGTTGGGTTCACAATCAACTAAATTGCAGGCTAAAAATGTCTATTGGAATGCACTTCAGATGACCTAGGACTTCCTTGGTTCAGGCTCAAGGTGAAATTAGCTATACAAAAGCATAACTACATACTTAAGAGGGAAGTGAGCTCTGATTTTTTTCCCCAGCAACCAAAAAAATCTGAAATCAATCACTCACAAGTAGTATTTAGTTACCTGAAAATCACCAAATTGGAGTTCTACAAAATCAAATGAAATAACCAAATCTCCTGTTCCCATTTCCCTTCAAATGATTCTGGAGCTCTCTCCACAAAAGACCACCTTCTCCAATTTTTTTGGCCTTTTGGAACTTCACTTCAGAATTGCATCTTATTTTGGCGAATTAACACAAGAACTCAGACCACCTTTACTATAAATTCACTTCAGTGGTTTACTTGTAGGAACAAGGTTCGTCGTACCATTGTGTACCGCCTGGTATGAACGGTATATATCAGTCCGATAGGAGATTGGTATGGGTCGTACATTGATACAACCCCATATACCATATGTTTGTATGTTCGGTACAGCCAGACTGACAGTTGGTACACCAGTACGGACATAAGACGACCCATGTATAGTATAATATAAATGTGCTTTTAGTGTAATTAAGTGGTGCAGTTGTTTACTAATTCAACTTTGTCATGTTGGAATCCAAAATCAGTTGAACAACCAAGCTGCAACCTTTCACAGCCATTTTTGGAACTTTTAGATTTCTATTTTGCAACTTTTATGAAGTATTAAGCATATCCATAAAATCTCCCATCTTAGGTGCAGTATGCACTTCATTCCACTTATTATTATTAAATTTCTTGTATCTTTAGTATCACGAGTGAGAATCGAACCCATTCTCTTTCAGATCAGTACCTCAAATTGGTGCTCTGGTTCATCTTGGCCACTTGACCTTTTTTTTTCATCTTCTTGATGTGTCAGTTAGTAAGACTAGATTCTTTTGAGAAATTTTTTTTTTTTTTAATGTTGTTTTGCCTATGTCGTTTAATGACAGTTATGACATCTCAAAGAATCAATTTCGGTTATGTGTTTAGTTTTCACAAAATTAAATCTACAAAACAAATTCGACTAGGAAATCTTGTTCACAAACTATCAAGATGCACCGGCAATGGACGTAACATTTTTGTTCTCTAAAGGAATTGTTATGAATATTACATTTTGTGCCAGTTTTGAGTTGTTTAGTTCTGACAGGTCATTGGGACCTTCCAGTTGAAAATTTCCGAGGAACAACTCATGTCAAGATGTACAAAATGCAATGGAAACTTCATTCAGAAGCCTCTGACAATTGAAGAAGCTATTGCAGCTTCTAGGGGATTCCAGGTCATTCCTGACTGCCTTTTTGACCGAAATCTTGAGTTCTGGCAATGCACTGACTGCAAACAACTATACTGGGAGGTACTATCTCAACCTGCTTACTGGCATTGTTGTCTTGGTTCCCTTAGATGTTAAACTGGCCTGATGATATCTTTGTTTATGGACAGACTAATGTTTTGTTTTTCTCAAGATATGACCATGTCCTAGTTTTCAATCCAAAGCTATCTTAATATTCACCAGCGGACAAAGTTGAAAAGCCATATATCCACTATGATCATTGTAGCTTTGTACTTCAATATTCTGAAAGACCGATTAGTCTTGGATATATTATCCTCTTCAAACCCTCAATAATTTAGCTCATATTGTTACAAATTGTGATAATCATTTGATTCAGCTTGGTACCCTACCAAGTATTCAGTTTATAGAAGTCAAATTGTTTCAAATTATACGTCTTATCCCAGATTATTTAACGGTATTGCCTCCACTTTACAGGGAACCCAGTATCACAATGCAGTCCAGAAATTTGTTGCAGTTTGCAAGTTGAATGACTGAACCTTCTCACCTTCCAACTTCATGCCTTGTGGTACAACTCCAAACAAGAAAACCTACTGTTCGTTTCAGGCTTACTGCATGGCTTCCATCTTGATTCTGTTGTTGTAAGAATATTTGAAGATAGCTTTTGTAACCTAATCGGGCCTTAGTGAGGGAAAAATGAATGCGTTTATGACCTCCCATCTGCAGAGAAGACGGAGGGCTGAGATTGACCTTTGCGCCCATTCTTTTTCCCACATTGTCAATTGTTCTCTTAGTGATATCTTGCAGACACAGATGCTTTGAACATGTTAGCTGTTGTGGAACCTTCAAGCCATGGTTGAGGAGTCAATACGGTTTGGTTTTATCGATGTGCGCAAGAATGTTCGCCTCAGTCGAGGGGATGGATGATGCTCAGTAGGGTTGAGAATCGATTGTCTCGGGCGTGTTTCATCGTGGATCCGTCGGTGAGCCCTGCATGATCTCGATCGGGGAAGCATGTGTTCGACGCGATCCCTCCGATGGCTAAGTCAACAAGTTGAATTGGTTCAAGAGAGTTTTTGGGTGCTAAAGAGTCGATCCTCTGGACTGTGTCTAGGGTCGATTTTTATACCTGAGGATATACGGCAAAACGTATGAGGTGTGAGGCTCGGGATGTTCGGAGCAGCGTTGCGTCGAGCACTGTTGTTGAACGACGTTGCTCCTCAAACCTCGAGCGGTGGGTACGACATCAGGTTGTCGGCGTTGTCTTCCGAGGTCTTGGGCGGCAAGTGCGGCCCCATGTGGTCGACGTCGTCTCTTGAGATCTCGAGCGATCGGTACGACTCAGGAAGCCATGTGGCTCGGGGAGTTGACGTGGCTTATGGTGTGTGGTTGCGGGGGGGGGGGGGGGGGGCCACGAGGAAATGCTATATGGTGTCCCTTTGGCTTGGCTTGGCAATTTTGCGGGGTTGATGATCGGCTCCTTGGGGTTGTCGATCGTCCAAGAGCCGCTTGAGGAGCGCTCGGGGTGCGCAATATGTCTCGGGCACGACTCGAGCAAATGGCTGGTCGAAAGACTGAACTCGGGCACATGACTGTAATGTGGCTGGTCGAGCAATTGATCTCGGGCGAAGACTCAGTATGATTGGCCGAGCAACTGAACTCGGACAAATGACTGAATATGATTGGCTGAGCAACTAAACTTAGGCAAATGACTAAGTATGACTAGCCGAGCGACTGAACTTGGGCAAAGGACCGAAGGATTAGCCAAGATACTGAACCGAGGCAATGGACTGGTCGAGATGCTGAACTTGGGCAACGATCTGGTCGAGATGCTGAACTTGGGCAAAGGACTGAAGGATTGTCTGAGATATTGAACTCGTGCAATGGATGGCGAGATGTTGAACTCGGGCAACGATTTGGCCGAGATGCTAAACTTGAGCAAAGGACTGAAAGATAGGTCAAGATACTGAACTCGGGTAACGGAGTGGTTGAGATGCTGAACTCGGGTAAACGGCTGAAGGACTGTTCGAGATACTGAACTCGGCAACGGACTGACTAAGATGCTGAACTCGGTCAAAGGACTGAAGCATTGGCCGAGCAACTAAACTCAGGCAAAGGAATGGCCGAGATACTGAACTCGGGCAACATACTAGCTAAGATGCTAGACTCGAGCAAAGTACTGAAGGACTGGCCGAGCAACTGAACTCAAGCAAAGGACTGAAGGATTGACCGAGAGACTAAACTCGGGCAAAGGACTGGCCGAGATACTAAACTCGGGCAATGGACTGGCCGAGATGCTGAACTCGAGCAAAGGACTAAAGGACTGGTCGAGATACTAAACTCGGGCAACGGATTGGTCGAGATGCTGAACTTGGGCGAAGGACTAAAGGACTGGCCGAGCAACTGAACTCAGGCAAACGATTGAAGGATTGGCCGAGCAACTGAACTTGAGCAATGGACTGAAGGACTGGCTGAGATACTGAACTTGGGCAACGGATTGGCCGAGATATTGAACTCGGGCAAAGAACTAAACGACTGCTCGAGCAACTGAACTCAGGAAACAGACTGGTCGAGATACTGAACTCGGGCAAAATTGAGTGGACTAGAAGAGAGAGGTCAGTTGGGTGTTGTCGCGTGTCCAACTACCTTGATGTGACGTTTTGTCATGGAGTTTAGTGGGGTGTTGCCACGTGTCCAGTTGCCTTGGATGCCACGCCATGGGCTGCTGCATCCTAACGCCACGCTCAGCTATGCCAGCTTGTCATGAACGGTTGTCGCTTAACTCGCAACTCTTCGCTCAGCGAATCATTCATTGCTTTTGCTTACTTGTACAAATGTTTGACATCATGTTTTGCCTTAGTTTTGTGTGATTTTGCGTAAGAAATGCGAGCGAAAATAGTATGTAACGCTGTAGAACGATCGCTCGCCGCATAGAGCCAAAACAGCCAGTTTTGGGTCGTTTTCATGTGCTGCAATGACCGCTCTAAGCAGTGTGAAACGTCAACCATCTCAGCCCCTTGGAACCCCTCGGGTGGCACAGGGCTAGATAGGGCTTCGGGTATGTATCGGGCGTGAGCATTCATCAAGAGTTGAACTCAACTTACGTCCGATACCTTGGGAACCGTCGTTTATGGACTTGCGACTATTCTTACAGCCCTTTAAAATCTTGTTTTGCCCTCTGTCTCTCTTTTCTCTGTTGCACTCAAGGTGTTTGACGAATTGCTTGTAAAGCTTTCCTCTTTTTGAGACGTCGGGACTTGTCCGTCATTCATTTTCGAGCTAATCAACTTCTCTTTTGTAGGTTCTTCGGGACTGGCATGAGGTTATAAGTGGGCTAACCCTTTGCGGACAACTAACGCTGCGGCGTTTCAAGACTTAGGCAATCTCAGTTAAGTCTAGAACATTGGGCAAGTTTGCTTCACGACTTAGGCAATTTCAGCTAAGTCTTCAAGTTTGCCGCTAGGGTGCTGCGACTTAAGCAATTCGAACAAGCAGCAAAAAAGATTTGTAATTTTGCCATGGTCGAAGCACCGTGGTGAATCGAGCAATATGCAACAAGCCGGACCCTTGCCCCAAGTAGCTGCAGGTGGGTTGCAAGTGCAAACTCGCTAGCAAGCTATTGGTGCCGCTCATGAGGAGCACGACAGCAAATAAGACGAGCGTGAAATGGGGTATTCTCCACGAGTGGAGGAGGCGCAATCTGGTGCACTGAGTGGGAAAAGGAGCCACAATGAGAGACTTACAACGATGGAAACCCCCTTCGATGTTCTTGAAGTGAGCTTGAAGGAACTCTACTAAGACCAACGAAGGCTCCTTGGGGTAGAGAGCTCGCAAGAAGAAGTTGAATCTCTGATAGACAAAGTTGATGTATGTGAACATCAAACTAAACGGTCGAACAAGCCGGGCAATGGTAGACATGGGCGCTACTCACAATTTTATTGTCGATCGAGAAGCTAAGCGACTTGGACTAATCTTGGAGAAGAACCCAAGTCGTATGAAGGCTATGAACTCGGAGGCCAAGCGAATCTCTGGACTAGCAAATGGGGTCCCTATCAAGATTGGAACATGGAGTGGGTGCACAAACATGATAGCGGTGCCCTTGGATGACTTTCAAGTGATTCTCATAATGGAGTTCATGCACGCAGTGAAGTTGGTGCCAATGTCGTTCCTGAACTCCTTATGTCTAATGGGAGGCGACGATCTCTGCATGGTTCCAGTTTCTCAACGAGGAACTAAGGTTCCACAATAAATATCGGTATTACAATTGAAGAAATGAGTACGAAAAGGTGAATCAACATTTGTAGCCGTTATAAAACTAGATACACTTGACGAGGACGTCATTCAAGAACCTGCCGCGGTGGTGAACATTCTAAAGGAGTTCTCAGATGTGATGCCGACTGAGTTACCAAAAACTCTTCCACCATGCAAAGGCATGGATCATTATATTAAGCTGGAGCCGGGAGTTAAGCCTCTATTGAGACTACCATACTATATGACCCCTCTAGAGTTGGCAAAACTTAGAAAGCAGTTAGACAAACTGCTGAGCGGTGGTCTCATCTGTAATTCAAAAGCACTATTCGGAGCTCCAGTCCTCTTCTAGAAGAAACAAGATGAGAGTCTTCGATTATATGTCGATTATCGAGTCCTAAACAAAGTGACAGTGAAGAACAAATATTCCATCCCGCTTATCGTGAATTTGTTCGATCAACTGGGCAAGGCCAAGTACTCCAAATTTGACCATCGATCGGGGTACTAGCAGGTGCACATTGCAGAAGGCGACAAAGCGAAGACTACCTGTGTGACCAAGTATAGAGCGTTTGAGTTCTTGGTGATGCCTTTCGGTTTAACCAACTCTCCGGCCACATTCTGCACTCCAATGAACCAACTTTTCAAGGAGTATTTGGACAAGTTTGTGGTCGTCTACTTGGACAATATCGTCGTCTATAGTCAAACGCTTGAGGAGCATGTTGAGCACCTTCGAACAATCTTCAAAGTTCTCAGGGAGAACACCTTATTTATGAAGAGGGAGAAGTGCTACTTTGCTCAGACGAAAATTCTACTCTTGGGGCATCGAATCGGTATGGTTTCATCCAAATGGATAAATCTAAAGTGCAAGCGATGGCAGACTGGCGAACACTAAAGAATGTACCAGAGTTAAGATCTTTCCTTGGTTTCATCAGCTATTATCGACACTTCATAACTGGATATTCAAAGTGCGCAGCTCGATTGATGGAGTTGCTGAAGAAGGAGTAGTCTTGGAGATGGTCAGACAAATGTGAAGTTACATTCCAAGACCTAAAGACTGCTGTATTGGAGGAACTGGTACTTAGGTTACTAGACCATGGGAAGTCTTTTGAAGTCCATACAGATGCTTTCGACTTTGCTATTGGGGGATTACTTATGCAGGACGGTCACCCGGTGGCCTACGAGAGTTGCAAGCTCAACGAGACACAGCGGAGATATCTAGTGCATGACTAGGAGATGATAGCGGTGGTTCATTGTATACGAGTTTAATGACACTACCTTTTAGGAGCATCTTTTGTGTTAAGGACGGACATTGTCGCATTGAGTTACTTCCAGACTCAAAAGAAAGTTTTCATAAAACAAACACGATGACAAGACTTCTTGGCCGAGTTCGACATGGTAATGGAGTACAAGCCCAGAAAGGTAAATGTCGTGGTCAATGCATTGAGCTAGAAAGTTAAATTGGTGAATGCTATACAATTGGAAGGCGGAGGCCAAGCAAGTCAATTGCACTCCAACTTTCTTTCCAGGATCAGGGATGAATTGTACAGTGATCCTCAGGTAGTAACCTTGATGTAACTCATCAAAGAAGGCAAGGCACGATGGTTTTGGGTCCAGGATAGACTCATCTTCATCAAAGGAAAAAGAGTTTGGGCTCCGCGAGCAGATAACTTAAGGCGTGAATTCCTGAGGGAGTGTCACGATTCCCTCTAGGCGAGACATCCGGGTATTCATCAAACAATGACTCTCATGGAGAGGGCATTCTATTGGCCGAAGATGAGGATAAATGTGGAGAAATATGTTCAAACATGCCTTACTTACCAATAGGATAAGGTAGAGCAGTGAAAACCGGTGGGACTTTTGGAGCCGCTACCCATACCAGAAAGGCCATGGGAGAGCATTTCCTTGGACTTCATATCAAGCTTGCCCGCAGTAGGGGGACTTGGATCGATACTCGTGGTTGTCAATCAGTTTTCAAAGTATGCAATGTTTATTGCTGCACCCCTGCATTGTTCAGTAGAGGAGGCAGCCAAGTTGATGATGAAGAATATGGTGAAGTATTGGGGAGTCCCACACAACATCATTAATGATCGAGATTCTCGATTCTTGGGACGATTCTAGACCGAGTTATTCAAGATGTTGGGATCTAAGTTATACTTCTCCACAAGCCTCCACCCCTAGACAAATGGTCAAATAGAAAGAATCAACTCGCTTTTGGAATAATATCTATAACATTATGTGAGTACCAATCAGCAAGATTGGGTGAAGTTGTTGGACATTGCCCAATTTTCCTACAATTTGTAATGGAGCTCTACGTCCAATAAGAGCCCATTTGAAATTATTATGGGATAACAGCCATCGACTCCTCACACCTTGGCCATTGGCTACACAGGGAGTAGTCCATCAGCATATCATTTTGCAAAGGAATGACATCAAAATGCAGATATTGCTCGGGCCTACTTGGAGAAGGCGACTACAGGAGTTTAAAGTTAGCAACTTAGTGTTGGTGAAGCTCTAACCAGCATCACTCCAGTTCTTTAGGCATAAAGTTCACAAAGGATTGGTACGCAAGTATGAAGGGCCTTTCCCAATTATCAGCAGGGTGGGCAACATCTCCTACAAGTTGCAACTGCTGGCATGGCTCAAAATTCACAATGTCTTTCATGCAAGCAACTTGAAAGCCTACCATTCAGATCCGCAAGATGCTTCCCGAAATATTTCAGCTCGTCTATCTCCAATCAGAGCTTCCTACGAGAAGAGAGTTGAGACCATTCTGACAGATTGCAAGACTAAGCTACCCAGCGGAGCGGAGCAAATTGAGTACTTGATGAAGTGGTAAAAGCTTCCCCAAATAGAAACCAGTTGGGAGCCAGGAGACACCCTACAACATGAAGAAGCCCGCATCAAAGCCTACCAACAAACATCGACAAGGGCGTCGACAGTTTAAGTGGGGAAGAATGTCACAAACGGTCATTGCTCAACTGTAACTTTTCGCTCAGCGAATCATTCGTTACTTTTGCTTAATTGTATAGATGTTTGATTGTATGTTTTGCATTGGTTTTGTGTGATTTTGCCTAAGAAATGCGAGCGAAAATAGTCTGTAACGCTACAGAATGACCACTAGCTGCGTAGAGCCAAAATAGCTCAGTTTTGGATCATTTTTGCATGCTACGATGATCGCTTTGAGCAG
Source organism: Ensete ventricosum (assembly GCA_029747655.1). Lineage (NCBI taxonomy): Eukaryota > Viridiplantae > Streptophyta > Magnoliopsida > Zingiberales > Musaceae > Ensete > Ensete ventricosum. Next base: position 11,408,632 of record JAQQAF010000002.1, on the reverse strand, counting down.
TGCAAAATGTCAGCCATCTCAGCCCCTTGGAACCCCCCAGGTGGCACAGGGCTAGATGGGGCTTCGGGTATATATCGGACGTGAGCATTCATTAAGAGTTGAACTCGACTTACGTCTGATACCTTGGGAACCGTCGTTTGTGGACTTGCGACCATTCTTACAGCTTTCTAAAGTCATGTTTCACTCTCTTTCTCCCTTTTGCTTGTTGCACTCAAGGTATTCGATGAATTGCTTGTAAAGCTGCCCTCTTTGCGAGACGTCGGGAGTTGTCCATCGATCGTTTTCAAGCTAATCAACTTCTCTTTTGCAGGTCCTTTGAGACCGACACGAGGTTGTAAGTGGGCTGACTCTTTGCGGACAACTAATGCTTCGACGTTTCAAGACTTAGGCAATCTCAGCTAAGTCTGGAACATTGGGCAAGGTTTCTTCACGACTTAGGCAATATCAGCTAAGTCTTCAAGTTCGCCACTAGGATACCGCATGGCTTAGGAAAATTCAGCTAAGTCCGTGACAAGCTGGCGACGATTCTCGATGGGATTTCATTAGTAATTCTGTTCGGTCGGCGATGGGGCTCCGATAGGATTGGTCAGTGATCTCGTCCTGACGCTGAGATCTGCCAATGGCTCTTGAGGGACATATGGCGCATCGAGCTACGTCGCACGTGTTCCGTGCGACTATTTTATTATCTATTAGAGAGGGAGAGAGAGAGTGTCGGCTATTTGGTGTGAACGAGGCACATTGTTGGCTCCCCTGGGCAACCATAATGATATGATGAGTTGTTTTCCGGCCTCGGGAAGAGGAAGGGTCACGTGACCCGGAGGGAACCCTTTATAAGTTCTCTTCCGGTAGCCATGAGAGGACTTACTTCATTCTCCCTTCGCTCCTTGGCCGTTTGCCTTCTCAGTCTTCCTGGATCTCCCTAGCCCCCTCTGTCGCTTTTCCCACTCTGGTCGGGATGTCTTTCTCATCCTCTTCCTCCTCCTCATCCTTCTCTTCGTCCTTCTCGGGTACCTCTCCTAGGGTCGTGGATAGCTCCTTGAGGTCCAAACCTGGGGGGTGCGGGGTATGTCCTCGATGGATGCAAAGACCTTCAAGGCTCTAGGAGTCATAAGGTCGTGTCATGACCACGACTCGGTCATGACCAACGAGTTGCTGGTCGAAGTTCAAAAGCATTATAGCATCTCGAATAAGTATGCTTTGCATGCTTCGCTATCCGAGCATCGTCCTTATGGCTTGTTCCCGAACACATTCATGCTGTTGATAGACGCCCTTGAGGCGGGGTTGCGGTTCCTGCTCCACCCCGTGATCGAGGTGTGCCTCGAGTGGTGGCAAATCTTGCCTTCCCAAATGGTGCCCAACTCGTGGCGCTATACGATCGTATTTCTCGAGAATGCCAAGGGGCGGACATTGTCCCGACCTGGAACTTGTTCATAGCATGCTTTCGCCTATGCAGGGGTCAAGGCGGTTACTACTTGACAGCTCAAAGTGGCTTTCGGGTTAAAGGGGCTCCTTCCAACAATAAGGGTTGGAAGACCCGACACATATTTATCAGTGACAGTCGGGGGTGGGGCTTTCGAATTGAGTGGTCGGCCCACACCATGAGCAACATCCCTCCTTGTCTTTCCGACGAAGAGTCTGAGCTAGTCGAGCGACTTAGGGGCATTCTTTCTTCATCTCGGGCTACAAGGGATATGATCGAGGCTTGGCTGGTCGAGGCGGGTCTCAGCCCGGCCCCTCGAAGTATGTCTAATGCTTTTTGTGCTTTATTTTTGCATGCCCCATCTGTTTTACTAATTCTCCTATCGCACTGCAAATATGGTAAACCTAAAGGACTTGAAAGGAATTTTGCACGTACCTGCCGGCCAACCATCTTCTCATATGGCTCGGGAGGCCCCTGTGGGAGCTACGGCGAAGCGTCCTACTGAGGGAGAAACCGCTCGCCCCCCCCCCCCCCCCCCCCCCCCCCCCCCCCCCAAGAAGCCGAAGACGGGGCCCGAAAATTGTCCTAGAGCGTGATTGCCCGTGAGGCTGTCAAGGCACCCCACGAGTAGGGTGTGTTGAGGATACACAGCCCTCAGGAGAAGGAACCAGACGAGACAGCTTGGGGCAAGGCCGTCGCCAAGAGGGTTCGACGCACTAAATCGGTTAAGGAATTGTGCCAAGTCCCGGACGGGACAAGGATGAAGGTTTCTACTCAATCCGAATAATCAATCTGCCTAACGGGGACCCGAATGCTCCCTTGCAATGTCGTTAGCCAACATTGAAGAATTCAAGCCGGATCTGGTCAGACGGAGCCAGCGCCACAAAGTTCGGGAGGGGAATGCTGAACCCTAGCCTAGCGCATCAACTCTACGGATCCCCATTCGAGCTGCTGATCGACCGAGTGACCAAGTCGCTGGTTTGGGTAAGTCTCCTACCTTTGTTGTTCCTTGCTCGACAAGCAGCCCACCTCTGTGGTCACTGACTCATCTATTCCATTTGTTAGAATCAGCACTATGCGATGACTCTAATCGATCGCGTCCACGACGCGGGTCAGATCATCAGTGTTATGGATAAGAAAATGGCTAGCCTTCGGGGCAAGATCCGAGAACTTAAGGGGAGCACTAGGTCGGAGGTGGTGGCTGTTGCTGAGAAATGAGCCATCGACCTCCAAGCTAAGATCGACCACTTGAGGACTGAGCTTAATGACGTCGAACAACAATGCAGGGAGCTGCAGAAGGAGCTGGACGACACGAACCTTCACCATGTTGACGCTCATCATTAGTTGAAAGAATTTCGAGCTCGGACCCAATCTATGGAGGATGAGCTGCTGAAGTCGGCTCAGGATATCGAGGCAATGTGGTACGACCCTCCAAGCTGTGCATGCAAAGGCCATTGCCAAGTACAAGGAGTCGCCAGGGTTCAAGATGTGGCTCCAAAGAATTGGTCAAGTCTTGTACGAGTATGGCTACTAGGTGGCCTTGGCTCAGTTCCGAACCAAGTACCCAGATCTCCTAATCAAAGAGGATCCCTTTACCAATTTGCCCGAGGATGAGAACATCTCGATGGAGGTGGAGCAACCCTTCGAAGACAACCTTTATCCCGAGAATTAGGTCCTCAGTTTGTATTTTGTTGTTTGCTCATCATGTGACTTTTGCCTTTGTTCGATCGCCCGACCGGTGATGTAAGCCTTTTTCTATCAATGACAATATTATTGTACCGATGAGTGAATGAGTGTTGGGATTACGTGAGACTTCCTCCTCAAATATAAAATTTCCTTAGATTTGATATATGACACATCCCGATAATTGCTTTCCTTCCATCGTGGCTAGTGTGTAAGTCTCACTTCATATGGTACCGATAACTCGGGGCTAGCTTGCCTCTAGCGCATGTCGGGTCGCGACCTCGGCTTTCCGTAGGACTAGGTAGTTGTTTCTGATGTGTCGTGGTTGAACCCTCCTATTGTAGAGTTTTGCAACGACTTTCTTGTACGCGAGAGTCCGAGGGTGTGCCTCGGCCCTTCGCTCTTCGAGGAGGTCAAGGTTCTCCTGCAGCCTTCTCTTCGATGCTTCCTCCTCAAAGCTCTAGACCCATGAGGGTGGGAAAGACCACCTCAGGTGGTAGGACCGCCTTGGTGCTGAATGTGAGGTAGAAGGGTGATTCTCCTATCGGGGTCTTTGGTGTGGTTCGGGATGCCCATAGGATGCTTGGGAGTTCTACCCACATACACTAGGCTCCAACAACTCTCTTCTTCATGCCCTCAAGTATTGACCGATTGGTGACTTCGGCGAGGCCGTTGGCTTGGGGGTGTATCTTATAGTTTTGGTAGAAAGGTTTAAATTTTGGGTTATTGAACTAGGTTCCATTATCAGTAATGATGGTCCTCGTGATGCCAAACCTTGTGATGATATTTTTTCCATATGAATCCCTCGCCCTGCTTCTCGGTAATGAATGCTAAGGGCTCGGACTCGACCCACTTAGTAAAGTAGTCGACCCCGATTATCAGAAATCTTCGTTGCCTCGATATTGGAGGAAATGGATCAAGGAGGTTCATTTCCCATTGTGGAAAGGCCATGTGCAGTCAGTTGGGGTAAGAGAGGTCGTTGGCTGGTATTGTAGTTGGGCATGTCTCTAGCATTGGGTGCACTTATGGATGTAGGTCATGTTAGGATCGAGTTGGCACTAAGGGGGGGGGGGGGGGCATGTGGAGCGGGGGATAGATTAGTGCAAGTGATTAAAATTCGATTCAAAAAATTTCACTTGAAGTAAAACTGAAATTGAAAGCGCTTTTGTTGGAACTTGTTAAGAGCAAATAAGTTAGAGAGTGATTTTAAAGACGAAACCGAAAGAAGAAGCTCGAGCTTTTCTTAGAACTGGTTAATAGCAACTAAGTTCAAGAGCAAAATTAAAGTAAGACAAGATAGAGATTCTTACAGTATTTTTATAGTGGTTCGATCAAACTGACCTACGTCCACTCCCGAGTCCTTCTTTGTCGAGGCCCACCGGTGTCAACTAACGATCTTCTTTCATGGGCGAAGATCAACTATCCCTTACATACCTCTCATTTTCACAAGCTTAGAAGAACAACCTTTACACTCTCCTTTTCTTAGGCTAAGGAGATCAACCTTTACACTCTCCTTTTCTCAAGCTTAGGAGATCAACATTTACAACTCAATTTTAACCCTTCTCTTAACCACGATTCACTCTTACACAATAGGGAGGGAACTCTCACAAATTCAACCAAAAAATTTCCTTTCTTTCTTTTTCTTTTCTTTCCTTTTTCTTGCACTTTCTTGCTTTCCTATACAAGAATACTTGAGATATTTATAGACCCTAACTGGCTTCAAAAATTGGAGCCAAAATGCATTCCTTCTCCGAAAAATCTGGGTACAGGCGGTACTACCATCGAAATTGCCTCAGATTTATGGGCGACGACGATACTATCGTCACCCACCAACGGTATCACCGCCCAGATCCCGGAAATAGTACTGAAAAGTATTATTTCATACTTGAGCTGTACCTTTTGTTGACCTCCTTCTAGGTCAATGAAATGAGTTCTATTATGAGCTCAAATCAAACCCAAAGTGGATCTAGTTAGTCCCTAATTGAGTTAGTAAACTAACTCTAATCAAGATGCTAACTATGACACTTTAAAGATAAACATAATTACACTAATCTTCATTGTTCAACACGTTAATCGGTCTTCCAGTGAACCCTCGGCAAGCTCTCGATCTCCTTCCAGCAAACTCCCAGCAACCTTTGGTGAACTCCCGGCGAGCTCCTGACAACCTGTTGGCAAACTCCCAACAAACCTCAGGCAAACTCCGACGAGCTCTCGCCACATCATCCGAAGTCTCGACATACCCCTAATTCTTCCAGCTTGATGCTTGACTCCGACCCAACAACAGATTCTTCCTTAATTGTTTTATTTTTTTCTAATCATAGTTAATCCTACACCACTTATCTTCAACACAAAGGTTATATCATAAATCCATCAATTGATTTCATCATCAAAATCCAAGATTCAACACTCTCTTCCCCTTCTTGATAATGACAACCAATTGACGACAGAGTTAACCTTATCTATATGCCATATTTGAAATAGGATAATCTTGAATTCAAAATAAACAATCACCTTTGAATTCAAGATACCATTTTGCTCATTTGCAATATGTCAATTTATACATTGTGCATCCTCATAGTTTCAAATCATAATATACATCATTTTTAAACATTTCAGCTTTACTTCATGTATGATACCAACAAGAAGTTAACATTGCTTTAAGCATTGCATGCATGAAACTAAAACATTAAAATTTTTAATCATTTAACCATTCATCACTATGATACTATACATGATAAAAATTTTAAAATAAATATTCATTATTTTGGTATCACATGATAAAAATTTCAAGCAAAATATGTTTCATATGATAAAAATTTCAAACCTAGCGTCATCAATATATCATTTCTCCCCCTTTGTCATCAACAAAAAGGAGAAATGTTTAACATACCATTTATACCTCATATGTAAATTTTTAATCATGTTTGGTAGGTATAACATACATGATAAAAATTTCAAACCAAACATTTGTCATATGTCGTCCATATGCTATTTCTCCCTCTTTGTCATCAACAAAAAGGAGAAATGTTCAACACATATTTGAACATTTATCATAAACATTTAACATATGTCATCAACATGACATATCTCCTCTTTTGTAAAATAAGAAGAAGAAAAAGAGAGGAATTTATTCATCACAAAAAAATTAAATCACAAGTACCACATCAAATTTATTTCTCCCCCTTTGTAAATAAAATAGAAGAAGAATAAGAAGAAGAAGAAGAGAGGAATCAAGCCCAAGAGTCTAAGAATCAAGGATCAAAGATCAAGTATCCCAAAAATCTAAGAATCATATATCAAAAGGAAGGATTGATTTGTAAGCATTGCATCAAGCATCAATTAGACAAAAATTTCATGAATCCAAGATCTAACAATCCAATAATCAAATATTAAGAGGAAGGATTCGAAAGAGAGCTCATTAATTCAAGAATAAAATATTAAGAAGGATGATTTGAAAGAGAATCACGCATCACAAAAAGTTCATGAATTACATTTTTTTCTTTTGTAAATTTCAAGAGGAAATAATGATGTGAAATTATTTCAAAAGAGATCTCAATTTTCAAAAGCCGAAAGATTCGAGAAAAATATGATAGCAACTCTTGCATTTGGAAGATTTAAAATCATCTCATGTAAATTTCAAGAAGAAACCATTTTGTAAAAATGAGAAATCTGAAAAATATGAGAGCAACTTACGCATTTGGAAGATTTTGCATATTTATTTTTCTTCAAATTATTCCACATTCAATATCTTTGTTGTAAGGTAGCAATTTTATCTCCCCCTTTGCTTGTTCTAATCACAATCACAAAAAGAATATGACAAGCATGTCATAGCAATTTTATCTCCCCCATTGTAAGGTACAAATTTCTTATATATCAATGTTCTAATCACAATCACAAATACAAAGGGATTATATAATGAAAAGCATGTCATTTAGGATATAGTATAAAAGATCAAGTCATAAATACCAAAAGATATGATTTATTTTAATAAATCTTTCTTTTTTATTTGAATGACAAAAATAAATCTTGGGAGTCAAATAGTTAGTGATCTTAAAAAGAAATCTTAGATCATGAGTTTCGAGAGATTAAGAGAAAAATTATGATTCATATCTCCTCTTAAGTAAATGATGAAAATAAATATTAGGAGATCAATTTTGTAAGCAAAATCTTAATTCATATAATATAAGATCTCAAGAAAAAAATGATTTATTTTGATAATTCTTTTTGATAAAACACAAGAATCATAGTGAATGATCTTGATTTATGAAAATCTCAAGTTATAGTTATCAAGATATTAAGATCATGGTTCATAAAAAAAAATCTCATATTATAACTTCAAAAAATCAAAAGATAAATCATGATTCATTTGAATAATTTTTTTAATAAAATGAAAGAATCTTATTGAATGATCTTGATTTATATAAAAATCTCAAGTTATAATTATCAATATCATAACTCTCCTTTTTATTAAATTGAAAAAAGAAGAAATGATAAAAGTTAAAAAAATTTATTCTCATAGTAAATACCTCAAGTCAAGAAATCAAAGGAAACTTTATGATTCGGTTGGAAAAAAAATCTCCTTCAAATTCAAATAATCAAAATCACTTTTGTAGTTCAAGAGATTCAAAAATAATGGTATATATAGATTTATCACTTTATCTCTTATTGAAAACTTAATAGGATAGAGATATTTTCAAGAAAAATATATTTCACTTTTGTATTTTAATTTATATAATTTATTTCATACAAGAATGCCTTTATCTTTTATGCCAAATCTATACATTATCGTTTAAAACCAAAAATCAAGTATCATTTTAAAAGAAACCATCAAGATTATTAATATAACACATTAAATCAATAAAATATTTTTAAACAAAACTTCTAATTTATTTTAATTACAGTAATTTTTCCTTCTTAAGTGATTCTAACTCTTTAGACTTATATATCATCTCTTTTTTTGGATAAATTTTTTTTAGAGTCAAGAAGGTTATTTAATACATCTCAAATTGTAGATACCAATATATCATCTCTTTAAAAAAAACATCATATGAAAACACATCCAAGATCAAAATTACTTTTTGAAAAATTTCAATAAAGATAACGTAGATAGTTTCTCATTAAAATTAGCTAAGGTTCTTTAGTTATAATTCATTTTTGTACTAGCATGTTCTAGTTATGCATCATCAAAAAATAATCAAGATTAATTATATAATCATGAACCATCTTAAAAAGATTTATTATAATCGAAACAAAGATCATCAAGTTTCAATTGTCTTAATTCAAATAATCTTTCCATATTTTCGTTACTAGTAAGCTTAAAAAATATGTTAAATCTCAAGTCATATGCCTTGAGCATCCACTATCATGATATCATTTTGTGCTCCTAGCCTTCGTTTGGAGGCAAAACTATAATGAAAGGGATTTTGGTTTAGATACCATTTGACTTCAGGTCCCTTATAAAAGGCTCTTCTTAATTCTATTAATGGCATTTGGTTATTTATGGTTCCTTTAGAAACTCAAACTAAATTGTGTGGATTATACCTTCTAAATGAGCATCTATAGGCAAAATGTTCAAGTCCACTACAAAAGTTATATTTGTTTTCGGGTGAAGAATATAATGTGGGTCCTTTAACAAAAATAGTTATCTTTTGTGGAGTATTACCCATAAAGTCAATACATTCTTTTTTATTAACATGACCCTTATTGGCAATAATCATATTTAGAGATTTATTGCTTATTTTAAACTTTTCTAAGGTTTATTGTAATATGATATTTTTTTTTAATTACATCTAGTATCTCACATTTAGAGCAAAAAATGCATGGTGTTGATGCTTCATGTAAGGTTTCAAGTTTACTAACAAGTAATGCATGATACTTTTAAATAATTTATATTTATATTAATCTTTCTAAATTAATCAAATAATTTATTAAAAGCATTTAACAACTCATTAAATGTAAAAGAGGCTTAGAGTGAGTTACTTACCTCATCATGGATGGCCATGAGTATGTGGTTCGCCAGTTCTTCTTGGTTGTCCTCATAATCTACGGAGTGTCTCGACTTCTTGCGTTCATAGTAAGAGGTTGTGTCTTCTTTGATTTCATTTTTGTTTTTAATATCTTATTTTATTTTATTACTTTTTATGAATTTTTTGAAGTTCTTTTGTCATAATTTCAATGTCATAGTCCTCATCACTCTAGATTTCACTCGAGGAGCCTAATTTTGTTCTCAGTTTGATATCCTTCTTGTTCTTTGGATGATATTCTTCTTTTATTTTTAGTTCAATGTCCTTCCTGTTCTTTAGAATGTATTCTTCTTTTATTCTTAGTGTCAAATTATTTTTGTTCTTTGGAAGGTTGTTCTCATGTTCATCTTTGTAAGTCTTTTTCATGATTATATGCTAAGAGATTCCTTTTTTATTTATTTACTTGTGCTTTCGTGTGTGACTTCTAATGTGCATCACATATCAAAAGCATAATCACAAGTAGAAAGCCGATTAAATTTGTTTTTATCCAAAGCACATAACAAACCATTCATAGCTTTGGCATTTAAATAAAACATCTTTCTTTCATAATCATTCCAATCATTTATAGGATTGGGAGACTTCTAAAACTCATTTTTAACTAAATTTCATAACTCAAAGTCCATAGAAATCAAAAAGATTCTCATCCTAGGTTTTTAGTAGGTGTAGTCTGTCCCATTGAACATAGGAGGACGTGTGATAGAATAACCTTCGTTAATGCTAGAAAAAGTCATTTAACTCGCTTGGATATTAATCCAATTAAGTGAACGTGACTCTGATACCAACTGTTAGGATAAAGTTGGCAGAAAGAAACTCGTTGTTAAGGAATTGTTGGTTATGCCAATTATGGGATATGGAGGATGATGGTTTGGGTTATCCTAGCGAATGCTTGCACATGGTGAGTGAGCCCGAGGAAGGCTTCAACGGAAACGATGGGGGGTCCGACGTTCAAAGCGAAGGGAGAAAATCTTGGGTCATTGAGTAGCCTCCAGTAGCGGTCCAAAGTGAGCACGGAAGGGTTTCCTTCCCAGTGAGGGGGGGAAAAGAGTTGTCCTCCCATCTCGGGGACCTGCTGAGCGACCAGGAGATCCTTCTTGAGTTATTCACTAATGCTGTTGGGCTGTGATCGTTCTTGCGACATCAGGCCCTCCCTCAAGTGCTAAAAATATTGTGAAACCTTCATGTCGTGGCCGAGGAGTCAGCATGACATGGTTCTGCTCGCATGCTTAAGATGTTAGTGTTGTTGAAGTAATAAATGAATTGATTTGATTATGTGTACATCAACTCTATTTATAGGCTGAGGAAGTTCTTGAGGAAGAGGATTTCCCTCAACTGAGCAGTGAGAGTTTCTCATTCAGTTGAGGGTGCAGTTGAGGAAAATCTTATCTTCTATCATGCCCCCACAAGATTGAGGTCCTATCAAGGATGTCGATCTTGGACTGATGCAGTAAAAAGAGTTCGCTAGCAAGAAGCTTTGTGAGGGAGTCTGCTAGTTGATCAGCCGTATGGATACATGAGACACATAGTTGACGCCGAATAACTTGATCTCGCACGAAGCGGAAATGACAATGTGCTTCTTGCGGGAATGGAATACTGGATTGGTGCAGAGTTAGGTGGCTCCAATATTATCATAATATATTATGGGAGTAAGAGTAGAAGTGAGGTTTAAGTTCTTTGAGCAGATTCATGATCCAATTGAGTTCAGCAGCAGTAGTGGTAATGGCATGGTATTCAGCTTCGGTTGTAGATCGTGCGATTGTCTTCTGCTTCTTCGAACTCCAACTAATTGGATTAGCTCCAAGGAAAATAAGATATCATAATATGGATGTTTTATCATCAGAGTTCTCAGCCCAATCTGCATCAATGAATGCATATAGATGCATTGGGGAGTGTTTGCTATGAAAGATACCATGATTGATGGTCCCCTTAAGATATTGCATGATTCTTTTGACTGCAGACCAATTTGTAGTAGATGGCTGATGCATGAATTGTGATAGTTTATTGACTGCAAATGAGATGTCTGGATGAGTGAGCGCTAAATATTGTAAGGAGTCAACTACTTGATGGTATTGAGTAGGGTCTGTACTAGGACTTTCATTATATAATTTGAGGGATGCATTAATAGAGAGGGGAGTGGTGACCTCTTTTGCATCCTGTATATTCATCTTTCATAATAGATCTTTAATATATTTTTTTTGTGAGAGAAAGATTCCTGAAGACATATATGTTGCCTCTACTCCTATAAAGTAACTCAAGGCTCCCAGATCTTTTAGAGAGAATCGATCTGCTAATTACGTGATGAATGTTTGAACCTCTGAAGAATCATTACATGTAATAATAATATCATCCACATATTCCAAGAGATATATTATACCTCTAGATTGTTGTCGAAGAAATAGTAAGATATCAGACTTAAGAGTTAACGAAGCCAATAGAAGTAAAAAACAAGCCAAGTTCAGTATACCAGGCTCTTGGAGCTTGACGAAGTTTGTAAATAGTTTTTTGTAACTTACAAACATGCATTGGAAACTAAGGATGGATGGAGCTAGGAGGTTGCTGCATAAAGACATCTTCAACAAAAGTCCCCTATAAAAATGCATCATTAACATCCAATTATCTTAAGCACCAGCCTTTGGAGATAGTCAAACTCAAGATAAGTCAGATTATGGTGGGTTTTACAATGGGACTGAATGTCTCCATGAAGTCAACACCAGGTCGTTGATGAAACCCTTTGGCCATTAGACGTACTTTATATATGGCAATTGATCTGTCGAGATTCTGCCTAATTCAAAAAACTCATTTACTCCTGATGATATTTTATGTGTGATGACAAGGAATAAGGGTCCATGTGAAGTTACGAAGGAAAGCATCATATTCCTCACACATGGCTTTATGCTAGTGTGGAGATTTTTTGGCTTAAGAAAATGAAGTTGGTTCAATAGCCTCAAGTGAAGATTCAGTGCTAGCATATAGATCAAGAACACAATGTGGTTTAAAAATACCACTTTCGAAATTAGTTATCATGGGATGCCCAAGGACTACAATATTAGTAGACGAGTCACAAACATGGTTTGAGTCAGACTGACGAGCTTTAATGGTGCTAAGTCTAGGTGAAGGTGGCGGTACCTTTAAGGGTATTGTTGTAGCAACATGAGAAACTTGTGGTAAGGTAAAGGAGGGAGTGAGGACATGCAAAATTGGAGTAATAAAAGAGTGTGGATAAGGAGGGGAATGACTAGATGGTGTGGATGGAGGCTTGGTTGATGGCTTCGAAAGTGTAATCGATTGATTTATATTTAGTGGAGTTGGATATGTGGCAGAAGACTTAGTGTTGTGAAAAGGAAAGATAGACTCAATAAAGGTAATATGACATGAAATGAAGACTTTATGAGAATGAGGGTCATAGCATCAGAAGACATTATGGTCAAGATGGTATCCGATAAAAACACAAGGCTGAGATCTAAGTGTTAACTTATGTGAGGCATGGAGACGTAGCCATGGATAACATAAACAACTAAATATTTTGAGCTTCTAAAGGGTTGGATATTTATGAAATAGTTTTTCCAATGGTGATTGATATTGTATGATGGGAGTAAGCATACGATTAATGAGGTAGATTATAGTTTGAAATGCTACTGACCAAAAGATTGGTAGCATGGAGGTTTGGTGTAGAAGTGTCAAACCAGTCTCAACTATATGCCAATGTTTACGTTTGGTAGAGCCAACTAGTTGAGGAGTATATAGAGGCCAGAGGTTGACAAACATGAGGTGAGAGCTTGAAATTCACCTCCACCATCAGAATAGACTGTTTTTATTATAGTCTCAAAGAAATTCTCTACCAACTTTCAAAAATTAATAAAGACTATTGAAACCTCATATTTATGATGAAGATGATATAACAATGTGTACTTAGTGAAATAATCTACGAAAATGATATAAAATCAAAATTTATCAAACGAATTTATTGGAGCAGGACCCGAAACATTTGTATAAATAATTTCAAAGGGTTGAGAATGGGAGAAGGAGATGTTCGAAAAGGTAAGCGATGACTTTTAGAACTAAAAAAAGCATCACAGTGAGTAAGGCTACTACGAGAATTAATACTATGAAGAGAGTAACAAGAGAATATTTTTTGTAGAATAAAGGGTGAAGGATGACCAAGACGTGATGTCATACGTCAATTAGAGCTGTAATGGAAGAGTTAATAGTCGGCTTGATTATTTACAAAGCAGACGATCACTCATAAATGTTATTTTTATTCTGGCCGCGAACCAAGGATGCCCCCATGCTCAAATCCTTAATAAGAAAGAAGTCAGGAAAGAATTTAATTGAAGCATTATTTTGATTGCAGAATTAAGAAATGGAAATAAGATTTTGTTTAATGTGTGGTGCACATAGAACATCATCGAGTGTAAAAGTAGTAGTGCGTAAATTAAGCGTTATGGAACCAGTATGAGTAATGAGGAGTCATTTACCATCACCAATGATAATATCTTCATTCCTACCACAGTTGTTATTGTTGGATAAGTTCTATAAGTCATAGGTTATATGATGAGAAGCCACAGAGTCCATGATCCAATTAGGTTAACTGGTAGGCGGAGTAGTCATGAGATTCCCTTGAAGCCAATTGGATGGAGTTGAAAGTCGGGGTCAAGACCGACAGACTTTTGCATAGTGTCTGACTTTATCAGATAGTTCATAGATGACTCCTTGTTGATTTGTGTGAGCAAGACTCAATGGTTGGAAGGTGCCCCCATGATAGTTGTTGAAGTTTGGGTTGAAATATAGAAAAGGTGGAGGAGGAGAGGTTGGATTGGTGTTCATAGAGGTAGGAGGTAGCTTGTCCCAACCTTTATCAGCTTTCTTGTGGTACTGAGAGCCTTTCTTTTTGTATTTTTGATTGACCTGAGCAATGATGGTTGGTCCTGACAACTTATCTTCACGCTTCAAATACATCTTGTAGTCAGTCAACTTGTTATAAAGTTCTTTAAATGACATTGGTGAGTCGCGTGCTCGAATTGTAGCTCTCAATTCCTTGAACTTGGTTCTCAGGCCATTGAGAATATAGACGAGGACTTCCTCATCACTGAGAGAGTGACCTATCAAAGCCAAGTCATCAATGATAACTTTAATATTTTGTAGATAATCAATGATAGTACTTCCCTCTTGTTTGATGTTCATTAGACTATAGAAGAGGCCGAGCATGCGAGTATGCTGAGGTAGTTTGTAACTTACACCATGCCTCTACAATAGTAAAACAGGAGGATATGAGTAGAGCGATAAATCCAACAACTGAAGCTTGAATTGCTTAAAGGATGAGCTAATCTTGGCATAACCATAGTTTGTGTTCCGGATTTGGTACTGGACTGGGTACTCCTGGGACGTTGATCATTGTCGGTGAACAGCTGAGAGAACTAACAACGTAGCCTAACAAATCATATCCAAATAGTAAATTAAAAAATTGAGCACGCCAAGATGCATAGTTCTTGCCTCTCGATAATTTGAAAGGGATGAGAGTTGCAGCATTGATGGAGATGAGCCTTGTAGTTTGAGAACTGTTGTGGTTTCCTGTAGGGACAGTGAGAGGAACGTCAGAGGTAGACGACGAAGACATGATGATGTACAAATTTAAGGGTGATCGCAACTAGGTACGATGGGCTGTGCTTCGTTCAGAGACACTGTCAATGGGATGCACCTACTGGCTGATGGTGCAATAATCAAGAAAGAAGAAACAAAGTAGATATGATCGGTGTAGATCACAGCTCTTGGACGGGTCCAGAGGAATTTGGAAGGAAAGAGCCTCTCCCTCATGCACTGGTTGGTTCCAAGCTGTGTTGTAAGGTTGATGCAGAAGACAGCAAGAGTAGTAGCTGCAGGTGCAAATAGTGCTCCATATGGTCGGGTTCACTTGACAAATATTCTCGAAGTTGCGATAGTTCTTCTGGTTATCAACGGTCTCCGTAGTGATACTATGCTTGGAGACGATTCTGGAGTCAAGCGGCATGAGGCGATGGGGCAAGTTTCAGGTAAGAGAGCTGCAGCGAGGGTGAGCGACGCAAAATGTGCCGCAGTGAGGAGGACCGCTGCTACTCCTGCATCTCCTTCTGTCTCTGTTGAGGTAGCTATTTATGGAAGGGGGGAGGGGCAGCGACTGGAGAGTTTCAGGCTGCGTAACTCGGAGGAGGGTTCAGGTGACCATGGTGAGGCAAGGGGATCCTGCACTAAAAGCAGCAATGGCAGGCGTCATTCAAGATGTCGTGGCCGAAGGGAAAGGAGCCCTCAGAAGAAATAGTCCAAAGGATGCGCTAGGGCCGAAGACGGAGAGCACTGACAAATAGCAGCAGATCTTGGCATATATGAGAATGTGTTAATCGAGTTACCTGGAACACAACGATGATGATAGGAGAGGCACGAGCCGTCCATCGTTGTTAGCGGTGTGAGAAGTTCCTTCCATATCGCCTCTGTGGACAATAGTCCTCTCCTCTATAGGAGAGGTTGAAGAGGTAGGCATTAGAGATGGTAGAGGAATAACGATGATAGGGAAGGGCAACGATGCGGCTGGCGGTGGTGGGCGGCAGTAGGGGAGAGGGCGCTAACAATGAAGGGACCTCGGTGGTAGAAAGAGGAGGTCTGACGACTACAGCAAAAGAAGCAGAGGTTGCTATGTTTCTATTTCACTATGAAAGAAGACGCTGGTGACGCTGAAGGGTCACGAGCGATTGAGGGCAGCAGCCGCCACAGTGGTGGTAGCGGCGGCAAGGCAACGACCGAGATTGGGCTGTGATAGTGACAGCTGAGGCAACAATTGCAATCTAGCACCGAGTTCGGGACCCAGTAGAAGGTGCAAGCGACTAGTTAGTGCCAACAATGGCGGTGTGCCGAGCAGGGGCAACGGATGGAAGGATCTTATCGGCCTTGATGGGGCGACGAGAACACAACCGCGATCAGGGAGAAGAGGTGATGTTGGCGGCTGTTCAGCAGCAGATGATTGGTCTTCGGTTGTTGGGAGCAGATGTTGGCAGCACAGGACAGAGAAAGGGAAGATGCTATCGTCGGATAACGAAAGTGAAAGGTAATCTCTTAGAAGTGCTCTGATACCATGTTGAAGTAAAAAAGTGAATTGATTTGATTATGTGTACATCAACTCTATTTATAGGCTGAGGAAGTTGTTGAGGAAGAGAATTTCCCTCAACTGAGCAACGAGAGTTCCTCGTTCAGTTGAGGGTGCAGTTGCGGGAAATCTTATATTCTATCACACGTCAGCTGAGGGGATGGATGGTGCTCGGTTGAGTTCAGAATCGATTATCTTGGGCATGTGTCTCGTCGTAGATCTGCTTGCGAGCCCTATATGATGGTCTCGGTCGAGGAGGTTTGTGCCCGACGCGGCCCCTCTGATGGCTAAGTCAACAAGTGGAATTGGTTCAAGAGAGTTTTTGGGTGCCGAAGAGTCGATCCTCTGGACTGTGCCCAAGGTCGATTTTTATACCTGAGGATAGACGGCAAAACGTATGAGGTGTGAGGCTCAGGGTGTCCGGAGCGGCACCGTGCCGAGCATTGCTTTTGAATAGCACCGCTCCCTGAACCTCGGGCGGCGAGTACAACATCAGGTGGTCGAGGTCGTCTTTTGGGATCTCGGGTGGTAGGTGCGGCCCAGGGCGATCGGCACCATCTCTCGGAATCTCGGGCGATAGGTACAACCTCGGGCGATCATCATCGTCTTCCAGGATCTTGGGCGGTCGGTACGACCCGAGAAGCCGACGTGGCTTGCGGTATTGATGTGGTCGGGGAGATGACGTGGCTTATGGTACATGATCGTGGATGGTTGATCCATAATTTATCCTATCAGATTGAGGAGTAGAGATTTATTTAGTAGCCTTGTTGATCAATGCATTTCGTCTGAACAGTGTAACCTGCCAATTTCTTGAGAGAGAACAGAGGCATGTTGGGTGAGAGATTTGTAGGTGGGTTTGGATGAGACTCTCAGCCGATACTCTCTCTCTCTTTCTTGGCCCCCACAAAGTGGCGGTAATCTCGAGCTTTATGTTCTACTATAATCCTTGTTGTGATGTTTTGTGCATCAATTACTATGTCGATGTGAGGTCTGCCCTAATGAGGAAAATGAAAGACATCAATCAGTATTGTAAAAAAAATAGCTATATTTTATCCTTTTGTGCGTCGACCACTTTGACTCGCGACACAGTGAATCGAAAATTAAAACCAATCTGCGGAAATTAGTAGTTCTGTCTTGAGATATTAAATACATTTAACGTTAAAGGTTGTTTCAGATATGAACCCATCAGCTTGGCTCAGATTGTCATCATTCAATGCACTGCAGCTTTCTGCGCACGAGAATAAATTCCTTCATCCATCCTTTCCCGTAAGTGGAGAAGACTGTGGGAAAGGACCAGCGAATAGTTCCCACAGGAGACATGGCTCTCAACCAATACATACCATTTAGATTTGATGAGTGAATGACCGCCTTAAGCCATACACCTGTAATAAAAAGGCAAATTGTCTGCTTAGCCATCAATGTTGCCTGCCGACTGCACGAGTCCTTGTTCGTGTACCAGGACAAACGGGAACAGCAAGAGCATCAAAGCACAGCAACGTAGCTTGTTGTTTAGTGTAAAATGGTAGGACGACGAAGCCAGTGGAAGACAAAGAGGAACATCACAAGAGCACTTAATATTTTGTATCCTATCAAGTCTATCGACAGCGGCAGCAGATCCCACCAGGACGGGGCAGCGTGGAGTGGTCATGGAGTCCACAGCCATTGTTTGCTTGCCTTGGGAGTTAAAGTGCACGCACGCCGATCGAGTTGACGAGGCGGAGGCAGAGGGGAAGAAGAGGGCACAGCGGACATGGATGGTGAGAGTCGTTTTATTCTTATGATCCGATACGTACTGTATGCGTTACGAGCTTTGCCTAACATATGCGAACACCCTTGGAGTTCAGTACGTGGCTTGTCAGCCGAGGGCGTCGCCTTCGCCGGACAACACATGCTCTCCTGGGCCCGACTCGTGGCGTGTCTCGTGGTTTAGGGTGGCATGGCGCGTTCCGAACCATGATGTTATACAGCGGCATCATAATGAGCAATTATAGCCGTGCTGACCATTCTCAGCCGCTTCAGGCACGACTCGCGTAACGACCTTAAGCGCCCGTACAGTTTCCTGAATCCAAAACCAATCCTACCTAATTGAGTTGATAATCCGCTTTGATTGTCAACTTTTAACGGTTGCCATTGTTTCCCCCGAACGGTCTTGGGAGCGTTATTTGGATGTGAAGTCATTCGACGGTACGAATTAACCTTCGTGTTTTAACGTAGTAGCCTCATCCTATGCTATGCATAAACGTAAAGCTCGTTCTAGATTATTAAGGTACTATCCCCATAGCATCAAAATGATAATCGTGTCAGTGTCAACATGACACCTCGGGCTCACGTAAAATAGTAAATTGTACCCTGATCATCCAGTATGAAGCAAAGATGTGCCACCCGAGAATTCGGAACAGTAATACCCTATGTAGAATCGAGCAGGTCGATTCACGATACACGGGACGTATGGGCAGATCGCTCAAAACATCGACAACCCATAATAGGTTATGTACAATCGATCTTTGGCCACATGTATAAAAATTGATTGCTGGGCCAACAGTAAGGGATAGACAAAAACTTTTCCAATACCATCATTTAATGACTAAATCATTGAAGTGGTCAATCGAGTGACATCCCCCGATTTTGACCTTTGTGTACGAAGGAGCTCAACGAAGTAAAATAGGCTCGTCGTCGTCCACCCCAAAGCAAGCCATCATATGATGGCTCAACTCGGACAAGTACCAATCTTTCGATGACTTACACGAGGTACCTTGTGCACTCAGACTGAATCAAACCGTGCTGACACCTTGGTCACAGAGTAAAGTTCTCCGAACACATCCATAAAAACTTACTACTCGAAAGAAATGATCCACGACATGAACTACAATTCTTCGTCATCGACGATGACACGTGGTGGTATCATCAATTGGATGGAGACTCTTGACCTGTCGGAGAATCGGATGCGGATCCACGTCAATGTCAATCCGCCAACTTAAATCGACTGAACCCAACCCGTCGACTACGTCGATCCGTTCCCGATCGGGTCATAACTCCTCCCTTCCCTACCAACAACAACAGATTCATCAAACATCACAAAAATGCATGATCTGATATATCTTCCCATCGCAAAAACACGGGAGAGCGCCACGTGGCAGAGAGCGCAAGGCATCGATGGTTTATCCACCCGCAATTCTCCTCCCATCGGCACGAGAAGTGGGGCCCGGCTTGGCGAGAGCCGTATGCGGACAACTCATGTCGCCGGCCCCGCACAACAGCTCTCCGTCGCAGGAACGTACCACGTCAGCATCTGCACTTGCGACACGGCCCCACGTCGCCTGTTCGCTCGTGCACTCGAATCACACGCGGGGAACAGGCAGCAACGGACAAGACCGCCCGCACAAATGGAAAGCTTTGGAGGACCCGCAATCCCGTGAACACAACCATTCATCGTCTCTGGATGCCATGAGAAGAACCACCGCATCGCGATTCCACCGCCGTCCAGAAGCGTTCCTCTGCCGTTTTATCTTTCCTTCCTCTTCTTCTCTCAGCCTCATCCGGATCGCATGGATGCTGCTCAGTGGTGTCAGGTAAATGGTCTGTGGATATGGGAGGGAGGGCATGGCGCTTTCTTGGGTCTTTTTATTCTTTGGGTTGGATCTTATCTGGTACTTCATCTCTTATGATACTGTCATGCCTTCCTCTTTTATTCCTTGAAAGAAGCAAATCACTTTCTTTTTTCTACCTTCTTTTCTTTTCCTTTCTCTTTCTCGTCCTTTTTAGCTTGTGAGGTAAAGCAAAGGCATGAACAGGTTGGTGTCCCAAGTGCATTTAATTTCTCTTTCATCTTTTCTGCTTTCCCTCTGATCATCCTTTTCATGTAATCGTGGATATCTGCAGCTGTCCGACATATATAGATGTTTGCTAGTGTTTTGTATGTGTTAACTATTGGTCCGCATGGCGATGCGGTTTTTTTGCTCTTCAGGAGATAGGACTGGCGAAGCCCATGCAGCTGGTGCCCTCTGCATCCTCGTCCACCACCGCCACCACTTGGAGCAATACTTGCTCCACAGCCAGGTCGCAGGTGGTAACGGAGCGGAGGGCCAGGCCGCAGAGGGAGCAGGCCCTCAACTGCCCCCGGTGCAACTCCACCAACACCAAGTTCTGCTACTACAACAACTACAGCCTCACTCAGCCCAGGTACTTCTGCAAGACCTGCAGGAGGTATTGGACCGAGGGTGGATCCCTCAGAAATGTTCCCGTCGGTGGTGGCTCAAGGAAGAACAAGAAGTCTTTCCTTGCCACCGCCACCTCTTCCACCGCCACAGAGGCATCAGCAATAGTGTCAAATCCTAAGAAGCTTCCTACCGAGCACGTCTCCCCTCCCTTCTCCCTCTCTACTTCTCGTAAGTTCCATGAGGGACAAGACCTCAACTTGGCCTTCCCCCACCCCGGACTCCCCGAGTACAACGACTTCCCCAACTTGGAGAGCAGTACCGCCAACAACAGTAGCAGCACCAGTAGTAGAAGCATCCCTTGCAATGCAGTTGGTGCTTTCTCAGCCATGGAGCTGCTGAGTAGTGGAATGACAGCGAGAGAGATCCGGACATTCGTGCCGGTGCCACTGCCGGAATACCCAACTGGATTTGGGTTGCAGGAACTCAGGGCTCCTGCACTCAACTTCCCGATGGAGGGAATTGGTGGAGGAGTAGGAGGAGGGGAAGCAGAACGAGGCGGGAGTAGTGGTGGGTACGGGGCTCTGCTGGGGATGCAGGAGAGTGCTCATGGAAGGCTTGTGTTCCCGTTCGAAGACGTAAAGCCAGTAGTGGCTGATACAAGCACGACTCCCGAGTTGGAGAATAGCAGGGGGGAAGGTGTGGCCCCTCCTGGTTTTTGGAATGGTATGATCGGGGGAGGAGGCTCATGGTAGGAATCATCACACTAAGCTTATCCATTATGTCTCGGTTGGCTCAGCACTCACAAAGGACAGAAGACACATGAAGTTCCTTCTTCGTATCTCTCCATCACACCCTTCTTCTCTTCTGTTGCAGCCTTCATTTTTCAGCAGCATGAAGCTTCTTTTTAGGTCGGCTTCAAAATGATATCTTACCATGCAAAAGTAGAATTTGGTCAGGCCAGAGAGCCCACATTTTTTCTTCATTTGTTTCTGTGCAGTGATGACAAAGGGAGGTGATACACCTCCTTGCTTGTAGTGGCGGTCCATTGCCTGGTTCGCTGGAGATGGAGAAGAAGAATGAATAGCGTTTGTGATAGTGTTTGGTTGGGTTAGGCAACAGAGTCGTAGTGTGTGTGGCGACAGTGCGGACTCCGCATCAGATTTGTATTGGCCAGAAACGGGGCAGAAGGGAAAACAACAGTTGTACTGCTCTACTTTGTAACTCGAGAAACAGGGATTTTGTGTACATCAATCAAGGTTGGCATGCATGTTCTTCATGTCGTTTGTGTCGCCCTCTTCCATCAGGTCTGAGATGTCACGTCTCATCATTCCAACAGAGATTCTTCCAGCTATGAAAGCACCACGAGAAGTTTGACAGAGAAGGGAAGAGGTTGGTATGGACACAGTCTCCTCCTCGAGGAACTTTTTCCTTCGAATTAATTATATATATACATATTTTGTACCAGCATTAAACAGGTTACTTAGAAGTTGCAGCGCAAGTCGGATAAGGAAGAAAGCTTGGGTCGTCAGGCATGGAAATTGCAGACGACTTCACCTGCCTCGGCACAAGACCTGCGGCTAGTGATTCCTGCACCCACTCACCACCACCCTCCTCTCCCATGCCTTTCTACTTAGAAACGAGGAGGCCACTTCACTTCCTCGGAAACATTTATTAGATTTCCCGGATGTGGGCTCCCTGCAAACATTCTCCTAGGGATGTGGGCAGAAGAATGACCCACACCATTGGCTTCATCCTGACACCGATATCTGACTCCTTTGCTTTGCTTTGCTTGTAGAATACTCTCCGGAGGAAGGTGTGGCTCTCTTTTTTTTTTTCTTTTTTTTCTTTTTTTTTTTGTTGCCATCACATTTGGAAGGCAAGACGCAGGTACTCCTCCCAATTAAGCCACATCGAATGTTTCGGTAGAGGGGCCATTGGATTAGCGATGGAAAAGGTATTCTGCCGCTGCTGCATTGAATGCTTTGCCAGGGGTCAGATTTGATGGTAGCAACACTTCAAAAGCCTCTGGGAGACTGATGTCCGTCGACTAGGATCGACACGTGAACTTGTCGGCCTCAGGCCAATGGGGATGAAATGCCAGCGGGGGAGCCACTCCCCGAGACCACCACCTGCAGAGCCATGCTACCACCGACCGTGTCCGTTTTGGTCGTGTCGCCCAAGAATGCCAAAACAGGGACGACATGAACGAAAGGAGTCGTCTCTCGTGATGGGAACGCAATTCCCCGACCCCACCGATGACCTGTAAGACATCGGAGTTAACGGGCCGGTCCTCCGATGGGGCTCCGCTTGGTGGAACACGTGGGCGCGGGACTTAATTGCCCGTGTCGTGGGGCACCCGATGGGCACAGGATTCGTAAGGGGGGAGTTGGCGGGTCCCAATTCGCGAATCACAGCCATCCATCGTGGTATTCGTAGTGGCTTATATATACCCTATGATTTGCTCAGGAATTCTTTTGTCCTACCACCATTTCCTTTAGCTCAAGCAGTACTTCATTGTTAAGCAAGCATTTCCCACTCTCCAGCATATTAGACAAGTAATTGATCCTCCATTTCTTCAAGCATCCTCAGATTTCCTTAATCCATCAGATTTAATTCGGATATAAATTTAAATTGATTTATCAAGATTGATGATCCTATCAAATCGGATTATGACAAATGATATCGACCTAGCTTATTCTAGGATAAAGCTAAAGATACATGAAGTCGCCATTCGATAATGACTTTGATGTGTATTATCTAAGTATAAGAAGACAAGACCAACATTCATGGTGAGCATAAGTAGTAGGAAAATAAAAGTTCTACTTAGAAGTAAAAAAAAAAAAACAAATACTAAGTTAATTGCGAGTAACAACTTATTCCTTTAATTATGATTTTTAAGAGATTGAATAATGAATAGAAATACAAATATAATAAAAAAGAATAACATTATAGAAAATAAGAGAACAATTATTAATTATTAATGGTCAAAGAAAATAATTAATAATTAATAAAATGATGTAAATTTTAAGATAAAGATAGAAGTGATATATTTTAAAGAATATGTGTGTGTGTGTGTGTGTGTGTGTGTGTGTGTGTGTGTGTGAAAGGCTTGAAAACATTCATAGGAATGTCATGAGCAAGTGAAATAATTTGTAAATTAATTAAACAACAAGGAAGAAAAGACACACCAATTTTATAGTAGTTTGATCATCGTAACCTAGGTCCACCCTCAATTCCTCCTTCGTTGAGCTCAGTGGCTTCTACTATTGATCTTCTTTCAATGAGTGAAGATCAACTACACTCTTATAGCTCTATTCTCCTTTTTATATATTTAGGAGATAATCTTTATAGTTCTCTCATCCTTCTCTTAAATAGAAATTACACTTAGAGAAGAAGAGAGAAACTCTCAAGAAATTACAATAGCATTTTCACAAGATTTTATTCTCAGTTCTTGCTCTTCCAAGCAAGAATGAGTTGGGTATTTATAGGCCCCAAATGACTTCAAAAGTTGGAGTCAAATAATTCAAATCCCTATATTTTCGGGGTACGGGTTGTACTATCATAAGCACCGACGGTACCACCGCCGAATAGAGCCCAGGATTCTCGGCTCTGGTGGTACCATCATGTGGAATAGGCGATACTACCGTCGACTGACAGTACTACCGTTGGCAGCCGACAGTACCACCACGGGAACCTGAAAAAGTATGTTTCAGTACTTTTCGTACAATGGGCTATACCATCTCTTGACCTGGTGATACTTCTTCCCAGGTAAACAAAATGATCCTCCTAATGGACTTAAATAAGTCTTAATTAAGACTTAATTAAAGCCCAATAGACCTTTAATTGAGTCAACATGGTTATACCCAAAACTAAATTAAGATTTAGACTACAACGATCATGACAAAGATGATTACAAAGCGTAAATCTTGTGTTGTCCGACATGTCATTAGTTCATCTTAACCTTCGGTGTATTGCTCGTCGGCATGTTGACTCCCGCAACATCCGATCTTGACGTAAAGTCCGATTTTTTCGACCCAATGCCATATTGAAATAAACTTGAATTCATAGAATGATAACCTCATAATCATACTTTCTTTGCATTCAAGTTATAGCAATTTCAATGAAAGGTGACTTATTGTATGCATAATATCAAATCATAGCATTCAAGTCATATATGCATACAACATAAGCATCATCATAGTAAAATCATGAATATTGTATGCATCAAATTATCAAATTTGTTATAACATGCATAATTTCAAAGTACATCATAATGTCATCATAATATCAAGAGTAAGTTAAGACAAATCATCAAGCATAATTTTACATCATCATTTCTTCTCCCCCTTTGTTATAAAAAAAAGGAGAAACATTCAGTAAATATTTGAATCATGTAAGCTAGTATTTTTGGTAAGTTAACATCACTTTTAGAACATGCAAACTAGTAAGTTTTTGAGATGTAAAGTGCTTTTAAAAAACTTTCATCGATTTAAAGATTTATTCGATAAAGCTTGTGTCAGAAAGACATTTAAATGTTAAAACATTCGTAGGACTGTAATGAGCAAGTGAAATAATTTACAAAGTAATTAAACAAGGAAGAGAAGGCACACTAATTTTATACTGGTTTGATCGTCGTGACTTACGTCCACCCATGATTCTTCCTTCGTTGAGGTCACTGGCTTCGACTATTGATCTTCTTTCAATGGGTGAAGATCAACTACACTCTTCAGCTCTATTCTCCTTACCGGTTTAGGAGATAACCTTTACAGTTCTCTCATCCCTCTCTAAAACGAAAATTACACTTAGAGAATAAGAGAGGAACTCTCAAGGAATTACAATAGCGTTTTCGCAAGATTTTATTCTCAATTCTTGTTCTTCCAAGCAAGAGTGAGTCGGGTATTTATAAGTCCCAAATGGCTTTAAAAGTTGGAGCCAAACAATTAATATCCCTAGATTTTAAGGGTACGGATGGTACTATCGTCGACACTGATGGTACCATCGCCGAACAGAGCTCGGGATTATCGGCTCCGGTGGTACCACAGTGCGGAATAGACAGTACTATCATCGATTGGCAGTACTATCGTTGGCAGCCGATGGCACCACTAACAGGAACCCAAAAAAGTATGTTTCAGTACTTTTCATACCATGGGCTATAACATCTCTTGACCTAGTTGTACTTCTTCCCAAGTTAACGAAATCATCCTCCTAATGGGCTCAAATGAGTCTTAATTGAGGCTTAATTAAAGCCCAATGAGCCCTTAATTGAGTCAGCTTGGTTACACCCAAAACTAAATTAAGATTTAGACTACGATGATCATCTGAACTCTCGGTGCATTATGCTCTCCTTCAATGTATTGCTCGATCCATCAGCATGTTAACTCCCGTAACATCCGATCTTGACATAAAGTTTGATTTTTTCGGCTCAATGCCCGATCTCTGACTCCAGCCCAACGTATGATTGTACTACTTCAATCGTTTTGGCTTTTCATGATCTAAGATAGTCTTGTATCACTCAAGCTTGAACACAGATTAATAATAACTTTATCAATTGATTTTATCATCAAAATATGAGATTCAATAATCTCCCCCTTTTTGATGATGACAACTAATTGAGGATGAAGTTTTAACTAAACTCCCCTTATCTATATGCTATATTAAAATAAACTTAAATTCGTAGAATGATAACGTTCTAATCATAATTTCTTTGCATTCAAGTTATAGTAATTTTAATGAAAGGTTACTTATTGTATGCATAATATTAAATCATAGCATTCAAGTCATAAATGTATACAACATAAGCATCATCATAATAAAATCATGAGTATTGTATGCATCAAATTATCAAATTTGTTATAACATGCATAATTTCAAAGTACATCATAATGCCATCATAATATCAAGAGTAAGTTAAGATTCCAAATCATCAAACAACAAAAAGGAGAAACATTAAGTAAATATTTTAATCATGTAAGCTAGTATTTTTGGCAAGCTTTGCATCACTTTTAGAACATAAAAACTAGCAAGTTTTTTAGATGTAAAATTAAGCAAATTTTTTTTGCTTCTTGAGATGCGTAAGATAGCAACTTTTGTTTCTTAAAATATGCAAGCTAGCACTTATCTTTAGATGCGTAAACACTTTTGGTTCTCTGGAGATGTGTAAGCTAGCATTTTTGCTTTTCTTGAGATGCTAGCAAGTTTCTTTCTCCCTTTGTAAAAAAAATAAGAAGAAGAACAAGAAGGGAGGGATTCATTCATCGTATAAAGAAAAGAATCAAGTTATGAAAGTCCATGAATCAAGGCTCTATTTTTGTAAATAAAAAGAGGAAGAATTCATAGAAAATGATTACATAAAAGATCAAGTTGTGCATACCAAAAGTCCATGGATCAAATTTATTCTTTTGCAAATAGCAAGAGCAGGAATGATAGGATATAATCTCGGAAGAAAAAGAAAACTCAATTTATAAAATCTGAGAAATTCAAAAAAAGTATAAGAGGAATTCATGCATTAGGAAGTTTTAGCATGCCTAATTCTCTTCTTATACAATCATAAAGTATTGCATACATCACAATATCATCAAGAAGTGCACCATAATGTTGAAAAGTACATAACATCAAAGAGTACATCAAAATGTGCAAGATAAGAAGTACAACATATCAAGGAACCATCGACTTCTCCCTTATTGTTATCAACAAAAAGAGAAACATACAAGTTATTCAAGTGGTGGTAATCTAAAATGCCTAAACAGAGTATTAAACTGCATATTAGAAGTGTCAAGTTGTCGATGAATTTTGCTGCATCTTAATTAAAATTTGGTATTGACGAAGTTCAATTCGATCTCGTCGAGTTACTATGGAATACGTAAATAAGGAGGGTGTTGGCTCCGTCAAAGGTGCTGCCTCAAGAGGACTAGTAGGTTGAGTTTGACTTCCCCTATATATAGGTGTTTCTAGTTCTAGCTTAAGTGGGGGAGAATCAATTCTCCTATGTAATCTAATCCAAACATCATTTCTTACTATGCATCTTAATCTTCTTAATAGGTTTCTATTGATGATATTAAATATGTCTAGCTTCATAGTTTCTTCATCTAGTGGGATGACTAAGTCATGTGCATGTATTAGTCTAGTAATCAAGCCACCATATGAAATCATCATATCTTTCATTGACAACTCAATTATGTTTTGTCGTAACAGATATCCAAAATAGTTATTATGTCCTACCATAATCCAATACATTGTACCTAATTCCATTTGACTAACTTCATCATGATGGTATTGTTTAGAAAGCAGAATACTAATCATGATGTGATGAAGTAATTCTATATTGAAAGGTAATATATGCTCACAACTTTCTGGAACAATAAAATATTAGGATTTCCAAAATTAGTACCTACAGCCTAAGAGTATGCAACCCCAACCGATTCAGTGTCCTATTGTCCTGTAAAATAGCAACCTTTTCTTTTTTCAAGAATTCCTAAGAGACTGCAAATTACGCTATCTGTAATAGGTATGTGATGTCCCAAAGATAAATGGATACCCTATCATGTTCATCTAAATGCAAGTTATTGTAAAACAATCGAACAAATCTAGGATAAATAAGTTCATTAATTTAAAGAATTAGAAGAGCATTTAAATTAGTGAACCATTGAATTGGTTCAAAATCACCCAATTCTTCTAGATCTATATGTTTTTCCTTATGAACACTTTTAGACTAAAAGGTTGGAAACTTAAGGACATGTTCATAGAAGTTAAAGAGTATAGAATAAGAGGTTTCATCTAATCTCCTCTTCCTTTTGTCCCTTGAGAATCTTCTAGGTGCCATAGGAACTACATATATTGCTAATAAGAAGTGAGATCAAGTAATAAATTGAGAGAAAAGTTTAAGGATTACCCTCCTTAGATTTGTAGAAAAGAGGGGTTTTCTCGAGTTTCTAGAGGAAGAGTAAGGAGAATGAGAGGTAGAGAAAGGTTTAGAGAGGTGGAGGAAGGGTTGGGGGCAGTTCTATCGCTGGCCCTAAAAGACCTTTTATAGGATAGGGTTTCAAGCAGCGCAGTGGTACCACCAACTGGACGGTGCTATTGCCTATGGGCAGTGTGCTCTAGCGGTGCTACTGACAGTTCAGCAGTGCTACTACTGGTGCACTGCTTTCCGCTTATTTCAAGCTTCAATATAACAATCCAACAGTGCTAACATTCAACCAACATAACATTCAAGTTAATATTAAACATTCAAGTCAATAATATTCAAGCTAACCTTCAAGATAACAATCCTATTTCAAGTCAGCACTTTTATTGAAAGTGCAAACTTCACTTCTCTTTTGAGATATGCAAGCTAACAATTTTTTGTCCTTGTACATCAATAATTCAATCATCTCATGAGATATACAAATCATAAATACAAGAAAATTATACGTAATAATTTTAAGTCATAAACATCAAGAAGTCTAGTGATATATCATGGTTTATTTAGATAAATCTTTTCCTTAGTCAATACTAAGAAGAATCATAGGAGAATGAAAAACTTAGATTCATATAAAATAAATCTTAATTCATAAATATCAAGTGAAAGGATCAAAATTTGTTAAGATAAATATTCTTGAGAATCAAGAAAGTTATAACTGTGATTCTTTATTTTTTCTAGTGACTAAGAAGGGGGTTTATTCAAACAAATCACGATCTTGACTTTTCGATATTTATAACTTGAGATTTATTTTATATAAATCAAGATCTTTTATTATTTATTCTCCTATAATTCTTTTTACTATTTACTAAATAGGAGATTCATATTATTATATCATCATCTTGATTTCTTAATGTTTATGATGTGAGTTTTATGTCATATAACTCCTTTGTATTAACATCCTTTATGTGATATCAAAATAGCTTTACTATTGGTAGATTGAGGCAATCGAAGATAAGTAGCACCATGATAACATGATATTATTCTTTTCCTTTTGATAATGACAAAGGGGGATAGAAAAGTAATGGCTTACACATCATATTCCTTTTTTGTTGATGATAAAAAGGAAAAAGTGATGGTAATTTTTTTGATGACATAGTACTCATATACATATTATATTTGATGACATTAACATATAATATTTATTTAAGATATGTAACTATTTTAAACTATAGATATGATATGATTAGTTAACTGAAATTATGCATATGATTCTTGTAATAATCACTATTGAAAGTCACTATGATTTATGATTAAAATTATTTTGACTTGAATTCAAAGAGTTGAAAGGTTATCATTTTCCTTTAAAAATTCAAGTTCATTATGACATATAGATAGGAAAGTTTAGTTAAAACTCTATCATCAATTGATTTTGATGATAAAATAAATTGATAAATTTATGAACTAATATACTTTTAAGATAAGTGATGCAGAAAAAACTTCGATCACAAACACGAACCATCACAGAGCTAATTGTCGAAGCAAGAGAATCAGATGTTGGGTGGGAGAAGCATCATTCTAGAGATTGGACGTTTGGTCGGAGGATTCATCAACGTGTCGAACAATGGACTTCGTGCCATGAGTTTGGGCATCGGGCCAAAAAGATCGAGTATTGCACCATAAGATCAGATATTATGGGAAGTCAGCATGTCGATAGATCGGGCGATACGCCGAAGGAAAGGATGATGCGTTATAGGCTTGAACAAAGTGTCAGATGATTAGATGATATGTCAAAATGCTGGACAATATGTTGATTGGTTTGTAATTATGTTAGATATGTGATTGAGTGGTTAAGTCTTGATCGTGATTGTTTCGAGTCAAATTGAGTTGACATTCGGCTGAAACCATGTCAACTTGATTTAGAGTCTAGTGAGCCTATTTCGGGGCCAAATTGGGCTTTTTGGAAGGTCAATTCGGTAACCTGGAGTAGTCCTAAGTGGTCGTACCACCAGGCCCAAGTGGTGGTATTGCTCAGACAACCAGAAAGTACTATTTTGTGCTTTTCAGGTCTTTCGATAGTAGTACTGCCTGTGGCCACGATGGTACCATAAAGCCTAGATTCTCGAGCTTTATTTGGTGATAATGTTGCCCGATGCTGACGTTGGTATTGTTGTTGAATCTCAAATTTTGATGATAAAATCAATTGATGAAGTTTTGATCTAATCATCGTTTGAGTGATGCAGGACTAGCTTCGATCAAGGAGGGTAAATTGATTAAAGCAGGAAGAATCAATTGTTGGGCTAGAGTGGAACATGTCATAAGATTGGTTGACGTGTCGGTAGAAGACTTCATGCCATGAGTTCGAGCATCGGGCCAGAAGGATCAGACATTGCCCAAGGAGAATGAGTATTACGGAGGTCAACATGCTGATTAGGCAATACACCGCAAGAGAGGACGATGCGTCGAAGGGTCAGATGAAGAGCTGGATCAACCAATGACATGTCGGACATGTGATTCATGCTTTATAATAATTTATCTTGATCGAAGTAGTTTAGGTTTTAATTGAGTTAGTTTTGGGCGTAACCACGCTAACTCAATTAAGGACCTATTGGACCTTAATTAAGCATTAATTAAGGCTAATTTGAGTCCATTAGGAGACTCATTTCGTTGACTTGGGAGGAGGTACAGTCAGGTTAAGAGATGATACAACTCATGGTACAAAAAGTACTTTTCTAAGATACTTTGGTGATGGTACCGTCGGCTGCCGATGATAGTACTATCTATTCTGGGCGATGGTATCATTAGAGCCCAGATTCTCGGGCTCTGTTCGACGATGGTACTGTCCAGTACCGACTGTGGTACCGCCAGTACCTTGAAATATTGGGGATTTAAAGTTTGGCTCCAAGATTTGAAGTCATTTGGGGTCTATAAATACCTCAAGTATTCTTGCTTGGAATAATAAGAAAAGAGCAAGAATTGAGATATAAAAAACTTATGAGAAAACCATGTTATAGAGTTGAATTCCCTTCTCTTGAGTTCTAAGAGAGAGTGTGAAGGAATATTTGTAAAGGGTTGTAAAGGTTCTCTCTTGAGCATGTGAAAAGGAGAAAAGAGTTGTAAAGGTGATTGATCTTCGCCCATTGAAAAAGATTAGTAGTGGAAGTCGGTGGCCTCGAGTGAAGAGGAATCGGGAGTGGAGTAGGTCATGTGGATCGAACCACTATAAAATTGGTGTGCCTTCTCTTATTTGCTATTTACTTTTAATAATTACTTAGTTGCTCACTTCTTGTTACAGGTGCCCTGCAAGCCAATCACATGAGTGATGACACGTGTGACATGCTGTGTGATTTTTTTGCTTATGATTAATATTGGTATATTCTCATATTATATTATTTATTGTATATATATTGTGATGTCCTTGTTTCTGTGCAATGGGAATCAGATCATGATGAGATCACGATAATGAGATTGATTCACCTTTAAATACAGATTCTAAATAATCTTGGTCATAGGTTACTCGAGAGGGACATTGAGGTAACCGGACAGATCGGTGTAATATATTCTCATCTATATGATGGAGGTAGCTGGTCTCATAGCCACTTGTGTGGAGACACTAAGGATATAGTACATGTGCTCATTGGAGAATGAGTTCACCGATTGATATGCTTATGGAATATTGTACGGTTGATGATACCTAATATCATACAGTGATTCCATAGTCCCAGTTGTGTATCTGGTCCTTTGACTTGAGACACCAAGGATGTCTTGTATGAGTACTCCTTTCTTTGACGCCAAACTTACATGTTTGGAAAGTTTCAGATCTGGTACAACTGGTTATCGAGATTGACATCAACCATACGAAGGTAATTGAGTGTCAATAAAGGATCGATCATCCACTCTCGGTATCACGAGAGGAATATCTCATATGTGCTTACTCAGATAAATCTCTAGTCAGGGTCATTCAGATTGAGAGAGAAAGAGTTCTCCGAGAGAATTCGATTAAAGCGAGACTATGACAGATTCTGTATATGTCCTGACAGTACCATATCCAATATAAGGTCTTTGGGATATTAGTTGGATGAGGGATTATAGATACACAAACTGTGGACAGACAAGTCCGATGGATTTGATCCCCTCTGTATCGTCTAGGGACTATGGCGTAGTGGCCTAATACGTCCATAGTCGATGAGTTGAGTGAATTATTATGGGGATAATAATTCACTATATCAGAAGGAGTTCTGATGGGAGTGACTCACGGCCAGCTCGGTATCGGGCCTAGAGGATCACACACATATGGTGGATGCTTAAACGAATAGAGGATTAGATGGAGACCCAATTAGCCCCTATTTTTATTAGATGAGACTCTATGCTGATGAGCTCCTTGATTAAGACCCAATTAGAGGCCTAAGGATATTATTGGATAGAGATCCAATAATGCAATGTTAGTGAATAATTGGATGGAGATCCAATACCCACTGAGGCAGGAGCCCTAGGATTTTTGGTAGCTCTCTATAAATAGGAGAGGAGACTCATGGTTGATAGACTGCAGCTTTAGCCACCACCTCCTATTCTCCTCCCTCCATCTGTGCAAGAGTTGCGAGATCATATTAGAGGAGGTTTGCTGCAGAGATCCATCATGTGGATACCGCTAGAGAGGAGGACGCTTAGCCTCCTTCATCTTCTCCATCCAGATCTGGAATACAAGGATATATGATCTCCCTAGGTAAAATTAATCTCTCACACATCACAGTTTTATCGATTTTTGCATTTTTCTCGCGACCCCAATATTTTGTACAATGATTTGATCTGCGTGAAAAATCAGTTTTTGTTTTGATTTTCATTGCGCATGTGATGCTCCTGCTAAGGTTTCCCAACACTTACTTCATTTTATACTTACTCTAAATAAGCTCACTTTCGATATTGAGTGTCATCGAACAAAAATTTTCAAACTAATATTTTTACGAAAGCACTAATTCACCCCCAACCACCCCCCACCCACACCACTGGGCCCCCGGCAACCCCCCTCCTCTCTTAGTACTGATTGGGTCCTAACAATTGGTATCAGAGTCAAGTTTCTCTCTGTTTGGTTTACACCGCTTCACCATGTCAAGTGCTCACGTCAGCTAGGAGGAGACGTTAGAATGAGCATACACCTTCAGTAGTGAACCAACTGGGCCAACTCATGAGTCGACGATACTCATGACACCATCAGAACCAAACAAGATGCCTCTTGGACATATGAATAACACGTGGAGCCATAATCATCTATTACACTATCAACCCTTCAATCATGTGGCAACTTCAATCCAAATAACTTAGAATATAACTATCAACAACTCTAGTGTCCCAACAATCATAATCAATAAAATGTCATATGTCAGCTTTCTGACAATTAGATATACATCAAAAGTCTATCGATCTCAACCTAAGCCTACTACTACACCCAATTGGCCTTAAGCAAATATCATGACTACTCTGACTGCTCCTCCAAATAATTAGATTGTTGACTCCATTTTTTTTATCATATTACTTCTGATCTATAGAATTTATTCATCTATAATGATTATGGATCATCGGTGATGGTAATAGAATTCCTATTAATCACATTAGTTCTATAATACTTAATTCAAATACCAACACTTTTATATTTGATGATGTTCTATGTGCACCTCATATTAAAAGGAACCTTATTTTTTTTATTTCTTTTTCTCAATTCTACAAATAAAATAGCACCTCTATTGAGTTCTTTCCTAACTCATTTTTTGTGAAGGATTTGAACATTGGCATATCCTTAGTCTAGAATAAAGATAATATTTACAAGTAGTTGTCAGCTTCACAAATCACCCGGCCAATCATTTTTACTTTAGTTAATGCTCCAATCAATGTGTGGCATTGACACATTAGTCATCTATCATCCTCCATTCAACGAATACTACTTTCTTGTTACTCTCTTTCAAGTTCTAAACTAAGTAGAATTACAACTCATTGTGATGCTTATCTTAGTAACAAAAGTCATAGATTACCTTTTAAAATATCTTCCTTACTTCAAACCATTTTAAATTGTCTATACCAATGTTTGGGCCCTATTCTAATCCCTTCTTTTGATAACTTCAGATTTTATATTATTTTTATATATTACTTTATTAAATATATATGATTATACCATCTCAAGCATAAATATAAAGTCATCACAATCATTACTCACCTTAGAAAGATGGTTAAGAATGTTTCTAGTCTACCATTAAAACAGTTTATTCTAATGGAGGAGGTGAATACTAAGCCATAAAAATCTACCTCTCATCCTATGATATATAACATATCCTATGATATACAACATCTCAAGTCACCACCACACACACCTCAACTAGTTAGCTTTTTTCGAATAACAACATCAATATATAGTTGAAGCTGGTATTATCATTTTGCATAAAGCCTTCATACCACTAACCTTTTTTGTTAGTAGCATTTTCACACTGTAGTCTATGTCATTATATACTCACAACAATCCTACAACACCTGTCACCATTTGAAAAACTATTTTATAAAATTTTAAACTTTCAAAAACTTAAAGTATTTGATTATTTATGTTATCCTTAACTATGCCCCTACGCTTCATATAAGTTAATACCAATGTCTAGATCTTGAATCTTCATTGGATACTCTCATGAACATAATTATTTCAGTACTATAATATACAAACTCAAAAGTTCTTTGTATCACATCATGTTATTTTTTCTGAGTCTATATTTCCTTCCAAAACCATGGGCCCTTAGCAATGCGAGCCACTTCAACAATCATACATCACTAGATTTATATAAGTACACTATCGACCTTTTTAAACACATCTCTCATCATGTCAACCAATAGTTCTCCTTGAGACATACACTCCCTTAATAGTCCAGTTCAACATCACCTCACCCTATCTACAACTTCTCCACCTACTTCTCCACAAATCACCTTGTAATGCCTGATGAAGCAACACCCTCAATATCACAAATGATGTCTTTGACCTCTCCTAGACCTAGTGACACTAAAGCACATCAGTTTAATCAGGTACATATCAATAATTCTCATACCTCGAATACAACCCAATAATACCACCACACTTGAACATCACATGACAACATGCCCTAAAAATGACATATTCAAACTACATTAAATCCTTGACCTCTATGCTACCACAAGCTCTTCATTTAAACCTATTGAACATACAACAATTACCTAAGCCCAAAAATCTCCATACTGGCGTAAAGCTATGTGTAAAAAATATGATGCCCTACTTCATAATATCACATGGACCCTTGTACCATTTCATCACACACAAAATATCATCGAGTGTAGGTGGATCTTTCAAATTAAGTAAAATTCGAATATATCTGTTGTCAAATACAAATCACATTTAATGGCCAAATGATTTTACCACTAAGCATGTGTTGAATTCATAGAAACATTCAGTTTTGTTATTAAACTGATAATAATCTAGCTCATCTTGAGTTTAGATATTAACAATTCTTTCTTATAGGAGACCTTAACATTTTGGCTTCATCCACCCTCAATATCCAAACCATGTTTCTAAATTATGAAAAATTATTTATGGACTTCGTAAAGCTCTAAGAGCCTGGTATACTGAACTCGACTCGTTTTCTGTATCAACTAGTTTCGTCTACTCTGAATCCAACATCTTATTATTTTTATGGTAATAAAAGGGAAGTGATATAAATCTATTGGTGTATATGGATGATATTATCTTTATCGATAATAATCTCATAGAGATCAATCAATTCCTTAAGCAATTGATAGATTAATTATTCATAAAAGATCTAAAAACTTTAAGCTACTTTTTGGGAGTGGAATCAATAATCATATCTTCTAGACTTTTCATATCTCAAAAGAGGAACATTTAATATCTAATATCAAAAAAGAACATACAAAATACTAAAGAAATCACCACCCTACTCTCTATTACTGAATCACTTAAATTATCTAATGATAGACCTACTATAGATCTCACACGGTACTGATAAGTTCTTGACTCCTTATAGTACTTATCTCTCATCTAGACATCTCATTTATAATTAAATTATCATAATTTATACATTAGGCCTCCACTATGTATTGGTCTATAGTAAACCAAGTTATGTGGTGTCTAAAAGGGACTCTCAATCATGGACTTCTTCTTCATAAAAACTAATCACTTCATCTTCATGTCTTTGTCGATGTTGATTGGATAGGCAACATTGATGATAAAACATCTACGTTAGTCTATATTATCTTTCTTAGAGCAAATATAATCGATTAGTTTTAAAAAATAGAATACAATTGCAAGATCCATTACTAAAGTTGAATACTGATTCATTACTGCTACCATTGCAAATTTCAATTAGGTCACCAATCTACTATAGGAACTTGACATCAACTCTCAATCCACTCTTATAATATACTGTGATAATATCGATGTCTACTGCCTATGTACTAATCTAGTGTTCCATTCATGCGTGAAACATATTATCATTGACTTTTACTTTGTCAGATATCAAGTTATCAAACATCATACATGTTTCTCATGTACATACTTTTGATTAACTAGTAGACTCTTCTCTCGCTTATGTAATTCAATCACATAAGTTCAAGATTGACATCTTTGATAGAATCTTAATCTTACAGGAGCATGATAGAAGATCGTGATAGAACCACACATGGAATGACATCCCTATATTTCGTACATCCTCAATTGATCTATGATTTGAAGATCAATCATGGATTTGATTAATTGATCTGATTGCGTGATTTGAGTATATAATTGAGTAAAATCTCTCCCTCAAAACCTCTATAAATAATTATCACCTTAATGAATAAAATTCATCTATTTGATAACACATTTATTAATTCAACATATTGAAAAAGGGGTCTCATTATGTGTAATAAATTCGCCCAATAATATTCTTATTGAGATCAAAGATGTCCTGCAAAAATAATATTCTGATTGTGATTAATAGTTGGCTACGTGGTTTTATTAAGAGTATACCACTATATATACAAGTTGATAAATAACCATTTAGTAGATGTTATGACATGAAGAGTAATGCTATTTAATATATATATATATATATATATATATATATATATATATACGAGTTTGTATTGGAAGAATGGCTCAGAAATTTGATAAAATTTGTTCGACACATGTTAGAGTTGTGCAATTGATTTTAAGTCAAACAAAACAAATCGTGGATTACATGATACAGAATCAAAACTTCTAAATAACTACTATGACTTTTTTTTATAATATTTAATTTAAGGAAGAATAACAAAATATTATATGTTAAAAAAGGTTTTAGTTAAATTAGAAGTAGTAGACATAATTAAATTCAGAGCCTTGTGTAACTCCTTTATAAATTATCATTTATAATGTATGTAACGATAGAAAGAGAAATGAGAGAGAGAGAGAGAGAGAGAGAAATGAGACTATTTATGTAAATAAGAGTATTTTATAATTTCTTCTTTATTAAGATTCCGCCCCCGTTCCTAAGAACTTTCCCAACAATCCTGGACTATATCAAAGGTGTCATTAAGAATACACTGTATGCTTCGCGTAAGACAGTTGGATTATAGCATAATCCACACGTCCACAGCCATTGGCTTGGTCATAAAAAGTCGTGCAGTCTTAAGACCATAATTCTGTGTGTTGTAATCGGTTTCTCCCAGACCGTCATAAGACAGTTGGATTACGCTAATAATTCGATGATGATAAGTCTCTCCAGCGACTACTCGAACTAAGTCTTGCTATTTGGCAACACAACGACAAAAGATAAAGCAGATAAAAGAGAAAAAGGAAATAAAGAAACAAAAGCTTCTACCAAGCATAACTCCAAAAATGCCATTCCATTTCCGTCGGCGTCACAGGAGAGCCACGCCGAGGAGCAGCGCGGCCGAGACGAAGGATCCCATGGCCGTAAAGGCCGCTGCCGGATTGCCGCTGGGTCCCTGAGCCGGCGCAGGATCGAAGACGGTCAGGTAGGACTGCGACCCCGCCGGCGGGACGGGGAAGTCTGCGGCGGGCGGGAAGAAGGTCCCGTTGTTTAGCGAGGGGATGGCGACCGCCAGCTTCTGGTTCTTCTCGCAGTGGCCGGGGGCGCCGCTGGTGAAGTAGTAGTTCCCCGGGGTCGTCAGGTTGAAGAGGGAGTTGCCGTCGTCCATCTTCAGTATGGGGTCGGCCAGGCTGCAGCTGTTGAACGCCCGCTGCGTCACCTGCATCACCGAGTCCCGGCTCGGCGGGTACAAGAACACTGGAAACAGCAGACCACGACACAGGTGTCTGCAGCAGGTTACGAAGACAACGACAGCAATGATGACAGCTGAAAGAATTTGACTTACGAAGGGAGTCACCGAGGCGGAAGAAGTGGTTCCGAGACCAGGAGGAGTAGAGGAGGGGGTTGGACGGAGGGGGCAGCCCCCAGCAGTCGAGGTCTCCAACCTTGTACTGGTAACACCAGCAGTCGTCCCCTTGCAGAAGCAACAACAGCAGTAGTGCTGCCACGACCCGGGAAGATGCCCGAAAGATAACCTGGTGCATTATTATTGGGAGAACGGAGAAGATGATCATGTAGAGCGTTCAGGTAAAAATGATGCCTGTGCGAGGGGGGAAGAAAGGAGGAAACAAAAGAGACAACGATGATGAGGACGGTAGGGGTACAGGCAGGCTAGAAGGTGGTTTGTTTGTACGATGAGTGGCTGACCAGTTGCTTTTCTAGGACATTATTTGGACGAATAGAACAAGCTGTCTGCCGCTGCAGTGCCCGTCTAGGGTGCTCGGGGGAACAACTACTGTTTCTTCTCGCAATAAACCGGTAAGAGTATCACAAAAGCTACTCTTCTTAAACGAAGATGAAACCATAAAACTCCATCGTCACTTGAGAATCTCGAGTGCAGATTGAGATGGAGAGCAGATATCCTGGTAATAAATTCACCATTGTAAATGCCACATGATCGACAACGCCGTAAGCAGCTCGAACCTAACAACAAATCAGTACGAAGTTAGAAGCTCATACGTTTGCCATTAAAAAAAAATCAAGGGGAAGATCTGGATACCCAGGTTCAACACTTCAACTTGCCTAATACGCTGTATATGAATGACGACACCTAAAACATTATATCTGGATCACAAAAATTAAACCATTCCCCATATGTACAGGTAAACTACTTTGTCGTCGTTAAATGTAGGCAAATATCAGTCGTTTGTCATCATCTTACCACAAATCCATATAACAATTACCAAAATTTTGGGACCCCAAAAAAAGTGATACCAGGGCAAACCCACCACACCATGGCCGAATTTGCAAAAGCACCTGGTCAATTAAGATGATGAAATAGCATTAGCAAGGAAAAGGATTCTTCACCATTAGAATCATAATGCATTTTGTTTGCCATACAAGGGCAAACCACATGAAAATACAACAAAATGATAATTCTCATGGGCCTCTCTGGGATGGCCTGGTCCAATTAATGGGCCGTCAGCCACCATAGTAAACAGTGCCAGTCCAATACCACATTACAACTAGGCTGGGTTAGGTTGAAGATATCAAACCTTATGCTCGGCACAGCTCACTGCTTTTTAAATGATTTGTTTTCAAGTATTCGATTAAAATAAGCCAAAAATACTCTTCCTTTTTTTTCAATGGTTAAAGTAGGGTTTAAAAGACTCAAGGTTTTCGTGCCAGCCAGAATGGGTCAACACGTGTTGACCCATGCCAGCTGAGACATAATCAAGCTAATTTCTGTTGTTGATCTAACATCCATGTATATTACTAGTTATTTTTGTCAGGAATAAGCAGCTAAATTTTCTGATGATTAAGTTCAAAGTCCGAAGTTGCACCTAAAACATATAATTCTTTGAAACCCCTGAAGTAGTTCAAGAAGAGTTTATAATGGAAACTCTTCTGAGAAAGCGAAGGCTCAAATAATACTTTCCATAAAAGAAGCTTAATCATGTAAAAACTGTGACCCAGTACATGGAATTACTTCATTATCAACTATGATGATAAAGCTAAAAGTTCATTGGTTCAATATCCAAGGAACACATCAATTTAATTATCCTAACATTTAAAGTTGCATTACGTCAGGAGGAAGGATTTAAAAGTAATTTTCAGAAAGACCAAATAGAAGAAATAAGCTAGGTGCAAGACAAAAAACCAAAAACAAAAAAAGTTGTCGAAATCAAAATTTTAATTCAACTAATAATTCTCAAAGTGACTGGAGTCTGACATTATCTCAAATTGCTACTACAGATACCTTACCAGAAATTTTCTTGATTCAGGAGAGGCCGATGTTAGTTGTGGACATGTCCAGCAGTCTTCAAAAGCAGACCGTCAATGTCAACAGGAAGGAGAAACTTTTGCAAAAGGCAGTCTGTAGAAATAGTTTCAGGTAGCGGGACAATCACAAGTACACCATTCTTTCTGCTCAACATTCCCATCACAGTCAAACAGGTTCCCTCCATAACATACCTGTGTTATGCAAAATTGAATAAGCAAAGCGCTAAGATAATTCCATGACAATAATAAAGGTCGATGCTTTCAGCAAAATAATTTAGATACCCTTCCTCAAGACGTAGTAGACGTGCTTCGCAGGAAAGCTGTCTTCCTTGTAACCATTTCTTCAAGGTAGGAGATAATTCTCTATCTAGGCTTGTGACGTTCACAAGTACATTTTCTTCAATCAGAGGAATCACTTTAGAACCCTGACCAGCTTTCACCAAAGCTCTTATACCAGATTTGACATCTGTTACGTAAAAGTCTGTAGCCATCCTCTGCCAAATTTCCAAAGATAACAATGAGCACAGATGGAAGACTATGTTGTAGTCAAGAGATATAAAGAGTTTGAGGATGCATCAAAATGAACAATTGAGTTGCATAGTCAAAGATTCTTAATTTCTTTGTTTTCTACAAACTAAGTAAATGATGGATTGGACCTGTGATCTTATGGTTTTATGGACAAGCGTAACCTGAACAAACATTTTGCTAGAAAATACATGCACTAACAGTTCCCAGTTTTCAATGTTAAACAAACTCGTAGCTGTCAAGATTGATGACTAAGTTGTCAGATTTATCCAAAACAGTGCTCACAACAAAAGCTCGGACATCTATAAGAGACAAAACCTGCAGAGTTGCAATTCACATCATTAAAACAGAGTTCCAACAGCCAGCCACACTATATTAGTGTTCAGCAACATAGAATGCACATAATACCGGAGCATAAGAAGTATGCTACGGCAGGCTTGAAGACAACCCTAGCTCATCAATCAAGTGTGGCACCTCAAAAGTCTCGGCATGAGCTCATTTATGTATCAATGAAACTATGCATAAACTGAATCTTGATGCTATTGGTTGATAGTTAAACACCAGCATTGAATAGATACGGACATGAAAAATATGATTTAGATATTCATAAGAAAAAGATGCAGTAAGATGCCAAAGAAATGCAAATTCAATGAATTGTACATGATATAAGGCTTCAACTTGATGAATTCAAATGTAAAAACAAAAGTTCATGACAGGCCTTATAAATAAAAAACCTCCACTTCTGTCATTTAGCGCTCAGATATCTTCAATCAAATTTCTTGATGATGTATTTGAGATTTAAAGAAACAATTGAAAGATATGACTGTGATTCTATCAAATTTAATACAAGAACACAGAATATGATATATAAGGCAGATGACTGGTCATTTTCCTTGATAGATTATGTAAATCTGATTCGTAGGTTACATGGCCGATACAGACTTTACAGGACTTCTTTATTCTGCCCATAATAAATCTGGGCATAACAGGGGTCTTAAAGAATTTCATGCAACTTAGGAGTATCTCTCATAACTCTCTACTTTAAAGAGAGTACAGATAAATTCCAGAAATGATAGAGGTAAGACATTTTTTTTCTAATGTGAAACAAAGAATGAATAGACACATCATTCCTGGATGTTTCCTTTTATATACAAAATACCTATAATGAATTGAATTCTTATTGGTAAATAGAGAAAATAATACAATAAACAAATCAGACAACAAGTTGCTCTTTATTATAGAATTGAGGAAATCTGATTGGTGGATCCTCATAGTTGACACAGAGCCATCAACTTCAGCTTTTTTTAGCCAAGAAAATTTTGGTTATAATAGGGGCCTCAAAGAACATATATGTCACCCAATAGCTAGATAAATTTGGAGAAGCATATAGGTAAGAAAATTATTTGTGTTTGATGTATATCAATGAACGAAGTGAAACTCTATTTAAAGTTCTTTACCTCAAAGCACATGTATATAGTTTGTGACTCAGCCCTAACGCCTTACTACATAAGCTTGGAAAGCATCTATAACTACCAACTAAGAGACTATACTATCTTACTATTCTAATGCATCCTTCTTCTAAAGACAATCGAAAGAAAGCTTCATGATGGCCATTTGTAGATGATTTGGCTGTGAAACTGAGCCACCGAGGGTTTAGGCCATTCCAAGAAAGAACACTAAATATAGGTAAGGATCAAATGGTAATGAAAGAAACAAACAGGAGAAGAACAAGTCCTGAAAGCTACTAACTTAGCCAAAAGCTAAATAGTGCCAGGTATGTAATGATGAAGAAAGAGCTGCAGATCTTTCATTACAAATCAAGGGACTAACGTAAAAGTGCTAATCCAACTACAACATGTCTAGTCATCCTTCAGAGAAATGACTTAAATATTTAATTAAGCTATTATGTTATACCCGTCTATGTATCAATGCAGTTGCCACTAATACTACAAAACAATTATAAAGGAAGAACTTTTCAGTAACTCAAATTAAGGAATCCAATTAGTCATATTTCTCTATGCCTCCAAAGAAATAAGAATGAAACTTATCAGCTCATCTCTATCAATTAAATCATCTTAAAAAAAATAAAATGAAAGAAACTAAGCTCTATTAAGTATTAACAAACACCATGACAATTTTGTTCTCTTTTCACAAATAAAAGATGGAAGGAGAAGATGTGATGAGGAACACAAGTTTGATCAAATTTACTGAACACAGGTTGTACCTCCACGAAAGTTAAATTCCACTGGAAGCATTGATGGCTAACATGGGCTTGCTTTGGGTGGCATCCACAATATTCATACAAGAGGGTTGACGTATAGACACATCTTCCAGCCTTCTCATATGAGGATTCAAGAGAAAGATCTCCACATGAAGCAAACTATGGCAATTAAAGAAAAAAAGAACAATCAGAGGTAACTATGACTATCACAGTTTGATAAACTAAACAAAAACAGCATCCTAATGTGGAGAGGAATAAATAATGAAATCTGTAA
Organism: Ensete ventricosum; assembly: GCA_029747655.1. Classification (NCBI taxonomy): domain Eukaryota; kingdom Viridiplantae; phylum Streptophyta; class Magnoliopsida; order Zingiberales; family Musaceae; genus Ensete; species Ensete ventricosum. Next base: position 11,365,013 of record JAQQAF010000002.1, on the reverse strand, counting down.
TTAGAGATCCACAAGAAAAGATGATTTTTTATATCAAACATAAAATCGTAGGCTCATACTTTTGATTTGCAACCTAATATTAACACAGCCAAGATTGAGCCAATAGCATCCCTAGTAAAAATAGATGAGGCGGTTCAAGACTATGACGTTGTAAAATATTTTTGATGAATACAAAATGATGGTAAATTAGTTCCAACCCAAGCTAAATAAATAATACTCAGATAGCTCTGCGATTACAGCTCTGATCAAGAAGAAAAAAGGAAACAAGCAAGCCTTGAAAAAAGTATTTTGATGGCAAGCAAGATGGCTAAAGAGTAAATAACTTAATAAGCTCCATTGATTGTTTCAACAGCTAAGAGGATTCCCAAAATGGGCTAACATGGTTGTTATGATGCTTAAAATGCGTTAGGTTGGACACATGATGTTCCACGTTGTGATGCCAAAACAGAACAGGTAGCGATGCTAAAAGTTGTTGCACAACTTGGAAGCACATACATAACATCGCTAGTCTCCGCGGAAGCTGATCCCAAGCTTCGCAAACCATAGATCGAACAAGCGATGACCGAATAGCGAAGGTTGGACATCATCACCATAAGATCTCTAAAAGAGAAAACAACTAATCCATCCACATCCACGGATTATAGAAAGAAATGAGATAGGAGGAACGTAACCGGCCTTATCGCAAGCGACTCAACGATGAAAGGTAAACAACCGTCGATCAAGAGGCACTACCCCGGTGACCTTGACGAGCTGGCTGTCCTTGGCGGAGAGGAGATCGGTGTCGGGAAAGCGATCGAGGAAGAGGTTGAGGGACAACTTCCTCCTGTAGGCGGCGGCGTTCCAGAGAAACAAAGCGAGGATGAGGGCGGAGAGGACGAGGACGGAGACGAGGAGGACGGCGTTGTGGACAACGACGAGGATGAAGAGGGCGAAGGCCAGGGCGGCGAGAAGGAGGGGGACGACGACGCGAGGCACGGCGGCCAGGACCGGGCCGAACCACCTCCGTCGATCGGAAGCCACGGCGAAGGAAAGGTCGTTCATCCCTCGCCCCCCTCCTCCTCCTCCTCCTCCGCCGGAACAATCTCGTTCCGGGGCATCCACCACCGGCGTCGAGGGAGAGAGGTGGTACGGAGCGGAGGGGTTCTATTTGGGATGGCCATCTCCGTTGACGTGAGATTTAAGAAAAGCAAGAAGGAAAAGCTGCGAAGATTAATTATAGAAAAAATTACAATTTTTTGCCCTAATCTTAATTGACCTTTCGTACTAAATAGGAGGAGTGTGAGCGCCGGTGTCTCGGGTGCGGTGACAGGCGGCCACCACGTGAAGCGACAGCAGAGCTGTGACATTAATGTGGCCGTGGGAAGGGTGGGGTTTGCATCCATGCCTCGGCCCAGCCACAAATCAGCGAAGGACGTCCACCCATTGGCCGGAACTAATGGGTCCCACAGTAGAATCATCAAAATTAGCGCCCGCAATGAGAGCGATGGGTGAGATGGCGCGCTTATCAATGTATGTATGTCTATTTGGTTTGGTTGATACTGTATTCGTGCGCATGCGCAATGGCACGCGACCACATGAACAGGTCAACAACACACGAGGGTGAGGGGCAGCTGAAGAGGGCGTGGTGGTATAGAGAACATCCACTCGATCATGGAATGGAGCGGGCTTCATTGCTCAAATAGCAGTGTTACAGGGAAACTTTGGCAACACCACGAGCATGACTTAATCTAACACACAGCAGCATTGGCTCCAAGGTTTGGATTGGAGTGAGGACGCAGTGATCTCTTTCACGTAAGGTTGTTAATGGAATCTTGCTACACTCCAAGAACCAATTTGGCAGTACCAATCTCCAAGTAAACAGTCAATGGAATAGTGCTCCGACTCTCCTCTCTCGTAAGGGGAAGAAGGGCAACGCTAATCATGAGAGAACCCTATTTGTTGGCGTGGATCCGTAGTGTGTCATTTGATGGAGTGGTCGGCACAAAACAAACGATAGTTCCGCAAGGCGAAAGAACGCGATGTAATGGGCCCGAGACGTACTTATCTTAGCAATCTGGCCCATATTGTTGACGATACGTTTTTAACTCCGTTCCGATAGGACTCGACCGCGAAAGATGGAAATCTGAATACTGACATCAATATAGTAAGTACACATCAAATTCATGAGAAAATTTTACATCGATGTTGGTGGATTATTTATGAAGACTTCTGAAGTGAAAAATTCTTGTTTTTAGTTTAGGTGCCAATTTTTTTATTTTCTTTTCATCAATGCTCGTCCTCTTACGACATCCTAAAGCGATCTTCTTCCCTTTATATTGGACTGACTGATCTATAAGTTGAATCGGTCCAATTACAATATTTTTTTGTATAGGCCTATAATGTTTTTATGAATATACAAAAAAAAATTTCAAGTTCTTTTTTTTTTTTTTTTTTTTTGTGTGCATGTTTTTATTCTTAAATCAATAACGATACCTATTTAAAATCTCAGCAAAAAATGATAAGTTGACTCGTACTGTATTTTGAGTTGCTATTTCTTAACTATAATATCTTCATATTGGTTTTCTTTTCTTTTCTTTTTTTTTTACAAGTGACGGAAACTTTATAACCCTATTCAAAAACACTTCTACTGATATAAAATTCAAAAAATTTTATATGGTATTTATTATTCGTATACTAATAAAAAAAACAATTTGGAATCATGATATATTCGTATAGACACGATGTCTATATGAAGATGCTAGAAATATTATAACCATATTCAGAAATATTTTGACGGGATCAATGCTAAAAAGGATGGGGTCTTTTTTGACTTATCATATTAATAGGCATTTTCGGAATATAAGAAAAGAGGGGCATCTGATGAAAATTTTTTAAAATAAAAATAAAAAAAATTCATAAAAAAAATAATTTACTGCTTAGTTGTATTCTCTGTAATAATTAATATATTAAAAACCATATATATATATATATATATATATGAGTGATATACATCTTGGAACCTTTTGTTCCAATGTGTTAAGACCAGCATCCAGCATCGATCAATGAGCATCAAAACTTGATTCATACATCATATTGGTTTTGCTAAGCCTCATGAAATTGCACGTATTTACTCTCTTCAGACAATGTTCTTCCAGCCTCAGACACAACTCCAATCGAGGGGTCTCACCCATCAGCCTTTTTGACGAAGCAATACGTTATGCGTGTAGGTGGCCATCAATTTAATTGGCCTATGAGCTGTAGAACCATCAGTGAGTGGGATAGAAAAAGGCACGAGCAACAACATGGAAACAGCATCGCCCTGCATGCTTTGTGCTTCATCAACAAAGGCCACAATGCCACATGATCCCATATTCCTTTGGGTCTCCAAGGTTGTAAGTTGGAATTCTACTTTCATGTTTCGGAATATAACATTATATATATTAAATTAAGGTTAACATTGTAAACATAAGAATCATAATATATGTTATTATTAAGTAAAAGATTTTAATGTCAAACTCTTGAATTAAATAATAATATATCTAAATATTACGATGCATACTTTTTCGATACTACTCAAATGATCTAATATCGATCTACAAGGAGAATCACTCTTTTTTTTTTCTCTCTCTCTCTCTTTTATCCTATTTGTAAGCACATCGTTATCGGATCCGTGGTATCGATCTGTAAAGAAAACTAGATCTAATATCCAAAATATGATATCGATAAATTTAGGGATAAAAAAGAATATGAGAGCAAATATGAAGAAGTTAGCGTGTGACTAAGGGAATGTGAGAAAAGATATATAATCTCTCAATCACGTTATATATCATTATATTGTATCGTGTGTTGTGTTTAGTTCCTAAAGTATCATGTGTATTTATAGACAAGAGCATAGAGTCTAAAATAATTAATTAGAAAAGTCAGATTTTTTTTATAATCTTAATCAGAATTTAATTATACATAATATATATTGCCTAATTAGATAGAGACAAGTAATGGAACAAACACATTCTTAAAAAAAAAAAAATGACTGATTGATTTTATTATGGTTAAGTGAAACATTTATCGTTGGAAAAGTGGATCAGTCTCGATATTTTATGCAGATAATCAAATATGATGGTTTAAAAAAGTATTGTAAGATTAGTTATATATCACAATCATTTGAATGCACTATATTTTATGAGTGACTCATCGGCTTGATTAATTTGTGGACTTAAGCATCATGGTGTGAGGTCTTATGTATGTATACCTACAAATGTCGGCACTTTGATTGAGTCTATCCCTTTCCCTTTCGCTTTCATTTTCATGGGTGGTGTGTATTTTCAACAACTAATGCATCATCACATAAGGTCTTGTTCCCACTGTCTCATTCAATCATCAAGATTTACTATTTGTGTAGATTTTTGCCCACATTTCCAAATCGAAGCACTTTGCAGCAACCTTTCATTTTCTCTTAATCTTTCTAGTAATCTAGTAAATTAATTTGTTGAAACAACACGAGTGACTCTTTATGTCTGTTTGGTCTTTTCTTTTTGACCTCAGCATCATTTGATCCTCAACCTGATCAGACTATAATTTATTGAGCTTAGATATAGATAGCTAGCTCTACGGTGAAAAGTGTTTTATTTTATGAATAAATAGAAGATATAGCTCTAAGCAGATCTTTTTCTAGTACGACTTAAAACGGTGAGAAATATTGATGCTAAATATATACGGATTGTTAATAGAATATATTCGATTGAGATTTGATGTTAATATAGAGATTATGACGTGAACAGATTTGAAAGGTTTGAGAGTCATGCATTGATTGATGTGAAAACTCTGCATGTGACTCAGAATGGTTTCTATAGAGGACAAAAAAAAGCACAACAATGCAAGGATAGGGCATATGAATTGAATGGATCATCTAATCCCGCAGCAGCAGCAGCAGCGTAAGTCTGTTTCAGTGATTGGCCTATGATTGGCCACGTCCATTTCCATCTCCGTTCCTACACGGTCACGTTACCCGTACGGTGACACACACACTGAGAACTGGTTGTCCTGTGCCGCTCGACTTTTACCGCTCTCCCAAAATAAATAAAAAAAATCATATTTTTATGGTACGATTTTCTATAAAAAAAATATTTATATTTTAAGTATTTCTCAATCGATAATTTCATTTTTTTTAATAATATTTTCTAATTTTAAAATATTTTTTAAAAAATTTATTGTCTATCGATTTTAAACTGGTATAGTATTTTTATTTGATTTATTTATAATTTTTTAATAAAATCTATAGTATTTTATTAAGATATTAAAAAAAATATTATGAATAACATCATATATATATATATATATATAATTTATTAAATTAATTCTAGCTGTAAAGGGACCCTTCATATCTTAAGGAGTACAACATTAGCTTATCATATAACGAGATGATATCTTAAATCATATCTAACGTTGTGTGCATTGTCTTCCATTTTATAATGACTCATATAGGAGTTATTCGTGTCATACTTGAACAATGTGTGTACGATATATAGTTCAATGCTATGCCTTCCATTTTATAGTGACTCATATGGAGTTATTCGTGTCATACTTGAACAATGTGTGTACGATATATAGTTCAATGCTATGATGATAATCTGAAATAATATGAACTTAGATTCGACTAATATTTCAATTCATGCCCAAATCAATGAATTAACAAGTCGACATGCCTTCATATATTTGGATTGGCATGAGAGAGACATTGGTCCAAATCATGAAATAGAAAACGAATGGTTAGCTATAGTGTCCCTTATGTTTGTTTCATTTGGAGGTATTCTGAGAAATAATTCACCACCATTGTAGTTATGTAGATAATCAAAATGTGCCTACATACTTCAATTATACTTGTGATCACCATATTTCTAGAAAATTATTTTTTATGAATGGATTAATGACCTGATTTTTTTTTTCTTGTTTGTATGTTGATGTTATAATAATCATCTTATTTCTTAATAAAAATAAATTATTTTCTCGAAAAAATAAAAATAAATACTGTCAATATTATTTATTTACATATTATAGCTCTCATGGTTTTAAATGTAGCCGTTTTTAGACACATTCACTAACATCATTTATCTTGCAATTATTTGTAGGCATTTTTAGTTGTAAGCAATCTAATGTTCCTTTATAAAAATATGATTGAAACATAGGAAAACAAGGCGTGATGGCCTTCTTTATGGGACCAACGCATGAGTCGTAAGAGGTTGCACTCATCTTGGCCTCTTGCTACATTATTTCCTCTCTCTCTCTCTCTCACCAACTTCACCATCCAATTTAATGTCCACCCATGAGAGAGGGATCATACATGCCTTGAGTGGATTTAGGAATCAGACATTAGCATTATGAATGCCGTGTGAGTTACTTTTCAAACATTAATTTGCTAATAATATATTTGACTCAGTTATGTTGAAGATCTGGATTTTTTTTTAACCAAAAGGTAATGTCAAAATTTTGTCTACAAGATTAATCGAATGAGTTTTCGGATCATTAACTTTGATAACTAACTCAAATATATTAATATAAAAAAATAATGCACCGGTCCAAATACAAAAATTTTATAAGAGTCAAATATTCTAAAAAAAAACAATTATAAAACTTAACTTAACCAAAAACAACACAGACACACACACACACACACACACTATTATAAAACTTTATACGATGAGATTTTAAAATCTCCACACATCTAAATCAATATCTTAAACGTTAAATGCTTAATTTTAATAAGTGAATCTGATACTTAAATTTATTGAATGAGATCTTAACACATAAAATAATACTATACTAGTTAATAAGAAAAATATAATCAATCAATCAATCATCATCGAGTACGTAAGTGTCACATAAGACCAAGGGGTAACTTAGGAAAGTTACAACGAATATTCTCATGAGTATTTCATAGGAATCTAAGGATTATAAATCGTCTCCCATAAGAAATATTCGTGAAATATTTTATCCCTTTAAAGTCTAGTATAAAATCACATTTTTAACTCTAGATAAAAATATATTGAAATCGAGAACATAGATCCACAAAAGTTGACATTGGGACTAACTTAAGAGTCAAGAGAATCAGCTCGAGAAGTCTCTCTCGATTTCGACCTTTATGTAAGTAACATATTGAGAATACGATATTTTTATCTTAGGAGCAAGATGTTTTTATATCAAGAGAATGAGTTTTCTATCTCGGATCATACGGATTATAGGATGATATAAGATTGACTTCACCTCTTAAAATTAGAAAAAGAAGTAATATCTCACATGCCAATCCAACGAAGACAGCAAAGAGTGGAGGATTGGGACCATTAGCCACGCACGGGTGGAAGAATCGCGAGCCGGCCTCGTCTGAATGCCCGCCCTACCCACACACCGATGCATCGCTTCTGGCTCACATTTTACGTGCCGGAAAGGCCACCAAAATCCAAACGCAGGACTTCAGCTCGTGGTCCCCGGAACACCACTACCCACATCCTCACCCCACCCCCGCCCCACACTCCACATGGTAGGTCCCCCACCATCCCGACACCGGGTTAAAGCTGGTTCCCCATGCTACTGGGCCCGCCAAGCTTCTGATCTATTTTTAATCGGAGGATTAGGATGTCTATCGATCGGGTGGTTCTATTTGTGATGGATTCGAATACAATAATATATGACTCAATTCATTATTTATATAATTTACCTCGCATTATAATGTTAATAATCAAATTTTACAATCCAAATAGTGTCCAACTAAGTTTGTCGATACATTACTACGAGTTAACTCAAATCAAGATAATAATTAATTTGATTTCGACTGAATTCTAGTGATAGAATGTAAAAGATTTCTCTGTTGTCCTTTATGATTAAGATTCGATGGTGGTTGGTCGTCTCCATCACCATCGTACAACCATATCTATTAGTCATGAATTCCGGAGTTCATGAATCTATCTAAAATCAAATATGATATTTTCTGAAGACGGCTCGATTTGATCGGATTTATTTCTGTAACATCATATTTTTCTTTTTAACCTTTAAGCAAAAAAGATAATTTTGATGACTCAATCTTCGTGGTCAAATCGTGGATCAACAAAGATTATTCTTGTTTTTATAAGAATTATTATTAGATTATAAATGTTTCAGCCTCGATGCTTACCTGTCTGCCAAGGTTTCAACTACCTGATTAACATACTATCAAATTGAACAATTCAAGCAATCAATAATAAAAATATAAATCCAATTGGTACTGAACATAATATTATATTGTTAGACATTTATTATTTAGTCTTATAGAAAATTAAATTCTTCACACTACAAATTTTAGTAAATCTCTTATAAACCATCACCTAAATTATTTACTAAGGATAAATTTTATAAACATTTAAATTCTTTTCCTTACCTTCTCTCTCTCATCGATTGCTTTTATATTATGTTGTTGGCAAAACGAGTCTTTAAAACTATAAAAAAATAAAAAATCTCATAAATTAATAATAAAGTCAACCAGATTTGACACATCTCACGTATGTTCAAAGGAAAAAATCAAATTATTTATTAATTAAGATTAATTTTTAAATTATATAAGATCAATTATAATTACCGTCGAATTACTCACAACTCAAGGATATATTTCTTTATACATCCTTTAACTTAAACTTCAATAATTTTTATTTATCTCTCTCTCTCTTAGCTCTTTCTTAACCCATTAGGCAGAGACTTAGAAGTATCAATAATATTTTTTCATCTGTTGCTCTCCTGACAAAACATATACAGCTAAGAATAATCAGATCCTAATTTTTCATGATTTTTTTATAAAAAAATCATTTCCATATCAAGAATTTTTATTCCCCAAAAATACTGCCTCCAAAAATAAAAAGAATCCGTCCCTTCCGAGATGTCTCCTTCGTGCAGGAAGAAGTAATTAATGTAACAATTGCTTTTGAATTCCTCAACCATGGAGTTCAATCGGGGGATCGATCATATGGGAGGGATCGGTGTCGCGCATGAACCATAGATTCCTCTCTTTCTATTTAATTGGATCGCACTCCCTTTCGTATACAAACTCCATCTTTTGGGCACAACTGATACAAGCAGTAAGTAGGTGATTAGCGTTTCTCCACCCCAACTCTCTCTCTCTCTCTCTCTAACTTTAGCATAAAGAATGGCTTGGCTGATTCATAGAGAGAGGAGTGGGCGAGCGAGAGAGAGAGAGAGAAAGAGTGTTGTAACGTGACATGATGCCATAATTGCCCGGCACGTTCTAAGCTCCCTCGTGGGTCCCATGTACAGCTGTGGCGATGTGTGCCCATATGCCTTGCCTACTCTCCACTTCTTCCCACCACCTCATCTTATTACCACAGCCCCTTATTATAACCCTCTTCGCATAAAGATGACAGTACAACGTAATGTGGTCTCTATCAACTATCAATCCCATCCATTTCAAGCTCTGCGGCTAATTAGTATATTGTTACCGATGTGCTATACTAATACTTCGTAAAGCCTGCAAATCTTGTCTTACAACTCTCGTCTCCTCTTCCTTCCCTCCCCCCCCCCCGCCCCCCTCAAGTCGCACCACCTTTGGGTTTTAACTATTGTTAGGCAGCAAAGCAAAGTAAGCCTCTGACAGCGCAGCATCTCATTATGTTTTGTCATTTCCCATCACCATCATCAGCATCCATCTTCTCTTCTGCTACCTCCACCCTGATCTCGTTTCTTTACTATTCCTTCGTTCTTACATATCATCTATGCATCTCATAATATATATGGTGTTTTAGCAGTCTTTTCTAAGGTTTTTTTTTTTTTAGTGCTTTGCCTACACCCTCCCTTTGCCTCTTCTCTCGACCTTTCTTTCTCTTCTGCAGGCTCTCGTTTTTATTGTTTGTGCTCCATGTACTGATTCCTGCAATCCCCACCGCCAGTACCTCCTCTTCTCTATCTCTTGCCCCACTGAGGGAGGGGCAGAGAGGAAGAGGGAGTTCAGTTGGCAACACTAGTAATAGAAGAACTTGTAGTAACTGCCCAGAAAAGGCGTTGTCGAGAGCTGAAAGGGGAAACAATTTGCAGCGCCATGCAGCAGCAGCAGCAGCAGCAACCACAGCAGCCGCCGCCGCAGCTGCAGCAACAGGGCGGGTCCCAGTTCGGTGCCGATATGGCCCCATTCGCGTCCTCCGGGGCCAGCCCCCCGGCTCACGTGCTCCAAAACCCCGGCGCCGGCCCCCTCCATCTGCCGCCGCACCCGTCGTCGCAGCTGGTGGAGTCCGCGCCGACGCCCGTCAGCCGTCGGCCCCCGGCACCCACTGTTGCAGCCAATTTCGATGTGCTGGCCCCCGCCGTGGTCGGGGACTTTCACGACGATGAGGCCCTCACCGTTGGCTACGAGGCCGAGCGCGGTGGCACGCCCGGGAGCCGCTGGCCGCGGCAGGAGACGCTCGCGCTGCTCAAGATCCGCTCCGAGATGGACGCCGCCTTTCGAGACGCCACCTTTAAGGGCCCTCTCTGGGAAGAAGTCTCTAGGTAAAAGCCACATTCAATTCACACCGCTGTGTACCTTCCTTCAAAATGCGGTGTCTTAAACTCCTCCCTCCTCCTCCTCCTCCTCGTGTCATCCTGCCCTTGTCCCGTGAAAAGAGAGATCACTGACCTCCGGAGAGTCTTCGACGGTTTTCTTGGGATCTAGTTCACCAGCTTCGGGTGCAGAAATCTAAAACAATTCGTCGAATTCTTAGAGACAGCTCTTTAACGATCTCAGTTTCGTACCACGGATTCCACTGTATCCCTGATGTAAGGCTTCAGGTTTTGCCCCAGAAGGAGAGAGAGAGAGAGAGAGAGAGAGAGGGTTTTTCCCCAACAAATGCTTTCTTCTCTCTTTCTCGGTCATCTATCTGAGTACTAGGGGGAGGAACCACCCCTGCATCGATCCCGAGCTAACTTGTGAGAGCAGTTTTAGAACACCGGCCGAGGACTCCTAAATGCAAAACGCATGCATTCCGGTCAGCTCAGTGCAGCCATCGAGGCGCATCTATTGTTTGTTTTAGTTTTTGTTCTGCCCACCTATTCCTCGCAACTCTTTTCTTCTTATCTAAGTCGTTGATTGAAGTCATGATGGTAAAAAATCTTTGGGTGTTATCACAGAGCCTCTTCTAGCTGTTGTTTAGTACTCCGTTCTCATTTTATTCTCCTCTTGCTGTGGGTGGTGGTTGGCAGGAAGCTAGCGGAGTTGGGCTACAGGAGGAGCGCGAAGAAGTGCAAGGAGAAGTTCGAGAACGTACACAAGTACTACAAGCGCACCAAGGACGGCCGAGCCGGTCGCCAGGACGGCAAGACCTACCGCTTCTTTAACCAGCTCGAGGCTCTCCACAGCAGCGGCGGAGGCGGCGCCACCACCCCCACCGTGACAACTGCCATGCCTCTCACTACCACCTCCCCAGCCCAGATTAGCTTCACCACCGCTCCGGTGGGCCCCCCAGCTCCTAGAGTCCAAGCTTCGTCTGTCTCCGCCGCGGCCCCACCACCCGTCGCGACGCCATCTTGGGTCGTACCTGACCTTGGACCACAAGCGAACTCGAGCTTGGCTGCAGCGGGGATTAGCTTCTCGTCAGATTCGTCCTCCTCTTCGTCGTCGGATTCCGACGACGAGGAGACGGAAGATGCCGGCGAGAGTCGGGAAGGACGAAAGAGGAAGCGCCGTGGGGGTTCGAGGGCCAGACAGCAGATGATGACCTTCTTCCAGGGCCTGATGCGGCAGGTGATGGAGCGGCAGGAGGCCATGCAGCAACGATTCTTGGAGGCGATCGAGAAAAGAGAGCAGGACCGGTTGATCCGAGAGGACGCGTGGCGGCTGCAGGAGATGGCGCGACTCAGCCGAGAGCAGGAGTTGCTTTCCCAAGAGCGCGCCATGGCGGCGTCCCGAGACACTGCAGTCATTTCCTACCTTCAAAAGATCAGCGGCCAACCTGTCACATCATCGTCTGCCGTTCCGGCCACTGCCGCTGCCATCTCCCTCACATCGCTCCCTCTGCCGCAGTCGCACGCTCCGTCCCCGCCACAGCCACCACCTAAGCAGCAACAGGAACACCAGCAGAAGCAAGGGGATCGGCATCACACGCCAAAAACCGACGTCACGGCGCATCAGCCCTCCTCAGCGACGCAGCGGGTGACCGTCAGCTCGGAGCCCGAAGAGGGTCATTGCTTCGAGCCAGTGTCGTCCTCGAGGTGGCCCAAGGAGGAGGTACATGCGTTAATTAAGCTTCGGAGCGGGCTCGGGTCTAGGTACCAGGAGGCTGGGCCCAAGGGTCCGCTTTGGGAGGATATCTCCGCCGGAATGCAGCGGCTAGGGTACAACCGTAGCGCCAAGAGATGCAAGGAGAAGTGGGAAAATATTAACAAGTACTTCAAGAAGGTGAAGGACAGCAACAAGAAGCGGCCGGAGGACTCGAAGTCCTGCCCTTACTTCCACGAACTTGAGGCACTCTATCGTAAGAAAATGCTAGGTAGTGACATCGCCGCAGGCGATCCTGGCGGCGGCAGTAGTGCGGTAGGTCAACAGAAACAGGAGCAAGATACCAAACCCAGCCCACTAGAACAGCAACAGCAGCGGCATCCGGCTGTGGTCGAAGGCCAGAATGGCGACAACAACAAGAACAACAGAAGTGGTGGGACTCCTGAGGCTGGAGGAGGGTCCACAGGTGTACAAGTGCAAACGAGCAATGGACAACATCCACCGAGCTTCCCTGATCAAGAAGGAACGATGAAGGTAAGAAAGGGTTCATTCCTGTTGCTAATCATGCACGATTCAGTAATAATTTCAAATACTATTGCGTTTGAAGCCAGAAGACATTGTGAAGGTACTGACGGAGCAACGGCAGCCGCCGTCCGTGATGGATGAACACTACAAGGTGGACAAGCCCAGCTGCGATAACCTGGACCAAGATGACGACTACGAGGACGACGACGATGAGGTGCGCTACGAATTACAGTTTCAGCGGCAGATTTCGAGCGGCGACGCCGCGATTGCAACGACAGCGGCAGCTACAGCGACTGCATCAGGCTCCTTCTTGGCCATGGTTCAGTAGACTTTGGTTAAGTACCGCATGCACGTCCACACCTTGCCAGCTGCATCTTAACATCACAAATACTACCTCCTCAGTGGTTCGATATATCAGAGTTTTACAGTCCTTAGCTATTCATTGATTTGTTGTGGAATAAGAATCCTTTCTCCCGGCCGAATGCAGTAATAAGCTTAAGCAAGCAGCTATTACAAGAACACACAAGCAGCGAATTCGGCACTGGTGGGGGAGGGGGAGTGCTGAAGAAGCTGGTTGTACATCCACACACACTGCCTCTGCATGTACTCTCTTCCACAACTACAGAAGAGGTTTTCTGATGGTAGTTTGCACTCTTAAGATGTATATTTCCTTCTTCTTCTTTTCATTATTGTTCAGTCTGGATTGTCTCCGTCATCCCCTCGGCATACTTGATGAATAAAGTCATTTTTTAAAGCTTTTCCCCTTAAATGTCATTCATGTAATCACCTTACAGTGTGAGTTAAACAAGTTACGGCGATTGCAGCAGACCCCAGGAATGCTTCATCGAGCACCCATTGCTGTTTTTTGTCGTGTCATCCACTTCTGTGGCTCCCTAAGCTAGCCGAATTCATCAAGAATCGAGCTTACTCAATGAGATCCGAGTCTGATCAAGCCCCATCGGGCTTTATCTTGATCGAGAAAGGAGCTCCGAGTTAGGAGTCATGTCGTGTTGGGTCGACCCGTACGCTACTGAGTTCTGGCCCAGCATGAGACAGGCCTTATATGCAATGCACACCCGAAGAGAAGTAGAAGTTGGTGCTTTGTAGGATCCAATTTGGCTCTTATTATGTTTGAATTCAATTCTATACTTACCGTTGCCTAAATAAAACCCGATTCGATTTAGAACTGCCCAACAAAGGAAAATAAACTTCCGATCTCGGCCCCCTTCTCTTCCTGGTCGTCTTCCTCCGCCTCTGCATCCGTGTTGAAGGTTTCGATCGACTTCCGTGGTGTTGGATGGAGGCTATTAGGAAGCAGGCCTCCAAATTCAGGGAGCAGGTCGCCAGGCAGCAGCAGGTAATCCACTTTTCCTGGATCTTTCTTCATTTCCCTCTCTCGTTGTTGCCGTCTGGCGTTCTGGCTTTGGTTCGTCTCGCTTGCGTTCCGATTCAGGCGGATATGCTATATCTAGGGCGCCGATTGGCGAATCTCGAGAAGGTTACTTTTTTGGGGGTTGATTCGTTCTTCACCAAATTGTTGACATTGCATGGTTAACGCGCTCAAATACTGTTGAAGGATGGCCGTTTTTGTTGTGCTTTTGGCGTTAGGTTCTCGTACTCTTTTTTGAATTTGACGGGAGTCGTGATCGCGATCAAGGGACGTTCCGGTTGATGTTTCTTGCTGCCCATCCAGTTGTGTTTTGCTCGATATGGACAATGATTTCTCTGACTTCAAAATTACAAGAAAATGGCAGCTCGTTAATTATTTTGATGATAACCCTAAATGAAAACAGCGGATGATTCCAAGACCCCCAAGTATGGAAATATGATTGGATCTGGAAAATTCATGTTTGAATAATTTTTGTGCTCTGCAGGGATTCTAGATCTTATAAGAATGAGACATATATATGTTTTGCCTTGATCTTATGATGTAACTAGGATCGTAAATGAGAATAGACAACGATACTTTGTTGCTTTGTTGCTGTTTTCCACGCAGGATACCGGAGACCAACAAAAACTTTCCTAGTGTCTGCTATATTGCAAAATTCTCCTTAGCAATTATGCTTGTGCATTTATTTTGACTTGTCTAGGAACTATTTATGCTGATGATTACTCAACCTAGCTACCTCCTTTTTTAGATATTAACAAGGGCTCGGCAATTTATGACATTATTTGTTCTCTTTTTTGTAGCTTTTCATCATTCCATAAGTTTTCCTTTGGGTACCTTCATTTCCTATTAGGTTTCATTTTTCTCTGGAGACTAATGACTATGTCCCTGATTGATCTCCTTATTTGCAAATACCTATTTCTCTTCTTATATCACTAAAACTCAATGGAAATTATCTATGGTCGGTTCTTGTGTTACACTGGATGTTAGAAGAATCATATGTTTTTTTTTAAACTTACAAACATAAGGGTAGTCTCGCATTCTGTTATTGTAACCAAGTTCATTACAGATTAGAGAAGAATACACCTTTAGCAAAGTACGATGTACACGAACTCATGGTCACTGCATCATTTATTTGGACTTCTCTATGGTCTAGTTCATAAGTTGAACATATGCGTCACCTTTCTAACATGTCGCAACAATAAGCAATTTATCTGCTTGTATGAGTTGGGAATGTTTGCTGAAAGTATCATATCAAAGTTGTGGATATAAGCAACATTTTAAATTCAGTTGTTGCATCTACAGGCTGTTTTCAAGCAATTTGGAGGTGGTGGATATGGAAGTTCTGATAGTGTATTTTCAGATGCAGCTGAATATCAGCAGCACCAAAAATTAGAAAAGCTTTACATATCAACTCGAGCTGCCAAGGTTGAAGGCCCTCCATTTTTTTTTTCTTCTTCTCCATTGTCTTCTCTGACCTTTTTGTGTAAAAGCCTCTTGATCATTTTCTTCCAGCATTTTCAAAGGGATATAGTGCGTGGTGCGGAAGGATATATCGTCACAGGATCCAAACAAGTTGAAATAGGTAGCCTTCTTAATTATGCGTTTGTTTTCCCTTCTTCTTGTTCATCTATTGTTATTTTTCATGAAAGCCAAAGGTCATTTTTCACAATAGTCATACTACTCTTTTTGTCCAAAGTAATACATCTTGTTTCTAATCAAGTCCACGTTGCATAGGCAATAAATTATCTGATGATAGTAGGAAATATGGTGTTGAGAACACCTGCACTAGTGGGAATACACTATCGAAAGCTGCTTTATGTTATGCGAGAGCTCGTGCACAAATGGAGAATGAACGTGGCAATCTACTGAAAGCTCTTGGTACCCAGGTTTTGTGATTCACTTGTTCTCCATTTTATACATTACTTTCATGCTGTTCTAGTAATCTAGTTGGAATTATTGGGTCATAGAATTGATGCAGTTCTGTCAAAAAAAAATTGCTTTTATTTTTTAAAGTTGTAATGCTTTTTACCTTTTTTCTTTATGTGGTGGATGTAAAGGTGACTGTCAATTTGCATCCTCTATTGTGCAAACTATCTGATGATTATTCGTCTGACTTGTTATCAGTAGCCATTCTAATAACTACTTTTGCCTTCTTCATATCTTGCACATAGCTGGTCTCTACTTGCATAAATTATCCCTGCTCAAATGTTGCAATTTTTTTAGAGCACATTTGACATGTTGCCAAATATGGTTATTGTATTAATTTATTATTGGTTTTTGACTTCAGGTTATTCCAAAAGCCTTTTAATTTACTTGTGCCTAGTAAATCCTTATTTTAACCGCTTTAACTCCACAGTGTTTACTATTATGACCAATTTGGTCTCTTGTCCATCATGCCCTTTTAACATGAGCAAGGCCTTGGTTCAATTTGGATTTCATATATTTAACTCTTGTTGAACCTAAATTTCAATTTGTAGCTCTAAGTCACCTAATGGATTGTACTTCTTGATTATGTACATGCTGTGGTTTTGGATGCAATTCACTTTTATTTTTTTCTCTCACTCTCTCTCTCTCTTCCTCAATGTCTTTGAAAAACTGTAAATGACAAATAGCCAAATAGATGCAAGATGGCTGTTTAGCAACCAAAGCTGTTCAAAAGGTAATTAAAAGCAAGGATTGCCATACTGGTCTGTACCGATGTACTGAGTTCAGCTCGGTATGGTACGATACCCAGTATCAAGTGGTACGCTCAGGGCATACCGCTCGATATAATATAATATAATATAATGTAATATAAAAAAAATATAATATAAATTAAAAAATAAAAAGGGGCGACGTCGCTTCGTTCCTTCTCCCCGCGCAGGGAGAAGGAATCTCCACCGGCGAAGAAATCGCCTATGGGCGACGGGTTGCGCGGACAATTCTTCACCCGCGGGTGACAGATAGCGCAGGGGAACCGGGGAAGAGCAGCGCGTGGGGGAACTAGGTTTTTCTCTCTCTTCTTCTTTCTCTCTTCCTCGACTAATAACGGTCGAAATTGACTGCCGACAGTCGATTTCCTGTCGATTTCGGCATTACCACCCGGTATGGTGCTTTACCGCATGGTAAGGCAAACCTTGATTAGAAGTATATACATATGATATATACTAAAGATTTGGGACAATAATTAATTTGAAATTATATTAAACTTTAGGTGAGTCAACAGAACATGGAAAATATCTGAATTTCCTGCTTCTGTGCACATTAATGGTCTCTTCCTTAACTGGTGAATGAGTGACAAATAAAAAGATGCTGAGAATTTGGAAAATGGAGACTGATAGAAAATCCATATTTACCATGAACATGCGACTTAATGCTTATTGTTGGAACCATTAGGGAGTTGGCTACTTAGCATCCCTCTTTTTAGCTGTATTTCCTTTTTACTTCATTTGCCAGTTAATTCTCAGTTTCTGTATTTGTGCACATATGCCAATTCTGCAGATCTTTCTATATTGAAGTTCCTGAGCATTAGTGATGGTTATATGAATTCAATGCTGTCTGACACTATTTGTGCATTGCTAGATGCTTTTACTCAACTGATCTTATGCTGGAACAAAACTTTCCTTTCCAGGTTGCGGAGCCACTAAGAGCCATGGTAATGGGTGCTCCATTGGAAGATGCCCGACACCTTGCCCAAAGATATGATAGGGTGCGCCAGGAAGCTGAAGCTCAGGTAATCCTGTTACAAACTAGTGGATTATGCTTCTACTGGATATTTTCTGTAGACACCTGTGCATTTATTACTATTGATCAACCTTGGTTTCTTTAATTTCTTGTATTGTTTTTATGAATTGTAACTTGTATCTCCAATTTTTTCACTTTTCAACTTGGATTTAGTTTCATACATATACAACAAAAATATGAAATTACATAACTTTTTGAAAGAGATGGAAATATTATGTTACTTTGATTAAATTACTTTATCCTACATAACTTTTTGAAAGGTCAAGCATGCAATCACTTATACCTCTTGAATAGTCATACTATATGATTTGACTTGCATAGTATTTCTATCTTTTAACAGTTCAATAATCAATTACAGAGATGTCACGGGGGTATTTATGCACTGGTTGAATCCTAAACTAAGCAACATGGAATTTAGTGATGCAATGGTGAATAATAGATACTGTATCTATACTGTATCAATGGTGAATTTAGTGATGCAATCCTAAACTGAGCAACATGGAATTTAGTGATGCAATATTCAATTACAGAGATGTCATGGGGGTATTTATGCACTGGTTGAATCCTAAACTAAGTAACATGGAATTTAGTGATGCATTGTGAATAATAGATACTGTATTTATGCATGTACATTTCCTCTTTTCAACTGGACTTGGAAGTAGACACAGTCACAGTACATGTATCGATGCAATCAACCTCTACACTTGGAGACTCTTGAAATCCATAACACATGGATGGATGACATGTACATACATATATATGTAAATATCTACATTGTATATGTTAGCCTCTTCTACTGTTTGTAGAATGGATATGCAATTTACTTACCTAGTAATACAAAAATCTTACCACTAGATTTTTTAAATGGATATCGAAATGGTATGCTTAACAATTGGCAAAATACCCATCCTACCCAAATTCATGATTTTCTCTTGATGTATGTAAGATAAGTGGCTAAAAGAATTTTTGAACTTGCAACTTCCAACAAGATTCTAGGGTACCAATTTGATGTCCGTGGTTGTGTATTGCATATTCCGCATGCAATTTATTAACTGTTGTGGCCACCTTGCCAGGATAAGCCTCTTAGGTGATTGGGAGCAAAGCACCTTAACAGGAAGGCATTGAATAGGCAAATGCTGGTTTTTTAGGCACTATGAGTCTCCCTATGGATGCGATTTTAGTGCTGAAATTTTCATCGAATGTACCTTGTCTCAAGATCTTTTCCATCATTTGGTGCTGTAATCTCCATCTTAATATGGACAAACTTCAAGCTTTAAGTATTTTAATGAACTTAAAGCTATAATTATTTTAAGCGGAAAGTTATCGTTTTGTGACACCGGAAAGTCTATCCACAAAGCTCCCTTGTTTGAAGATATGCTTGATTCCCAACAGGCAATTGAAGTTTCAAAGCGCCAAATTAAAGTAAGAGAAACTGTTGGCAGTGGTGATAACATTTCAAAGCTAGAAGCTGCTGAAGCCAAGTTACAGGATCTAAAATCTAATATGGCAGTATTGGGCAAGGAAGCTGTTGCAGCAATGACTGCTGTGGAAGCTCAACAACAAAGATTAACCTTACAGCGGCTTATTGCTATGGTATTATCTTTATTTATGCCTGCAATTATCTATATTTCATGTTGCTATTCTTTGCTTCATGTCTAACTTGCAAATTTTTCCTTCCACAGGTCGAATCAGAGCGCACTTACCATCAGAAGGTCCTACAAATTCTTGAACAACTTGAAGCTGAGGTACACTAGGAAGCCATTGTTGTTTAGTCAAATCAATATATTCTTTTCTCATGCCAAATTTACATTATACATGCATTAGCTGTATATGGAAATTTTCTAGGTGGAGAAAAAAACTAACTAGTTTGACTCTGCTGATGGATTTGATTCATAGATGCTATCTGAGCGTCAAAGAATTGAAGCATCTCCAAGTCCAGTCTCAGAAAACTTTATGCCGCCTCCACCATCATATGAAGAAGCCAATGGCTTGTTTACAAACTCAACTGTCGATGGATTAACAGAATCCGTGGAATACTTTTTAGCTGAGGTAATGAAAATGACATATATGTCCATTTCTTATGAAGTTCTGTTATAAAAGTCATTAGGTAGTTTGAACAGCTTTGCTCTCCTGACTTATGTGCATATATGTGTATTCTTTGTACTCCAAGGTTATTCATTCATATCAGGCTGAGACATATGTGGAGCTTAATCTTTCTGTTGGTGACTATGTTGTTGTACGTAAGGTACAGATGTTCTTCAAATGCTTTCTACTTCCATGTTATACATCGACTTCACAGGGTCTCTCTCTCTCTCTCTCTCTAGTTTTTATCGATGCAAATTGTGCAAAAAGAATATGGTATTTCGATGGTTCACGGAAAGTTCATTGGGATTAAAGATTTCCATCATGAATAGAAAATACTCAAATTAAGTTTCCTTTAACTAATGGTCTCGTTGCATCATAATTTTATTTGAAATGAGAATCTTTAATTAGTGAGCTCAGATTATCTGGAAGCTTACTATCCGCTCATTGACTTATTTGTATCTTTAAGATAAATTATACTTTTCCTTGAGCCTAGGTTGTCAGTTTCTGGTTTTCTTTTCTTATAAATTCTTCCCAAGCACAAAAGTTTTGGCTACAGGAGCTCAAGTTGTACCTAAAAGAGTAGACCTTTTAGCTAACTATACGTTTAAAATTTTATTTAAAAATAATTTTCCATTCATAGTTTAATCCATATGAGAATTTGGCTGGAGGACTAAAACATTGACAGCTGAATTTTGAATCTTGTCAACTTGTCTTATGTAGCCTTTTTGTTCTTAAGTTTTGCTTTATAATTGATCCCATTATAAGTTTTTGATGATTGGTATGTTGATTTTCATATGAAACAAGTATATGAAGTTTACATAAGAGTGACATCGATCAACTATTGGCACAGATATAACTAATATCTGTATAGACACTGTCTGCATGCTTTTATCAGTTAATGCCAATCTGTACAACAAGCTAAAACTAAATGCTTGTGCATGAATCTCAAAGGTACTGTTAGATTGCCATGGTTTTTCAGTTTTTGTTCCTTTTTTTCTATATTTGTTCCTCAAATTTTGTAGTGGAAAGTTGTTCCTTCCAAAAAAATTAGAAAATTGGACTTAAGTCTTGACAGACAAAACACTGGAACATTGTTACCAAACATGTTCTGTGTCATCATAAGAAGACTCAGTTTTTTTTTATTCTTTCCGACAACAAAACAGTAGTTGGCTAGTCGATGGAGAGTGCAATATGCACATGTGCCTTCGTTTCATGTTCTTGTTGTTTAAATATTGATACCGTAGTGAATGTATTTCATTTATTACAATCAGATTTATCTGTTTGTTTATTCACAGCTATCAAACAATGGTTGGGCTGAAGGTGAATGCAAAGGAAAAGCAGGTTGGTTCCCTTCTGCATACATTGAAAGGCAGGAGCGTGTGCTCGCTAGTAAGATCATTCAAATTCTGTAAAAATATTGCTCTGAGAGGTTGGACCATCCATCTGCGTGTGTAAGGTGTTGTAATGTTTGGGCTTCCATAAGCTTCAACCGAGTCATATTTGCATCTTCAGTTCATCCTTTTGTTTTTCCCCTCTTAGGTTTCATCTGTCAATTTTGATGCCCAATTTTGTCAACTGATCACATGATTATGTATTGTGTATCTGTCCAAAGTCAGGTGGATTATGCAGGGAGACAAAGTTCATCTGTAAGTTTGAGTTGGCATGACCGTCTTTGCTTAGAAGACAAATATTATGGATAATGTTGCCATGCGCCTAATAGAGTTTATAAGTTTTTGCACTTTTTTCATATAAGTTGTGACCAGTCTCAGCTTTTGATTCTCCCAACAGTGTATGATGTATATTGGCACCTGATGAAACAGTTGGAACTCTATGATTGATTCTTGTCTTCCACCAAGATGAAGATTCAGTTCTGAAACTATCTGATATTGTCTCTTTCTTGAACTCTCTCCCTCTCTGTTTCGTTGATTTGACACAGCATGGTTGAGGAAAATTTGTTTTTGATAAAAAGGATTTTTATAATAATAATAATAATAATAATAATAATAATAATAATAATAATAATAATAATAATAATAATAATAGTAGTAATAATAATAATAATAACAACAATAATAATAATAATAATAGTAATAATAATAATATTAATAGTAATAGTAATAATAATAATAATAATAATAATAATAATAATAATAATAATAATAATAATAATAATAATATTATTATTATTATAACAATCCTTTTTATCGAAAACAAATTTTCCTCAACCATGCTATGTGTGAAATCAACGAAACAGAGGGAGAGAGTTCAAGAAAGAGACAAGATCAGATAGTTTCAGAACTGAATCTTCATCTTATTATTATTATTATTATTATTATTATTATTATTATTATTATTACTATTACTATTACTATTATTATTACTATTATTATTATTACTATTATTATTATTACTATTATTATTATTATTATTATTATTATTACTATTACTATTATTATTATTATTATTACTATTATTATTATTATTATTATTATTATTATTATTATTACT
Source organism: Ensete ventricosum (assembly GCA_029747655.1). Classification (NCBI taxonomy): domain Eukaryota; kingdom Viridiplantae; phylum Streptophyta; class Magnoliopsida; order Zingiberales; family Musaceae; genus Ensete; species Ensete ventricosum. The sequence goes on along the minus strand of JAQQAF010000002.1, from coordinate 11,342,583 downwards.
ATTACTATTACTATTACTATTACTATTATTATTATTATTACTATTACTATTACTATTATTATTATTACTATTATTATTATTATTACTATTACTATTATTATTATTATTACTATTATTATTATTATTATTATTATTATAACAATCCTTTTTATCAAAAACAAAGACAAGATCAGATAGTTTCAGAACTGAATCTCATCTTATTATTATTATTATTATTATTATTATTATTATTATTATTATTATTATTATTATTATTATTATTATTATTATTGGGAGGATGTGATTGATTGTTGTGTGAGGCCCCCCACCCATCATATTTCTCCAAAATACCAAACCCACTAAGACCAGGAGGCATCCTTCCACAGACCCATTTCTCCAAAATACCAAACCCAAAATTATTATAAATAATTTTGTTCTTTTTTGCAAAATTAAGTGATGAAAATAATAAATCTTTTTCTAAAAATGACCCAACGAAATTTTGAGCCCTCGATTACAGAAAACTCATCAACAGAGCATCGGTGTACTGTGACGGGTCACCTCCTTTCTGAGTATGAGCTGAGAAGTTGCGTCATGGGATCAACGTGATGCTTGGAACGGGCAGCAGGAGACGCATGTTGTACACTTGTACACGTAAAACAAGTACGTGCTGCTGCTGCTGTAGTAGCGGAACCCACGTACGTACCCATTACAAGCCAAAACAAAAAGCACTTCCTACAACACCACCAGCAGAAGCAGATGTAGCGGGAACGGAGCCACTTACATAAGCAAGATCTCTGCTCAATCCGCGACAGGGTGGTATAGAAGCCGCTGCATACGAACAGAGATGATATCCATCGATCTACCACTCTACCTATCCGTATCTAAATCTCCATTTCGCCCTCACAATAAAGCAGTTGTCTTGCAGAGTTGTCTTCCACACCCCTGCTTAAAACACAGAAAGCTAAACCGCTAGCTGAGTAGAAGAAGCGTTACACGAGAAAGATAGCAGCACTACATAACGTATAAGTCAACCGGCTCGGCCGGGCCAGTGGTCCGGGTCGAGAAGGAGGTGACGGGCGGAGCCGGCGCCGGCGCCGCTGCCTGCTTTTCCCGGCGCATCTCGAGGACCTTGCGGTGGCAGTTAGAGTGGACGTGGCTGACGAACGTGGGGCTGCAGGCCGGGCGGTACTCCGGGAGGAGGCGGCCGGACTTGAACCGGACGCCGCAGGCGTTGCAGAGGGTCTTGGGGCCCAGCGGGCCGGCCCTCCACTGCGGCGTCTTCTGGGCGCCGCAGTGGGTGCAGCGACGCTCGTTGGAGGTAGTTGCGGACGGCGGTGACTTGGGCTTTCGGCGGTGCTTGTTGGGTTTCTGCTGCTTGTCCCGTGGCAGGCCGCCGCAAAAGAGGATGCTTTTCTCGCCGGCGGCCGAAAGGTGGTCGGTTACTCGGTGGAAAGATAGAGCGGGAGACGAGAAAGAGGACGCGGAAGAGGAGGAGGTTGTGGTGGTGATGGAGTCGGAGGAAGATTCTGCGAAAGGGAGTGGTCTTGACACGGACCAGCAGCCTGCGGTTGTCCGGGAGCGCTTGCTCCGCTTGGCCTTGACCGGCACCACGGCTTCGGTGGACAGGACGCAGACGGTTGGGCTCACAGAGCAGTCACCTTCGGTGATGTGCGCGCGGCGGCTCTCGGCCAGGGTCTCCGTTTCGTCTGGGCTTCGAGGTGCCAAAGGCAAGGGGACGACGTCCGGGCACGACGAGAAGTCCGGGAGGGAGTCGTCGATGATGAGAGAAACCCATTCCAACTCTTCCGCGTCGTGCGCCTGAACACATCAAAGCACAAGAAATGGTCACAAAAAATCGATATTTCTTTCTTCTGATGGTGGGGGCATGAAGAACAGGACCCACCGGGAGACTGATTACGGAGAGAGGCTGGAAAGAGAGCGACGAAGAGGAGGAGGAAGGAGAAGGCGAGCCGGAGTTGGAGTCCTCGGTTCCCTTGTGCTCCGCCTCCTCCCCCTCCTCCTCTGCTCCCTTCTCGTTCTCGATGAACTCGAGGTTAAGGAGGTCGTCAACGGAGAACTCCTCCCCCCAAAAGTTCCCATTTCCTACAGCCCAAACCACATCCTCGTCCAAAACCCCGTGACTCCCCTGCGGCTGCTGCTGCTGCTGTAGCAAAGAAGTCTTCGGGGCCTCCATCCCAACGTCCGGAGCAAGGGAAGAACAAAGGGGGCGAAGGGTAAGAGAAGAAGACATGCAGGAAGAGGGAGTAGAAAAGGAAGAGATGGTGATCGTTTGGTGGAGCATCGAATGGCCGCCCCAAGCCCGTGAGCGTTACAAAACAAGCGCGCTGTCGTTTGTACATCCTCTCCGGCCTCATCCCCTGTCACTACTACCAGCAGCAGCAATTACTACATCTCTTCAGCATTTCCCGTTCGCCTGTCCTCTGTTCGATGCTTTGCCTCTACGCCTGACAACAAATGGAACGGGTGCGCCCCATCAATTCCCAACAGTCCGTCTCTTTATTGATCGATCGTTGCCAAAAAGAACTCGAGTCAGCTAATTTGGTTTTAAATACAATGCGGTCTTCAAAGCGTTGTTAGACTATAATTACTGATTGATTGAATTAAGTAAATGCAAATTATGCTTCAAAGGTAAATATTTGGTATAAAAGAAGTTCGTCAATCCTAACGGTCAAATTCATCTGACCTCGTTTGTTCTCTGAACCATATCATGTAGCATATCTAGATGGTTCCGTGGAAGTGTTTGAGTTGAACATCACTTCAAATCCCATCTAAGGATATTATATAGTTATATTATTGGTATGCTCGATATAATTTATTAGTAAAGAGTTTAAAAAGTAAAAAAAAATAATTATACATGTGGTGCAAGTAGACAGACTCACCCATAACGAATGTATGAAAGAATAAATGGGAGGGAATAAGGTCAGAGATGGGAGATATTTTCTATTACTCACGTTGTGGAAGATCTTCAAGCTTTGGTAACATTTTTATCAACGGATTATTTATTATTTTTATTTGTTTATATATTTATTTGGCAATATATTTTACTTTAGATTTATATATTTTTGTTTAAAAACTATATCTAGGAATATTTTTCAAAGTTGCAAAGATAAAACTATTCCAAAATGACAATCTTTTAAGTATCATGATCTTTTTATGTAGACTTAGATGTGGTGTGAAATCAACAGATGAATGTTTGCGATGGTGTCAAATATTGATTGGATTATTTAAGTGTTTATTGAATTGCTTGTAAAGTTTTCATCTTTTGCTAGACTTCATGACTTATTAGTTGTTCGTTTTTAGAACTAATCAATTTGTTATTTTATAGGTCCTTGAGGACCTGAGCGAGGTTACATCTAGGTTGACTCTTTACGGATATATAACGTAAGAGTGTCCTATCACTTGGATAATTTCAATTAAATCTATGACATTTGATATCAAAGTAGGCAAGCGATTGAGCAAACAATTGAAGTTTATAATCTCGCCATGACGAAGGATCATGGCAAATTAAACAAGATGAGGGAAATTGGACTATTACCCTAAGCAACTATTGGTAGGTTACAAGTGTAAACTCACTCTAAGTTGTTGGAGTCATTCAAAAGGAGCATGATAATGAGAATGACAAACAAGAAGTTAGCGGAGGAAGCACACTTTGGATTACCAACTAGAAAGCACAAGAGGCTTATTGCTATAGAAACTAGTCTGATGTTCTTCAAGTCAGCTTAGAGGAATTATAACTAGGCCAATAAAGGCTATTTAAGGTAGAGAACTCACAGAAGAAGATAAAATCATGGATTGGTAAGAACATTTGATGAATGACACCAAAGAGTCTGTGCAACACTTACAAGATGTCATGGCAAACATCATAATAAGATTGTGTTACTCATAATGGCTCTTTATGCTGGGGAAATAACACCTGCATTGTTTTGCCATAAAACTTGAGGGCACTTGAGTCATATTACTATGGTGGTGCCAGAGATACGAAAGAGCTCAAGAACTTTCTATTCGACATAGAACAATACTTCATAGCAATGAGGCCTGAATTTGAAGAAATCAAAGTTCCATTAGCAATCATGTATTTGAATGGGGATAAAAAACTTGGGTGGTAGACTTGATGGAAAGAGATCTAATAAGGTTAGTATTGGAAACTTAGACAATTTTATGTGAACACTTTCATCAGAGACTATGTGAAGTAGTTTTTGCCACTGATGCTGGATATACAAGACATACTTGAGGACAAATATTTAGCTTATTCATTGGCTTGAAGCTATAGGGACAATGAAAGTTGTATTGACATATGTCACCAATTTTGACAAGTCAATTGTAATTGTTGCAAGGCTCATGACTTTGTTTCCTTAGAGGACTCAGAAAAGAAGAAATAATCTTAAAAAGGAGTGTAACTAAGTATTCTAGAGTGAAGGAGTGTAACTAAGCAAAAGAAGAGGAGTTCTCACAAGAGACCGTGTTCAAAAGGCAAATCCCCAAAAGTCGACAAATGCTTCTTATGTGAAGGATCACACATAATGAGAGAGTGTACACAAAAGTAGGCACTCAATGCACTAATAACATTAATCCATCCCTCAATACTAGATAAGGATAAAGTTGTCGTCCTTAGTTCGAGTAGTTTTGAATCTAACAATAACAATGAAAAGTTGCAACGGCCCCAGATTGGAGTAATATGTTTGCTAACTGCATTACATGGTCAAGTATATAGACATCAAGTACAATGGTCAAACAACTCATAAATGATGGACATGATGCTACCCACATATTCATCGTCATTTATGAAGTAAGTCAACTAAGGTTGAAGTTGGAAAAGTGCCCAAGTTGAATGAAGGTGGTGAACTTAGAGACAAAACATATCTCGGTTTAGTTAAAGGGGTCCCTATCAAAATTGAGACATGGAGCAGAAGCAAAAAATATGATGATGATATCATTGGCCGACTTCCAAGTGATTTTTCAAATGGAGTTCATGCATGTGACTAAGATGGTGCCAATGTCAATCCTAAACTTCCTATATCTAATGGAAGGTGAAAACCCTATGTGGTTTTGATTTCTTAAGGAGGGACCAAGGACCCACAACAACTACCAGCAGTTAAAGAATGGGGTGTGTAATGGTGAATTAATTCTTAAGGAGGGACCAAGGACCCACAGCAACTGCTAGCAGTTAAAGCTTACTTAAGAACGTGTTATGGTGGAAAATACTTTTAAGGAGTTCATGGATGTTATGCCACTCAAATTATCGAAAACTCTACCCCTACATGAGGCATGGATTATTGCATTAAATTGGAGTTGGTAATGAAGCCTCCAGTGAGATCGCCCTATCACATGACCTCGACTAAGTTGACAGAATTCATGAGCTAGTTAGATAAACTACTAAGCAGTGGTCTCATCTATAGTTCTAAAGTACCATTTGGAGCTCTAGTTCTCTTCTAAAAGAAATAAGATGAGAGCTTTTGATTATGGACTGTCTATCGAGCCTTAAACTAGGTGACGATGAAGAACAAATATCTCCTCTTGTATATCATGGACTTGTTTGACCAATTAGACAAGGAAAAAATACTCTAAACTTAACCTTCGATCAGACTACAAGTAGGTGTTGATAGTTGAAAGTGACGAAACAAAAACTACTTGTGTGACTAAGTATGGAGTGTTCAACTTCTTAGTAATGCCTTTCTATTTGACCAATTCAAGGAGTATCAAGATAAGTCCATGTTTATCTACTTGGATGATATCGTCATCTACAACTAAACACTCAAGGAGCATATTGAGTACCTTCGAACAATCTTTAAAATTCTTAGAGAGAATACTCTATTCGTGAAAAAGGAGAAGCGACACTCTGCCCAAATGCAAATTCTATTCTTGGGGCATCGAGTTGGTGGAGGATTGATTCAAATGGTTAAGTTACGGTGCAAGTTATGGTGGAGTGGTGAACACTAAAGAAGGTGCTAGTGCAAGTTATAATGGAGAGGCAAACACCAAAGAAAGTACCGGAGTTGATATCCTTTCTTAGCTTTATCATCTATTATTGACACTTCATATCTAGGTACTCGAAGAATGTAACTCCATTGACGGAGTTACTAAAGAAGGAACAACCTTGGTGATGACCAAATAAATGTGAAGTCATATTTCAAAACCTAAATGTTGTTATGTTAGAAGAATCATTGCTCAAATTATCAGACTAAGGGAAGCATCTCAAAGTTCAATAGATACTTTAGAATTTGCTATTGGAGTTCTTATATAAGAGGGTCACCCGGTGGCCTATGATAGTCGCAACTTAATGAGATCGAGTGCTGATATTTGGTGCTCAAGAAGGAGATGATAGTGGTGGTCTACTATCTACAAATGTTGTACACTCTTTCTTGGAATGCAATTTATGTTAAGGATAGACAATATTACATTGAGTTACTTCTAAATCAAAATAAGCTCTCCCCAAAGTAAGCATGACGATAGGATTTCTTCGTTGAATTTGATATGGGAATGGAGTACAAGCCCAAAATAGCAAATGTTGTTGCTAATGCATTGAGCCAAAAAGTGGAGCTAATGAATAATACTATGCAACTAGAAGACGGGGACTAAGAAAGTTAGTTGTAATCTAACTCCCTTTTCATAATCATGGATGAGCTGTATAGTGATCCCTATGCAGTAACCCTGATACATCTAATTAAAGAAGATAAGACATGATGATTTTGGGCCCAAGAGGGACTCGTTTATGTTAGGATCAATTGGCACTAAGAGGGGTTGGGGGGGGGGGGGGGGGGGGGGGGGGGTGGTGGTTTGTGAATTAGTGCAAATAATAAAGTGTTTGATTTGAAAATCTTGCTTACAAAAAGTAAAGAAAGAAAATCAAAAGCGTCTTTTGTATTTCATTAGAACCGATTAAGAGAGGTAGAGACATTGAAGCTCATATCTTTCTATAAGCTAATTAAGAGCAATTGAGAATAGCAAATAAGGCAAGAATAAAACACTCATAATTATAGTTGTTCGACCTCAACCTGACCTACGTCTACTCCTCGAGTCCTCTTCTCTGAGGTCCATCGACATCCACTATCAATCTTCTTTGGGTGAAGATCAAATCCTTACAACATCCTCTCTCCTTTTCACAGGCTTAGGAGATGAACCTTACAAACTTACAAAGGAGACTTACAAGAATTTATCTTCTTTTCCCTCACTCCCTCACTCCCTTATCCCTTTTCTTTTTCTTACAAGTTTAACATAATTTTTCTAGAGAATTTCTTGCCCAAGATTGTTGTGCTAAATGTAAGAAATCTTAGAGTATTTATAGACTCTAATTGGCTTCAGAATTTGGAGCCAAAATTAAAACATACACAAAAAATTCAAGTATGGGTGGTATAATCGTCGGCACTAGCGGTGCAGCTGTTGAAAGGTGCCCGAAAAATAGGGTGACAAAGGTATAATCGCTGACTTGGGTGGTACAACCGTCGCTTGGGCAGTATGACCATCGCTCACCGACGGTATAACCATCGGAAAACCCGAAAAAGTGATTTCCTTTATTTTTTTAATTTCGACTTGTACATTTTGTTGACCACTTCTTAGGTCAACCAATTGAGCTCGACCTGAGCTCAATCCACTCTCCATAGTGGACCTGGTTTCCCCACTTGAGTTAGTTTGGATTCCTTCCAAATTTAACTCAAGTAGGACTCAAACCACGATTGATGCTAACTATGACTTAATTACAATCAACATGGACAACAAGTCCCGTTAGACCTTTCTAACTCCTGATAAGCTTTTTGGTTACCTCTGACAATCTTTCGGGGAGTCTCTTGGTCTTCTTCTGGCAAACTCCCTTACACCATGTTGGCAAGCTTTCGACGCACCCTCGGTGAGTTCCCTACAACATCGTTCTAACCCCGGCCCGATGCCCGGACTTGACTTTGGCCAAACCTCTGATTATAATTTTCTATCTGTCATAGTTAATCCTGCATCAATCATCTCTAACACACTTGTTAGATTAATAAACTATCAATTGATTTCATCATCAAAACCCGAGATTTAACAATCTCCCCATTTTTGATGATGACAATCAATTGATGATGGGAGTTAAACTTTATACCCCCTAAATCCATGTCATGATTCAAATAAGAACAACTTAAATTCAAGAGAACCACATACCCTTGAATTCAAGTATCATGTCATTCATTCAAATCTTGAAATGATATACCATAAATTTTAAAATCATCAAGTCATACATGATATATGATATTTATTTCAACCAATCATGAATCATCAAAATTTTAAAAATATGCAAAATTTTCTTCTTTAAAAAATCATCATGATATAACATTAATTTCAACAAATCATGAATCATTAAATTTTTAAGAATATTCTAAGAATTTTAAAATTCATTTAAAGGATCATCAAGATATTAATTTCAACCAACAAATATTTAAGAAAATTTATTCTTTAAGAAAAAGGCTATTTCTTCCCCTTTATTTTAATGTGCTATTTCTCCTTCTTTGTCATATGTGCTATTTCTTTCCCTATTTATATATCATTTTTGTGTCATCAATTCGTTATTTCTCCCCCATTGTCATCATCAAAAAGAGGTGAAATAACAAGCAAGTAATTTTATGATATATAAGGTCATCATATGTCAAAGTTTTCATATTTTTATAAAATAAATTTTACATTGCTCCCCCTTCGTAAAATATGATAAAAACCTAATTTTCTCATGAAAATTTTTCTCCCTTTTGTAAATAAGAAAGTAGATATAAGGAAGAGGATTTGAAAAATATCATCACAAAAATAGATCTTAATCTTATAAATTTTGAAATCATTCATGCAATTTTATACATTTCAAACAAGAGTAGCAAATCAAGCAAATCATGCATTTTGATTATCTTCTCATGTAAATTTTGATAAGAATTACAATTTATAAAAGCTAAGAAATCCAAATAAAAATATGATGGTAAATAAAACTTAATTAATTAATCATTTCACACGTGTTTTAAAATTTTAAATTTTCTTCTTAGCAAATTGTTCCTCATTCAATATTATAAGATTCATCATATCAATTTTCTTTTAATCATATTGATAATTTTATTTTTCCTTTTTATAATTGTCAAGAAAAAAAAATATAATAGTATAATTTTTCTTTTTACATCAATGTTCTAATTACACCCAAAAGTATAAGGGGATTATATCCTTAAAAATCAAGTCCAAAAGACATGATTTAATAAATTTGCCCCAATTTTGTTTGTGAAATTTAATATACATAATCAAGAAATCTTATGTATTTAAAATTCTAAGAAAAATAGAAACCAAATTATGCAAATCTCATGTATTTAAAGTTCTTAATTTTCTTTCAATCAAATCGCTCCTCATCCAATGTTAGAAGATTTTTTTTATATCTAGTTTTCTTCTAACCAAAATAATAATTTTGTTTCCCACCCTTTTTATTGTCAAAAGGATTATGATGATATATTTTATTTATGACCATAAGTACAAAGAGATCATGTTATAAAAAATCAAATCTTTAAGTGCTAAAAGATATGATTGAATAACTCTCATAACAATCTTAATTGGAAATCTTATGAGATCTAAACAATCTTGATCTTAAATTATAATTATCAAAATCATAGATCTCATATTTACTAAAACAAATAAATCATAGATGTTCAAAAAATTGATTTCATTGAAGATATGACAAATCTAGAAATCAAAGGAATATGTTCATAATAAAATAAATCTCATTTAATTTTGATGATAAATTTTACCAAGAAGGAAGTCATAATCATGTCATAAAGGATATTATTATCAAATCATGAATACCAAAGAACATGATTTATTTTAACAAATCTCTTCTAAGGTGAGATTCAAAGCTTTAGGAATCTTAGGAGATCAAGGAAGAGTCTTAATTCATATCAAATTATAAATATCAAGATCTTGAGTAGATTGCATGGAAGAAAAAAAAATGGAAGATCTTTATTTGTATATTTGAAACTTCAAGTTGTTAAGAATATGGTTCATTAGAAGATTTGCAAATTATAGACCGAAGAGACAAATTATGATTCATTTATATAATTCTCTTTGAATGAACTTGATTTATATAAGGATTCAAGTTTCAATTCAAGAACCATCATCCAATCATAACCCATGTTAACATACAACTATCATCGTAATATTTAAATTAATCATTCCACAAACTTAGTCAATATAATATTTGAATCATCAAATTAATTTTGTAGTTTAGGAGATTCAACAATAATGACATCATTTTATCTTTAGTTGAAGGATTGATAGGATAAATTTTTTTTAAAGAAGAATTATCCTATTTTAGGTTGTTTCATATGATTTGTTTCAGATAAAAAACCAAATGTGATTCTAGAAGAAATCATCAAAGTCATCATAATAATAATACATTTTCAAAAATTCAACTTATCTCAATTCCGAATTTTAGATGAGTCTTTTTACACATAGTGCAATGAGTTATCATGCAATCTTCATTCTCATTTCAAAAGTATTTTTAATTTTTTAAAATACTTAAAAATAAAGTATAAATTTTCTCTCTCTTTTTAATATTTTAATCTATGCTCAAATTTAAGAATAATATATCATTTTATAACACACATTCAATCTTAACATATAACTATTCAACCGTATAAATCAATCATTCAATAATGATACTTATAAGCTAACTTAGTCAAAAACACAATAACATTTAAGTCAGTCAACAATAGCCTTTGCATTTAGATCAACAAATATCTAAGCCAATGATTTTGAACCTATCATTTAATCATCATCAAAATCTTATTTTTAATATAAATAATTTTTATTAACAATAACTAAGGTTCTTTAGTTCTTCTAGTTCATTTTAATACTAGTATTCTCTAGCTATGTATCATCAAGATTAATTATATAACGATAAACTATCAAAAGATTCATTGTCAATAATTTTAATTCCAATAATTTTTTTTTGTTACTCGTTGTTTAGGCTAATGAGCTTGAAAAATATTTTAGATCTCAAGTCATATGCCTTGAGCATCCACTTCCAAGATATCATTTACGGCTCCTAGCCTTGTTAGGAGACAAATTTATAATATGGGAGATCTTGATTTAGGTACCCATTTGAGTTTGGGTCCCGCATGAAAGGTTCTTCCCATTTTCTCTAATAGCTTGAGGTTGTTTATGGTTCCCTTAGGAATCCAAATTAGCTTATGTGGACCACAATTTCTAAATGAATACTTATAAGCAAAATGCCCATATCTACCATAAAAATTACATCTATTTTTGGACAAATAATGTAATATGAGTCTTCTAATGTTAAGGGTAGTTGGCTTTTGATAAGTATTACTTAGAATGCCAATACCTTCCTTATGAATATGACCCTTATATCAACATGGATCATATTTAGACACTCATTGTCTATCTTAAGCCTTTTCTGAGTTTGTTGTAGTATATCATTTTCTTGTTTAATTACCTCTAGTGACTCATACTTAGAACAAAAAATATATGATATTGATGCATCATTCAAAGTTTCATATTTAGTACATGAATTATGTGATGGTGCTACTTCATGCATTTCTTCAAGTTTACTAACTAGTGATGCATGCTCTTTTTTAAGTAGTTTATAGAATTTGCTAATAATTCTAAATTCATCATAAAGCTCATGAAAAGAAAGTAATAACTCATTAAAAGTAAAAGAGCTTTCAGGTGGGTTACTTATCTCATCGTGGTTTGCCACAAGCATGAAATTCTCCACTTCTTGATTGTGCACTTCATCTTTGGAGCACATCGACTTCTTGCATTCATAACAAGAGGTTTTATCCAATTTAAGTTTATTTTTATGGTTTTTATTTATTAATTTATCCGATTCATTTGTCAAAAGTTTAAAGTTCTTATCACTCGAGATTTCACTTGAGGAGTCATATGTTCTTCTCAATTCAAATTTCTTCATGTTCTTTGGAAGGTGTTCTTAGGTTCTCAATGTCAAATCATTCATATTCTTTGGAAGGTATTCTTCTTGTTCATTTTTGTAAGACATTTCATTTAATGATTCATTTAGATTAAGTGTGCTTTATGTGTCATTTCTAATGTATGCCAAATCTCAAAAGCCGAATCATATATAGAAACATGATCAAAATTATTTTTATTTAAAGCACAGAACAAAGCATTCGTAGCTTTGACATTTAAAGAAAATATTTATTTTTCATAATCATTCTAACCATTTATTGGATTCGATGACTTTTGAAAACCTTTTTCAACAATACACCATAAATCAAAATCTATCAAAATTAAAATGATATGCATTCAAATTTTCCAAGATGTGTAGTCCGTCCCATTGAACATAGGAGGACTTATGATGCATTGATTATCATTCATGCCAAACAAAGTTATTTACTCAAATGAGTGTTAGTCCAATGAGTAAGACCTTGCTCTGATACCAATTGTTAGGATTAAACCCTTACAACTTCCTCTCTCCTTTTCACATGCTTAGGAGACGAACCTTACAAACTTACAAGGGATACTTACAAGAATTTCTCTTCTTTTCCCTCACTCCCTTGCCCCTTTTCTTTTTCTTACAAATTTAACACATAATTTTTTCACAGAATTTCTAGCCCAAGATTGTTGTGCTAAATACAAGAAATCTTAGGATACTTATAGACCCTAAATAACTTCAGAATTTGGAGCCAAAATTTAAACTTATCCGAAAAATATGGGTATGGGCGGTACAACCGTCGACGCCGATGGTGCAATTGCCAAAAGGTGCCAAAAAAATAGGGTGGCGACAGTACAATCGCCAACCTAGGTGGTACAATCGTTGCCTGGGCGGTACGTGTTGGGAAACCTCAGCAGGTGCATCACATGCGCAGCGGAAATCGAAACAAAAATCAGTTTCCCACGCAGATTAAATCATCGCGCAAAAGATTGGGGTTACGAGAAAAATGTAAAAATCGATAAAAACTGTGATGTGTGAGAGATTGATTTTACATAGGGAGATCGTATATCCCTATATTTCAAATCCGAATGGAGAAGATGAAGGAGGTTAAGCGTCCTCGTCTCTAGCAGTAGCCACACGATGGATCTCTACAGCGAAACTCCTCCAATCTGATCTCGCAACTCTTACTCAGAGGGAGGGAGGAGAATAGGAGGTGGTGGCTAAAGCTGCAACCTATCAATCATGAGTCTCCCTTCCTATTTATAGAGAGCCACTAAAACCCTAGGGCTCCTTCCTTAGTGGGTATTGGATCTCCATCCAATAACCCACTAACCTTGCATTATTGGATCTCTATCCAATAATCTCCTTAGTCCTCTAATTGGGCCTTAAGCAAGAAGCCCATCAGTATAGGGTCTCATCTAATGAGAATAGGGGCTAATTGGATCTTCATCCAATCCTCTATTCGCTGAAGCATCCACTATATGTGTATGACCCTCTAGGCCCGATACCGAGCTGGCCGTGAGTCACTCCTATCAGAACTCCTTTTGATATAGTGAATTATTATCCTCATAATAATTCACTCGACTCATCGACTATGGACGTACTAGGTCACTACGCCATAGTCCCCAGACGATATACGGGGATCGAATCCGTTGGACCTGTCTGTCCATAGTTACCATATATCTATAATCCCTCATCCAAAAATATCCCAGAGACCGTATATTGGACATGGTACTGTCAGGTCACATACGAAATCAGTTTATCTTGCTCTATTCGGATTCTACCGGAAAACTCCTCTCTCAATCCGAATGACCTTGGCCAGGGATTTGTCTGAGCAAGCACATATGAGATATTCCTCTCGTGATACTGAGAATGGATGATCCTCTATTGACACTCAATTACTTTCGTAAGGTTGGCTACCAATCCTGATAATCAGTTGTACCAGATCTGGAACTTTCCAAACCTGTAAGTCTGGCGTCAAAGAAAGGAGTACTCATACAAGGCATCCTTGGTGTCTCAAGTCTAAGGACCAGATACACAATTGGGACTATGAAAGTACTATCTGACATTAGGTATTATTAACCATACAGCATTCCATAAGCGGATCAATCAGTGAACTCATTCTCCAATGAGCACTAGTACTATATCCTTAATGTCTCCACACAAGTGATTGTGAGACCAGCCGCCTCCATCATATGGACGGGTATATAGTATACCGGTCTGTCCGGTTATCTCGATGTCCCTCTTGAGTAACCTATGACCAAGATTATTTAGGATCTGTGTTTAAAGGTGAATCAATTGCATTATCATGATCTCATCACGATCCGATTCCTATTGCACAGAACCAAGGACATCACAATATATATGTTACATATAATATAATGTGAGAATATGCCAATATTAATCATAAGCAAAAAGATCACACAACGTGTCAAACGTGCCATCACTCACGTGATTAGCTTGCAGGGCACCTGTAACCAGCAATCTCCCACTTGACCAAAAGCCAATCACCTATGTGTCTGATCTGCATCAGACCCTTGTGACACTCAAATATAATCTAAGCTAGTGGCTTCGTTAGTGGATCTACAATATTATCTTCGGATGGAGCTATTTTCATTGCTATATTTTTTTAGGTCATGATCGCTCTAATCAGATGGAACCTCCTCAGAATAATTCAGTTGAGACCTATGTTCCTTTGTTTGAGTTATTGCCCTGTCGCTGTCATAATATATGGGAGTCAGCTCCATGCTGCTTGGTATGACTCCCAAATCCTTGATGAACTTCTTTATCCACACCCCTTCGTCTTGCTGCTTCTACTACAATAATGTATTCTGCCTTTGTGGTCGAGTCAGTAGTAGTATCTTGCTTGGAACTCTTCCAACTTACTACTCCTCCATTCAGGGTGAAAACATATCCTGAATTTGACTTGCTATCATCAATGTTGGACTGAAAACTCGAGTCCGTATAGCCCTTAACCTGGAGGCTACCTCCATATAGCAGTAAAAGATCCTTAGTCATTCTCAAGTACTTAAGGATACACTTTATTGCCTTTCAGTGTTCTAAACCTGGATCTGCCTGATACCTGCTCATGACACTTAGAGCATGTGCTATATCAGGCCTAGTATATAGCATCACATACATGATAGACCCTATCACTGAGGCATAAGGTATCTTATTTATGTATGCCCATTCTTCAGGAGTCTTTGGGGATATACTTCTAGAAAGTGATATTCTATGTCTCATCGGCATGAGACATCTCTTGGAATTTTCCATGCCAACCCTTTTGATAATTGAGTCTATGTACCTAGACTTGGACAAGCCAATCATCCTTTTGGATCTATCTCTATAGATCCGGATCCCCAAAATATAGGATGCTTCCCGTAAGTCTTTAATGAAGAAGTTTCTAGATAGCAAGCCTTTATTGTGGAGAGCATTCCTACATCATTCCCAATGATTAGGATGTCATCCACATATAGCACCAAGAAGGTGATAGTTCTCTCACTTACCTTCATGTACACACAAGGCTCATCTTCGTTCTTAACGAAGTCATAAGATATGATCACCTCATCAAATCTTATGTTCCAACTCCAGGAAGCTTGCTTCAATCCATAAATGGATCTAAGCAATCTGCACACTTTATCTGGACTCTCTTTGGATACGAATCCCTCTGGCTGTATCATATATACATCCTCCTCGAGGTTGCCATTGAGGAATACCATTTTGACATCCATTTACCAGATCTTATAGTCATAATGTGCTGCAATGACCATAATAATTCTAATGGACTTAAGCATGGCTACAAGTGAAAAAGTTTCGTCATAGTCAACTCTATGTCTTTGACGATATCCTTTAGCTACCAACCTTGCTTTATATGTCTCTACCTTTCCATCCACTCCAATCTTCTTCTTGAAGATACATTTGTAACTGATGGGTATAATACCCTTATATGCATCCACAAGGTTTCAAACCTTGTTAGAGTACATGAAATTCATCTCAGAATTTATGGCTTCTTCCCACTTCCCAGAGTCTATACTTATAATCACTTCTTTGTAGGTCTGAGGATCAACATCCTGAGAGTCATCTCCACTGATATATCCCACATATCTTTCAGGAGGGTGAGATACTCTACTAGTCCTATGCAAAGTTGGAACTTGTGTGTTAGGTACCTGAACAGACTCGGGTTCTGGAATGGTGCTAGGTTCTCCAACCTCGCTCAATTCTATCTTGCTCCCACTGTTTCCACCAAGAATGTATTCCTTCTCAAGGAACATAACTCTTTTGGCAACAAAGACCTTTCGGTCCTCGGGATGATAGAAATAATACCCCAAAGTCTCCTTAGGGTATCCCACGAATGTGCACCGCTCTGTTTTTGATTCTAACTTGTCGGAGTTGTATCTTCTAACGTGGGCAGGATAACCCCAAATCTTAACCACCTTAAGATCAGACTTCTTTCCTTTCCATATCTCATATGGTGTAGACACTATTGACTTTGATGGAACTCTGTTCAGAAGGTAAGTTGCGATCTCTAGGGCGTACCCCCAGAACGAGACGGGTATATCAGCAAAATTTATCATGGACCGCACCATGTCGAACAACGTATAATTCCTCCTTTCTTATACACCATTGAGCTGAGGTGTATAAGGGGGTGTCCACTGGGATAGAATCCCATTGTCCCTGAGGAAATGGGTGAACTCCGTACTCAAAAACTCTCCACCTCGATCTGATCGAGGAGTCTTAATACTCTTTCCAATTTGGTTCTCTACCTCATTCTTATATTCCTTGAATTTCTTAAAGGCCTCAGATTTATACTTCATTAAGTACACGTGTCCATACCTAGAGAAATCATCAGTGAATGCAAAAAAGTATGAGTAACCACCTATAGCTTGAGTCGACATGGGACCACATACATCACTATGTATGAGTTTCAATAACTCAGTGACTCTCTCTCCAGTTCCACTAAAAGGAGAGTTGGTCATTTTTCCACGAAGGCAAGGTTCACAAGTTGTATATGACTCATAGTCAAATGGATCTAAGTATCCATCTTTCAGCTACTTTTGAATCATTCCCTCATGTATATGACCTAGCCTATAATGCCATAAGTATGCATTATTCACCTCATCTCTTTTCCTCTTAGACATATTTATATTCATAATATGTGGAGAAGTGTCTAACATATATAAGCCATTTATAAGGGTCTCTCTAGTGATGATCTCATCATCTATAATTATTGAACAACTATTATTCAAAAAAACTAATTTATATCCACTAATTGTCAAACTAGAGATAGAAATAATATTTTTGATAATAGAGGGAACAAAATAGCATGCATCTAATGTAATAATAGCTCCACTAGGCAGATATAGGGTGACCTCTCCAATAGCAATTGCAGTAACTCTTGCTCCATTGCCCATCTTGAGGTCTATCTCGCCTCTAGCCAATCTCCTAGGTCTTGCTAGAACCTACAATGAATTACAGATATGATAAACACCCATGTGTTATCATGAAAATCTGACAAGTGGAGACTGATCATGAATATACCTGAAGCTTCTCCAAGCTTCTGTCTCGCCTTCTTTGCAAGGTAGTCCTTGCAGTTTCTCTTCCAATGTCCGTCTTGGCCACAGTGGAAGCATTGTCCTTTATCTTTTCCCGGTTATTTCAACCTTTGCCTTACCTGATCTTTCTTTGCCCTTGGCCTTCTTAAGGGTCTTGCTGGCCTTCCTTTTCTTTTTGGTCTCACCAATATAGAGAACTGGCTTCTCCTTCTTGATGGCACTCTCAGCTTCCCTCAACATATTGAGGAGTTCAGGGAGAGTCACCTCAAACTTGCTCATGTTCAAATTCACGATGAAGTGAGAAAAGAAATATGGTAAGAACTGAAGTATAAGATCAACGACAGGTTATCCACTAGGACTATCTATATAATTCATAAAGTGAGCGATCTCATCCTCGCTTATCCTTTCCTCCAACGTGGGCACAATCATGTTAAGGACATATACAATTTTCTTTTCTGTGAGAACAATTCTCAAATTTAAGAGTTTTTGGACCAATGAGGCGGTAGACATTAAGTATGCCATGTAGGGGGTTTGTGAGCGACATATTTATGACAAAATAAGATATAACAAAAATAAATAACATGCAGATTTTACAGAAAATACTAATTAAGATATTGACTTCTATCTTAATATACTCCCACTATTTTCTTAGTGAATCACGTGACACCCTCGACACGTGAGATGAAAGTCTCCAGCAGACTCCTAGTGGGGATCAGGATCCAATTGGCATCTTAGTGCAAGCTCGAGGAACTCGACCAATTACACTAAGCCCAAAAGGTAGGTAACTCTTGCCAATCACAACTCCTTGTGATTTTCGTCACCTTCGGCTTCTGAATCATCATGGTCTCGAGGGACTTGACCAACCATGATATTCAGTTAAGTCATCACCATCGTTACAAGATGAGTCTGATTTGATGATATGCCCTCGAGGGACTCGACCAAGCATACCATGTCCTCAGGTCACTGGTGACATCTCTATGTCGTAGGTAATAACTCGATAACATAGATATGTGAGCCTCGAGGGACTCGACCAACTCAACCTATGTCGTGATTCAATTTCTTCCTATAACGATGGAAGGCCACGTGGGTCAATCTTATTGCCTCACGCTTACTGACTTAATATTATCGTAGGAGAGATTTTTTATTTTATATCGATCTCCTAATATGTCTTGTCACACACATACATATTTAATATATATCTACATCACATGCAAATATATATATATATATATATACATATATCTAGTAGGTGTATAACACATCACATATGCAAGCCACACCA
This sequence comes from Ensete ventricosum, assembly GCA_029747655.1. Classification (NCBI taxonomy): domain Eukaryota; kingdom Viridiplantae; phylum Streptophyta; class Magnoliopsida; order Zingiberales; family Musaceae; genus Ensete; species Ensete ventricosum. The sequence goes on along the minus strand of JAQQAF010000002.1, from coordinate 11,323,853 downwards.
GATGATCATGAGCCGTCACCTAATATGATTAAGTCTGAGCCAATGGGCCTAATCACTCACAATAGGATCTATGTGCATTGGCGCATCTCCATGCCCTGTGATTGTTGATCTCATCATCATCGGTTCCGTCGGATCATCGCATCACTATACGTCGTGATCTCTCACCAAGGCATCGTGGGTCCCGCTGTAACCACCACGCTCTCACTACGCCTCTCCATGTAATTACAAATAATCACAGGCACGCAGGCCCAACAATAAATGAGAAAAAACGCAGGCTCGCAGGCCCTAATAATAATAATAATCATAACTACACACATCACAACACATGGCTCATGATCATCTATCCATATCATACATCACATTATATATATGATTACTTGATATATATAATAATTAATTAAACTATTTAATTAATTATTTTTCTAGAAATCAAGATATGCTAAGAATTTTCAGAATTATCAAGGGTATTTTTGTAATTCTGGATAAGAGGACAATCCACAAAATTTCCAAAATTATCAAGGGTATTTTTATAATTCTAGATAAGAGGACAGTCCACGAAATTTCTAGAATTGTTGAGGGTATTTTTATAATTCTGTACATGAGGATAGTCCTCGAATTTTCAGAATTGTTAAGGGTGTTTTCAATATTCTAGATGAGAGGACAATCCTCAGAATTTCTAGAAATGTTGAAGGCATTTAAGGAACTCTGCATAAAGGGACAAAGCTGAAATTTCTAAAATTCTGAGGGGCATAACCATCTTTTTCATAAAAAAGATGCCCTAGCCCTCCTTCACCCTCACTGCGCCACTACCCCTACACAGCCGGTGGCTACCCTTTGCGGTCGGCAGCCGCCCTGCCAAGGGGCGGCCACCCTTGCGACTGGCGCCGCCCCTACTGACGGCAGGGCTGGCCATTGTCGGCTGGCCCTTGCGGGCTAGCCTCTGGCGGCCGCCCTAGCAGGCTAGCCTCTGGCGGCCGCCTGCCCCTTGCAGGTAGCCAGGCCATGGCCGACCGCCCCTGCAGGGGGCCTGGCCGTGGCCAGCCACCTCTGCATGCAGACAACATGCATGTGGCCGCCCCTCCCCCGTAGGCAGCGCCTACTTTCGCTGCCAATCGTTGCAACCCGAATCTAACTCCGACCCCTAACCAGACTCCAGTTCAGCGCCTACTTTGACTTGGTTGACTCTAACACGAATCTAACTTCGACCCCTAACTAGACTCCAGTTCAGTAGAATCCTAACCCTACTAGGATTTGGGCTAATTTATTACATTGGACTTAAATCTCCTCCTAGCCGACCTAATGTCAGGTCTAGGCTGGCCAACAAGGACCAATCTAAAGATTTGACTCAATCGATTAGGACCCGACTCAGCTGGGGTCCTAACATATTGTCACTGCATGTGACAAATGATTCGTGCATGCGACCAGAATATGGTGTGATGTGAACCTTCGTTAAGCATGTTGCATGGTGTTGGGTTGACATTTTATGCGGTTCTACCTCAGAAAGTTTCACCGTCCTACCTCGGGAAGGTGAATCGTTGCCCTTCAGTTTTATAAATTCCCTTTTTCTGCTGTAGGGCTCTCATTCACCCTACCTTTTATTTTAAGATCCTGTTCCTCTACCCCCTCAGACCATTCCTCTCTTGATCGCTCGACTCCTTCGGTCGATTCTCTTCTCGAACAGGTCAGAATGACCTCCTCGGATTCTTCAAGTATTAGGTATGTCCGCTTCGTTAGATCCCGGGGAACAAGTCTGAAGAACCCCGAGGCTAGCACCTGGGGGACATCCTCGGGGGTTCTGTCCCTGGTGGATGCGAAGGCCCTGCGGGACCTGGAAGTCATGAAAGCATGTCATGACTTCGGTGGCCGAGGGGTCACTTGCCATGATCCGGGTGCGTTACAACATCCTGGAAGAGTATTCACTACATGCTCCACTGCTCGGGCAGTGACCTTGCCGAACTCCGTGGGATGCTGAAAGCACCAGGTGGGAAACTAGGATCGGCGGCTTGGGCAATCATCTCCTGGCCCGAGGTTCAAGAAGTACCAGTGGGGGCTACTCTGAGGGCTGCCTATGCCCTGACCCTAAAGAGACCAGTCGAAGGGTCGACGCCAAATCTTGAGGGTTCCGCCCGTGTATACAAGCGAGTGAAGATGACAACGATACGACATAAGTCCCGGCGCGGTAAGGGAGGCTCTCGGGCATATTCCAGAGGCAAGGTGCCGGCCGCGTCAGGTGGCGAGTGTTGAATCTCGAATTTTGATGATGAAATCAATTGATGGGTTATTGATATAACAGGATTGTTCGAATTGATTGATGCTGGATTAATTATGACAGAATAATTATTACAATCAGGATTGGCCAAGGTCAAGTCCATGCATCGGGTCGATGCGGTTGGGAACTTGTCATGAGTGCATTGGGAGCTCACCGAGGGTATCAAGAGTTTGAAAGGATGGCATAAGGGAGTTCGTTAGAAGAAGACCGAGACTCGCCAGAAGATTGTCGAGGGTAGCTGAAAAGCTTATCGGGAGTTAGGATGGTCTTGTAATGGATGTTTGGCAATTATGATTGTATTTAATTAAGTAGTAATTAGCATAGTGCAGAACTAACTATGACAGGAGCAATGGAGTTACAACCAGATAATGAGCCAAGATCAAGCTTGGGCATTGGGCTAGGTTCAGACGATGTAGTGGAATCTCGCCAAAGTTCGCTAGGATATTCGCCGAAGGGATCGGGAAGCTCGCTGGGAACACACCGGGAGATTGCGGGAAGAAGACCGAAAGACTCACCATAAGAATGCCGGAGGCAGCCGGATTGGCGGGAGTTAGGTCTTGGTTTAGCTTGTTGATCATTAAGTGTTGTAATCATTGAGTCGCAGTTAGGAATTGAGTCCTAATTGAGTTGGATTTGGATGAAATTCAAATCAACTTAATAAGGCAACTGGGTCAACTATAGGGTTTGGTTGAGCTCAATCAGTTGACCAAGGTAATGGTTAACTGATGGTTCAAGCTGAAATTTGAAAAGCGGAGGTAACCACTTTTACGGAAATTTCGGCGAGTAAACCGTCGGTGAGCGACTGGTGTACCGCCACCACCCAGGCTTTCGGGCAATTGATGGCGGTTGACCCGCTCAGACTGGGCGGTTGAACTGCCCGTACCTAGGAATCTGGGTACTTTCGGTGGTTGACCCGTCCATGACTGACGGGTAAATCGTCCATACCCTGGTGTTCGGGCGGCTGAGCCGCTCAGGTCGACGGGTAAACTGCCCGTACCTGATTTTTTTGGGCATGTTTGATTTTTGGCTCCAAAAATCTGAAGCCACTTGGGGCCTATAAATACCCCAAGTTGTCATGCATTCTGCACAACAATTATGGGGATTATATTCTGTGATAAAATTATGTGTGGTTTGTAAAAAAAAGAAAAGAGGAAGGAAGAGAGAGCTTATAGTAGAAAATTCTTAAGTCTCCATTGTAAACTCAAGTGTAAGGATTTGGTCTTCACCCAAAGAAGATCGGTAGTGGATGCCGGTGTGCCTCAAGAATGAGGACCCGGGAGTGGACGTAGGCCTTTGGTGTCAAACCACTATAAAAATTGTGAGTTCATCTTCTGCTTTTCTTATTAACGCTTCCGATCTTGTTTAATCTTTGAAAGCAAACATTTCACTTACAACGTTTCTTATCTTTTGGATTTCCTTGCTCTTTCTTAAGTAATTAGTAAGCAAGTAACTTAGCAATCTTCTTATCATCACTTGCTTTATTTGAACAACAAGCTTTGGATCTTCCTATTTTTCTTAAAGCTGAAACATTTTTGTTTAAAATGAAAACTTACACTTGCACTATTTCTCCCCCCCTCTTAGTGCCAATTGATCTTAACAATTGGTATCAGAGCAAGGTAGTTACTCATTGGATTAACACCCACTTGAGTAAATGGCTCGTTTTGGTATGAATGAGGGGCATTCCATCTCACATCCTTCCATGTTCAATAGGACGGATTACACATATAGGAAGACTCGGATGTGAATTTTTCTTATCTTTTTAGACCTTGATTTATGGACTATTGTTGAAAATGGATTTGAAAGGTCTTCTCTTTCAATGAACAATTGAAATGATTTGGAGAAGAAAACTTTCTCTTTAAATGCCAAGGCTATGAATGTCTTGTTTTGCGCTTTAGATAAAAATGAATTCGATTGAGTTTCTTGTTTTGATTTGACTTTTGGTATATGGCATGCATTAAAAATAACATATGAAAGCACACTTAATATAAATGAATCATTAAATAAAAATACTTCTAAAAATGAACAAGAAGAACACCTTTATAAGAATCGAAAGAAATATGAACCGAGAAGAACACATGACTCCTTGAGTAAAATCTCGAGTGATGAGGATCTTAAACTTTTGACAAATAAACCAGAAAAATTGATGAACTTGATCCTTAAAAAATAATCTAAAGATGGACAAAACCTCTTGCTATGAACGCAATAAGCCAAGGAGCTCCAAAGATCAAATGCACAACCAAGAAGTGGAGAACCTCGCTCTTATGGCTATCAACAATGAGGTTAGTAATTAATTAAGCATTTCCTTTTCAGAATTATTAAGCATGTTTCATGATTTGTTTGATGAGTTTAGAAAACTAAACAAGTCTTTTAAGTTGCTTAAAATTGATCACGATTTGTTAGTTGGTAATATTGATAAAATGCATGAGTTATTAGCATCACATAATCCTAGTTCTAAATGTGAAATGCTAGACAGTATTAAAGAAAAAATATCATGTTTAAGACAACGTTAGAAAATTTTGAAATTGGTAGTAAATCTTTGAATATGATCCTTGCCAATAAGGGTCATATTAATACAAGAAAGGGTATAGGCTTTGTTGGTAACACTCGACAAAAGTCAATCATTTTTATTAAAGGACCTACCTTACATTTGCCATCAAAAGTCAAGTGTAATTTTTGTGAAAGATTAGGAAATATGGCTTACAAATGTCCATTTAAAAATTATAGTCCTCACAAGTTAGTTTGAGTTCCTAAAGGAATCATAAACAATCTTATGCCATTAGTGAAAATGGGAAGAACATATCATGAATGACCCAAACTCAAGTGGGTACCTAAATCAAAACCTCTCATAATATAAAGTTGCCTCCTAATAAAGCTAGGAGTACTAAGTAATGTTTTGAAAGTAGATGCTCAAGACTTGAGATCTAATACTCTTTCAAAGCTCACTAGCCTATGTAACAATAATAAAAAATAAATTATTTGAATTAAGATATTTGAAGCTTAATGATCCTTGTTTCTATTATAACAAATCCTTTTATTGAAAATAATTTATCATTATATAATTAATCTTGATGATGCATATCTAGAGCATGCTAGAATTAGAAAGAAGAAAGTATAGTTAACTTAAATAAAAGTCATATGTACTAAAGAAAGATTTGATGATGATTATTGTATTGATGTGTATTAACTCGTGTTGATGATTTATATTATTTTTGAACCTAAAAATCATATATGATATCATCTTTCTTTAAAAGAAAAACTTCTTGATAACATGATAAAATCTTCCAACATGCAAAAATCATTGGATTTAAAATGAATCAATGATTTTGTTTGAAAATATTTTTGCAATGATCTTAATTAAATTTTATTTTTGACTTTAAATGCAGGAAGGATAATTCTTCTTGAAAGAATATTTATCCCATGAATCCTTCAACAAAGATAAAATGATACATTTATTGTTGAATCTCTTTAACTATAAAAATAAATAGAAAAATCTAGCTATTTTTTTTAAAAATAATCTATAATGACTTTATTGAAATTTTTTGAAAAGTAATTTTTGATGATGATTTTGGATAAGTTTTCAAATGATTTTATTTTAAAAAGAGATTAATGAATCGATTATGTTATTTTTATGACTCTCTTGAACTATAAAAGTGCTTTGACGATTTGATGATTTGAACTTGAATAAATTATTATCATGATTTTGGCAAGTTTAGAAAATGAAACTTGAAAATCTTCTTATGAACCATATTCTTAAAAACTTGAAGTTTCATATATATAAATCAAGATCTTCTACCTTTTTTCTTTCTTAAAATTAACTCATGATCTTGATATCTATAATATGATATCTTTATGAGATGAAGACTCTTTTTTGTTCTCTTATGGTTCTATTTTATCATCTAAGAAGATATTTATTAAACTAATCATGTCTTTAATATTCATGAATGTCTTTTGATATCAATATTTATCTTGACATGATTTATTTTAAAACTCATGAATGACATAACTTATCACCAAAATTAGTATTTCTTAAATTTATGATAAGTTGAAAACTGAAAGAGATTTGTATTATCATGAATATTCCCTTAATTTCTTGACTTGACTTTTACATTATGGGAATCACGTTATTGCTATCTATAATTTTCTCTTTTAATAAAAAAGAGATTTATGATCTTAATAATAATAATTAAAATTTTTATCAAGATTATTATTCTTTTTTATTAAAAAAGATTTATCTTGGATGAGTTAAGATTATCCCCTAAGACTCATTTTTATTATTCACAAAAAAAAGGGGGAAAGAAACTTATTAAACGAAATAATGTATTTTGATATTTAAAAATTTGATTTTATCTTTAATGACATGATCTCCTTGTATTCTTTGGCATAATTTGAATATGAATGCTAAGAAGAAATTATGTCATTATATTTCTTTCTTGACAATGACAAAAAAAAGGGAGAGATAAAATTATTAATATGATTAGAAGTAAATTTGGATATGATAACATTGAATGAGGAACAATTGCTTAGAAGAAAATTAGGACTTTCTAAATGCATGTAAAATACTTGATTTACAATTTGAGCTTGATCTACTATCATGCCTTCTTATAAAATTTTTGATGCTTTTTAACAAAATTTATAATAAATGATTTTTTTGCTATACTTGAAATTGCATGAGATGATTTTAAATGCATGAGTAGCTCTTAAACTTCTAAATCTCCTTGATTATCTTGAAGTTTTGAGCTTAATTTCAAAATTCACATCTATAAAATTTATATCTTTAAAATTGAGCATTCTTGTGATATGATATTTTTTATTTCTCTACCTTCTTGCTCACACAAAATGGAGAAAGGAAATTACTAGCATTTCAAGAGACTAATAAGTCTATCAATTACATTTTGAATCTCTTGAAAGTGATTTTGATGATTTTGAAATTGAATGAGTGATTTACCTATATTGTGGTTTTGATTTCTTGGAATTACAACTTAAAATCTTTTAGAATCAAAATTTTTTGTTATGTGTTCTCGTATTATTTAAAAGAAATTTTTTATACAAATCATGAACTTGACAACTTGAGATTTCTTATGAATGAATCAAGAGATTTTATTTTATTTGTTTATCTTATAATTTGTTTCTTGATAGTCACAATTTATTTTCATGAATTATACATCTCATCACTATATTAATTTTTCTTGATATATTTCATATGATGATTTGAAAAATGATGTAATGAGAAAGGTTTTGCACTATCTCTTTTTTTTGACAATGACAAAGGGGGAGCAAAAATTGTTTGCTTGCATGATGTAAATCGCTAGCTTGAATATTACAAAGGAAGCAAAAATTTGCTTGCTTGCACTTCTCAAAAGAGAAGAAAGAACTTACTAGCTTGCAAAAAATTTAAGATATTGATAAGCTCTCATATATAAAAAACTTGCTAATTGCACTTCTCTTTTTTGTTGATGACAAAGGGGGAGAAGATATGATGATCATGTATGATTATAATGTATGTTAATTTTTGAAAATATACATGATAATTTGGAATAATAATCATAATTTTATAATATGATGTATTGCATATGATGTGGTTAAAATAGTTTCAACTTGGACTTTTGAGTTCATCTTAATATTTTTTTTGAAATTTATTAAGAGCTCTTCCTAATGATGTTTTACAACTCCTCCCTTATTTTCTTTCCTTCTTTTTCACAAGAGGAAGAAAATTATTTATGACTCATGTCATATTTTACAAAGGGAGAGCAAAGACTCATGTGCCTTAAAATCCTTAGCCCTATATTTCATCTTTTTGTTAATGACAAAGGGGGAGAAATATATATTGATGACACATGATATTGATTGATGACTCATGATATTGATGATATACACTGATAACACATGATATGGATATGGATACAGATTGGACATCTTGGATATGGATATGAGTACATAATTCTTATTATGATTTGATGACTTGATGAAATTCATGACTTGATAACTTAATGCAAATTTGTGTTGAAATTTATATAAAATGTTGATTGCTTGAATTTAAGAGTATGTGATTCTCTTAAATTTAAGTGGCATGGATTTAGGGGGAGTTAGGATTAACTCATGTCATCAATTGATTGTCATAATAAAAAGGGGGGAGATTGTTAAATATCAGATTTTGATGATGAAATCAATTGATGAGTTATTTATCTAACATGATTGTTAGGATTGATTAATGCAGAACTAATTATGATCGAATAATTATTATAATCAGAATTGACCAAGGTTAAGTCTATGCATCGAGTCGATACGGTTGGAAACTCACCAAAAGTGCGTCGGGAGCTTGCCGAGGGTATCAGAAGTTTGCCAGGATGGCACAAGGGAGTTCGCAAAAGAAGACCGAGACTCACCAAAAGATTATCGGGGGTAGCCGAAAAGTTTACCGAGAGTTAGGATGATCTTGTAATGGATGTTTAGCAATTATGATTATATTTAATTAAGTAATAATTACCATCATGCAGGACTAACTATGACAGGAGCAATGAAGTTACAACCAGATGATGGGCCAAGATTAAGCTTAGGCATCGGGCCGGGTTCGGACGATGCAGTGGGAACACATCGAGAGATCGACGAAAGAAGACCGGAAGACCCACTGCAAGAATGCGGGAGGTTGCCGGATTGGTAGGAGTTAGGTCTTAGTTTAGTTTATTGGTCATTAAGTATTGTAATCATTGAGTCATAGTTAGGAATTGAGTCCTAATTGAGTTAAATTTCGATGAAATCCAAATCAACTTAATAAGGTAACCGGGTCCACTATAGGGTTTGGTTGAGCTCAGGTTGAGCTCAATTAGTTGATTAAGGGAATTGTCAATTGATGGTTCAAGCTAGAATTCAAAAAGTGGAGGGAACCACTTTTGCAAAAATTTCGACGAGTAAACCACTAGTGAGTGGCGGGTGTACCACCGCCGCCCAAGCTTTCGGGCTACTGACATTGGCCAACCCGCTCAGACTGGGTGGTTGAATCGTCCATACCCAGGAATTTGGGTACTTTCGACGGTTGACCTGCGTAGGACCGATGGGTAAACCGCCCGTACCACCTAGGTCGACGGGTAAACTGCCCGTACCTTATTTTTCTGGGTATATTTGATTTTTGGCTCCAAGTTTTCTTGCATTCTACATAACAATTCTCGAGATTATATTCTGTGATAAAATTATGTGTGATTTGTAACAAAAAGAAAAGGGGAAGGGAGAGAGAGCTTAGAGTAGAAAATTCTCAAGTCTCCCTTGTAAGCTCAAGTGTAAGGGTTTGGTCTTCACCCAAAGAAGATCGATAGTGGATGCCGGTGTGCCTCAAAAAGGAGGACTCGGGAGTGGACATAAGTCTTTGGTGCCGAACCACTATAAAAATTGTGAGTTCATCTTTTGTTTTCCTTATTATTGCTTTCGATCTGGTTTACTCTTTGAAAGCAAACATTTCACTTACGACGTTTCTTATCTTTCTGATTTCCTTACTCTTTCTTAAGTAATTAGTATGCAAGTAACTTAGTGATCTTCTTATCATTCACTTGCTTTATTTGAACAACAAGCTTTGGATCTTCCTGTTTTTCTTAAAGCTGAAATATTTTTGTTTAAATTGAAAAACTTACACTTGCACTAATTCACCCCCCTCTCTCTTAGTGCCAATTGATCCTAACAATGAGCCCACACAACCCGTATTCCACCGTCCGATGAAAGAACTGTACGGGATAATGGTATGCAAGGATGACAAGGGGTATTATGTCCTGCACATTGTCATAGACAAAATATAAACAAGGTGTTCGACGTAATGCTCATGTTTGTTCGTGTCTTTCGATTTTTTTATACATTATTTGTACAGTAAGTAGTGGGCTTCCAGTAGGCTTGGCAGCCCTAGTTTGATTAGCTTTTATGATCAGTTTCGGCTTGCAAATGAGAGTATTGTCATGTAGGCACTTGTGACGATTTTGGTCTGTAATGGATCATTATCCTTTGTGTGCAATCGTTCAGAATTTGTGAAGTCCATATTTATAATTTGCATTGGCAATATAAAGTGTTTGCTAAAGCTGTTGCTTATGGAACCCGTGGGAAGTGCTTCCTCTAATCCGTTTTCTCTTTTGTAGATCCTTAGGGACCCTAGGAGGTTTCGGGGAGGCTGACCTTTGTGGACGGACTCGTAAGGGTGTCGCACAACTTAGGCAAAACCAACTAAGTCCATGACATTTTGGTATCAGAGCTGGACAAGCACATGTAGAAACACTTGCCATGCAAACGTAGGGGACCTAGCTGGGTTACATGGAGGACAGCCAGCATGCGCGATCATTTGGGAGAAACAGACATGGAGATATAGGGAAAGGAGTCTCTCAGAGGAACGAGCATCCTTGATTGACATTCAGAGGAATGACCAACCTTTTACGCGAGAGGCACCATGAGGACAAGTAAGCGAGAAAGAATGTGTAGCGCATAAAGGTTGGGATGACTGAGTTCGAGCTATGGCTCGACGTTGGCAACCAAACTTGACGGTGCTCAAGGCAAGCGGGGCACTTGGTAAAAGATGAGACTGTGCAAAGTGGGATGTGTTACTCAATGACCGAAAAAGTTATGCAAAGCTCACAGAGGTGAGGGGAATTGCTAACTCGAAGAATTCGATACTCATGCAAGGGCTTGTATGTGAACGATGGAGTGTTCATGGCCATCCCTAGGAGACCGGAACTTGGCACCATAAAATATTGAAACTTTCTCTTCGGCATGGAAAGAATACGTCCGTAGGAGATTGAAGTGTGCAACAAGTTCAACATGTTGCTAGGCCTTAAAGGGTGGAGTGGGAGCTGTATTAGCGAAGTGTCACAATCTAGCAAGCGCATTTGTGAGGGCAGAATAATGCATAGATTATTCAGTAAGACAAAATAGTCCTAGGTGATGGTGGTCTCCGAAACTTCCAGAGGGAAGAATGCAAGGAGGAAAGTTGCTCCAACAGGACGGATATCCAGGAGGGATAGGTCCTGGTTCTCCAGAGGGAGAATCATGTGTAGTGGACCGCACATGTTGAGGAAGAGTATCTCAAGATAGTATTTCCATAAAGCTCAACGGATCGAGCGAGCAGCGAGGAGTCATTGCATGATCTCGAATGAAGTAATGCATTGGTGGATACATTGCGAGATCAAGTGGGCCAGTGACAATGAAAACATCATACGAAGGCCCATTTAGAGTCGATGTGGAAATCGAACTCAACGAAGGGCTGACCAGTGGAATGGTGGGCATGAGGGCCACCATCAACTCAATGCAAATCGAGAGGCAGAGCAACTTGGGTGGAACTTGGTGAAGTATCCAAGCCACATGAAGGGAGTCGACGTAGAAGATGGAAACATGGAGCTTTCCTTGGACAGAGGTCAAAGACATGAACTCTTGTAGAGGCAAGAGTGAAATTATGTCGTTCCATGGGTTTTTCATTCTGATGGGGCAGAGACTCATTTTGCATGGTGCCAAAGATGAATGGAGCTTGGAGGCATATGCACCCTATCTCAGAGAATCATTTGACAAAGGAACTAAGTGATTCAACTTGTAGAGGCGAAATTAGAATTAGAAGGCTTTAGCAAGGGGCAAGAGGACGTAGAGGTAAGTACTCTTGAAGAATATGTCACAGTGTTGCTATTCGAGTTTTTATTAAGAAAGTGATGCACAACAGAGATTGTGTTGGTAGGGGGATAAAGACCCAAGTGATAGAACTCCAAAAGGAGCTCTATAGATTTTGACTCTTGAGGGGGATCAACCCTTGGAACACTGTAGGGGTTCTTCCCTCCTAGACTCGGCACAAGGTTGAAATAAAATAGATGATTGTTTGATTCAAGAGGTGGGGGGGCTACATATTTAAATATGGATCAAAAACCCTAGCCTAAGGGGGTGCTTACCTAAGTAAAATTATCCCTTTGCCCCTCCTATAGCCAACCTGCCTTAATAGGAACAGGGGGCGGCTAGGTTGGCTCTATAGCCGACCTAAGCAGGGGGAAACCCTGGCCGACCAACCCAGTAAGGGAGGTGGCGGTCACTAAGCCCTAATGGCTAATCTAAACCATAGCCATACTCCTTTATAAGACAAGAGTAGCTTTTTTACAATCTAGTAGGGTTTTATGGACTACTTCTTAGGGAGATTAGGACTTAACCCTGCTGGAGTCATATCAAATCTGCCCTCTTAAAATCAGCCATGTCTTCAAGGCTGAGGTTTTATGAACTTGGGGAACCGGGTTTTCAGCTCCTCATATGATTTTCATGTTATTTATTATCAACTAAACTTTGGCCTCCTCATTAGTTGGGGTGTTAGTTGGAAGGATTTGGACTGAGTCATCTTCTTTAAATTTTCATTTGAGGTGGGATACCCGACGGATCAAATGTAATCTTGATATAGTGCGCGGATCTGATCTCCAAGTTAGGGCTCCAATGTGGTCCCCAATTTTACAAGGCCCAAAGAAATAGGGAGACCACTTCCTTAAGGCTCTAGTTTCTTACTGATCGGGCTAGAGGTGTAAGAAAACTTGATCTTTAATTTTTTATCCATTCTGAAGTTTGTCGGGAGGCCATTTCTTCTTTGCATGTGCTAGCGTGAGCATGAATTGTAATTCTTTTGGGCTTACTCCTCTTTCGTACCATAGACCATCTTGCATAAAGGTGATGTCGATCCCAACTCTGGATGTGTCTGCTCCAAGTACAAACATATTGCCATGTTCAGGTAATGCTAGCATCGATATAGATGGCATCATGGCTGTGGGGGTTATGTGGATGCCTTTCTCCTGTTCCTTCTTACGATCATGGGCTGTGGATCCGAGGTTATCATCAGGGAAGACTTTAGGCATCATGGTCTACTCCTCGGTGAAATCGTGGAAGTAGCCCGAGATGAGGGAGCACTGCATCAGAACCCGTAGCTGGTTCAACTGAATATGGCACTTCAGGAAGAGCTTATCCCTGCAGACAAAGAGGCAAAATTTTTGGAGATAAAGTGTCATTATTAGGGAAGGTTGTGGTCGAATGATTTGTATCTCTCGCGTTTCCTGGATGATATTTTTTAGCTTCGGTCCTCTGAAAAAGTGGACAGCAATATGGCCGAATATTTGCTTGTGGTTCCCCTTGTAAGACCAACATATGGGGGTCGTGCAGTTTGGTGGGAAGGAGTCAGCTCGGTTTAGCGGACGTGCCTGATATTTCAGCAAGCTTCTCCAAGCACTTTGTCGAGATCATCTTTTCTTCATTCTCTCCTTTTCCACATAAGGTCCCCTGTTTTCTTTTGCCATTCATATGGTCGTTGGAGCTCCTGGTGTTGGCGAGGATGGTGACGGGCTGATACTTGATGAAACCATCAATGTTCAATATCTATGGTGGAGCATGAAAGGTGCGGGCGACTGATTGTGGTTGTTCCTTCATATCCTTCTCCTCAGACTCGAGAGCCGTATCTTTGAGTTTAGGTTCTTCAGTGGGCTCAAACAATAGAGGTCTCTCTTCTTTATAATGGTGGTCTCGGCTCCACAGTTTATTATAATGCCAACATAGGCCCTTTGTCGATCTGTCATGAAGCCCTTCTTTTGTTAACTTTTTTGGCTGAGGTGACCGGCTGGTGGTAGATGGGGCCGAGGGTCTCTGTGCTACTGGTCGTGCGACGGCTTTGGTCCTCCGAGCATCTTGGTTCAGACTATCTTCGTGTAGTTGTGTGAAGAAGATGACTACCTTAAGTGTGTACGGTTGTCACTCTTTAACTTCTTCTTGAATCTCTGGCTTTAAGCCCTCAATATCTATTTTTCAGACTAATCATGAGTTTGATTAGTTAACCTTTCAAACCTGATCTGGTACTCTTGGATGGTAGAGGTTTGACGGATCTTCGTTAGTTCTTCATCAAGGTTCTTGCAATTGATTGGTGCTGAAGGTTTATATACTTTTGGTTGGGATGTGGCTCTCATGCTCTGAGTATCTTGATTGAGGTGCCCTTCTTAAAATTGTACAAAGGAGATTGACGTCGTTGAGGTGTAGGGCTGTCATGTCTTATCCTCGCTTCTTATCTTTGATGAGTTCTTTTTGCAATCAGAATTTGCTCCATGTTGTGATCTTCTTGGGCTTGGTGATAAGCACAATCTAAACTCCTCGAAGAGAGCACGTAATTTAGCATCCATACGTGTCTCGACAGCCTCCAATTTGGCTACAAATAAGCCCAGCAATGTCATGACGTAAGGATCTCCAACTTGTCAAACAAATCGACTGAAGAGTGTAGCTGCAATTTTTAGGTTGAAGGTAGTGAATGACAGCAATGTCGGGACTGCGTAGGTGAAGTCTCTAAGTGGAGAATGGCAGCCAAGGGTAGCAGTGACGATGGAGGAAGAAGATGGCAGCAGCAATGTCGGTTGTGGTCCTTCGGTGATTCTGCAATGTTGATGCTGCAATGTCGTCGAGGCTACGATTTTTTAGGTGGCTGATATATATCGGAAGATGACAGCTAAGAAATTCGAGTTGGAAGGCAACAGTGATGATGGAGGAAGAAGAGGGCAGCAGCAACGTCGGTTGCGACTGCGCTGCGACTTCGTGGCTGCAAGTGGCATCGGTTGCAGTAAGGGTGCAACTGTAATAGGAGGAAGACGGGGCAACGATGTACATGGCTATTGCGGAGGAGGGCAGCAGCTATATGGAGTGAGAGACGGCTGCTGTGGTGTTCAATTTGTTGCTGGCCGGGATTAAGATAGTTGGCAACAAATGATTGTTGCGGGCTGCGATGTAAACAAATTGCAGTGAAAGATCGCTACTAGTAGCTTTTTGCCACAAGATCGCTGTTGGCTGCGATCAAGGAGGATGGTAGCAAGTGGTCACTATTGGCAACATTGGAAAGCGAAAGGTGCATGGTGCGGTTGAAGGGATAAGGGAGATTGGGTAGCTGAAAGGTTGGTGGACCGAAGGCTTCAGTTTTTAGGTGTGGTTTGTGGCTATTTTGGGTGCGTTTGGGGCCACGGTTTTGTGGAGTTTAGGCTACAAATTGGTGTTGTTTTAGGGCTGTGATAGCATTAGATGAAGGTTAGGGAAATAGATTTTAGATCTGGGATATATGGCAGCAAATGTAGGTGTATCGGTAAGGAAAGTTGGCTAAAAAGATAAGTGGATCGATAAGGAAGTAGGCTGCGGTTTAGGGCTGATTTGGGTGGTTGTTTGGGATCGATTTAGGGTGCAGTTTGGAAGAGTTTTTTGTGAGGATGTTAGGGTTTGTAGATGAGAGAAAGAGAGTCTGAAATCCCATAAAAGATAGCACTCAAAATCAATGGAATTCGATGAAGAAAGGTGCTGCGATGTGCTATCCTACCGAATAAATTTTACATCAGAGAAATAATGAATTCTTGACATAAATTCCAGAGGAAAATTCAAGGATAGTATGCAGAAACCCTTGGTTTAGATGTTTGAAATATCAGTAAAAAGTTTGGCAAAATTTTGGCAGCATAACAATAGGGAAATAGGGCAAAAGACGAAAGGTAGATCCTTCGTCGTAAAAATTCTAGAACTACGTGCTGGTGAAATATTGCACAAGAAAACCGATTCCAGAAGGAATTTTTTCAAGAAATCAATCTCAGATGAAAGCCAAGTTGATCTTTGGAATTGTATAATTTCAGTCAAAAAGGATGATCAAAAGTTTAATTTCTAGAGGCCAATAGACGGAAGGCAAATTCTTTGTCATAAAATTTCAGCACTGCGCGACGAAGAATCACAACACTATAAGTCCGGATCCAGAAGGAGTTTTTTTTATGAGATTAGTCTTAAATGAAGGATAAGATGATCTATAAAATTATATAAAAGTTTCAACCAAAAAGGATGATTAAAAGTTCAGTTCCAAGAAGCAATAATTGGTTGAAAATTTCTGTAGCATTTCGCCTTCACAATGATGATAACATTTGCGACGGTAAAATTTTGTAGCAAGGAAATTTTGGAAAAATTTCTCCCATATATAAGATAGAGGAATAGCAGTAGCAAGAGGCGTGGGCTTTAGAGTTTTTTCCAGATCTTTGATGTTGACGCAGAGGAAGGCAGTAGATTGATGGATCTGCGGCTTGGTGGGCGACGATGGAGGCAACGTCAAAAGCAATTGTGGGAATTACTTGGGAAGGTGGAGGCATGGATGACAGCTACAGGGGCAGCAAGATTGCTGCTCTGATACTAGATGATAGAACCCTAGAGGGAGCTTTATAGATTTTGACCCTTGAGGGAGATCAACCCTTGGAACATTGTAGGGGTTCCTCCCTCCTCGACTCGACACAAGGTTGAAATAAAATAGATGATTACTTGATTCGAGAGGGGGGGGGGGGGGGGGGGGGGGGGGGGTGGCGGCTATATCTTTAAATATGGATCAAAACCCTAGCCTAAGGGGGTACTTGCTTAAGTAAAATTATCCCTTTGCCCCTCCTATAGCCAATCTGCCTTAATAAGAATAGGGGGCGGCTAGGTTGGCTCTATAGCCGACCTAAGCAGGGGGAAACCCTGACCGACCAACCTAGTAAGGGAGGTGGCGGCCACAAAGCCCTAAGGGATAATCTAAACTCTAGCCATACTCCTTTATAAGATATGAGTGGCTTTATTACAATCTAACAGGGTTTTATTGACTACTTCTTAGGGAGATTAGGACTCAACCCAACTGGAGTCCTATCACCAGGATCTGCATAATGGTGTACCAATCCTAGCGAAGTCAAGGGACTTCGAGAGCTACTAGGCGATGGACTATTCTAGAGCAATACTTCGTCCAGGGGTGACCCGAGAATGGGTGGGTGAAGGTGAAGTACTAAATGAGCGAATGCAACCGGAGGTGGCAGAGGCCATATGATGTGCTGGCAGAGGCTATACATGGAGAGATCATAGTCCGAGTTCATCACAGAAGAATCTGAATGCAATGGAGATGTCACTAGGAGGTGACATGGTGCAGCAGATCGTGGTAGAATAGTTTACGGTAATACAAAACATGTAGAGAAGTCCCTTGAGGGACACGATCATGCTGATGTATGATCGGGAGCTACTGGGAGCTCCACTTCAGTGAACAACACAATGGCAATAAGGACTATGGATTCAAGGAGTGAATGCCATGGTATCGCAGCAGCGGGTCTTCCGTGTGTGCGCATCAAATCTTGCATCAGATGAAAGCCTTGGTTATCAGCATTGGGGGTTGTGTATCACCGAGAGAGAATTCCGAGTGCAAGTACTAGTGAGTCCCATGGAGGGGACTTGATCATACAGAGGTATGATCAGAGTGACTAGAGAGTTGGACTACTCCAGTGCTAATATTGGTTTAAGGGAGCTTGGCAAGTCAGAGGACAAGGCCGAGTAAGCGAACGTTGCTACCAAAGAAGCTAAGGAGAATAGAATCAGCGCGAGCCTTGCAACAAGATGGTGGAGGCCATGCATGAGAGTTGCAGTCTATCTTTCCATTGACCAAAGAGAACTGCTAGGTTTTAAAATATAGAGGTGTTGAAGCAGGTGGTCGAAAGGGGCGAGGAAGCGACAACGAGTCCAGAAGGACTTAGCTACCCAAAAGCAAAGCATCGGTTAGAAAGGAGATGGACTCAGAGGAGTGCCACAGTGCCGTAGAGGCAGATCTACCGTTCGTGAAGAAAAGGATGCAGATGCAAGGCAACAGATAGTAGGGCCATAGGTTGGCAATACCATGGTACCGTAGAGGTGGGACTTTCATGGAGTCATCGATCCCTTGCTCTCATTGAGGGAGAGCGTTGGTCATGAATAGGGCTGAGGAGGTGGAGAATGCAGAGACAAACTCTAAGTACCAGAAAAAGGCTGAACAACAGAGGCCAAAGAGCTTCATAAGATCGGTGTCAACGGGCTTCTCATCAAGATAGCTAGAAGTGGGGGACTTCGGGTTGATGCAAGAGTGCTTGACCAAGGAACGAAGTAGGCAGTATGTGTTGCTATACCTTTTTTACATAGAGGAGTAGCCGACATAGATGATGGAGAAGACGGTACAATCCCAGAGACGACCAGAACTATCAAAGACTTACTCCAAGTTGGGGGACTCCAAGTTGGGGTAAACAGTTTTGCTCTTTTTGGGCAAAACTTCTTGTATTCCGGAAGTTCAATGGCAGTGGGAAGGCGACAATAGCTAACTCAATGCAAGGAGTGCAAATACTTCAAGTGCTTCAGAAGTGTGAGCAAAGAGCAGGTGAAATGCTAGTAACTAGCTCGATGCATGAAGTACAATCTCGAGGAGGTAGGCGAAATCAAGTAATCTTTGCCTTCTCAACTCAAGAGAGTGGGCGAAACCAAGTACCCCAGTTCTCATACCTGGAGGAGGCAAGCAAAATCAAGTAACATTTGCCTTCTCAATCAAAGATAATGGGTGAAACTTAGTATCCTGATTCTCTTATTTACTTAGTAGAGGAGCTCTACACAAGTTCAGTGACCCTTCGAGGAAAGCTTATGGAAGACAATAGTTGTCAAATCCTCACTGTTAGTGATCAGTACTACTGAGAGTAGATTGTCCGCTTCATTTCCCAATAGAATGTCAATCGACAGCAGGAGTGATGTGAACCTACTTGGAAGTGACAACTAAGTTGAAAAAGAATTGATGGGCAAATTTTGTGAAGGACTTTAAAAACTTCAAAAGTTTACGATGTGATACTCGTTAAAGCTTCAACAAGCATCCACCCAGTTGAAGCAACATGAGATCATTGCGATACTGGCTCATAATATGGAATGTCTTTTTCCTTTATCAGAAGGATCTGCAGGAATCAACAAGGATCAACACAACTTAGCTAACCCCACAACAGAGTCAGTCATTGGAGAGTTGAAGTGCATGGCAGATTAGAGTTCGACTACTCAACAACAGCCACAAAGAGCAGCTGGGAGCCAAGGGGCGTGTTGTAGCCAAAGCAGAAGATTAAAGATTCAACAAAAGGCGATAAAATGCAACGTCTACATCGGCTTCAATGAGGACATCGAAGGAATAAATGAGGGAGAATGTCACGAATAAAAATATAAATAAGGTGTTCGACATAATGCTCATGTTTGTCCGTGTCTTTCGATTTTTTTATACATTCTTTGTATAGCAAGTAGTTGGCTTATAGTAAGCTTAACAGCCCTAGTATGGTTAGCTTTTATGGCCGGTTTCAGCTTACAAATGAGAGTTGTATCATGTAGGCACTTATGGGGACTTTAGTTTGTAATAGACCATTATTCTTTGTGTGCAACCGTTCAGAACTTGTAAAGTCTATAGTTATAATTTGTATTGGCTATATAAAGTGTTTGCTAAAGTTATTGCTTGTGGATCCCATGGGAAGTGCTTCCTCTAACCTGTTTTCTCTTTTGTAGGTCCCAAGGGACCCTAGGAGGTTTCGGGGAGGCTGACCTTTGAGGATGGACCCGCAAGGGTGTCACACGACTTAGGCAAAATCTGCTAAGTCGACAACATGATCGACCTACCTCCTCGAGACCTAGATTCCGAGATGTGGGCCCGGTGAGAGGCCTTGAAGAACTCGACCCGGGTCGGGGATGACCCGTAGTAGCGACAGAGTTCGAGAGGGGAATCCTACATCCCCAACTCATGGAGGAACTTTACTCACTACCGTCCGAGGTGCTGCTCGCCCGTGCAGCGAAGTAGACGGTCTGGGTAAGTGCAACTCCTATCTCAACATCATAGTTTTGGCTACATCTTGTAGTTTTTTGGCTAACCCTTTGTTGTGTGCAGAACCATCACTATTAGATGGCCTTATTCGACTGCGTCCATAATGCAAGTCAACTTATAACCATCATGGACCACCGAACGACCAACTTCCAATAAGAGATCGAGGAGTTGAAGTCGTTAGGTGGTCCGGAGGTGATGGCCATGATTGAGCAGCAAGCGACCGACCTCGAAAAGGAAAATGGGAAACTACTAGTCGAGTTGGTTGAGACGAGTTGGCGACTGGAGGCCTCGGATAAAGAGCTGAACAATGCCCGCGGTGAATTGTCCATTGCCCAAAGGCAATTGAAGGAGCAACGAGCCGAAGGTCGGAAGGCGGACGAGGACCTCCTAAAGGCCATGAGGGAGCTTGAAGCTCAGTGGACTGAGCTACTGAGGAAGGCTATTGAAGATTACAAGGAGACGACTGGATTTAAGCTAGGTCTCCAACTAATTAGTAGAGTCTCGTATGAGTATGAGTATCAGACCGCACTAGGCCAATTAGGGGCTCGATACTCGGGTTCTGAGGTCGAGGAAGACCCGTTCACCATTTAGCCCGAGGATGATTCGGTGCTGATGGAGACTGAACAGCCTTTTGATGACTCGGTCTCACCCGAGTCATGATTTCAAAATTTTCCTTATCTTATTTTGTGAGTCGGGCAACATTTTGTAAGTCGATCGCCTAACCATTTTTGGTGTCTTGGTTGGGCGAGACCTACTATATTTTGTAATAGTTGTGTGAGATCTGCTATATTTTGTAATTGACTTGCTTTGTATATAAATGCCTTTGATCAATGAAATCTGTTTCTTCGTCTTAATTATGAAATTATGTCATGGATAAAATTTCCTAAGATTGGATATGTGCCACATCCTCAACAATTGTTTACCATCTAATGTTGCGAGGGTGCAAGTCCCTTCTCGAATGACCTTGACAACTCGATAGGGGCCTTTCTTGTTCGGTGCCAGTTTGCCTCATGCTCCAGTTGGGTCGCTGACCTCGGCCTTTTGTAGGACCAGGTCACCCAATCCGACCTGCCAATGTCATACTTTATGATTGTAAAGCCTTGCGACAGCTCTTTTGTAAGCCAATGTCTTGAGGTGGGCCTCGGCTCGCTTTTCTTCCAATAAGTCAAGGTTCTCTAGCAGCTGTTTGTCCGAGACTTTTTCCTCATATAGTTCAACTCGGAGGGTTGGGTAAACCACCTCGGGAGGAAGGATCGCTCGATGTCGAAGGCTGGGCTAAAGGGCAACTCCCTGGTCAAGGTCTTCGGGGTTGTCCTTGATGCCCATAATATGCTCAGGAGCTCATCAGCCCAAGTTCCCTGTGCACTAGCGACCCTCCTTTTTAACCCTTCGAGGATAGCTCGGATGGTAACCTCGGTAAGTTCGTTGGCTTGGGGGTGTGCGACCAAACTAAATCTTAACTGAATTTTATAGTTCTAGCAAAACGTCTTAAACTTCAGGTTGTTAAACTGCATCCTGTTGTCGGTGATGATAACTTTTGGATACCAAACCTTGTGATGATGTTCTTCCATATGAACCATTCGACTTGTCTTTCAGTGATGGACGCCAATGGTTCGGCCTCGACCCACTTAGTGAAATAGTTAACCTCGACTATGAGGAACTTGCATTGTCCCGAGGTTGGGAGAAATGGGACGAGGAGATCGATTCCCCATTAAGCGAAAGGCCACATGTAGTCAGAGGTCACAAGTGGTGTCGCCAGCTAGTGTTGGATTCGGGCATGCTTTTGACATTGCTCGCACCTTTGGACATAAGCTTGGGCATCCCGATGCATGCTCGGTCAATAATATCCTTGCTTGAGGATCTTATGTGCTAGTGTCCAAGTGCTGATGTGTTCTCCATATATTCCTTCATGTACCTCGGCCAAAGTAGTCTCTGCCTCGGCAGGATACAAACAGCAGAGCAGTGGTCGACTGAAGCCTCTCTGATAGAGGCGTCGATTAACGATGCAATACCATGCCTCTGTTCTTCTGATTCATCGTGCTGTGGCCTTGTCCTCAGGTAAGGTGCCATCTTTTTTGAAGAGAAGAAGTTCATCGACCCAACTATAGCTGACATTTGTCGTAGCGGTCGAGCTGATGGTTGGTTTGAGAATCCTCACCATCCATGGTGGTTGCTTGCCCGTTCCGTGGGCAGAGGCTAACCTAGCCAACGCATTCGCCTATGAGTTCTCGGACTGAGGTACTTTGGTAGTGGAGAAATAACAAAAAATATTGATCAAGCATCGTGCCTTGGCCACGTATCATCGACTCTTCCCAGACTTCGAATTTACTATTAATTTGTCCAGCTACTAGCTCGGAGTCGGCAAAAACTTCAATTTCTTCCATGTGGAGCTTTGTGGCTAGTTTCAACCCAAATAGCAACGCTTCATATTCAGTTTCGTTGTTCGTGGCTTTAAATTCTAGTTGGAGCACGTGCTCATAGACTTGGTCAAAAGGGCCTTTGAGAACAAGCCTGACTCCTCTTCTCTCGGCATTAGCCAATCTGTCAACATGCAACATCCCAGTTAAACTTAGGTGCGATGGGCTCTCTAGGACTTTGAGCTCCAAAATGAAGTCAGCTACTGCTTAAGCCTTTATCGTCGTCCTTGGAACATACTCGAGGTCGAATTCCCTAAGCTCAACCGACCACGTAGGCATCCGACCTACCGCATTAAATTTTGGAAGGATTTGATGTAGGGGTTGGTCGGTGATTACTTTGATAGGGTGCGCCTAGAAGTATGGCCTTAGCTTCCTTGCCGCTAGCACCAGGGCTACGGATAGCCTTTCAATTGGGGGTAACGCTCCTCGGGGCCATTCAAGATGTGGCTTGAGTAACACATTGGCCTCTGCCCCTCCTTACCGTGTTGGACCAAGACTTAGCTGACCATTGATTCTGATGCCATGAGATATAGCCCGAGAGACTCTCTAAGAGCGATTGATGTAAGCTGTGGTAGATAGGCGAGGTGTACATTCAATTGATGGAATACTTCTTTACACTAAGGTGTCCACTTGAAGTCTTTCGCCCTTTTTAGTGCTCGGAAGAGGGGCAAGCTCTTGTCTCTTGCTCGAGAGATAAATCCGCTAAATGCTGCTAACCTCTCGGTAAGTCATTGGACCTCTTTAACTATTTGGGGGGATTGCATTTACAGGATGGCTGTTAGGACCCTAGCTGAGTCGGGTCCTAGTCAATTGAGTTGAGTCCTTAGATTGGGTCTAGTTGGCCAACCTAGACCTAACATTAGGTCAGCTAGGAGAAGATTTGAGTCTATTATAATAAATCAGCCCAAATCCTAGTAGAGTTAGGATTTGACTGAACTGGAGTTTGATTATGAGTCAGAGTTAGACACAATCAGAGTCAATTGAGTCATGAATGTCATAAACCCTAATCTAGCTGCCACCTCCTAATAAAGAAGTGGTTGGCTAGGGTTAGGGAGGAGTCCTTATAGGATGAGAGTCTCCTAGCCCCTCCTCTTAAGAGAGGCCAACTAAGATGAGAGAATGAGTTAGGAGTTGGGGTGCATGTAAACCCTAACTAGCCGCCCCCTACTTTAGTAAAAGGGGTCGACTGGGGTTAGGGTTAACTTGGAGGAGGATTAGGAGTCTAATCCAATCAGCCTCTCCTAGTTAGGGCCGGCTAGGAGGTTGCTTCTAGTGAAGCAATTGGAGTTATTAGAAGTAGGAGTTACTTCTTACAATCGAAATTGGAGTTGTGAGGAGTAGGCATTTTGAGTAGGAATCATATTAGGAGTTAGGGTTTAGAAGCCCTCTAAGTAGCTTGCATTCTCCTCTTTTTTCATAATTAATAGATCAATATTATTTTCAGCCTTTGTGCATAAAACCAAAGAGGGAGGAACCCCTATAGAGTTCCAAGGAGGCCGATCCCCTATAGAGATCACCCCAAGCTTATAATCCATAAGGGTTCTAACACTTGGTATCAGTGCAGCATTCTTGGCTTCTCGCTGCCCTTCCACAGCCACCCATCATCCTTCCACAGCCACCCAAGCAATTCCCATAATTGCTTAGATCATCGTCGAATTCTGTCATTATCTCCACTACCGCAGATCATCTTTTCATCTCCCCATGAATTGCAATAGGTTCTGGTTTCCTACCTTACTGCTGCTACTGCAATTTAGTTATCTTTCATCTAAAAAATAAAAAAAAAGGTTTCTATCTCACTGCATAAACTCTTTATCACAAAGTTACCATCTTTACAATGAAAGTTACGTTGTAGAATTCAGCCACATACCATTGCTTGTTTTGATCTTACTATCACAATTTTTTTGTCCAATCTCTATGAGTTTTTTATGACGGCTTTAGCACTCCTTAACAGAAGATTTCCCTTTGGTTTCATCCAAAAATTATCAATATAAACCACTGATCTTTTACTTCTAAACCGTTGTACTTTAGATGTAAAAATCTACTGTAGTACCTTCCCGTGATCTTTGATCTTACCAAATCTTTTGCTGTTGTTTTCTTCCATGAATTTTTTGACGCACCTCTCCCTTACTAGTGGATTCCCATTAAGTTTTACTCGAATTCATATTGCAAATTACTAAAAAAAATTGCATCTATATTGCTGAAATTTTTTTGACAAAAAAAAACATTCTGCTGTTATACCTTTGCCTTTCTTCTTCTCTCAACTCACCAAATCCTAAGCATCTTACTGCCACCAACCACGTCATCTTTAGGGCACCCGTCTAACTCTAAACCTCTATTACCAAACCCCCCTTACAGCCTCTACAATAGCCCCAAACAGTAACATCAACAACACCCTCTTTGCCGAAAAATTTACCGCACTACCTTTAGTACTACTTGCTGCATCCCAACCAAATCTATCGCTGTCATCAACAGTAACCCTAAACCAATCTTTTAACCTTAAACCTTGGCCATTATACCTCCTATACAACCCCTATAGTAGCCCCAACAGTAACTAAAAAAATAGCAACCTGTCAGCCCCAAACCGCAGCGATCTACCCATGATCCACCATCCCTTCGACCACCAATCCACCCAACCATTTCATACCACTGACCCAACAGTAGGAGAAGGATATCAACATCTCAAATCTAGAGGCACACGTAATGACATCTTAAGGTTCAATCAATGCCATGTTGGAGGCATTTGAATCACGCGTGGATGATAGATTGCGTGTCTTATTTGTCGAATTCAGATTGGACCGATCTCTGAACCCAACAAAATTCCAGCAAGGTGAAAGTTCACAGAGGCCACCCAAAAAGAAAGAACAAGCCACTAATATGATGTAGCCATGCATGAGGGTAGACTTCCCTTGATGGAAGAAGGAGACCCGACGGGATGGATTTCGTGTGTTGAACGTTACTTCCGCTATTATCGAACACCGGAGGATTCCATGGTGGACACCACAATCAACCACCTCAAAAGAGACGTTATACAGTGATAAATTGGCTTGAATACACCCATGGGGTTCCGATGTGGATATAATTCAAGAAGGCGCTACTGAACCGCTTTGGGCCGACCAAGTATGAGAATATCAACGGACAACTTGCCAAGATCCGATAAACCTCCATCATCCAAGAATACTAGACCAAGTTTGAGGAATTATCTTACTTCACTCATGATTGGTCTGACAAATAATTATTAGGGATATTCATTGAAGGACTCAAGCCGGAAATTAAAGGAGAGGTTAAAGTGTGGCAGCCTCGCACTGTGAAGGTCGTAATCTCCTTCACCCGAATACTAGAAGAATGACTCAACCAAGATACTCAAAGGATGAGAACCACTCCTAGACCAATAGCATATAAATCTCCCTCTACCCCTAGCTGTCCTTCGCTGCTAAAAAAGTTGACATTAGAAGAGCTACATGACAGATCGCCGAAGGGACTTGTTGGTATTACGATGAACTTTGGAGCCACAAACATCGCTGCGAAAAAGGGAAGCTTTCCATAATAAAACCTATTGAAGAATCTAAAGAAGAGGTCTAGGAACCTAAGGAGGAGAACACAAAGGAAGAACCACAACCAGCCAATTGATAGGACTCCAGCAGGGTTGAGTCCTAATCTCCCTAAGAAGTAGTTAATAAAACCCTGCTAGATTGTAATAAAGTCACTCCAATCTTATAAAGGAGTATGGCTAGGGTTTAGATTAGCCCTTAGGGCTTAGTGGTCGCCACCTCCCTTACTGGGTTGGTCGGCTAGGGTTTCCCCCTGCTTAGGTCGGCTATAGAGCCAACCTAGCCGCCCCCCGTTCCTATTAAGGTAGGTCGGCTATATGAGGGGCAAATGAGTAATTTTACTGAGGCAAACACCCTCTTAGGCTAGGGTTTTAAACTATATTTAATGATGTAGCTGCCCCTATTTTGAATCAAGCAGTTATTAATTTTATTTCAGCCTTGTGCTGAGTCTAGGAGGGAGGAACCCCTATAGCGTTCCAAGGGTTGATCCCCCTCGAGGATCAAAATCTACCTTCTGGGGTTCTATCATCTCGTATCAGAGTAGTGATCTTGCTGCCCCTGTAGCCATCTCAGCCACCTCCACCTTCCCAAGCAATTCTCACAATTGCCGTGACATGCACCTCCATCATCGCCCACCAAGCCGCAGATCCATCAATCTGCTGCCTTCCTCTGCGTCAACATCAAAGATCTGGTAAAAACTCCAAAGCCCATGCCTCTTGCTACTGCTATTCCTCTATCTTATATATGGGAGAAGCTTTTCCAAAATTTTCTTGCTGTAAAATTTTACCGTCGCAAACGTTATAATCGTTGCGAAGATGAAACACTGCAGAAATTTTCAACTGATTGTTGCTTCTTGGAACTAAAATTTTAATCATCCTTTTTAATTGAAACTTCTATACAATTTTATATATCATCTTAGCTTTCATCTAAGATTGATCTCATAAAAAAACTCCTTCAGGATCCAGACTTATAGTGCTGCGATTCTTCATTATGCAGTACTAAAATTTTACGACGGAGAATCTACCTTCCGTCTATTGGCCTCTTTAAACCAAACTTTTTTTCATCCTTTTTGGCCAAAATTTTTATACAATTCCAAAGATCAATTTGGCTTTCATATGGGATTGATTTCTCAAAAAAATTTCTTCTAGAACTGGTTTTCTTGTACAATCTTTCACCAGCATGCAGTTCTGGAATTT
This sequence comes from Ensete ventricosum, assembly GCA_029747655.1. NCBI lineage: Eukaryota > Viridiplantae > Streptophyta > Magnoliopsida > Zingiberales > Musaceae > Ensete > Ensete ventricosum. The sequence continues at coordinate 11,296,800 of JAQQAF010000002.1, read as the reverse complement.
TTACGATGAAGGATCTACCTTTCATCTTTTGCCCTATTTCCCTACTATTACGCTGTCAAAATTTCGCCAAACTTTTTACTGGTATTACCAACATCTAAACCAAGGGTTTCAACATAATTTCCTTACAATTTCCTATGGAAATTATGTCGAGAAGTCATCATTTCTCTGACGTAAAATCTATTCGGCAGGACTGCACATCGCCACACTTTTTTTCGTCAAATTCTATCGGATTTGAGTGCTATTTTTTGTGGGATTTCAGACTCTCTTTCCCCCATCACCAAACCCTACCATCCTTACCAAAAACCCTTCAGAACCTTACCCTAAACTGAAACCAAACAGCCACCCAAATCAGTCCTAACCGCAGCCTACTTCCTTATCGATCCACTTACCTTTTCAGCCAACTTTCTTTACCGATACACCTACCTTTGCTGCCATCTATCCCAGATCTAAAATCTATTTCCCTAACCTTCATCTACTACTATCATAGCCCTAAAACCACACCAATTCATAGCCTAAACGCCACAAAACCGCAGTCCAAATCGCACCCAAAACAGCCACAAACCGCACCCAAAAATCGAAGCCTTCGGTCCACCAATCTTTCAGCCGCCCAATCTCCCTTATCCCTTCAACCACAGCTTGCATCTTTTGCTGCCCAACGCTGCCAACAACAACCTCTTGCTGCCATCATCCTTGATCGCAGCCAGTAGCGATCCTTGCAGCAAAAAGCTACTAGCAGCGATCTTCCGCTGCAATTTGTTTACATCGCAGCCCGTAACAATCGTTCGCTACCAACTATCTTGATTGCGACCAGCAATAAATTGAACACAACAGCAGCCATCTCTTGCTCCATACCATTGCTACCCTCCTCCACAATAGCTGTGCACACCGTTGCCTCGTCTTCCTCCTATTGCAGTCGCACCCTTGTTGCAACCGACGCCACTTGCAGCCACAAAGTCGCAGCGTAGTCGCAACCAACGTTGCTGCTACCCTCTTCTTCCTCCACCATCGCTGCTACCCTTGGCTGCCATCCTCCACTTGGAGACTTCACCCCCATAGTCCCGACATTACTGCCATTCACTGCCTTCAACCTGAAAATTGCAGCTACACTTTTCAGTCGGTTTGTTTGACAGGTTGGAGATCTTTAGTCATGACATTGCTGGGCTTATTCGAAGCCTAATTAGAGGCTTTCAAGACGCGTATGGATGCTAAATTATCCGCTCTCTTTGAGGAGTTTAGATTGGGCCAATCACCAAGCCCAAGAAGATCACAACATGGAGTAAATTCTGATTACAAAAAGAACCCATCAGAGATAAGAAGCGAGGATAAGACATGACATCCCTACACCTCGTCGATGTTGATCTCCTCTGTATAACTTCAGGAAGGGCATCTCAATCAAGATGCTCATAGCATGAGAGCCACATCCCAACCAAAAGCATAAAAACCTTTAGCACCAATCAATTACAAGAACCTTGACGAAGAACTAACGAAGATCCATCAAACCTCTACCATCCAAGAGTACCAAATCAGGTTTGAATGGTTAACTAATCAAACTCATGATTGGTCTGAAAAATAGATATTGAGGACTTTCATTGAGGGCGTGAAGCCAGAGATTCAAGAAGAAGTTAAAGCACGACAACCGTACACACTTAAGGCAGTCATCTTCTTCGCACGACTACACGAAGATAGGCTGAACCAAGATGCTCGGAGGACCAAAGCCGTCGCACGACCAGCAGCACAGAGACTCTCGGCCCCATCTACCACCAGCCAGTCACCTCAGCCGAAAAAGTTAACAAGAGAAGAGTTTTGTGACAGATCGACAAAGGGACTATGTTGGCATTGTAATAAACTATGGAGTCGAGACCACCATTGTAAAAAAGAAAGACCTCTATTGGTTGAGCCCACTGAAGAACCCAAACTCAAAGATATGGCTCTCGAGTCCGAGAAGAAGGATTTGAAGGAAAAACCACAATCAGTCGCCCGCACCTTTCATGCTCCACCACAGATATTGGACATTGATGACTTCATCAAGCATCAGCCCGTCACCATCCTCGCCAACACTAGGAGCTCCAACAACCTTATGAATGACAAAAGAAAACATGTGAACTTATGTGGGAAAGGAGAGAACAAAGAAAAGATGATCTTGACATAGTGCTTGGAGAAGCTCGCTGAAATCTCAGGCATGTCCGCTGAACCGAGCCGACTCCTTCCTACCAGACTGCACAACCCCCGTATGTTGGTCTTACAATGGGAACCACCAGCACATATTCGGCCATATTGCTGTCCACATTTTCAGAGGACCGAAGCTAAAAAGATCGTCCAGGAGACGCGAGAGATACAGATCATTCGACCACAACCTTCTCTTGTAGTGACACTTTATCTCCAAAAACTTTGCCTCTTTGTCTGCAGGGATAAGCTCTTCCTGAAGTGCCATATTCAGCTGAACCAGCTATGGATTCCGATGCAGTGCTCCCTTATCTTGGGCTACTTCCACGACTTCATCGAGGAGCGGACCATGATGCTAAAAGTCTTCCCTGATGATGACCTCGGATCCACGACCCACGATCATAAGAAGGAACAAGAGAAAGACATCCACATGACCTCCACAACCATGATGCCATCTATATCGATGCTAGCATTACCTGAACGTGATAATGTGTTCATACTTGGAGCAGACACATCCAGAGTTGGGATCGGCGTCACCCTTATGCAAGATTGTCGACTCATAATTCACATCGAGGCTTCCCCCACACTTCACACAAGATATTTAAAGGTGATACTCATTGCTACCAAATTTAAAATTTGGCTGGAGACAGGTCCATGGCACGAAAGAGGAGTAAGCCCAAAATAATTACAATCCATGCTCACACCAGCACATGCAAAGAAGAAATGACCTCATAACAAACTTCAGAATGGATAAAAAATTGAAGATTGAGTTTTCTTACACCTCCAGCCCGATCAGCAAGAAACTTGAACCTTAAGGAAGTGGTCTCCTTATTTCTTTGGGCCTTGTAAAATTGGGGACCACATTAGAGCCCTAACCTGGAGATCAGATCCGCGCACCAGATCAAGATTCCAGTTGATCCGCTGGGTATCCCACCTCAAATGGAAATTTAAAGAAGATGACTCAACCCAAATCATTCAAACTAACACTCCAGCTGATGAGGAGGCTAAAGTTCAGTTGATAATAGCATGAGAATCGTATGAGGAGCTGAAGACCCGGTTCCCCGAGTTCATGGAACCTCAGCCTTGAGGACAAGGCTGATTTTAAGAGGACGGGTTTGATAGAGCCGGGTTGAGTCCTAATCTCCCTAAGTAGTCAATAAAACTCTCCTAGATTGTAATAAAGTCACTCTGATCTTGTAAAGGAGTATGGCTAAGGTTTAGATTAGCCCTTAGGGCTTAGTGGCCGCCACCTCCCTTACTGGGTTGGTCGGCCAGGGTTTCCCCCTGCTTAGGTCGGCTATAGAGCCAACCTAGCCACCCCTTTTTCCTATTAAGGCAGGTTGGCTATAAGAGGGGCAAATGTGTAATTTTACTTAGGTAAGCACTCCCTTATACTAGGGTTTTGATCCCTATTTAAAGATGTAGCCACCCTCCCGCTTGAATCAAGCAATTATCAATTTTATTTTAACCTTGTACCAAGTCTAGGAGGGAGGAACCCCTATAGCATTCCAAGGGTTGATCCCCCTCAAGGATTAAAATCTATAGAGCTTCTTCTGGGGTTCTATCACCAATTGCACGACTCACGCTTTAGCCGACCATACGAACTCGCAAGCAGCAAAAGTTGAAGAATCTCTGAAGCCGTAGCCCGTCATCGTCCTCATCAAGACTAGGAGCACCAACAACTTTATGAATAGCAAGGTTGTGATATAACCCCAAAAGGAGCTTTATAGATTTTGACACTTGAGGGGGATCAACCCTTGGAACGCTGTAGGGGTTCCTCCCTCCTAGATTCGGCACAAGGCTGAAATAAAATTGATAATTGCTTGATAAAAAGAGGTGGAGGCTACATGCTTATATAGGGCTCCAAACCCTAGCCATAGGGGGTTCTTGCCTAACTAAAATTATCCTTTTGCCCCTTTTATAGCCTACTTGCCTTAGAGGGAACAGGTGGCGGCTAGGTTGGCTCTATGGGGGCAACAGCTACTAAACCCTAAGGTCCTAATCTAAACCCTAACCACACTTCTTTATAGGATATAAGTGGCTATGTGGGGTTTTATTACAATCTCACAGGGTTTTACTAACTACTTCTAGGGAGATTAGGACTCAACCCTGCTAGAGTCCTATTAAACCCGCCCTCTGAAAATCAGCCTTGTCCTCAAGTCTGAGGGTCCATGAACTTTGGGAATCGGGTCTTCAGCTCCTCATTAGGTTGGGTGTTAGTTGGAAGAATTTGAGCTGAGTCGTCATCTTTAAATTTTTATTTGAGGAGGGTTACCTAGAGAATCAACTGTAATTTTGATCTGGTGCACGAATCTGACCTCCATGTTAGGGCCCCAATGTGATCCCCAATTTTACAATGCCTAAAGAAATAGGGAGACCACTATCTTTAGGCTTGAATTTCATGTCGGTGGAGCTAGAGATGAAAGGGGACTTGAACTTTCTCAGGAAACTTTCTTCTGCTCCAGCGTTTGTTCGGGGGAAGTATCTTCCTTTCATGGGCTGCCATGTGGTTGCTCTGTAATAATAGTCGTGCCTTCTTTTAGAGTGACGGCTGTCCTCTGATAAAATCTATAGTGGTGTGAGCCTGATACGAGTCTGAGGTGGGTAAGAGTTGTGATTTTTCGAGGCTCATTTTCACTTCTTCGTACCGTTGACCATCTTGCATGAGGATAGTGCTGACCTCCACTCTGGATGTGTCTGCTCTAATAATAAACATCTAGCCATGATTTGGTGTGGACAACATCGTGATCATGAGGGCTATAGTTCCAATTGGCCAAGGTAGTGCATCTTTCTTTATAATGAGAGGGATGATGTTCATGCTTCGTTGAGTCCTACGAATGATCCTTCCCCCTTTCTGATTTCGCCACTGGAGGGGCTCAATTTTCTCACGGTCTTGGGCAGTAGATCGGAGGTCATTATCAAGGAAGTCTTTAAGCATCATGGTCCGATCATAGGGAAAGTCATGGAAGTCACTTGAGATCAGCAACCATGGTGAGTTCGATGGGATGTAACACTTTAGAAGTAGCTTATCTCCGGGGAAAAGGATGTAGGGATGTGTCGTAACGGAAAATAAGCATGGCCGAACAATCCATGTCTGTATCATCTCTTGGATGGCCCTTTTCTTTTCGACCTTCTAAGGTTGTATGAAGCTGAGCTCCCTCCCTTTTCTCTTCAGCCTTTTCTCATCTCTTGGACGACCCTTTTCTCACTGGGCTCCCTCGTAGAATCACCTACTTTCCTTTTCTGAAAAATTTTATGGTTAGCTTCAAAAAATTTCAGAAAATATCTCCTATCATGGATAACCAATCAATGCCAAGCACTATATCAAAACCATCAAGAGGGAGGAGGAAAAAATCAGCAACTACGTCTTGCTCCTGTAGGCTCAATTTAACCCGCGGGCACTTCTGGTTGCACTTTAGAATTTGGTTGTTAGCTACCTTGACTTCGAACCCATTGTAATCTTCTTTTTGGAATATTAAGTGGGCAACAACCTTATTGCTCATGAAGTTGTGTGTGCTGTCGGCATCGACAAGGACGATGATGGACTACTGCTCGAGAAACCCTTTGATCTTCAATTTTTGCAGGTTGGTGTAGCCGGCTAAGGTAGGGACCGTGTAGGTGGTCGGTTGTGGTGTATCCTTCTCCTTGGGCTCGAGAGTCGTATCTTCAAGTTTGGGTTCTTCAGTGGGTGCAATCATCAGCAGTGTCTCCTTTTTACATTTGTGTTCTAGGCTCTACAGTTTATCACAACACCCACATAAGCCCTTTGTCGATCCGTCATGAAGGTCTTCTCTTGTTAAATTTCTGTGGCTAAGGGGGTCGGTTGACAGTAGGAGGAGGTGAAAACTTTGGTGTCGCTGGTCGAGGAGCAACTCTAGTCTTCCGAGCTTCATAGTTCAATCGCTCCTCTTGATGTCATGTAAAGGAGATAGCTGTCTAAAGTGTGTACGGCTATCGCGCTTTAACTTCTTCCTGAAGCTCCAGCTTTAAGCCCTTAATAAAAGTCCTCAATATCTATTTTTTAGACTAATCATAAGTTTGATTAGATAACCTTTTAAACCTGGTTTGGTACTCTTGGATAGTGGAGGTTTGACGAATCATCGCTAGTTCTTCACTAAGGTTCTTTTTACAATCCAAATTTGTACCGCGTTGTGATCTTATTGGGCTTCGTGATCGACCCAATCTTAGCTCCTCAAACAGAGCGCATAATTTAACATCCATACGCGTCTCAAGAGCCTCCAATTTGGCTTCAAATAAGCCCACTGATGTTATGACGTAAGGATCTCCAACCTGTCAAATCAAACCGATTAAAGAGTGTAGTTGCAATCTTCAGGTTGGAGGTAGCAATGGCAGCGATGTTGGGGATGTGGTGGTGAAGTCTCCAAGTAGAGGATGGCAGCCAAGGGTAGTAGCAACGGTTGAGGAAGAAAATGCCAGCAGTAACGTTGGCTGCGGTCCTTTGGTGATGCTACAATGTTGATGCTGCAATGTCGTTGAGGCTGTGATTTTTTAGGTGGCTGATATTTGTTGGAAGATGGCAGCCAAGAGATCTAAGTCGGAAGGCAGCAACGATGGCGGAGGAAAAAGAGGGCAACAGCAACATCGGCTGCGGTTGCGGTGTGACTTCGTGGTTGTAGGTGGCATCAGTTGTAGCAAGGGTGCGGCTGCAATAGGAGGAAGACGGGGCAACGATGTACATGGCTATTGCGGAGGAGGGCAGCAGTGGTATGGAGCGAGAGATGACTACTGTTGTGTTCAATTTGTTGCTGGCCGCGATCAAGATAGTTGGCAGTGAACAATTATTGCGAGCTGCAATGTAAACAAATTACAGCAAAAGATCGCTGTTGGTAGCTTTTTGCCACAAGGATCACTGCTGGTTGCGATCAAGGAGGATGGCAGCAAGAGGTCGTTGTTGGTAGTATTGGACAGCAAAAGATGCGTGCTGCGGTTGAAGGGATAAGGGAGATTGGGCGGCTCAAAGGTTGGTGGACCGAAGGCTGCTTTTTTTGGGTACGGTTTATGGCTATTTTTGGTACGATTTGGGGCTACAGTTTTGTGAAGTTTAGGCTACGAATTGGTGTAGTTTTAGGGCTGTGATAGCAGTAGATGAAGGTTAGGGAGATAGATTTTAGATCTGGGATAGATGACAACAAAGGTAGGAGTATCGGTAAGGAAAGTGGATCGATAAGGAAGTAGGCTGTGGTTAGGGCTGATTAGGATGGCTGTTTGGCTATGGTTTTGTTAGGGTTTTTTGGGGAGTAATAGTAGGAATTGAAAGAAAGGCAGATTCTTTGTGGAGGGCAGTAGCAGATTCTTTGTCAAAAAAATTTCAGCACTACACGATGATGAAAGAAGGTACAATAAAACTAATTCCAGAATGAATTTTTTCTAGAAATCAATCCCAGATGAAAGCCAAATTGATCTTTAGAATTGCATAAAATTTTTGACCAGGAAGGAGAAGAAATAAACTGGTTTCAAGAGGCGAAAATGCGGTTAAAAATTTCTGCAGCATTTCACCTTCGCAACAAAAATAACATTTGCGACGAACGAAATTTGCAGTGGATAAAATTCAGGAAAAATCTTCAACATATATAGTAAGGAATCATGCAGTATTGAAGATGACTGGATGATAAAAATATACCAGATTTCTAGATCATGCGGCTTGGTGAGTGACGGTGGATGGAGATGGAGGCGACGTCAAAAGCAATTGTGGGAATTACTTGGGAAGGTGGAGGCGTGGGTGATGGCTACAGGGGCAGTAAGATCATTGCTCTGATACCAGATGATAGAACCCCAGAAGGAGCTCTACAGATTTTGACCCTTAAGGGGGATCAACCCTTGGAAGGCTGTAGGGGTTTCTCCCTCCTAGATTCGGAACAAGGCTGAAATAAAATTGATAATCGCTTGATAAAAAGAGGTGGAGGCTACATGCTTATATAGGGCTCCAAACCCTAGCCCTAGGGGGTGCTTACCTAACTAAAATTACCCTTTTACCCCTTCTATAGCCTACCTGCCATAGAGGGAACATGTGGCGGCTAGGTTGGCTTTATAGCCGACCTAAGTAGGGGGAAATCCTGGCCGATCAGCCCAGTAAAGGGGGCAATGGATATTAAACCCTAAGACCCCAATCTAAACCCTAACCACACTTCTTTATAGGATAGAAGTGGCTAGGTGAGGTTTTATTACAATCTCACAGGGTTTTATTGACTACTTCTAGGGAGATTAGAACTCAACCCTGCTGGAGTCCTATCAGGTTGCTGCCTAATTGATGCTCCAAAATGAAGGTTGCAGTAGGTTTGACGTTGAGGTCGCCGATGGCCAAATTTTGAAATACGACCAAAGATGCCCGCGGGTGAAATTGTTGCGACAGGACCAAGAGATACTTGATGATTTCTTCCTCCTTGCTCTTGATGATTATAAGGCCATGCTCGACATCAAATGGTTAACTACACTAGGTGATGTTCTCTAGAATTTTTTCAAATTTATCATGAAATTTTTCAGCCATGAGAAATAGGAGATCCTACGTGGGAAACGCAAGAGCGATGAAACGACGATTTACACGCAGCAAACAGAGAAAGTTTTGAATAAAGTGAACAGTGACTTCCTGATGCAACTTTAATATGATAGGACCCCAGCAGGGTTGGGTCCTACTAACCTTAATAGAGTCAATAAAACTCTGTAAAATTATAATAAAAATCCCACCAAGTCACCTCCATCTTATAAAGAAGTGTGGCTAGGGTTTAGTTTGGAGACTTAGGGCTTAGTAGCTGTCGCCCCCTTTACTGGGCTGGTCGGCAAGAGTTTCCATCTACTAGTGTCGGCTATGTAGCCAACTAAGCCACTGCCTACCCCTATTAAGGCAGGTCGACTATAGGAGGGGCAAGGGGGTAAATTTACTTAGGATAGGGCTAGGGTTTTGAGCCCTATATAAGCTATAGCCTCCACCTCTTTTCCATCAAGCAAGACCAATCTTTTATTCAGCCTTGTGCCAAGTTCTAAGAGGGAGGAACCCATATACCGTTCCAAGGGTTGATCCCCCTCATAGATCAAAATCTATAGAGCTCCTTCTGGGGTTCTATCATCTGGTATCAGAGCAGCACTCTATTTCCCCTGCTGCCATCTCTGCTACCTCCACCCTTCCAAGTAATTCCCATAATTGCTGCAACACGCGCCTCCGCCGTCATCCCCAAGTCATAGATCAAATCAATCTGTTGCTGCCCCCTGCGTTTGAAATTGGAGATCTAGTATATTTTCATCACCGATGGCTATTTGCTACTATTATTTCTTTGTCTTACACGTTCGAGAAGTTTTTCCATAATTTCCTTGCTGCAAAATTCTACCGTCACAAACGTTATCATCGTTGTAAAGGGGAAACGCTGTAGAAAAATTTTAGCCGATTGTTGCTTCTTGAAACCAAACTTTTGCTCATCCTATTTAGTTGAAACTTTTACACAAATTCATAGATCATCGTAGCTATCATCTAAGATTGATCTCTAGAAAAAATTCTTTATGAAACCAGACTTATAGTGCTGCAATTCCTCATCACGCATTATTGGAATTTTACGATGAAGAATCCGCCTTCCGTCTTTTCATTCACTTTCCGACCGTTACACTGTTGAAATTTTATTGAACTTATTTATTGATATTACCCACATTTGAACCGAGGATTTGTGATAAATTTTTGCATATTTTACTTGGGTTTCCTCCGAAAATTACATTGAGAATTTAGTGTTTCTCTGATGCAAATTCTGTTTGATAGGACAACACATACACAACCCTCTCTTCGTCGAATTCCATCATATTTGAGTGTTATCTTTTGTGGGTTTTTGGACTCTCATTATGGCATCCTCAAACCCTACCCTTACCAAGAACCCTGATAGAACCCTAGAAGGAGCTCTATAGATTTTGACGCTTGAGGGGGATCAACCCTTGGAATGCTGTAGGGGTTCCTCCCTCCTAGACTCGACACAAGGCTGAAATTATTGAATCTCAGATTTTAATGATTAAATCAATTGATGGATTATTGATTTAACATGATTGTTAGAGTTGATTGATGCAGGATTAATTATGATAGAAAGATTATTACAATCAGGGTTGGCCAAGGTTAAGCCCATGCATCGAGTCGATGCGTTTGGGAACTCGCTAGGAGTGTGTCGAAAGCTCGCCGAGGGTATTGGGAGTTTGCCAGGATGGTGTAAAGGAGTTTGCCAGGATGGTGTAAAGATCGAGACTCGCCGGAAGATTATTGGGGGTAGCCGAAAAGCTTATCGGGAGTCGGGATGGTCTTATAATGGATATTTTTGGCAATTATGATTGTATTTAATTAAGTTATAATTAGCATCGTGCAGGTCTAACTATGGCAGGATCAATGAAGTTACAACCAGATGATGGGCCAAGATAAAGCCTAGGCATTGGGCCGAGTTCGGACGATGCAGTGGGATCTCACCGGAAGTTCGCTAGGAGATTCGTCGAAGGAATTGGGAAGCTTATTGGGAACACGAAGGGTGATCGTCGGAAAGAAGACGGGAGGACTTGCCACAAGATTGCCGGAGGTTGCCGGAGTTTGCGGGAGTTAGGTCTTAATTAGGCTTAATTAGTCATTAAGTGTTGTAATCATTGAGTCGTAGTTAGGGTTAGAGTCCTACTTGAGTTGGATTTGGAAGGAATCCAAATCAGCTCAATGAGACAACCGGATCCACTATTGGGTTTGGTTGAGCTCAATCAGTTGACCAAAGAGCTGGTCAACGTAAAAGTCAAGCTGGAATTTGAAAATCAGAGGGAACCACTTTTGTGGAAATTTCGATGGGTAAACCGTCAGTGAGCGACTGTTGGACCACCCGTACCACAGAATCCGAGCAGCAAGCAGCAGCTTTCGACGGGTAAATCACCCAGGTGGCGGGTAAATCGCCCATACCACAGAATCTGGGCGACGGCCAGCTACTGACGGAGGGTAAACTGCCCAGGTCAGCGAGCAAACCACCCGTACCTGAATTTTCCGGATACGATTAGATTTTGGCTCCGGTTTTGAAGCCAATTTGGGGACTATAAATACCCCAAGTTTTCTTACATTCAGGATAACACTTTTGGGGGATTATATTTTAAGAAAATATTATGTGAGAATTGTAAGAAAAAGAAAATGGGTAAGGGAGAGAGCTTAGAGTTGTAAATCTAGTCTCCCTTGTAAGCTCAAGTGTAAGAGTTTTATCTTACCCAAAGAAGATTGGTAGTGGATGTCGGTGTGCCTCAAGAAGGAGGACTCGGAAGTGGACGTAGGCCGTTGGCATCGAACCACTATAAAATTGTAAGTGTTTCATACTTGTATTGCTTGAATGTGAATTGATACTTCCAACTTAACTAAACTCCTTGAAAGCAAGACGATAAGTTCTTTTCCTCAAACGTGATTATCTTTCCGACTTTCTTAACACTTACTTTTAATCACTCACTTGTTTTATTAAAAAATGAAAAGCTTCAGATTTTCTATTCTATCTTATTCGAAAAACTTTTGTTTTAGAAAGAAAAATTTTAGCTTGCACTAATTCACCCCCCCTCTTAGTGCCAATTGATCGTAACAATTGATATCAGAGTAAGGTTATTACTCTTGGATTAACACCCACTTGAGTAAATAACTTATTTTGGCATGAATGAGGGACATTCCATTTCACGTCCACCCATGTTCAATGGGATGGATTCCATATATTGGAAAATACGGATGCATATTTTTCTCATCTCTTTGGACTTTGATTTATGAAATATAGTTGAGAGTGGATTTGAAAAATCTTCTCTTCCAATGAATAATTGAAATGATTTGGAAAAAAAGACTTTCTCTTTAAACGCAAAGGCTATGAGTGTCGTGCTATATGCTCATGATATGAATGAGTTTAATCGTGTTTCCGCTTGTGATTCGGCTTTCGATATTTGGCATACTTTGAAAATCATACATGAAAGCACAACTAATATAAACGAATCAATTAATGAAATACATTACAAAAATAAACTTGAAGAACACCTTCCAAAGAATAGGAAGGATTATGAACTAAGAATGACATATGACTCCTCGAGTGAAATCTCGAGCGATGAGAACCTTGGACATGAGCTTTTGAAAATGAACCGAAAAAATTAATGAACTTGAACCTTATAAAAATTATGGACACGATCTCTTGCTATGAACACCAGAAGCCGAGGAGCTCCAAAAATCAAATGCTCAACCAAGAATTAGAGAATCTTTCTTTAATGGCGATCAAAGATGAGGTTAGTGAGTCTTTAGATTTTTTATTTTCAGAATTATCAAGCATGTTTAATGATTTATTTAATGAGTTTAGAAAACTTAGCAAGTCTTTTAAACTGCTTAAAGTTGATCATGATTTGATAGTTAAAAGACTTGATGAAATACATGACTCCTTAGCTTCACCTAAACCATGTTTAAAATGCAATATGCTAGATAATGTTAAAATAGAGAATTGTATGCTTAAAACTATATTAGAGAAGTTTAAGATAGGAAATAAATCCCTAAATATAATCCTTGCCAATAAGGGTCATATCAATAATAGACATGACATAGGCTTTGTTGGAAATATTCAACAAAAGCTAACCATATTCGTAAGAAGACCTACATTAAATGTGCCACCAAGAGTTAAATATAATTCTTATGAAAAATTGGGACATAATCCATACAAATATTCATTTAGAAATTATAGTCCACATAAATTAATTTGGGTTCCTAAATGAACTATAAACAACCTTAAGTCATTAGAGAAAATTGGAAGAACATGTCATGAAGGACCTAATGTTAAATGGGTACCTAAATCAAAACCTTCCATAATATAAAGTTGTTTCCTAATAAGGCTAGGAGCACTAAGTAATATTTTGAAAGTAGATGCTCAAGACTTGAGATATAATATTCTTTCAAAGCTCACTAGCCTATGTAACAATAACAAAAATAATTATTTGAATTAAGATGTTTGAAGCTTAATGATCATTGTTTCTATTATACAGAATCCTTTTATTGAAAATAGTTCATTATTATATAATTAATCTTGATAATGCATAGCTAGAGCATGCTAAGACTAGAACTAAAAGAACCCAAGTTATTATTAATAAAAAATTACTCATGTTGAAATTTACATAAATGAGATTTTGATGATGATTGAAAAATTGGTTTAAATGTAAAAATTATTGTTAAATGGTTCAAATATTGACAAAGTCTATGGAATGATTGATTTAAATGTTACATTGATTGAAATTCTATGATTAATTTGAATGATAGAATTTTAGCATAGAATAATATAGAAAAGGGAGAGAAAGAAATCACATGAAACAGTCAAAAGGAGAATAATTAATCTTAAATGTCATTGTATTCTTGAAATAAATTTTAAAAGAAGGATAATTCTTCTTGAGAAAATATTTCTATCCTATGAATCTTTCGACAAGAGATAAAATGATACTATTGTTGAATCTCTTTAACTACAAAAATGAGTTAGAAAACTTTTAGCTATTTTCTTTTGGAAAACAATCTATGATGACTTTATTGAAATTTTTTGAAAAGTAATTTTTGATGATGATTTGGATATATTTTCAAATGATTTTGTTTTAAAAAATGGATAAGTTTGAATCTATTCAACTTCATTGATATATTACTTTTAATTATTTGATAACTTAAATCATGATCTTGAAATCTTAAAAATTATAATTTGAGATCTTTTTATTTACTAAGATTCCTTTCATCCTAAACATGATCTTGATTTCTCAATATTTATAACTTAATATTTCTATAAGAATCAAGATCCTTTTTACTTTGTCTCCTAAGATTTCAAAAGCTTTGAAATTTTATCTAGGAAGAAATGTGTCAAAATAAATCAGATTCTTGACATTCATGATTTGATAATAATATTCTTTATGACATGATTACTTATGACTTTCTTCTTAGTATAACTTATCACCAAAATTAGTATTTCTTAACATTGTGATAAGTTGAAAATTTAAAGAGATTTGTATTATCATGAATATTCCATTAACTTGTTGACTTGACTTATATGTTATGGGAATCATATTATTAATCTTTATGATTTCTTTTTAAAAAAAGAAGATTTATGATCTTAACAATAATAATTAAATTTTTTATCAAGATCATTCTTTTTTTCTATTAAAAAGATTTATCTTGGATAAATTAATATTATCCCCTAAGACTCATTTGTAATATTTACAATAGAGGGGAAAGAAAATTTATTAAACGAAATCATGTCTTTTAAATTTAAATTTTTAATGACATGATATCTCTTATACTTTTTGGCATAAATTAAACATGGATGAAAATAATTTATGTAATCATATTTCTCTTGACAATAACAAAAAGTGGGAGATAAATTTTTTAATATGATTAGAAGAAAATTAGAACTTTCTAAATGCATACAAAATACTTGATTTATAATTTGAGCTTGATCTACCATCATGGCTTCTTATGAAATTCTTGCTTTTTATCCAAATTACATGAGATGATTTTAAATGCATGAGTAGCTCTTAAACTTTTGAATCTCCTTGAATATCTTGAAGTTTTGAGCTTAATTCACATATATAAAATTTATATCTTTAAAATTGAATATGTTTGTGATATGATATTTTTCATTTCTCTACCTTGATTCTATATTCTTATTCACACAAAGTAAAGAAAGGAAATCACTATCATTTCAAGAGACTAATAAGTCTATTAATTATATTTTGAATCTCTTGAAAGTGATCTTGATGATTTTGAAATTAAATGATATCATTTATTAGAATTATAACTTGAAATCTTTTATGAATCAAACTATTTTGTTATGTGTTTTTGTATTATTTAAAAAGAGATTTTTATACAACTTAAGATTTCTTATGGATGAATCAAGAGATTTTATTTTAATTATTTCTCCTACAAATTTGTCTCTTGATATTCACAATTTACCTTCATGAATTGTTCATCTCATCAATATGTTAATCTTTCATGATATATTTCATATGATGATATTGAAAAATGATGTAATGGGAAAAGTTTTGCACTGTCTTTTTTTGACAATGTCAAAGGGGGAGCAAAATTTGTTAGCTTGTAAAATTGCAAGCTTGAACAATGCAAAGGAAGCAAAAATTTGCTAGCTTGCACATCCCAAAAGAGAAGAAAGAACTTACTAGATTTATTTATTATATTTTCTTAAAATTTACATGAGAAAAATGTGTTGAACTCATATTCCAATTTTATATATCTACAAGATTGAGGTTGAAACCTAGAAATGTTAAATCATGAAAATATATAAATTGCTAATCTAGATTTCATAAGATTAAGCTTTTTGTGATAACATTTTTGAAAACTTTCTACATGATTTGGTATCTTATTGTTTTAAAAAATTACATGAAGACGTGCCATATTTAAAATTTATAAGAGATGATTTTATATATCAAGATATAACTTTTACTATATTTGAAATACATAAGTAGTCTTTAAATCTCTTGGACTTTTGAGCTCATCTTAATATTACTTTTAAAATTTATTAAGAGCTATTCTCATGATAAAATGATTCAACAATACCTCTCCTGTTTCTCTACTTATTAATTATAAAAGGTATGGTTGATGACTAGAGATTAATTTTCAAATATATTAAATTTATTGAGAAAGGTATGCTCAATGACTTGAAAGTCTTCTATGCACTATGACTTAAAAATTTTCTATGCACTATGACTTGAAATTTTCTATGACTTGAAAATTTTCTATGCTCAATGACTTGAAAATCTTCTATACTCTATGACTTGAAAATTTTCTATGCTTATTGATTTGAAAATTTTCTATGCTTGATGATTTGAAGAAAAATTCTCAAATATTTTCAACTTCATGGCAATCCTTGAAAATTCTTGATAAGTTGAAAAGTTTAAAAAGCAAATCTTTGTTATACTTGAAAGGTTATATGCTTGGAATGTTCATTGCTTTGTTCACTTGAATTTAAGAGGATGTGACTCTCTTGAATTTAAGTCTTCTATATTAATGTATATACTAAGGGGGAGTAATGTCATTATGTGTTTTGAAATTATTAGCTCTATATTTCACCTTTTTATTGATGACACATGATATTGAAAAATATTCACTGATAACACTTGACGATATAACTTGGATATTTTATAATTCATGATTTGATGACTTGATGCAAATTTATGTTGAAATTTGTATTGAATGATTGATTGATTGAATTTAAGAGTGAGTGCGTCTCTTAAATTTAAGTGATATGGTTTTAGGGGGATTTAGGATTAACTCCTGCCATCAGTTGATTATCATCATAAAAAAGGGGGAGATTGTTGAATCTCATATTTTGATGATGAAATCAATTGATGGATTATTGATCTAATAAGATTGTTAGAGTTGATTGATGTAGGATTAATTATGACATAAGGATTATTATAATCAGGGTTGGCCAAGGTTAAGTCCATGCATCGAGTCTATGCATTTGGGAACTCGCCAGGAGTGTGTCGGAAGCTCGCCAAGGGTATCGGGAGTTTACCAGGATGGCGTAAGGGAGTCCGCTAAAAGAAGACCGAGACTTGCTGGAAGATTGTCGGGGGTAGCCGAAAAGCTTGTCGGGAGTCGGAATGGTCTTGTAATGGATATGTTTGGTAATTATGATTGTATTTAATTAAGTCATAATTAGCATTGTGTAGGTCTAACTATGGTAGGATCAATGAAGTTACAACCAGATGATGGGCCAAGATAAAGCCTAGGCATCGGGCCGAGTTCGGACGATGCGGTGGGATCTCGTCGGAAGTTCGCTAGGAGATTTATCGAAGGAATCGGGAAGCTCGTTGGGAACGCGAAGGGTGGTCGCCGGAAAGAAGATCGGAGGACTTACCGTAAGATTGCTGGACTATGCGGGAGTTAGGTCTTAATTAGGCTTAATTGGTCATTAAGTGTTATAATCATTGAGTCATAGTTAGGGTTAGAGTTCTAATTGAGTTGGATTTGGAAGGAATCCAAATCAACTCAATGAGGTAATCGGATCCACTATTGGGTTTGGGTGAGCTCAGGTTGAGCTCAATCAGTTGACCAAAGAGCTAGTCAACATAAAAGTCAAGCTGGAATTTGAAAAGTGGAGGGAACCACTTTTGCGGAAATTTCGATGGGTAAACCGCCGGTGAGCGGCGGTTGGACAGCTCGTACCACAGAATCCGGGCGACGAGCAGCGGCTTTCGGTGGGTGAACCACCCTACCATAGAATCTGGGCGGTGGTCAGCTGCTGATGGTGGCTAAACCGCCCAGGTCGGCGGGTAAACCATTCGTACAAGAATTTTCCAAATACGGTTGGATTTTAGCTCCGATTTTGACGCCAATTTGGGTCCTATAAATATCCCAAGTTTTTTTACATTCAGGATAACACTTTTGGGGGACTATATTTTAAAAAAATATTATGTGAGAATTGTAATAAAAAGAAAAGGGATAAGGGAGAGAGCTTAGAGTTATAAATCTAGTCTCCCTTGTGAGCTCAAGTGTAAGGGTTTGATCTTCACCCAAAGAAGATTGGTAGTGGATGCTGGTGTGCCTCAAGAAGGAGGACTCAGAAGTGGACGTAGGCCATTGGCGCCGAACCACTATAAAATTGTAAGTGTTTCATATTTGTATTGCTTGAACGTTGTTGAATTGATGCTTTAAACTTAACTAAACTCCTTGAAAGCAAGACGATAAGTTCTTTTCATCAAACGTGATTATCTTTTCAGCTTCCTTAACAACTTACTTTTAATCATTCACTTATTTTATTAAAAAAAAAAATCTTCGGATTTCCTATTCTATCTTATTCGAAAAACTTTTGCTTTAGAAAGAAAAATTTTAGCTTGCACTAATTCACCACCCCGATCTTAGTGCCAATTGATCCTAACATAAATAAAATTGAAAATTGCTTGCTTAAAAGAGGTGGAGGCTCCATGCTTATATAGGGCTCTAAACCCTAGCCGTAGGGGGTACTTCCTAAGTTAATTCCCCATTTTGCCCCTCCTATGGCTACCATGCATAAATAAAGAGAGTGACGGCCAAAGTGGCTGCACAAGTCATGCCCCTCTATTAGAAACCCTAGCTGACCAACCCAGTAAGGGGGGGTGGCAGTTGGTAAGCCCTAAGGCCCCAATCTAAACCCTAACCATACTTCTTTATATGATAGAAGTGGCTAGGTGAGGTTTTATTACAATATCACAGGATTTTATTTAACTACTTCTAGGGTGATTAGGACTCAACCCTGTCAGAGTCCTATCAAACCCGTCGTCCTCTTTAAATCAGCCTTGTCCTTAAGACTAAGGTTCCATGAACTCAGAGAATTGGGTCTTCAGCTCCTCATCAGGTTGGGTGTCAGTTGGAAGAATTTGGGCAAAGTCATCATCTTTAAATTTTCATTTGAGGTAGGATACCTGGAGGATCAACTGTAATCTTGATCTGGTGTATGGATATGATCTCAAGGTTAGGGCCCTAATGTGATCCCCAATTTTACAAGGCCCAAAGAAATAGAGAGACTACTTTCTTGAGGCTTGAATTTCGTGCTGGTGGAGTTGGAGATGAAGGGGGACTTGATCGTTCTTAGGAAACTTTTTTCTGTTCTGGCGTTTGTCAGGGGGAAGTTTCTTCCTTGCATGGGCTGCCACATGGTTGCTCTGTAATAGTATTTGTGCCTTCTTTTGGAGTGAGAGCTGTCCTCTGATAAAGTCTCTAATAGTGTGAGCCTGATCTGAGTATGAGGTGGGTAGGAGTGGTATTTTTTCGGGGCCCATTTTTACTTCTTTGTATTGTTGACCATCTTGCATGTGGATGGTGCTGACTCACACTCTGGATGTGTCTACTCCAATAATAAACATCTGACCACGATTTGGTGTGGACGACATCATGGTTGTGAGGGCTATAGTTCCACTCGACCAAGGTTGTGCATCTTTCTTTATAATGAGAGGGATGATGTTCATACTTCATTGAGTCCTACGAATGACCCTTCCCCTTTTCTAATTTTGCCACTGGAGGGGCTCAATTTTCTCGCGGTCTTGGGCAGTAGATTGGAGGTCATTATCAAGGAAGTCTTTAAGCAGCATGGTCCGATCCTGGGGAAAGTCGTGGAAGTCACTTGAGATCTTGAAGTATTGCATCAGCAACCATAGTGAGTTCGGGGGGATGTAACACTTATCTTCAAGGAAAAGGATGTAGGAATGTGTTGTAGTGGGAAATAAGTATGGCCGAGCATCAGCTGGTACAAGTTTTGGCCACTTCAGTATAGGGGGGGGGGGTTTAACCAGCTTCAGAGGAGGTAGTTGCTCGGTTGGTGGAGATGCCCAAAAATTCAATATGCTGTGGGAGGGGTTTCTTATCTTTAATCTCATGAAACTCTTGAATTTGAATTGGGAAACCATTAGATTCTTCTTTTGGTACCCCCTCCAAGTGTGGTGTTGTGGTTGTAGTCGTTGGGCTCCCTCGTAGGACCACCTATTTTTCTTTGCTGAAAAATTTCATGGTTAGCCTCAAAAAATTCTAAAAAATAACTCTAATCGTGGACAACCAATCAATGCCGAGAACTATATCAAAATCATCGAGAGGGAGGAGGAAAAAATTAGCAACTATGTCTTGCTCCTGTAGGCTTAGTTTAACCCACGAGCACTTCCGGTTGCACTTTAGAATTTGGTCGTTAGCTACCTTAACTTCGAACCTGTTGTAATCTTCTTTTTGGAGTATTAAGTAGGTAGCAACCTTACTGCTCATGAAGTTATGTATGCTCCTAGCGTCGATGAGGACGATCACAGACTATTGCCTGAGAAACCCTTTGATCTTCAATTTTTGAAGGTTGGTGTAGCCGGCTAAGGTAGGGACCGTACGGGTGGCCGGTTATGGTGTATCATTCTCCTTAGGCTCGAGAATCGTATCTTCAAGTTTGGGTTCCTTTGCCGATCCATCATGAAAGTCTTCTCTTATTAGTTTTTTCGGCTGAGGGGATCGGCTGATAGTAGGGGGAGGTGAAAGATTCGGTGCCGCTGGTCGAGGAGTGACCCTAGTCCTCTGGGCTTCATAGTTCAATTGCTCCTCTAAATGTCGTACGAAGAAGATGACTGCCTTAAGTGTGTATGGCTGCCTTTAGCATCTATACGTGTCTCGAAAGCCTCCAATTTGGCTTCGAATTGGGCCACCGACATCATGACGTAAGGATCTCCAACCTGTCAAATAAACCGACTAAAGAGTGTAGCTGTAATTTTTAGGTTGGAGGCAGCAAATGACAATAATGTCAGGGCTGTGGTGGTGAAGTCTCCAAGTAGAGGATGGCAGCCGAGGGTAGCAGCGACGGTGGGGGAAAAAGATGGCAATAGCAATGTCGGCTATGGTCATTAGGTGATTCTACAATGTTGATGCTGCAATGTCGTCAAGACTACGATTTTTTAGGTGCAGCCAAGAGATCTGAGTCGGAAGGCAGTAGCGACGATGGAGGAAGAAGAGGGCAGCAACAACGTTGGCTGCAGCTGCGCTGTGACTTCATGGCTGCAAGTGGCATCAGTTGCAGCAAGCGTGCGACTGCAATAGGAGGAAGATGGGTAGCAGTGTGCACGGCTATTACGGAGGAGGACAATAGTGATATGGAGTGAGAGATGGCTGCTGTCATGTTCAGTTTGTTGCTAGCCGTGATCGAGATAGTTGGCAGCGAACGATTGTTGCGGACTACGATGTAAATAGATTGCAGCGAAAGATCGTTGCTGGTAGCTTTTTGCCGCAAGGATCACTGCTGGCTACGATCAAGGAAGATGTCAACGAGAAGTCATTGTTGACAGCATTGTGTAGCAAAAGATTCATACTACGGTTGAAGCGGTAAAGGAGATTGGGAGCCTGAAAGGTTGGTGGACCGAAGGCTATGGTTTTTGGGTGTAGTTTGTGGCTGTTTTGGGTACGATTTGGGGCTGCGATTTTGTGGAGTTTAGGCTAGTGAATTGATGTGGTTTTAGGGCTGTGATAGTAGTAGATGAAGGTCAGGGAAATAGATTTTAGATCTGGGATAGATCGTAGCAAAGGTAGGTGTATCGATAAGGAAAGTTGGTTGAGAAGGTAAGTGGATCGATAAGGAAGTAGGCTACGGTTAGGGCTAATTTTTGGGGGGGGGGGGGGGTGATTAGAATAGCTTTAGTTAGGGTTTTTAAGAGGTAATAGTAGAGATTGAAGATGAGAAGGAGAGTCTCAAATCTAGAAAAGATGGAAGTAAGATCCGATAAAATTTTGATGAAAGATTAATGTGGTATACGCTGTACTACCGAACAGAATTCCCGTCGAAGAAGCAACAGTTTCTCGATGTAAATTCCAACAAAAATCTGAGAAATTTATGGAGAATTTCAATATCAAAATCTCAGTTCAGATGGTGACAATAGTAGTAATTTGGATCAAGAAAATTTTGGCAGCATAATAGTAGAAAAATAGGGTAAACGATGGAAGGCAGATCCTTTATCGTAAAATTCTAGCACTACGTGATGACGAAAGAAGGCATAATAAAACTAGTTCCAGAAGGAATTTTTTGTAGAGATTAATCTTAGATGAAAGCTAAGTTGATCTATGAAATTGTGAAAAATTTTTGGCCAAAAAGGATGGACAAAAGTTTATTTTCAAGAGGCCAAAATGCGGAAGGCAGATTCTTCGTCATAAAATTTCAGCACTGCGTGATAAAGAATTGCAGCGCTATAAGTCCGAATCCAAAAAGAGTTTTTCCAAAGATTGGTCTTAGATGAAAGCTAAGATGATCTATGAATTTGTGTAAAAGTTTCAACCAAAAAGGATGATAAAAACTTCAGATTCAAGAGGCAACAATCGGTTGAAATTTTTTTGTTGCTTTTCCCCTACGCAACGATGATAACGTTTGCGACGGTAGAATTTTACAATAAAGAAACTTTGGAAAAACTTCTCCCATATATAAGATAAAGGAATAGCAGTAGCAAGAGGCATGGGTGTTAGAGTTTTTACCAGATCTATGATGTTGACGTTGAGGATGACAGCAGATTGATAGATCTGCGGCTTGGTGGGCGACGGTGGATGAAGGCAACATCAAAAGCAATTGCAGGAATTGCTTAGAAGATGGAGGTAACAGAGATGGCCATAGGGCAGTAGGAATGCAACTCTAATACCAGAACCCCAAAATGTCGCAGACTTAGCTGAATTTGCCTAAGCCGTGCGACACCCTTGCGGTCCTCCCGAAGACTTAGCTGGAATTGCCTAAATCGTGAAGCAACCTTGCCCACTGTTCTGGACATAGCTGTCCACATAGGGTCGCATCAAAGCATTATCTGTCCACATAGGGTCAGCCCTCTTACAACCTCTTAAGGTCCCGTAGGACCTGCAAAGAAGAAGTTGATTAGCTTAGAAACGAGCGACAGACACGTCCCGACGTTTCGCAAAGCGGAAAGCTATACAAGCAATTTATTGAACACCTTGAGTGCAGCTGAGAAAAGAGAGAAAGAGAGCACAGTAGGACTTTGGAGGGTTGTAGGAATGGTCGTAAGTCCGCAAACGATGGTTCCCAAGGTATCGGACGCAAGACAAGTTCAATTGCTGATGAACGCCTATGCCCGACATATACCCGGAGCCCCATCCAGCTCGGTGCCACCCGGAGGGTTCCAAGGTGCTGAAATGGCTGACATTTCGCACCACTCATAAAGGTTACCGTGGCACACAAAAAAGACCCAAAAATAGGGTTGTTTAGGCTCTGTGCAGCGAACGATCGTTCTGCAGCCTTCTACACTACTTTCACTCACATTTCTTAGGTAAAAATGTATAAACTCAAGGCAAAACAAGCTGCCAAACATATGTACAAACAAGAAAAAGCAACAAACAGTTCATGGAGCGAAGATGTTGCGATTGAGCGACGTCCATTCGTGACATTCTCCCCCATTTAAACTGTCGACGCTTGTTGGTAGGCTTTGACGCGAGCTTCTTCATGTCGTAGGGCATCTTTTGGCTCCCAACTGGCTTCTATTTGAGGAAGCTTTTGCCACTTCACCAAGTACTCAATTTGCTGTGCTCCATTGGGTCGCTTTATCTTGCGATCCGTCATAATAGTTTTAACTCACTTTTCGTAAGAGGCTCTGGTGGGGGGTAGTCGAGTTGGAACATTTTGAGAATCATCTTGCGGATCTGAGTGGTAGGCTTTCAAGTTACTCGCATAGAAGACGTTATGAATTCTGAACCATGCTGGCAGTTGCAACTTGTATGAGACATTGCCTACTCTGCTGATGATTGGGAAAGGCCTTTCGTATTTGCGCACCAATCCTTTGTGCACTCTGTGCCTAAAGAACTGGAGTGATGCTGGTTGGAGCTTCACCAACACCATGTCGCCCACTTTAAACTCTTATGGTCGCCTCCCCAAGTCTGCCCACTTCTTCATCTTCTTAGCCGCCTTCTCCAAGTAAGCCCGCGCAATATCTGCATTGCGATGCCATTCCTTTACAAAGTGATAGGCTGATGGGCTACTCCCTGTATAACCAATAACCAAGGTGTGAGGAGTTCATGGCTGTTGTCCCGTAATAATCTCAAATGAGCTCTTGTTGGATGCAGAGCTCCGTTACAAGTTATAGGAGAATTGGGCTATGTCCAACAGCTTCACCCAATCTCGTTGGTTGGCACTTAAATAGTGCCGAAGATATCGCTCCAAGAGCAAGTTAATTCTTTCTGTTTGGCCATCCGTTTGGGGGTGGAGGCTTGTGGAGAAGTATAATTTAGATCCTAACAACTTGAACAACTCGGTCCAGAATCGTCCCAAGAATCGAGAATCTCGATCACTAATGATGTTGTGTGGGACTCCCCAAAACTTCACCATATTCTTCATCATCAACTTAGCCGCTTCCTCCGCTGAGCAATGTAGGGGTGCAACAATGAATGTTGCATACTTCAAAAACCGATCAACTACCATGAGTATCGATCCAAGTCCCCCTACTGCGGGCAAGCTTGATATGAAGTCCAAGGAAATGCTCTCCCATGGCCTTTTTGGTACGGGCAGCGACTCCAAAAGTCCCACTGGCTTCTGCTGCTCTACCTTATCTTGTTGACAAGTAAGGCATGTTCGAACATATTCCTCCACATCTGTCCCCATTTTTGGTCAATAGAAGGCCCTCTCCATGAGAGCCATTGTTCGGTGGATACCCGGATGTCCAGCCCAAAGGGAATCATGACACTCTTTCAGGAGTTCACGCCTTAAGTTATCTGCTCGCGGAACATAAACTCTGTTCCCCTTGGTGTAGATGAGTCCCTCCTGGACCCAAAATCGTCATGCCTTATCCCCTTTGATGAGTTGCATCAGAGTTACTGCTTGAGGATCTTGGTACAGTCCATCCCTGATCCTGGAAAGGAAGTTGGAGCGCAATTGACTTGCTTGGCCTCCGCCCTCCAACTGTATAGCATTCACTAGCTCCACTTACCGACTCAATGCATCTGCCATGACATTTGCTTTTTCGGGCTTGTACTCCATTACCATGTCGAACTCAGCCAAGAAATCCTACCATCGTGCTTGCTTTGGGGAGAGTTTCTTTTGAGTTTGGAAGTAACTCAATGAGACATTGTTTGTCCTTAGCACAAATGGTGCTCCTAGAAGGTAGTGTCACCACACTCATAGATAGTGGACCACCGCTGTCATCTCCTTCTCATGCACAGGATATCGCCGCTTGGTCTCGTTGAGCTTGCGACTCTCGTAGGCCACCGGATGACCCTCCTGCATAAGAACTCCTCCAATAGCAAAATTAGAAGCATCTGTATGGACTTCAAAAGTCTTTCTATAGTCCGGTAATTTGAGTACAGGTTCCTCCAACATAGCAGTCTTCAGGTCCTAAAATGCCACCTCACATTTGTCCGACCATCTCTAGGACTGCTCCTTCTTTAACAACTCCGTCAACGGAGCTGCGCGCTTCGAATACCCAACTATGAAGCGCCGATAATAGTTGACGAACCCAAGGAAGGATCTCAACTCTGGCACCTTCTTTGGTGTTCGCCAATCCACCTCAGCTTGCACCTTAGATAGGTCCATTCAGATGGAACCATTGCCGATTCGATGCCCCAAGAATAAAATCTTCGTTTGGGCGAAATAACACTTTTCCCTCTTCACGAACAAGGTGTTCTCCCTGAGAACTTTGAAAATTGTTCGGAGGTGTCTAACATGCTCCTCAAGTGTTTGGCTATAAACGATGATATCGTCTAAGTAGACGACCATAAACTTGTCTAGATACTCCTTGAACAGCTAGTTTATTAGAGTACAGAATATGACCGGAGCATTGGTTAAGCCGAAAGGCATCACCAAGAACTCGAATGCTCCATACCTGGTCACACAGGTAGTCTTTGCCTCATCACCTTCTGCAATGCGCACCTGCCAATACCCCGACCGAAGGTCGAGTTTGGAGAAGTACTTTGCCTTACCCAATTGATCGAACAAGTCCGCGATTAGCGGGATAGGGTACTTGTTCTTCACCGTCATCTTGTTAAGGGCTCGATAATCAGCATAATCGGAGACTCCTATCTTGTTTTTTCTAAAAGAGGACTGGAGCTCCGAAAGGTGCTTTTGAACTGCGGATGAGACCACTGCTTAGCAGTTCATCTAACTGCTTCCTCAATTCCGCCAACTCTGGAGGGGCCATGCGGTATGGTGGTCTCACTGGAGGCTTAATTCTCAGCTCCAGCTCAATTCGATGATCCACGCCTCTGCGTGGTGGTAGAGTTCTCGGCAACTCTATTGGCATCACATCTGAGAACTCCTTCAGGATGTTTGCCACAACAGCAGGTTCCTGAATGGCTTCCCCATCAGGTGTCTCTAGCTTCATAGTAGCTACAAAGGTTGATTCACCTTTTCGTACCCCTTTCTTCAATTGTAAAGCCGATATTTGTTGTAGGTCCTTGGTTCCTCCCCGAGAAAATGGAACCATGCAAGGATCATCACCTCCCATTAGACACAAGAAGTTCAGGAATAGTACTGGCACCAACTTCGCTGCATGCATAAACTCCATTTCAAGAATCACTTGGAAGTTATCTAGTGGCACTGCCATCAAGTTTGTGCTCCCGCTCTATGTCCCGATCTTGATGGGGATCCCTTTTGCTTGTTCGGAGATCCGCTTGGCCTCCGAATTCACCGCCTTCATACGACTTGGGCTCTTCTCCAAGAGTAATCTCAATCGCTTAGCTTCACGATCGGCAATAAAATTGTGGGTCGCGCCCGTGTCCACCATTGCACGGGTTGTTCGGCCATTAAGCTTGATGTCCACATACATCAACTCGATGTTTCCTGCCTTCAGTGGCTTTGCCTTTGTGTTCTCCCCCACTTGACCCCGCAACGCATTCAACAAACGTATTACTCCCATCCTGGGTCCTCGCGACGCCTCACTGTCGCTACTGGAGTCAGAACTGCTCGAACTAAGGGTGATAGCTTTGCCCTTATCTGACTTACGAGGTAGAATCGATGCTATTAAAGCATTGAGTGCCTGTTTTTGTGGGCACTCCCTCACTTTGTGCGGTCCTCCACATAAGAAGCATCCACTAGACTTTGGGACTCAACCTCTTGAGCCCAGTCCCTTGCGGAAATTCTTCTTCTTTTGCTCGCTCACAGACTCCTTTGCTCGAGAGTATTTAGATGGGTGATTTTCCGAAGAGTGTTTCTTCTTTCTCGAATCCTCCGAAGAAACAAAGTCAGTCAGCCTTTTCGCGGTTGCAATTGCCCCGACTACGTCAGTGACATTCCTCCGATGTAGTTCTTGTTGTGCCCATGGCTTCAAGCCATCGAGGAAGCTGAATAGCTTATCTTTCTCAGACATGTCCTGTATATCCAGCATCAGTGCTTAAAATTGTTTCACATAGTCTCGGATTATTGTACTCTGGCGGAGTTGTCTCAGTTTCCTTCTTGCGACAAACTCTGTGTTCTCGAGCAAGAACTGAGTTCTCAACTCTCGCTTCAAGTCTCCCCATGTATCCACTCGACATCGGCCTTGTTGGATATCTTCCCAACGAGTTCACCACCAAAGTTTTGCATCCCCATTCAGATACATTATTGCTATAACAACTTTGGTTTCTTCAGAATCGAGCCTTGTAGTATGAAAATACTGTTCCATGTCGAACAAGAAATTTTCAAGCTCTTTGGCATCCCTAGCACCTCCGTAGCACTGCGGCTCCGGTGCACTGAAGTGTTGTGGTGGCGTAGCGCGGGTGTTGTTCCCTCCCGCATCAAGAGTCCTTGTTAACACCATCACCTTAGTCGTGAGTTCCGCCATAACTTCATGTAGATGTCGTACGGAATCTTTGGTGTCCTCTGTCAGTTGATCAATCAAGGATTTAACTTTCTTGATCCGAGTTTCAGCTTCTTCTTGCGAGCTCTCTACCCCAAATAGCCTTCCTTGGCCTTGGTAGAGTTCCTCCACGCTCGTTTCAAGAACATCGAGGCGGGTTTCCACTATTGTAAGTCTCTCTCTGTGGCCCTTCTTCCCGGTTGGCGCTCCAGATGGCGCCTCCTCCCCTCGTGGAGAATATCCAACTTCACGCTCGTCTTATTCACTGCCACGCTCCTCATAAGTGGCTCCAGCAGTTTGCGAGCGAGTTTGCACTTGCAGTCCACCTGCGGTTGCTTGGAGCAAGGGTCCCGCTTGCCCCATCTTACTCGATTCACCATGATGTTTCACCATGGCGAGATTGCGAATCCTCTTTGTTGTTCGTTTGAATTGCTTGCCGGCTCTGAGACCACACTGTCACGGACTTAGCTAAATTTGCCTAAGCTGTGCGGCACCCTTGCGGTCCTCCCGAAGACTTAGCTGAAATTGCCTAAGTCGTGAAGCAACCTTGCCCACTGTTCTGGATTTAGCTGGGATTGCCTAAGTCATGAAACGCCCAAAGCGTTATCTGTCCGCACAGGGTCAGCCCTCTTACAACCTCTTAAGGTCCCGTAGGACCTACAAAGAAGAAGTTGATTAGCTTAAAAATGAGCGACGGACACGTCCCGGCGTCTCGCAATGCGGAAAGCTATACAAGCAATTTGTCGAACACCTTGAGTGTAGTTGAGAGAGAAAGAGAGCGAAATAGGACTTTGGAGGGTTGTAGGAACGGTCGCAAGTCCGCAAACGACGGTTCCCAAGGTATCGGACGTAAGACAAGTTCAATTGCTGATGAACGCCTACGCCCGACATATACTCGGAGCCCCATCTAGCCCGGTGCCACCCGAGGGCTTCCAAGGTGCTGAAATGGCTGACATTTCGTACCGCTCAGAAAGGTTACCGTGGCATACGAAAAAGACCCAAAAATAGGGCTGTTTTGGCTCTGTGCAGCGAACGACCATTTTGCAGCCTTCTACACTACTTTCGCTCACATTTCTTAGGTAAAAATGTATAAACTCAAGGCAAAACAAGCTGCCAAACATATGTACAAACAAGAAAAAGCAACAAATGGTTCACGGAGTGAAGATGTTATGGTTGAGCGACGTCCGTTCGTGACAAGAAGGAGCTCTATAGATTTTGACCCTTGAGGGGGATCAACCTTTGGAACGCTGTAGGGGTTCCTTCCTCCTAAACTCGACGCAAGACTAAAATAAAATTAATAATTGCTTGCTTAAAAGTGGTGGAGGCTACATGTTTATATGGGGCTCCAAACCCTAACCTTAGGGGGCTGCTTGCTAAGTGAACTCCCCTTTTGCCCCTCCTATAGCTACCATGCATAAATAATGGGGGCAGCGGCCTAAGTGGCTGCACAAGCCATACTCCTCTGCTAGATCTTTCTCAGGAAACTTTCTTTTGCTCCGACGTTTGTCAGGGGAAAGTTTCTTCCTTGCATGGGCTGCCATGTGGTGGCTCTGTAATAGTAGTTGGGCCTTCTTTTGGAGTGAGGGTTGTCCTTTAATAAAATCTCTAGTGGTGTGAGCCTGATCTGAGTCTGAGGTGGGTAGGAGTGATGATTTTTCGAGGCCCATTTTTACTTCTTCGTGTTGTTGCCCATCTTGAATGAGGATGGTGCTGACCTCCACTCTAGATGTGTCTGCTCTAATAATAAACACCTGGCTATGATTTGATGTGGACAATATCATGGTCGTGAAGGCTATAGTTCTACTCGGCCAAGGTGGTGCATCTTTTTTTATAATGAGAGGGATGATGTTCATGCTTCATTGAGTCCTACGAATGATCCTTCCCCTATTCTGATTTTGCCACTAGAGGGGCTCAATTTTCATGCAGTCTTGGGTCGTAGATCAGATGTCATCATCAAGAAGTCTTTAAGCATCATGGTCTGATCCTAGGGAAAGTTATAGAAATTACCTGAGATCTAAAAGTACTGCATCAGCAACTATAGTGAGTTCGGCAGGATATAACACTTTATAAGTAGTTTATCTTCGAGGAAAAGGATGTAGGGATGTGTCATAGCGTGAAATAAGCATGGTCGAGCATCAGCCGATACAAGTTTTGACCACTTCAGTATATGGGGCTTGGCCAGCTTAAGAGGAGGTAGTCGGCTCGGTTGGGTGGAGACGCCCAAAAATTCAACAAGCTATGTGAGGGGTTTCTTATCGTCAATCTCATGAAACTCTTGAATTGAATTAGGAAACCACTGGATTCTTCTTTTGGTACCCCCTCCAAGTATGGTGTTGTAGTCACTGGGCTCCCTCGTAAGACCACCTATTTTTCTTTTTGAAAAATTTCATGGTTAGCATAAAAAAATTTCAGAAAATATCTCTAGTCGTGGACAACTAATCAATGTTGAGCACTATATCAAAATCATCGAGAGAGAGGAGGAAAAAATTAGCAACTACGTCTTGCTCCTGTACGCTCAGTTTAACCCGCGGGCACTTCCGGTTGCACTTCATAATTTGGCTGTTAGCTACCTTGACTTCAAACCCATTGCAATCTTCTTTTTGGAGCATTAAGTGGGCAGCAACCTTACTGCTCATGAAGTTGTGTGTTTTCCCAACGTCAACGAGGACAATGATGGACTGCTACTCAAGAAACCCTTCGATCTTCAATTTTTGCAGGTTGGTGTAGCCGGCTAAGGTAGGGACCGTGCGGGTGGCCGGATGCGGTGTATCCTTCTCCTTGGGCTCGAGAATCGTATCTTCAAGTTTGGGTTCCTTTGCTGATCCATCATGAAAGTCTTCTCTTTAGTTTCTTCGGCTGAGGGGATTGGTTGATAGTAGGAGAAGGTGAAAGATTTGGTGTCGCTGGTCAAGGAGTGACCCTAGTCCTCTAGGCTTCATCGTTCAACTGCTCCTCTTGATGTCCTACGAAGGAGATGGCTGCCTTAAGTGTGTATAGCTATCGTGCTTTAACTTCTTCGCGAATCTCCGGCTTCAAGCCCTCAATAAAAGGCCTCAATATCTGTATTTCAGACCAATCATAAGTTTGATTAGATAACCTTTCAAACCTAGTTTGGTACTCTTGGATGGTAGAGGTTTGACAGATCTTCGTTAGTTCTTCATCACGGTTATTGCAATCAATTGGTGCTGAAGGTTTATATGTTGTTGGTTGGGATGTGGCTCTCATGCTATGAGCATCTTGATTGAGGTGTCCTGCTTGAAGTTGTTCAAAGGAAGTTGATGTCGTCGAGGTGTAGGGCTGTCATGTCTTAACTTCGTTTCTTATCTCTTGTGGGTTCTTTTTGTAATCTGAATTTGCATCATGTTGTGATCTTCTTGGGCTTGATGATCAGCCTAACCTAAACTCCTCGAAGAGAGCCCATAATTTAGCATCTATATGTGTCTCGAAAGCCTCCAATTTGGCTTCGAATAAGACCACCGACATCATGACGTAAGGATCTCCAACTTGTCAAATGAACCGATTGAAGAGTGTAGCTGCAATTTTTAGGTTGAAGGTAGTGAATGGCAATAATGTCGGGGCTGCGGTGGTGAAGTCTCAACAGCAATGTTGGCTGCGGTCCTTCGGTGATTCTGCAATATTGATGCTTTAATGTCGTCAAGACCATGATTTTTTAGGTGGCTGATATCTGTCGAAAGATGGCAACCAAGAGATTTGAGTCGAAAGGCAACAACGATGATGGAGGAAGAAGAGGGCAGCAACAACGTCGACTATAGCTATGCTGCAACTTCGTGGCTACAAGTGGCGTCGGTTGCAGCAAGGGTGCGGCTGCAATAGGAGGAAGATGGGCAATGGTGTCCATGGCTATTGCAGAGGAGAGCAGCAATGGTATGGAGTGAGAGATGGCTACTGTCGTGTTCATTTGTTGCTGGCCGTGATCAAGATAGTTGGCAGTGAACGATTGTTGTGGGTTGCGATGTAAAAAGATTACAGTGAAAGATCGCTACTGGTAGCTTTTTGCCGCAAGGATCGCTGTTGGCTGCGATCAAGGAGGATGACAGTGAGAGGTCATTGTTGACAGCATTGTGTTACGAAAGATGCATGCTGTGGTTGAAGGGATAAGGGAGATTGGGAGGCTGAAAAGTTGGTGGATCGAAGGCTGTAGTTTTTGGGAGCGGTTTGTAGCTGTTTTGGGTGTGATTTGGGGCTATGGTTTTATAGAGTTTAGGCTACAAATTGGTATGGTTTTAGGGTTGTTATAGTAATAGATGAAGGTTAGGGAAATAGATTTTAGATCTGGGATATATGGCAGCAAAGGTAGGTGTATCGGTAAGGAAAGTTGGCTGAGAAGGTAAGTGGATCGATAAGAAAGTAGGCTGCGATCAGGGTTAATTTGGGGGGGTGATTGGAATCAGTTTGGTTAGGGTTTTTTGAGAGGTAACAATAAAGATTGAAGATGAGAAGGAGAGTCTCAAATCTGGAAAAGATGGCAATGAGATCCGATAAAATTTCAACAAAAGATCGCTGCGGTACACGCTTTACTACCAAACAGAATTCCCGTCGAAAAAGCAGCAGTTTCTCGACGTTAATTCTAGCAAAAATCTAAGAAATTTATGGAGAATTTCAATATCAGAATCTCAGTTCAGATGGTGATAGTAGTAGTATTTTGGATCAAGAAAATTTTGACAGCATAATGGTAGAAAAATAGGGTAAATTACAGAAGGCAGATCCTTCGTCGTAAAATTTTAGCATTACGTGATGACAAAATAAGGCACAATAAAACCAGTTCCAGAAGGAATTTTTTTCAGAGATTAATCTTAGATGAAAGCTAAGTTGATCTATGAAATTGTGTATAAATTTTGGCCAAAAATGATGAACAAAAGTTCGATTTCAAGAGGCCAAAATGTGGAAGGCAGATTCTTCATCATAAAATTTTAGCACTGCCTGACGAATTGCAGCATTATAAGTCCGAATCCAGAAAGAGTTTTTTCCAGAGATCGGTCTTAGATGAAAGCTAAGACAATCTATGAATTTGTATAAATATTTTAACTAAAAAGGATGATCAAAAGTTCATGTTCAAGAGGTAACAATCGGCTAAAATTTTTCAGTAGCTTTTATCCTTCACAATGATGATAATGTTTGTGATGGTAGAATTTTGCAGCAAAGAAACTTTGGAAAAATGTCTCCTATGTATAAGATAAAGGAATAGCAGTAGCAAGAGGCATGGGTTTTGGAGTTTTTACCAGATCTATGATGTTGACACAGAGGACGACAACAGATTGATGGATCTGCGACTTGGTGGGCGATGGTGGATGAAGGCAACTTCAAAAGCAATTATGGGAATTGCTTGAAAGATGGAGACAGTAGAGACGGCTACAAGGCAGCAAGAATGCAGCTCTGAAACCAGATGATAGAACCCTAGAAGGAGCTCTATAGATTTTGACCCTTAAGGGGGGGGGATCAACCCTTGGAATGCTGTAGGGGTTCCTCCCTCTTAGACTTAGCACAAGGCTGAAATAAAATTGATAATTGCTTACTTAAAAGAGGTGGAGGCTACATGCTTATATAGGGCTCCAAACCCTAGCCCTAGGGGGGTGCTTCCTAAGTGAATTTCCCCTTTTGTTGAACCGCGTAGCCTACTTTCTACCTACCTGCATGACCACTGAATTTTGATTCTCCCAGGCAAACTAGTAGCAAACACTCAGTCATATCATTATCCTCACCTCCAGAAAGCTGAAATAGAGAGGATTGAAGAAGAGATGCTGGAAATATGGGTCTTTCGGCCAAGTTACAGCCCTTACTCTTTGTCGGTGCTAGCTTTACCCAACTCCGACAAAGTATTTATTATTGACACATCGGGAGTTAGAAATTGTGTTATCCACATGCAAGATAGTCGAACCCTAGCCTACCTCAGCAAAGCCCTCACTCTAAATCACCTAAAGCTATCAATCAACAACGAGGAAATACTAACCTTTGCTGAATTTGTGGTTTGGTATGATACAGGACAATAGCACAAAGAAGAGATAAAATTAAGTCCTAAAAAATTACAGCTTCTACTCCCTCCAAACTAAGATCAGGCTCATCTTACCATGGACTCTACTATAGGGCAATCACCATCACAGAGGAAAGCCTGGCTACCATTAAAGAATAACCACATGCCATCCCGCACAAGAAAGAAACAGCCACTCGACAAACGCCAGAGTAGAAGGAAGTTTGCTATTAAAGATCGAGTCTTCTTTCATCTTCATCCCTACCAGCAGGAATTTATGAGATTCAAGCCTCACGAAAGTGATCTCCCAGTTTCTTTGGACCCTACAAAATTGGAGATCACATTAGAGCCGTAACTTATGGATCAGATCAATACACTAATTCAAAATTATAATTGATCCTCCAGGAATCTCACCACAAATGGAAGTTTAGAGAATGATGGTTCGGCCCAGATCTATCCACCCAACACCTAAGTTGATGAGGAGGCCCAGGTTCAGCTGATGATTGCATGGGCTCGCAGGATCATGACACATCACCTTCCAGTCATTACTACTGACATTGGACCGTAGGAGCAGGATGCACCTACTATAGTGGCATGAGGGAGCCTCGTGAGGAGTTACAGATCAAGACCCGTAGACATGGAGCTCAACCTTGAGGACAAGGTTGATTTAAAGAGGGCGGGTCTGTTAGGACCCTAATTGATTTAGGTCCTAGTTGATTGAGTTGAGTCCTTAGATTAGGCCTTATTGGCCAACCAAGACCTGACATTAGGCCGGCTAGGAGAAGATTGAAGTCCATTGTAATAAATCAACCCAAATCCTAGTAGGGTTAGGATTCG
This sequence comes from Ensete ventricosum, assembly GCA_029747655.1. Classification (NCBI taxonomy): domain Eukaryota; kingdom Viridiplantae; phylum Streptophyta; class Magnoliopsida; order Zingiberales; family Musaceae; genus Ensete; species Ensete ventricosum. The sequence goes on along the minus strand of JAQQAF010000002.1, from coordinate 11,262,572 downwards.
ACTGAACTTGAGTCTGATTAGGAGTCAGAGTTGGATATGGGTCAGAGTCAATTGAGTCATGAATATAATAAACCCTAATCTAGCCGTCACCCCCTAATAAAGAGAGATCGGCTAACCCCTCCTCCTCTTAAGAGAGATCGGCTAGGATGAGGGGTTGAGTTAGGAGTTGTGGCACATATAAACCCTAACTAGTCGCCCCCTACTTTAGTAAAAGGCCTGTTGGGGTTAGGGTTAACTTGGAGGAGGATTAAGAGTCTAATGCAACCAGCTTCTTCTAATTAGGGCCGACCATGAGGTTGATTCTTAGAGAAGCAATTGGAGTTGTTAGAAGTAGGAGTTACTTCTTAAAGTTAGAGATGAAGCTGTTAGGAGTAGGAGTCTTGAGTAGGAATCCTATTATGAGCTAGGGTTTAGAAGCCCTATAAATAGCTTGTATTCTTCCCTTTTTTCATATTCAATATATCAATATTATTTTCAGCCTTTGTGCAGAAAACCAAGGAGGGTTCCAAGGAAGCCAATCCCCTATAGAGATTGTTAGGATCAGTTGGCACTAGGGGGGGGTGAATTAGTGTAAGTATAAATATTCAGTTTAGATGATATCTTTTTGATTAAAATAAGATAGGGAAACTAAAGCTTTTCATTCTTAGTGAAATGATTACAAATTAAAGTTGCTAAGTATATAATCAAACCGGAAAGATAAGCAACATTTAAGGTAAAGAACTTATCATGAAAACTTTGCTTTCTTAAAAGATGAGTTAAATAGGAAGCTTTAATATAAGAAATATATAATCAATGAAAGCAAAGAACCACTCACAATTTTTATAGTGGTTCGGCACCAACAGTCTACGTCCACTCCCGAGTCCCCTTTCTTGAGACACACCAGCGTCCACTACCAATCTTCTTTGGGTGAAGATCAAACCTTTACACTTGCTTATAAGAGAGACTTAAGAAAAATTTCTATCTTTCTCCCTTCCCTTTTCTTTTTCTTACAAATCACTCACAATTTCTTTTTCACAGAATTTAATTGCCCAAAAGAGTTGTTGTGAATGTAAGAAAGTATTTATAGACCCCAAGTGGCTTAAGATTTTTGGAGCTAAAAATCAAACATACCTGGAAAAACTGGGTACGAGCGGTTTACCCGCCGGCCAGGGTGGTTTACCCGTTGGTGGTCACCCGGATTCTGTGGTACAGGTGGTTTACCTGTCGAAAGCTACTGGCCGCCGCCTGGATTATGTGGTACAGATGGTCCAACCATCGTTCACCGACGGTTTACCCGTCGAAATTTCTGTAAAAGTGGTTCCCTCCACTTTTTGAATTTCGGCTTGAACCTGATGTTGACCAACCCTTTGGTCAACCAATTGAGCTCAACCTGAGCTCAATCAAACTCTAATAGTGGACCTGATTGCCTTATTGAATTGATTTAGATTCCTTCCAAATCCAACTCAATTTGGACTAAAACCCTAAATATGACTCAATGATTATAATACTTAATGACCAATAAGCTAAACAAGACCTAACTCCCGCCAATCCGATAGCCTCCGACATTCTTGCAGCAAGTCTTCTGGTCTTCTTCCGGTGATCTCCCTGCATGTTCCCAGCGAGCTTCCTGATCTCTTCGTCGAATATCTCCTAGCGAACTCATGGCGAGATCTCACTGCATTGTTCGAGCCCGGCCCGATGCCCAAGCTTAATCTTGGCCCATCATCTGGTTATAACTCCATTGCTCCTATCATAGTTAGTCCTGCACGATGCTAATTACTATTTAATTAAATACAATCATAATTGCCAAACATCCATTACAATACCATTGTAACTCCCGGCAAGCTTTTCGACTACCCCCGATAATCTTCCTGCGAATCTCGGTCTTCTTCTGGCGAACTCTCTTGTGCCATCCTAACAAACTCCTGACGCATTCCTGGCGAGTTCCTAACTGCATCGACTCGATGCATGGACTTAACCTTGGCTAATTCTGATTGTAATAATCATTATGTCATAATTAATCCTGCATTAATCAATTTTAACAATCATGTTAGATCAATAATCCATCAATTGATTTCATCATCAAAATCTGAAATTCAACAATCTCTCCATTTTTTATGATGACAATCAATTGATGATAGGAGTTAATCCTAACTCCCCCTAAATCTATACCACTTAAATTTAAGAGAGTCACACACTCTTAAATTCAAGCAATCAAAATTCTATGCAAATTTTAACCCACATTTGCATATCCAAGATATCAAATCATGAGTAGAAGGGAATTGTGCACTCATATCCATATCGAATATATATCAATCTATATCCATATCAATGTATATTCATATTTTTCAATAAGATCATGTGTCATCAATGTATTCATCAATTTATATCATGTGTCATCAATATATATTTCTCCCCCTTTGTCATCAACAAAAAAGCAAAATATAGCCAATAATTTCAAAGCACATGATGGCATTACTCCCCCTTAGTATATGCATTATAAAATTTTTCTTTCCCTTTAATAAGGAGAGAAATAAGGAAGTTATTGTTGAATCATTTCATTATAGAGAAGAGCTCTTAATAAATTTTAAAAGTAATAATTATATGAGCTCAAAAGTTTAAGAGATTTAAAGACTACTTATGTATTTCAAATGTAGCAAAAGTCATCTCTTGTAATTTTCAAATGTGGCACATCTTCATGTAATTTTTTCTCACCTTTTTTTGAAAATAATAAGATAAAATCATGGAGAAAGTTTTCAAGAAATGTTATCACAAAAAGACTTCATTTCATGAAATATATATTAACAATTTATATATTTTCATGATTTAGCATTTCTAGGTCTTAACCTCAATCTTGTATGTATATAATTTCGAATATGAGCTCAACAAATTTTTCTCATGTAAATTTCAAGTAAATGTAACAAGTAAATTCGAATAATAATAAATCATTATTTTTATGTATATTTTTAAAATCATCGTTACATGCATGATCATCATATATGATTTCACATCATTGTACCTTCTCCCTCTTTGTCATCAACAAAAGGAGAAGTGCAATTAGAAAGTTTTTGACATATGAAAGCTTAGCAATTACTTTAGAACATGCAAGCTAGTGAATTCATTCTTCTCTTTTGAGAAGTGTAAGCTACCAAATATTTGCTTCATTTGCATTGTTCTAGCTAGCAATTTTATAAGCTAATAAGTTATGCTCACCTTTTGTCATTGTCAACAAGAAGGGATGGTTAGAATAGTGCAAAACTTTTCCATTACATCATTTTTTAATAAATATATCAAGAAATATACCAATCATCACATGAAATATATTAAGAACAATTAACATAGTAATGAGATATTCAATTTATGAAAAAAAATTATGAATATTAAGAAACAAATCATAGAATATATTGATTCATGCATAATAATTCTCAAGTTATCAAGATTATGATTTATGCAAAAATCTCATTTTAAATAATACGAGAAAATATAAGAGATTTGATTTATTAAAGATTTAAATTTATAATTCTAAGGAATCAAAATCATGATATAGGTAAAGAACTCATTTAATTTCCAATAATCAAAATCATCAAAATCATTTTCAAGAGATTCAAAATAAAATTAATAGACTTGTTGGTCTCTTGAAATGCTAGTGATTTTCTTTCTCCACTTTGTGTGAATAAGAATGTAGAATCAAGGTAGAGAAATGAAAAACACTATATCACAAAAATACTTAATTTTAAAGATGTAAATTTTACGGATGTGAATTTTGAAATTAAACTAAAAACTTCAAGATATTCAAGGAGATTCAAAAGTTTAAGAGCTACTTATGCATTTAAAATCATCTTATATAATTTTGATAACAATCATCATGAATTTCAAAAGAAAACATGATAGTAGACTAAGCTCAAATTGTGAATTATGCATTTTGTATGTATTTAGATAATTTAAAATTCTAAATTTTCATCTAAGCAAATTGTTTTTCATTCAATGTTATCATATCCAATTTGCTTCCAATTTTATATCCCCCTTTGTTAATGTAAAAAATATATAATTGCATAATTTCTTCTTAACATCTATATTCAAATTACGCCAAAAAGTACAAGGGGATCATGTCATTAAAGATAAAATCAAATTTTTGAATATCAAAAGATATAATTTCGTTTAATAAGTTTCTTTCCCCTTTTTGTAAATAATAAAAATGAGACTTAGGGGATAATCTCAATTCATCCAAGATAAATCTTTTTAATCAAAAAGAAGAATGATCTTGATAGAAAATTTAATTATTATTATTAAGATCATAAGTCTCTTTTTTATTAAAAAATAGAAAATCATAGAGATCAATAACATGATTCCCATAACGTAAAAGTAAAGTCAAGAAATTAAGAAAATATTCATGATAATACAAATCTCTTTCAATTTTCAACTTATCATGAAAAGAAATAATTTTGGTGATAAGTTATGTCACTCATGAGTTTAAAAATAAATTATGTCGAGAAAGATATTGATATGAAAAGACATTCATGAATACCAAAAGACATTATTTAAGTTAATAAATTTGCCCCTCCTTATTGTTTGTAAATTTTAACATAAGTAATTAAGAAATCTTATATATTCAAAATTCCAAGTAAAATAGAAATCCAATCATATAAAATCTCATGTATTTAAAATTCATAATTTTAATTTTGGCAAATCGTTCCTCATTCAACAAAGATTTTTCATAATCGAAGTATTTATGTAAGATTTCAAGTTTCTTTTTGTAAACTTGCCAAAAATCATGATAATAACTTATCCAAGTTCAAATCATCAAATCATCAAAATCACTTTCATAGTTTAAGAGATTCATAAAAGATAACATACTCGATTCATTAATCTCTTTTTGAAAGATTTATAAGATAAATAAATTTTCAAGTAAAAATGTATTTCCTCTATTTCATACAAACATGTCTTTGTTTTTTAAGCTAAATAAAAACATGTATCTTCATTTAAAACCAAAAAGAGCTTTCATTATAACAATGATCAATAATCCATAAATCACAAAGATCATCATGCATAATTTTAAAATATAAGCTCATTAAATATAATCACCATCAAGCATGGTTTCATAAAACATCTTCAATCAAAATTTAACCTATCTAAATTTCAACTTTTAACCCTTTTGCACATAGTGCAAGGAGTTGACAAACTCATTTCTAAATTTTTATTTATTTCATGTTTGAATTCAAAGGTAATCATCACACATTCAATCTTAATATACAACTATTCAACTATCAAACATTCATTTTAACAATAGCCTTTCCAAATATTCAAACCAATGATTTTGAACTTATTATTCAATCATCATCAAAATCTCATTTATGTAAATTTTAACATATTTTTTAATAACTAAGGTTCTTTGGTTCAAGTTCATTTTCATACTTATATGTTCTAGCTATGCATCATCAAAATTAATTATATAATGATGAATCATTAGAATATAGTGATTAGAGTGATGGGAATAAAATAAAAAAAATTATATATAAATAAATATTAATAGATCGTCATATATAATAAAATTAAACATAAATCATAATCAAATGAATATCAAGATTTACGTGAAAACCTCTCTAACTTGAAGGGTAAAAATGACGGGACAAACTAAAACAAATCCACTATATAAATAATGAATATGTAAATCTCAATGCTTATTTCCCAAGCCTAAACAATAATCACAAGAGGGTCATAGAGATACAAGGACTATATTACTATGCATAATATACAAAACCTTCCTAAGTAATCACAGTAAAAATCCATTACAAACTGATCTAACCTGAGATATGGATGATTGAGAATAGTCTTTCTCTGTCCTTGTATTCTAACCTTTCTTGGATCTCTTGTTTTCTACCCTCCATTGTCAATCTGCAGTCTTCTTTCTCTCTCTCATATTCACAGCCGTCGCTGTCCACTTTTTCACAACCGTTAACCCCAAAAACTAGGGTTTAGGTTAAGATAAATGGAGATTAAGGATGTGGGCTTCACTAAAGCCCATTATGGGCTAAATTTGGGTCATCTATCCAACAACCTCCCCCTTCAACCCATAAGGGGGCCTGTCTCATGACTCATCAATGTGAAGCTATGTCGACCAGCTATCGGCACATCTCCTATCTCTCTTTTGATAAAGTCTTTGTCAACATGTCTGCCCCATTATCATCTGTGTAAATTTTTTGAAGCTGTAACTGCTTCTCTTCAAGCACACTTCAGATCCAATGATACTTGACATCTATATGCTTTGACTTGGAATGAAATATTGGGTTCTTGCATAAATGGATTGCACTCTAGCTGTCACAATACACCACATAGTTTTCCTGTTTCAGCCCCAATTCTTGTAAGAATCCTTTCATCCATAATATTTATTTGCAAACCTCTATAGCAGCAATATATTATGCCTTTGTGGTGGAGAGTGCAATATACCTTTGCAATTTTGACTGCCATGACACAGCTCCCCCCTGCTAAAGTAAGTACAAAACATGATGTGGACTTTCTTGTGTCAATATCTATTGCCATATCTGCATCTATATAACCTGTCAACACAGGTGGTCCACCTCCAAAACTTAAACAAACTTTAAAACTTCCTCTGAGATATCTAAAAGTCCACTTCACTGCTACCCAGTGCTCTTTGCCTGGATTTGCAAAGAAATCTGCTAGCAACACCCACTGCATATACGATGTCCGGCCTCGTACATACCATCGCGTAACTTCCAACTACTAAAGCATAAGAAACCTTTTGCATTTTCTCCTTCTCATCATCACTTGACGGACTCTGATCTGAGCATAACTTGAAGTGACTAGTAAGAGGAGAACCAACTGGCTTTGCATTGCTCATACTGAACCTATCCAAAACCTTCTCAATGTATTTCTCCTGTGATAACCAAATCTTCTTATTTCTTCTATCATGAGAAATCTGCATGCCTAGTATTTGCTTTGCTGACCCTATGTCTTTCATTGCAAAAGGCTCACTTAGTTTCTTCTTCAACCTGTCAATCATAAATATATCTTTTCCAAGGATAAGCATGTCATCAACATAAAGTAAGCGAATAATAAAATCATCACCAAACCGTTTGATGTACACATAATGATCTGAAGCTGTTCTTTTGTATTCATTTTCAATCATTTGTAGAGTATCTTCTAGAAGGTTGACGTGGTCTAGAAGATCTTTTTAACTGAGATTCTATGGGAACTTGCTCTCTTTCTTCTTCCTGCTCAATATGTCCTATATGTACATCAACATTTGGCTCTGCACCATCTTTCTGCACATCACCCTGATATACTGGAGGAATAACTGGGTCACAGTTTACAAATTCCTCTGTAGAAGTCTTAGCTAATGCCTTCTTCAAATCATCGATGATTTGATCATTAAAGAAGATAACATCTCTACTTTTGAATACCTTTTGCTTTTCTTCATCCTAAAGCCTGTAACCAAATTGATCATGTGAGTAGCCAAGAAAAATACACTCTTTTGTCTTACCATTTAGTTTAGACCTCTCATTGTTTGGAATATGTGCAAATGCATGATAACTAAACACTCTTAAGTGGCTATAGAAGACATCCTTCCATGATCATACATGTTGTGCAACATCACCATCTAGCGTTGTACAAGGTGACAAATTGATCACATCAACTGCAGTCCTCAAAGCCTCATCCCAAAACCTTTTGGGTAGCTTGGCCTGTGAAGGCATACATATGATCTTTTTCATGATGGTGTGATTCATCCTCTCTCAATTGTATTATGTTGAGGTGTACCAGGAACTGTCAACTCATGCTGGATATCATGTGACTTACAATAATCATTAAACAATCTTGTGTACTCACCACCATTATATGATCTTATGTATTTCAATTATCTTTCTGTCTCCCTTTCAACTCTAGTATGAAACTCATTGAAGACATTGATAACCTGATCTTTGATCTTCAAAGCATAGGCCCAAACTTTCCTGGAAAAGTCATCTATAAAGTGACAAAATAAAGTGCACCACTGATACTGGGAACATTAATAGATCTACTAGGAATTTTTGTCCTTAAAGGACCACACACATCTGTATAGACACGATCCAAGGTATGCATTTTTCTAGATAAAGCAGAACTAAAAAAAAACTCTATATTGTTTGGCAGCCAAATACTCAATACAATGGTTCAAACGTGTACCTCTGAGGTCTAGCAATACATCTCTTGGAAAGTTCTTGCAGCCCCCTCTCGCTCATATATTCCAGTCGCCTATACCACAACTCAATGCTGAAGTCTTTCTCTGTAGCATTCAACTGCTCATCATAAGCTTTAGCCTACAATCTGTATAAGGTGTGGCATTTTTTTTCATTAGCTACAATAAGAGAACCCTTACTGAGCTCCCACTGCCCTTTGTGAAATCTGACATCAAAGTCTTCATCATCCAGCCTTCCAACTAAAATAAAATTCAACCTTAAGTCAACCACATGCCTCACATCCTTAAGCACCAACTTGCAGCCAAGGTTGGTATTTATATAGATATCACCCATGCCAATGATGTTTGTTGTGCCATAGTAGCCCATCTTGACAACACTAAAATTTCCAGACCTGTAAGTAGCAAAGAACTCCCTTCGTTGTGTAGCATGATAAGAAGCACCTGTGTCAATTATCTACTTGAGATCCTAGCACACACAAGAAAAAATATCATTAGAAGTAGATAAAATTAAATAATCACTACCTTTGCACTATAGCTGTGATATTCTCTTTTGATTCTGTATGCTCCACTTCTTTCCTCTTTTTCTTATTCTTCTTAGGTTGCTTACACTGATTCTTATAATGTCCTTTCTCACCACAATTGTAGCAAACAATATCATTTCTTGATCTTTACTTACTTCTACCTATGGGTGAACCACTTCTATCCTTTGACTTTAACCTTCTTCTGTTCTCTGAGATAAGTGTCTGTGAATCAATCTGAGAAGTTGAGGAAAAGTTGCTGAATTCTTTTTCCTCAACTTCTCATTCAACAAACTACTTGTTACTTAACTCATTGTGATAACACCATCTGGTGCAGAATTACTGAGGGAAACAACCAGTGTCTCCCAACTTTCTGGTAAAGAACTAAGAAGTAACAATGCGAGTAACTCATCATTAAGAGACACTTCCATAAAGGATAACTGGTTAGTAATACTCTACATTTTATTCAAATGCTCAGGAATCGAAGTATCCTCTTTATATTTCAAGTTCATAAGTTTTTTTATCAAAAAAGCTTTGTTGTCAACGGTTTTTCTTTCATAAAGACCTTCTAACTGATAAAAGATAAGATTTAGTTAGGATTTAGATATGATTTCTCCAACTGAATGAGGAAATAATGTAGGTTAGTTGAGGGAAATTCTCTTATCTTCACATGTATAAATTGATGATGAATCAATTAACTCAATAGGCATTTTTTACTTCTTCCTATTTCTAACATGGTATCAGAGCCCCTCTCTCTATAAGAGAGATTATCCTTCTTTTATTCACTGCCCAACAATAGTTTATATCTCTTCTTGCTATCAAACGACAGTCTCTCGTCGACGTCAAAGCCACTCTCCATGACTTCTAGTGCGTCGGCTTCCTCTTCCCCCGCTGGACCCCGTCGGCTTTCTCATTCTTCTATCGAGGCGTCCTTCTACATGAGGTCATCTTTCTCATGCACCACCACTGTCACATCAGCTCCAATGAGTAGCGGCACCTTCCCGACCCCATCTGCAGTAGACGACAGCTTCTACACCTGCTCGTCGACGCTGTCCCTCCTACAACCTCTGCTGCTCTGTTCTCTCTATCAAGAGCACCTGTAAGGACCACCGCCCATTGTCTCTTGGTGCTTTATAAAGAGGGCAGCAAACTCTTTCTCGCTATCAAACAATGGCAAAATCTCCTACCAATTGTCGGCTCCACACTGTTGCCAACACAGTGACTTCCTTCGTTCAGATTCATTGTCATCGGTTCAAGATCGGCGTCCTTAGTTCAATCCCCTACCAACTACTAGCTCCACGCTGTTGCCAACACAACAACTTTCTTCGTTCAGATTCATTGTCATCGGTTCAAGATCGACGCCCTTAGTTCAAGATCGATGTCCTTACAGGAGCTCGATCTTGCGGGAGCATGATAGAAGATAAGATGAAGTTATGATTTAGATATGATTTCCCCAACTGAATGAGGGAATCACATAAGTTAGTTGAGGGAAATCCTCCTATCTTCACCTGTATAAATTGACGATGGATCAATGAATCAATTGGGCTTTTCATTTCTACTTCCTATTTCAACATGGTATCAGAGCTCTTATCTTCACCTGTATAAATTGATGATGAATCAATGAACTCAATGGACATTTTTTACTTCTTCCTATTTCTAACACTAACTTTTTCTAAAGAGAGTAAGCAGAACTTTCAGTAGCAACATGGTGAAAGACACTATCATCTAGCCACTATCGAATAAAGCCAATTATTTTTTGGTCTAATCTCTTCCACTGATCATCTATCATAATTGCTAGTTTTGCACTATCCCCTTACAAAGGTCCATACAAGTCCTTGCAATACAGGAGATATTCCATTTTTGGTTTCCATATCATCCAATTATTTCTGTTCAAGCTAATCATGCGAGAAATATTACCAGCCTCCATGTTCAAATACAAAAGTTAAATGTCACCAAAACCCTGCTCTAGTACCAGTTGATGGGAATAAAACAGGAAGAAACTTTGTATACGAATAAATACTAGCAGACGATACACAACAGAATCAAACAGAAATCATAATCAAATGAACACCAAGATTTATGTGAAAAATCTCTCCAACTCTAAGAGTAAAAACCACAGGGCAAGCTAGAGAAAATCCACTATAGAAATAATGAATGTACAAATCTCAAGGCTTCTTCCCCAAGCCCAAACAACAATCACAAGAGGATCACAAAGATACAAGGACTATATTACTATGCACAATATCCAAAATATTCTCAAGTGATCACAGTAAAAATCCACTGCAAACTGATTTAACCTGAGATATAGATGATTAAGAATAGTATTTTGATGTTTGTGTCTTTTTCTCTTTCATGTATCTCTTGTTTTCTACTCTCTACTGTCAATCTGTAGTCTTCTTTCTCTTTTCCACATTCACAACTGTCACTGTCCACTTTTTCACAACCCTAAACCCCCAAAATTAAGATTTAGATTAAGATAAATAAAAATTAAGACCGTAAATTTTATTAAAATTTATTATAAATTGTATCCGGGTCATCTGTAAAATATAGAGCCGCAGGGCCTCTTCTCATGGTTCGTCTGCTCCAAGTGGCAACGAGATCTCGATGTTTCCGTGTCCATCACAGTAACTAAGGAGATACCAAAAACACGGGAAATTTTGTTCACCTCATACTGGTAGCCCAAAGCTTCCAAACCACTGGAAATGGACTCCTTACACTCTCTGCACCGTCGGTGTTTTCTAGTGCAGAAAACAGTAGCAACAGGAGGAATTAAAGGAGGAAACAACACGACCTGCCATTGACACTTGAGCTCTTGATTCAAGCAGCTGAAAAAAGAAGCCAATTGATTTGCATTGGCTGCATAAATGGTTCCAAAAACGTAGTCAGAATTGAATTCAAGCCGTCCATTTGATATGCCAAACCACAAAGGACAAACGTCAGACTTCACTCAATCGGCCATTTCTGGTTTAGATTTTTAGAACTTGGTGAAAGAACGAGACCCACACGTTCATCTCTCTCCATGCGACACTACATTGGCCACTACATCTCAGCCTCAGATGGCTCATCTCTTGCCACACCCTCCAAGTGTAAATCAAGAAGAGCAGCCCAAACTGCGACCATGCCCTGAGTTTTAACTGCAAAAAGAGAGAGAGAGAGAGAGAGAGAGAGAGAGAGTCTCTCTGTACTACCATGGCATCGGCCTCCCTCCTCAAGTCCTCCCCAATCATCGAGAAGTCCGAGTGGGTGAAGGGCGCTGCTCTTCGCCACCCTTTCGCCTCCGTCGCCGACCGCTCTCACCCTGCAACCTCGCTAGCATTCCGCGCCGCCAGCTCCTACGCGGATGAGCTCGTCAAGACAGCGGTACGAACAATGTCGACCATAACCTTTGCCAGCTACTGGTAGAGACGCTGAACGGAATCGCCTGCAGAAAACCATCGCGTCTCCCGGGCGTGACATCCTGGCCATGGATGAGTCGAACGTGACGTGTGGCAAGAGGCTGGCCTCGATCGGGCTGGAGAACACCGAGGCGAATAGGCAGGCCTGCCGCACCCTGCTCGTTACTGCTCCAGGCCTAGGCAACTACGTCTCCGGAGCTATCCGCTTCGAGGAGACGCTTTACCAGTTCACAACGGATGGCAGGAAGATGGTGGACGTTCTCCGCTCCTCACTCAGAACATCGTGCCTGGAATCAAGGTTGACAAGGTGGGCAGGAGCAATCCATCAGTTCATCAACTGACTCATTCTTTATGTCACGATCTGAACAGCTTCCAACCGTTTGGTTTAATGACTCGCAATTGGGGCGAGCAGGGCCTCGTACCTCAAATGACGAATCATGGTGCCAGGTCTTGATGGGCTGCTTCTCGCTCAGCGACTGATAGGATATCAAAAGAAGTTCTAGATTTTGATTTTTGAGGGGATCAACCCTTGAAATATTATAAGGGTTTTTTTCTCCTAGACTCGGCATAAGATTGAAATAAAATTAATAATTACTTGATAAAAGAGATAGAGCGGCTACATCATTATATAGAGTTGCAAACCCTAGCCTATGGGGTGCCTGTCTAATTAAAATAATCTTTTTGTCTCTTCTATAGTCTATATGTCTTAGAGAGAACAGGTGGCGGCTAGGTTGGATCTATAGCCGACCTAAGCAGGGGGAAACCCTAGCCGACTAGCCCAATAAAAGGGGCGACGGTCACTAAGCCCTAAGACCCAAAAATAAACCCTAGTCACACTTCTTTATATGATAGAAGTGACTAGGTGGGGTTTTATTACAATCTCACAGGGTTCTTATTGATTACTTCTAAGTGATTAGGACTCGACCTTGCTGGAGTCCTATCAAACCCGTCATATTCAAATCAGCCTTATCCTCAAGACTGAGGTTCCATGAGCTCCGTATATGATTCTCATGTTATTATCAACTGAACTTTGACATTCTCATTAGTTGGGGTGTTAGTTGGAAGGATTTGGGCTGAGTTGTCTTATTTAAATTTTCATTTGTGGTGTGATACCTAGCGGATCAACTGTAATCTTGATCTGGTGTGCGAATCTGATCTCCAGGTTATGACCCCAATGTGATCCCCAATTTTGCAAGGCCTAAAGAAATAGGGAGACCACTTCATTAAGGCTCAAGTTTCCTGCTGATCGGGCTGGAGGTATAGAAAAACTCGATCTTCAATTTTTCGTTCATTCTGAAGTTTGTCGGGAGGTCATTTCTTCTTTGCATGTGCTGCCATATGGTTAGTCTTTGGTGATAACCAATTTTTCTTCTGGAATGGTGATTGCCCTCTAGTATGGTTCAGGATGATGAGAGCCCAATCTGGCGTGAGCATGAATTACAATTCTTCTAGTTTTACTCCTCTTTCATGCCATGGACCTGTATCCAACCATATTTTAAATTTGATAGTAATTAGTATCTCCTGTAAAAACCTCGTGTGAAGTGTGGGGAAAGCCTCAGTGTAAATTAGGAGTCAACCATCTTGCATAAGAATAGCCCCAATTCCAACTCCTGATGTGTCGACCTTAATGATAAAAGTGCGACTGAAATCAGGCAGTGCTAGGACCGACATCATCGTCATGATGGCCTTGAGTCGTTCGAAGGCTGTAGAAGCTTGTTCCAACCACAAGAAGAAATCTTTTTTCAGTAGGGACGTAAGCGAGGCACTAATCTTTCCATAATCTTTCATAAATTTATGGTAGTAGCCCGTGAGTCCAAGAAAGCCGCGCAATGATTTTACGTTTGTAGGTTTCGGTCATCCTTGCATTGTCTCGATCTTCGTCGGGTCTACCGCTACTCCATCCTCTAATATAATATGCCCAAGATACTCACTTTAGGCTGTAAGAAGCTGCACTTTGACTGTTTAACATAAAGAGTATTCTCCCGAAGAATCGTTAGAATAGTTCGTAGGTGTTGAAAATGTATATCAAGCGTAGGGCTATAAATGAGAATATCATCAAAGAATACCAATACGAACTTGCGCAGAAAACTTCGAAAGATGTCATTCATTTGGGAAAGTAGAAGGAGCATTCGTAAGTCTGAAAGACATTACTAGAAACTCGTAGTGGCTGTTATACGTGCGGAATGCAGTTTTCAGAACATCTTTAATGCATACCCGAATTTAATGATAACCGAAACGTTGATCCAATTTAGTGAAGACTCGGACTCCTTTTAATTTATCCAAGAGCTCATCTATGACTGGTATAGGATATTTGTCCTTGACGGTGATAGCGTTCAAGGCCCGATAATTAATGCACATTTGCCATGTACCATCCTTCTTACGCACTAGCAACAGCGGTAAAGAATAAGGGCTGCAACTCTGTTGAATCACCCCAGTGTCAAGCATCTCTTTAACGATGTTCTCGATCTCGTCCTTCTGCAAGTGAGGGTAGTGGTATAAATGTAAATTTGCTAGAGATTTGCTCGGCAAAATAGGAATATGATGGTCATGCGACCGGTTAGGGGGCAGCTCGCGCGGCTCCGTGAAAACATCCGTAAATTCGTCCAACAAGAGGGTAAGCTTAGGATCTGAATTTTGTATATTCTCCCCCTTAGATAGCTGCTAGATATACATCAAAAATCCATCATATGCTTTGTGTAAAACTTTCTCCATTCATTGGGCAAAACAGTGTAAATTTGGCTCCCGCGCTTGCCTCGTAAAGTGACTTGTCTCCCTTTGTAATAAAATTTCATGATTAATTTAAAAAAATTTCAGGAGATATCACCTACTGTTGTGAGCCATTCAATCCCAAGTACGGCTTCATAATCATTGATGGATAGGAGGAAGAAATCAGCTACCACTTCTTAGTCCTCCAACTTTCATCGTCTGCGGGTTAGAGTAGCTGGCCAATGCGTGCATTACATAGTCGGCCGATTGGGACTCTTCCTCCATGGCTTCTTCTTCAGGTTCAAGGGCTTCTTTAGATGTTTCATTGTCCTCATCCTCCATTGATTCAATCATGAGGAGTCGGACCTTTTTGCAACGATGTTCGCGGCTCCATGATTTGTCGCAATGCTAACATAACTCCTTGGTTGATCATTTGCGAAGCCCTTCTCTTGTCAACTTTTTTGGTGCGGGCTTGGATGGCAGTAGAGGGGGCAGTAGGCCTCGGCATGGCTGGTCAGGGAGCAACCCTTGTCCTTCATACCTTATGGTTCAATCGTTCTTCCTAGATACATGCGAAGGAAATCGTCACCATAAGTGTATACGGTTGTCGCGCCTTTACTTCTCCTCGGATCTTCGGCTTTAGGCCCTCAATAAAAGTACCTAAAAATTGTTTCTCAGACCAATTCTCAGTTTGGTTAGATAAACACGCAAACCTTATTTGGTATTTTTGTATTATAGAGGTTTGATGAATCTTTGCCAATTGTCCGTCGATGTTATCAAAATCGGTTGGTCCGAAGTGGTTTAGTAGTCCTTCCTTGAATCGCTACCAAGAGAGTCTTCCATGGGTGTATTCAAACCAATTGAACCACTGAATAGCATCTCCCTAAAGGTGTATGGTAGCAATCTCCACCCGTGTAGCGTCGGTGGTTCGGTAGAACCGAAAATAGCGCTCCGCACGCGAGATCCATCCGATCGGGTCTCCTTCTTCCCATCTTGGGAAGTCAACCTTCATGCGAGGATTGTTGGGATTAGAGGTGACGTGTCCATGCTCTTGAGGATTGTCTCGCTGATCTGAAGTCTCTCCATGGTGTGACTTCCACGGGCTTGATGGTCGACCAATGCTGAATTCGATGAAAATTGATCGCATCTTCTCCTCCATGCGGATTTCAAAGGCTTCAAACTTGAAGTGGATGGCCTCTTCTGATGCCATGGTGTATGCCTCTAGATCTGTAATATTGAGATCTCTCTTTTGTTGTCAGGTTAGTGGCATGAGAATTTTGGAGAAGGGGGTGGCCGGTTGGAAGGTGAATCGGTTTGGATGGGAGTAGGCTACGGTTTAGGGCTGATTTAGGTGGCTGTTTGGTTTCGGTTTAGGGTAGGTTTTTGGTGAGGATGGTAGGGTTTGGTGATGAGAAAAAGAGAGTCCAAAATCTCACAAAAAACATCACTCAAATCCGATAGAATTTGATGAAAAAAAATGCTGCGATGTGCTATCCTGCCGAACAGATTTTACGTTGGAGAAATGATGACTTCTCAATGTAAATTCCATAGGAAAGTTCAAGGAAATTATACAAAAACTCTTGGTTCAAATGTTGGTAATCCCAGTAAAAAGTTTGGCGAAATTTTGGTAGCATAACAGTAGGGAAATAGGGCAAAAGACGAAAGATAGATCATTCATTGTAAAAATTCTAGAACTACATAATGGTAAAAGATTCCACAAGAAAACCAGTTCCAGAAGGAATTTTTTCAAGAAATTAATCCCAGATGAAAGCCAAGTTGATCTTTAGAATTGTATAAAAATTTCGGCCAAAAAGGATGAACAAAAGTTTGGTTTCAAGAGGCCAATAGATGGAAGGTAGATTCTCCATCATAAAATTTCAGCACTGTGTGACGAAGAATCGTAGTGCTATAAGTCCGGATCCAGAAGGAGTTTTTTTATGAGATTGGTCCTAGATGAAAGCTAAGACGATCTACAAAATTGTATAAAAGTTTCAGCCAAAATGAACAATTAAAAGTTCAGTTTCAAGAAGCAACAATCGGTTGAAAATTTCTACAGCGTTTCACCTTCCCAACGATGATAACGTTTACGATGGTAACATTTTATAGTAAAGAAATTTTGGAATAACTTCTACCACATATAAGATAGAGGAATAGTCGTAGCAAGAGACGTGGGCTTTGGAGTTTTTACCATATCTTTGATGTTGACGTAGAGGAAGGCAGCAGATTGGTGGATCTGCGGCTTGGTGGGCGACGATGGAGGCGACATCGAAAGCAATTATGGGAATTGCTTGAGAAGATGAAGACGGCTGAGATGGCTATAGGGTAGCAGGAACGCGGCTCTGATACTAGATGATAGAACTCTAAAATGAGCTTTATATATTTTAACCCTTGAGGGGGATCAACCCTTGGAACGTTATAGGGGTTCCTCCCTCCTAGCCTTGACATAAGGCTGAAATAAAATTGATAATTGCTTGATAAAAGAGAGGGGCGGCTAAATCATTATATAGGATTATAAACCCTAGCCCATGGGGTGCTTACCTAACTAAAATTACTCTTTTGCTCCTTCTATAGCTTACCTGTTTTAGAGAGAATATGTGGCGGCTAGGTTAGCTCAGTAGCCGACCTAAGTAGGGGGAAACCCTAGTCGACTAGTCCAGTAAAAAAGACGACGACTACTAAGGCCTAAGACTTTAAAATAAATACTAACCACACTTTTTAATAATATAAAAGTGACTAATTTCATAAATTATTTATTGATTACTTCTAACTAAATAATTATGACTCAATCATGATACAATTATATCAGCGGCTTGTTGAAATATGAAGAAGTAATGAAAATGCCCAATTGGTTCATTGATCCATTGTCAATTTATACAGGTGAAGATAGGAGAATTTTCCTCAACTAACTACGTGATTTCCTCAACTGATGAACGAGAGAATCTCGTTCGGTTAAGGAAATTTGTTACAGCTAACATGCCCCCGCAAGATCGAGCTCCTGTCAAGGACGCCGATCTTGGATCGATGGAAGAAAAATAGTTTACGTGCTAGAGACTTCGTGAGGGAGTCGGCCAATTGGTCAGCTGTGTGGACATGAGAGACACGGAGCTGCTTTCGAGCTACTTGATCCCGAACAAAGTGAAAGTCAATAGCAACGTGCTTCATGCGGGAGTGAAAGACTGGATTTGCACAAAGATAAGTGGCCCCGATGTTATCATAGTAAATAACAGGTATAGAAGCAGAATGAA
Source organism: Ensete ventricosum (assembly GCA_029747655.1). Lineage (NCBI taxonomy): Eukaryota > Viridiplantae > Streptophyta > Magnoliopsida > Zingiberales > Musaceae > Ensete > Ensete ventricosum. Next base: position 11,244,541 of record JAQQAF010000002.1, on the reverse strand, counting down.
TTTGAAGTTCCTGAAGTAAGTGGCTAATCCAATTGAGTTCAGCAGCAGCGGCGGCAACAGCCCGATATTCAGCCTCGGTAGTAGATCTGGCAACCGTCTTTTGCTTTTTAGAGCTCCAGCTTATCGGATTAGCACCAAGGAATACAATATACCCAGATGTAGAGGTTCTATCATCAACGTTACCGGCCCAATCCGCATCGGCAAAGGCATGAAGTTGAGAGGGAGAATTCTTGCGAAGTAAAATGCCATGATCAATAGTCCCTTTCAGATAACGCAAAATGCGTTTGACAGCAGTCCAGTGCAAAGTAGATGGTTGATGCATAAATTGAGATAATTTATTAACCGGAAAGGAGACATCGGGACGAGTGAGTGCTAGATATTGTAAGGAGCCAACTACCTGTCGATATAGAGTAGGATCTGTGACAGGACTACCATCATAGAGATGCAGCGATGTACTTGGAAATAGAGGAGTGGAGACTGCTTTAGCATCTTGCATGTTTGTCTTCAACAGTAAATCATGAATATACTTTCGTTGTGAAAGAAAGAGACCAGAAGATGTAAATGTAGCCTCAACACCGAGAAAGTAATGCAAGGTACCAAGATCTTTGAGGGAGAAGCGGTCTGCCAATTGCGTAATAAATGCCTGAACCTCCGTTGAGTTATCACCTGTGATAATAATATCATCCACATAGACGAGGAGATAAATGGTGCTCCCACGATGTTGGCGTAGAAATAAGGAAACATCATACTTAGAGTTGATAAGGCCAATGGAAGATAAGTAGAGACCAAGTTCAGTATACCATGCTCGTGGAGCCTGACGAAGTCCATAGATGACCTTTTTTAGTTTACAAACATGTCCCGGATATTGAGGATGTATAAAGCCTGGAGGTTGTTCCATAAAAACATCTTCAGTGAGGGTTCCTTGTAAAAAGGCATTATTAACATCTAACTGACGTAAGCACCAGCCTTTCGATATTGCCAGACTTAGAAGAAGCCGAATGGTAGTAGGTTTGACAACAGGACTAAATGTCTCAGTGAAGTCAATGCCAGGTCGTTGATGAAATCCTTTGGCCACAAGACGTGCCTTATAGCGAGCAATAGAACCATCAGGATTTCGCTTAATTCGAAAAACCCATTTGCACCCGATAATATTTTGTGTGGAGAGAGGAGGAGTGAGAGACCAAGTAGCATCGTGAAGAAGGGCATCATACTCCTCACACATGGCTTTACGCCAATGAGGATATTTCTGAGCCTGAGAGAATGAAGTAGGTTCAATAGAGTCGAAAGAGGGTTCGGTGCTAACATGCAAATCTAGAACTCGACGTGGTTTAAAGATACCATACTTGGAACGAGTTTGCATAAGATGCTGAGAAGTGACAGTAGGGCTAGGAGGTAAGGGTTGTGGGTCAGTGCTGGTGGAGGCAGACGAAGGGACAATAGAAGTACCTTGGCGTGGTGAAGACAAAGACACTGGGGGGGGAGGAGCCGGAGGAGAAGGAAAAGAGGGAAACTGCGGAACAGAAGTAACTAAAAAGTTTGGATCTAAGGAAGACAAAATGGAGGAGGATGATTGTTCATAGTGATCCAATGGAACTATCGATTGTCGATGATCTCGAAAGGGAAAGACAGTCTCCACAAAAGTAACATGTCTGGAGACAAAGACTTTAGCAGAGTGAGGGTCATAACATCGATAGGTGTTATGTTCAAGAGAGTACCCTATGAAAACACAAGGTCGAGATCGAGGTTGCATTTTATTAGAATTGTAGGGACGTAACCATGGATAACATAGACAACCAAAAACCTTTAAGGTTTGGATGTTAGGGTGTTTTTGAAATAACTTTTCAAATGGTGAATGATATTGTAGGAGAGGAGTAGGCAAGCGATTAATAAGATAAACAGCAGTTTGAAAAGTGACAGACCAAAAGATAGATGACATGGAAGCCTGATGGAGCAATGTAAGACCAGTCTCAACAATATGACGATACTTACGCTCAGCAGAGCCAACCAGTTGAGGGGTATATGGTGAGGACTTAAGATGTTGAATACCAGAGGTAGCTAGATAAGACGCAAGAGCTTGATATTCACCGCCACCATCAGAATATACTGTTTTAATAGTAGTTTGAAAATAATTCTCGACCAAGTTCTTGAATTTAGAGAAGACAACAGCAACCTCAGATTTCTGACAAAGAGGATATAACCATGTGTACTTTGTAAAATAGTCTACAAAGACAACATAGAATCTGAACTTGTCAAAAGAAACAACTGACGCAGGGCCCCAGACATCAGTATAAATAACCTCAAACGGTTTAGAGCAAGAAATAGAAGATGTACCAAATGGTAATTGATGACTCTTATTACTAAGACAAGCATCACAGTAAGTAATAGTAGAACCAGATTTAGAAACAGGAATAGAGTAGCGAGAAAGTAACTTTTGTTGAACAAGGATTGAGGGATGACCAAGACGTTGATGCCACATATCGATTGGAGCAGCGGTGGAGGCGTTAGCAGTAGGCTGAGTGAGATATAAGGTAGATGGCCATTCATAGATGTTGTCTTTATTCGGACCGCGAACCAACGATGCTCCCGTGCTCAAGTCCTTGACAAGAAAATAATCAGGAAAGAATTCAATAGAAGCATTATTTTGTTGGCAGAACTGAGAGACAGAGATGAGATTTCTTTTAATATGAGGTGCACACAAAACATTATCGAGTGTAAAAGAAGTGACATTTGAAGTAAGCTTTGTTGTACCGAAATGAGTAATAGGAATTCTGTTACCATCACCGATGATAATATCTTCAGTTCCGCCAAAGTTGTTGTGGAGCGACAGGTTCTGAAGATCAGAAGTAATATGATGGGAAGCACCAGAGTCCACAATCCAATTAGATTGATTGTCAGAGGGAGTCATCATGACATTTGCCCGAGGCCAAGCCGACGGAGGTGAAAGACGAGGTCGAGACCGACAAACCTTTGCCGAGTGGCCGACTTTATCACATAATTGGCAGACAACTTGTTGCTGAAGCATGGAAGGAGGACAACGCGGTTGAACGGCAGCGTTGAAGTGCGGAGAATGGAGAGGCGGCAGTGATGGAGAGGGATCCGTAGAAGTGGGAAAAAAATTGGTCACACCTTTTGAAGCATTCTTACGGTATTTATGATTTTGCCGGTTGGACTTCTGATTGAACTGAGCCGTGATAGGAGGTCGTGGCAATGAATCTGACAGTCTATTAGCACGTTTTAGGTAAGCTTCATAGTCGGTGAGCTTGTCATAGAGTTCTTCAAAGCAAACCGGAGAGTCACGTGCTCGAAGTGCAGCTGCCAGTTCTTTGAACTCGGGACTCAATCCATTAAGCGTGTGGACAAGAACTTCTTCATCAGTCAGGGAATGACCTATCAAAGCTAGGTCACCAATAATCATTTTGATATGTTGTAAGTAATCGGCAATAGTACTTCCGTCCTGCTTAAGGCTCATAAGGCTGGATAGGAGTCCAAGCATGCGAGTCCGGGAGCGATTCGCGAAGGTAGTTTGTAACTTGGTCCAAGCCTCCGCAGCAGTGACACAAGAGGACACAAGCGGAGCAATGGATCCCGCAACAGAAGCTTGAATTGCTTGGAGTATTAGCCGATCTTGGCGCAACCAAAGTTTGTGCGCAGAATTCGATACTAGGTCGGGTTCTCCTGGAACATGTATCATCGCTGGTGGACAACTAAGAGAGCCATCAATGTAACCCAATAAATCATAACCAAATAAAAGGTTTGAGAATTGGGCCAGCCAGGACGCATAATTACCACCCTTGGATAATTTAAATGGAATCAAGGAGGCGGCATTAATGGAGGTGAGTCCTGAATGCGGAGAAAAATTGCCAACAGGATAAAGTGTTGGAGTATCGGAGGTAGAGAACGAAGACATCGAGGAACCAATACCAAGTCAAAGGGAAACCAAGAGAGAAAGGTAAGTAATCTCGCCGAGAAAACAGTTGCAAAAATCGTTAGAAGATAGAGGAAGAGCGAGGGTAGGAAGCCGATTTTTGAATAATATGACGAAAGCGTCCAAGAGATTGATGGTAAAAGAAATAAGGAATGAAAGGTAAAGAGACTCTACCGTTGTCCTGATACGATGAATAGCAATGTTCGGGTGTAGCAATCATACTGGAACCAGCCCATCCGAATATGACACAGTGAGTGCAGCCACTGTTAAAATAGATCACCCGACACTCCCCTCAAATCCAACAGGATACACCGGGAGGAAGAAGGCTTCTTGAATGACTTCTTAGGGACTCTGAGGCTCCTCTTCAATCATCAGATTGGTCTGGCGTTCATAGCTGACCAACTCACCGTAAGCAGAGTGAGAGAGGGGTTAGTCCTGGGAGACGCGCCTGTGGTGTCCGCGTTTGGATGGCTCTTTAGAGCTGCTAAGAGGGTAGCCGCTATGGAGCATTCACGAGCGCTGCGTTTGCAGGGCCGGAGACCGCTGGTGCCAATGTGCCAGAGCGTTGGCGAGTCTGGAGACTGGGGAGGTAGCCAAGATTTCGCTGCTCCGACGAAAGAAAGGATGTCAAGGTTGCGGCGACAGTATCAGCGCTCGTTGGGAGATCAGTGCTGATCTCGTTGGTTCCGTTAGTAGATGAGGCAGATGTCGCAACAGTAGATGGACTGGAGTCGACGATAAAATCTGCACGTGATCGGAAGCGGTGGAAATTTGCTGTCGTTTGACAGCAATAAGAGAGTTTGCTTTTAAGCAAGCCGCTCTAATACCATGTTGAAATATGAAGAAGTAATGAAAATGCCCAATTGATTCATTGATCCATTGTCAATTTATACAGGTGAAGATAGGAGGATTTTCCTCAACTAACTACGTTATTTCCTCAACTGATGAACGAGAGAATCTCGTTCGATTATGGAAATTTGTTATTTCCTCAACTGATGAACGAGAGGATCTTGCTCGCTATGCTGCTATTTCTCAGGTTCGAATTCTGTCAATAGATTGGTGATTCGTGGAGCAACGTAGATTTGATAGGAGAACTGATATCGTCTGCAGGACAATGGCCTCGTCCCGATCGTGGAGCCTGAAATCCTTCTCGACGGCGATAACGGGATCGAGCGGACCTTCGAGGTGGCGCAGATAGTCTCGGGTGAGGTCTTCTTCTACCTCGCGGAGAACAATGTGATGTTCGAAGGGATCCTCCTCAACCCCAGCATGGTGACTCCAGGAGCCGAGAGCAAGGAGAAGGCCACACCGGAGCAGGTGGCAGAGTACACCCTCAAGCTCCTTCACAAGAGGATTCCTCCCGCCGTCCCAGGAATCATGGCAAGTCCCATCACCAGTTCGAACAATGATTGGTTGCGAACAGGGTATTAGTGCTTCTAAGCTCTTGGTTGTAATGGATGGCAGTTCCTGTCTGGCGGGCAGTCGGAGGTTGAGGCGACCTTGAACCTGAACGCCATGAACCAGGGGCCGAACCCGTGGCACGTCTCGTTCTCGTACGCCAGAGCCCTGCAGAACACCTGCCTGAAGACCCGGGGTGGACGCCCGGAGAAGGTGAAGGAAGTGCAGGAGGCTCTGCTGGTGCGCACCAAGGCTAACTCCCTCACCCAGCTGGGGAAGTACACCGGGGAAGGCGAGTCCGAGGAGTCCAAGCAAGGAATGTTCGTCAAAGGCTATACCTACTGAGCTCTGCACCATTCCCATTTCCCTACACACACATGCAGGAACAAGAGACTCCCTCTCCCTCTCTCATGACATCTTCCTCTAATATAAGCATTGATGACTTATGTTTTCCTCCTCTGTAACTATTAATAATGGCAACGACTTGCATGTCTGACTAGTTTGACTCAAACACAATCTATGCTCTTAATCCAAGGTTCCAGGTGATGTACTGGTTTGACCCATGATCTAATGAGTTTAAGCTTATTAATCTTGATCAATTTAACTCAAACTAATCATGAATTCAAAATGTCAACGGAAGGACAGAGTAAAACATTTGATGAGCAAATTTAGTATTCCAACTTATGATTCCCTTGGCTTCTTCCACTGATCAACATCAGATCCTAGTTTTCCAATCGGACAGCCTAATTGGTTGACTCAGATGGTGGGTTGACTTTGCATCTGGAAAATTGGATGGGTCAAACATGTGAACAGCATTCTAACGCAAGAACTGGAGTCCAAGTTGGTCATCCTTGAAGTGCTAGTGACGCATGAGAATTCGCATTGTTCGTGACATCTTCCGTGCTCATGGAATAAAGGATCGACATACATCCCTTTTATGTGCTGCCCACGTATACGACTGTGCAAGTTAAATAATGTTCTATAACACCTACCACAAGATAATATTCTCCATAGCACACGCGATTCTGATTCTGATGCCCACCAAGAGGATTCTATATCATAAATGCTGATTCTAATGACAAGTTTACACCTAAAGAGCGCCTACAGGAGTAATTGTCACAGCAAATTGGAGAATCGAGGAATCTCACGATAGCATGTCTCCTTTGTGGATTGGTGGCCTGATGGCATTACTCACCTTTGTGTCCAAAGATTCTTGCGGGAATGCATATTGCAAAGTCTTAAGCTGTTCTTCGACTCTCTTCTATTAAACGCCACTACTAAACAAAAAATAATGAGAAATCAACACTAATTTAAGTGGCTCCTGATGAAGATACGACCCAACATATATCATAGGCAATGAGAAATAGCTGTCAACGCCTTCCCATGTTAATCTCAACAGTCATCATCATCCTCGTATAGAAGACGACAAGATTTGATGGTTAGAAGCACGTGTTTCTTTCCCTTCACAATCCCAAGATGACGACAGAGGAGTTACGTACAAGTATCCTTATCGCCATTTTTGAGCAACGGGGTTCAGATTGATGCATCATGGTGGCCACTTTCGACGGTGAAGAGCAGATGAGGCACTGCGTTCTCCCACCACCAAAAGCTCATGTTTTCTGGCCGCACAAGTTAGTCCGTTGGCCACTTAACTGCGCGTCGTTTTCGTGTACGAAGAAGTCGCCCCTCCTCGCATGGCAGCCATACGCAACTCCGCTTCGGCGACGCTCCATGGCCACCTTTCCTCTCTCTTTCGTAATGAAAAGGTCTTTAGCCACTTTACCTATAAATTGGAGCTCAATGGCGTGTGCCCAACACGCTTCCCCATCCCTCCCTCGTCTCCGTCGAACACTTGGGAACTACGACGATGTCATCCCATCTTAGCTCTCAAATTCATGCAAACGCCTCTCCGGAATCTTCCAAGGCCCCATGCGTGCGGATCAGCATCCCATTGCAACCCCAGGAGCCGGAACCGACGCGAGGCGCCGATGGATCCGTGGACTACATGGCCCGGACGCAGTGGCTCCGCGCCGCCGTGCTCGGCGCCAACGACGGCCTCGTGTCGATAGCTTCCTTGATGGTCGGCGTGGGCGCGGTGAATCAGAGCGCCAAGGCCATGCTCGTGTCCGGCCTCGCCGGCCTCGTCGCGGGCGCGTGCAGCATGGCCATCGGCGAGTTCGTTTCGGTGTACGCACAGTACGACATCGAGGTGGCCGAGATGGAGAAGCGACGCCGGGGGAGCCGGAGCGAGGAGGGGTTCCAGGGGGAGAAGAGCCTACCGAGTCCGCTGCTGGCAGCGGGGGCGTCTGCGCTGGCGTTCTCGCTGGGAGCGGTGCTGCCGCTGTTGGTGGGCGGTGTCATCAGGTCATGGAGCGTCAGAGTGGGGGCGGTCTGTGTCGTAAGCAGCCTGGGCTTGGCTGGGTTTGGTGCAGCAGGAGCAGTCTTGGGTGGTGCTGATATCTGGAAGCCTGCTCTTAGGGTTTTGGGGGGAGGGTGGCTGGCCATGTTGGTCACTTACGGTGTGCTTAGAATCTTTCGGTTTCTTTTCAACATGCAGGTCTCCTCAGCTTAGAGTGGCAAGGAAAACAAGGAATGAATAATGTCTTTTGGAGAGTTAAAGCTATCCATGAATCCATGAAATATGAGCTGTAGATCTCTCTTCTCCTCATCTTCTTCTTCCCGATTAGGAACGTTTTGGTGGGGTTTATTTAGCATCATGCAGGCAGCTGCTATACCTTCTCTATTGGAAGTTTGGATTTACACTGCAGAAGCTTGTCTTTTCCGGCTTTGTTTAATGAAGTACGTGTCACAACTAGAACAACAAAAGCAAATAAAGATTTATATGTGCTTATGTTTCGAACAGATGTAGCCACATATTCTTATCATTGAGGAGTTTTCCTGAACCTGACATTTGTGTCTTCTCTATGTTGAGGATAAAGCATATGATAAATCACAAAGAACTTTTACTAAAGGGGGAAAAAATAAATGCAATTATTCATATAAACATAGTAAATTGAATGATCAAAAAGCAAGTTGCAGATATCTACTATATTCTTGTGATGACAGATTAGGAGATCTTGATGGTATTACGTCGGATTACGAAATCTTAAATTTTATTATCAATAAAGTTATGTCTAGGAGCTTAAGTCGGTATATAATTTTATATTATTAATATTTTGGAGCTTAAGAGTAGGAGTCTCCCACTTGATTATAGTAATTTTTTTTAACATTACCATTTTTAAATGGTCATAATATACAAACTTTTATTTTTTTAATTTAAGGCAGGAAAATAATTGAAAACCTGAAATGATTTTCTTTGTTCATGTGGGAACAAAATGATTAACTAAAACATTTTCATTTTTGAACATAGAGGTTTAATAAGATAACTGAATTAAATTATATATTGATGATCCTTTTAAAAAATTAAAATATATTTTTATTACATTAAATGATGCTCACAAGTAGAATCAAACCTCAGGCCTATCACGTTGCAAGATAATATACTAATTAATCTGAATATCTCAACAAAGGTTATATAATTATGGGTTAAAACAATTGAAATGTGTTTTCATAACTAGATAATTTAGTGAATAAAAATAATCAGTTGATCAAAATAAATATCAGTTGACTTTTGTCCAGTCTATAAAAATCATGAATCATGTACTACTCGGCTTACACTTTTAATGCAATAATATTAATAAAAATAAATTAAGATGATATAGATATAAAATATATATATATATTTTATGTCTAAGATGATATAGGATAGACATAAAATATATATATTTATGATTATTATATGTTCACATGATCCTTCTTCAAGGATCATCATTTTCTATCACCAGGTCAAATGATATGGCATCCCTTCCTTAAAGTCATCTTATGACACCTTAAACGACATGTAATTTGACTGATATCAAATGTATCTTCTTGACTGATGTGGGGACTTGACGAGGTTAGGCTACGTAAGTTATCTGGTTGGAAGTAGTTTTGTGAGTGAGGATCTAGTTTATGATGATCAAGTAGGCGAATTGGGATCTTTCTTATTACAAGGTTTCTTCTTGTCACGGGCTTAGCTGAATTTGACTAAGCCGTGCGGCACCCTTGCGGCTCTCCCGAAGACTTAGCTGAAATTGCCTAAGTCGTGAAGCAACCTTGTCCACTGTTCTGGACTTAGCTGGGATTGCCTAAGTCATGAAACGCCCAAAGCGTTATCTGTCCGCACAGGGTCAGCCCTCTTACAACCTCTTAAGGTCCCGTAAGACCTGCAAAGAAGAAGTTGATTAGTTTAGAAGCGAGCGACGGACACATCCCGACGTCTCGCAAAGCGGAAAGCTATACAAGCAATTTGTCGAACACCTTGAGTGCAGCTGAGAAAAGAGAGAAAGAGAGCGAAATAGGACTTTGGAGGGTTGTAGAAATGGTCGTAAGTCCGCAAACGATGGTTCCCAAGGTGTCGGACGCAAGACAAGTTCAATTGTTGATGAACGACTACGCCCGACATATACCCGGAGCCCCATCTAGTTCGGTGCCACCCGGGGGGGTTCCAAGGTGCTGAAATGGCTGACATTTCACACCGCTCAGAAAGGTTGCCGTGGCACATGAAAAAGACCAAAAAATAGGACTGTTTTGGGCTGTTTTGGCTCTGTGCAGCGAATGACCGTTCTGCAGCCTTCTACACTACTTTCGCTCACATTTCTTAGGTAAAAATACATAAACTCAAGGCACAACAAGCTGTCAAACATATGTACAAAGCAAGAAAAAGCAACGAACGGTTCACGAAGCGAAGATGTTACGGTTGAGCGACGTCCGTTCGTGATATTCTCCCCCACTTAAACTGTCGACGCCCTCGTCGACGCTTGTTGGTAGGCTTTGACGCGAGCTTCTTCATGTCGTAGGGCATCTTCTGGCTCCCAACTGGCTTCTGCTTGAGGAAGCTTTTGCCACTTCACCAAGTACTCAATTTGTTGTGCTCCATTGGGTAGCTTTATCTTGCGATCCGCCAGAATAGTTTCAACTCGCTTCTCGTAAGAGGCTCTGGTGGGGTGTAGTCGAGTTGGAACATTTCAAGAATCATCTTGCGGATCTGAGTGGTAGGCTTTCAAGTGCTCGCATGGAAGACGTTATGAATTCTGAACCATGCTGGCAGTTGCAACTTGTATGAGACATTGCCTACTCTGCTGATGATTGGGAAAGACCCTTCATATTTGCGCACCAATCCTTTGTGCACTCTGTGCCTAAAGAACTAGAGTGATGTTGGTTAGAGCTTCACCAACACCATGTCGCCCACTTTAAACTCTTGTGGTTGCCTCCCCAAGTCTGCCCACTTTTTCATCTTCTTGGCCGCTTTCTCCAAGTAAACCCGCGCAATATCTGCATTGTGATGCCATTCCTTTGCAAAGTGATAGGCTGATGGGCTACTCCCCGTATAACCAATAACCAAGGTGTGAGGAGTTGATGGCTGTTGTCCCTTAATAATCTCAAATGGGCTCTTGTTGGATGCAGAGCTCCGCTGTAAGTTATAGGAGAATTGGGCTATGTCCAACAGCTTCACCCAATCTCGTTGGTTGGCACTTACATAGTGCCGAAGATATCGCTCCATGAGCAAGTTAATTCTTTATGTTTGGCCATCCGTTTGGGGGTGGAGGCTTGTGGAGAAGTATAATTTAGATCCAAACAACTTGAACAACTCGGTCCAAAATCGTCCCAAGAACCGAGAATCTCGATCACTAATGATGTTACGTGGGACTCCCCAAAACTTCACCACATTCTTCATCATCAACCTAGCCGCCGCCTCTGCTGAGCAATATAAGGGTGCAGCAATGAATGTTGCATACTTCAAAAACCGATCAACTACCACGAGTATCGATCCAAGTCCACCTACTGCGGGTAAGCTTAATATGAAGTCCAAGGAAATGCTCTCCCAAGGCCTTTCTGGTACGGGCAGCGGCTCCAAAAGTCCCACTGGCTTCTGCTGCTCTACCTTGTCCTGTTGACAAGTAAGGCATGTTCGAATATATTCCTCCACATCTGTCCCCATTTTCGGCCAATAGAAGGCCCTCTCCACGAGAGCCATTATTCGGTGGATACCCGGATGTCCAGCCCAAAGGGAATCGTGACACTCTTTCAGGAGTTCACGCCTCAAGTTATCCGCTCGCGAAACATAAACTCTGTTCCCCTTGGTATAGATGAGTCCCTCCTGGACCCAAAATCATCGTGCCTTGCCCTCTTTGATGAGTTGCATCAGAGTTACTACCTGAGGATCTCGGTACAGTCCATCCCTGATCCTGGAAAGGAAGTTGGAGCGCAATTGACTTGCTTGGCCTCCGCCCTCCAACTGTATAGCATTCACTAGCTCCACTTTCTGACTCAATGCATCGGCCACGACAATTGCTTTTTCGGGCTTGTACTCCATTACCATGTCGAACTCAGCCAAGAAGTCTTGTCATCGTGCTTGCTTTGGGGAGAGTTTCTTTTGAGTTTGTAAGTAACTCAATGCGACATTGTCTATCCTTAGCACAAATGATGCTCCTAGAAGGTAGTGTCGCCACACTCGTAGACAGTGGACCACCACTGTCATCTCCTTATCATGCACAGGATATTGTCACTCGGTCTCGTTGAGCTTGCGACTCTCGTAGGCCACCGGCTGACCCTCCTGCATAAGAACTCCTCCAATAGCAAAATCAGAAGCATCTGTATGGACTTCAAAAGACTTTCCATAGTCCGGTAATCTGAGTACAGGTTCTTCCAACGCAGCAGTCTTTAGGTCTTGAAATGTCACCTCACATTTGTCCGACCATCTCCAGGACTGCTCCTTCTTTAGCAACTCCGTCAACGGAGCTGCACGCTTTGAATACCCAGCTATGAAGCGCTGATAATAGTTGACGAACCCAAGGAAGGATCTCAACTCTGGCACCTTCTTTGGTGTTCGCCAGTCCGCCACAGCTTGCACCTTAGATTGGTCCATTCGGATGGAACCATGGCCGACTCGATGCCCCAAGAATAAAATCTCTGTTTGGGCGAAATAGCACTTTTCCCTCTTCACGAACAAGGTGTTCTCCCTGAGAACTTTAAAAATTGTTCGGATGTGTCTAACATGCTCCTCAAGTGTTTGGCTATAGACGACGATATCGTCTAAGTAGATGACCACAAACTTGTCCAGATACTCCTTGAAACAACTGGTCCATTAGAGTGCAGAATGTGGCCGGAGCATTGGTTAAGCCGAAAGGCATCACCAAGAACTCGAATGCTCCATACCTAGTCAGACAAGTAGTCTTTGCCTCATAACCTTCTGCAATGCGCACCTGCCAATACCCCGACCGAAGGTCGAGTTTGGAGAAGTACTTTGTCTTGCCCAATTGATCGAACAAGTCCGCGATGAGCGGGATAGGGTACTTGTTCTTCATCGTCATATTGTTAAGGGTTCGATAATCGATGCATAATCGGAGACTCCCATCTTATTTCTTCTGAAAGAGGACTGGAGCTCCGAAAGGTGCTTTGGAACTGCGGATGAGACCACCGCTTAGCAGTTCATCTAACTGCTTCCTCAATTCCGCCAACTCTGGAGGGGCCATGCGGTATGGTGGTCTTGCTGGAGGCTTAATTCCCGGCTCCAGCTCAATCCGATGATCCACGCCTCTACATGGTGGTAGAGTTCTCGGTAACTCTGTTGGCATCACATCCGAGAACTCCTTCAGGATGTTCGTCATAACAGCAGGTTCCTGAATGGCTTCCCCATCAGGTGTCTCTAGCTTCATAGCCGCTACAAAGGTTGATTCACCTTTTCGTACCCCTTTCTTCAATTGTAAAGCCAATATTTGTTGTAGGTCCTTGGTTCCTCCCCGAGAAACTGGAACCATGCAGGGATCATCACCTCCCATTAGACACAAGAAGTTCAGGAATGGTACTAGCACCAACTTCGCTGCGTGCATAAACTCCATTCCGAGAATCACTTGGAAGTCATCTAGTGGCACTGCCATCAAGTTTGTGCTCCCGCTCCATGTCCCGATCTTGATGGGGATCCCTTTCGCTTGTCCGGAGATTTGCTTGGCCTCCGAATTCACCGCCTTCATACGACTTGGGCTCTTCTCTAAGAGTAATCCCAGTTGCTTAGCTTCACGACCGACAATAAAATTATGGGTCACGCCTATGTCCACCATTGCACGGGTTGTTTGGCCATTAAGCTTGATGTCCACATACATCAACTCGTTGTTTCCTACCTTCAGTGGCTTTGCCTTTGTGTTCTCTCCCACTTGACCCCACAACACATTCAACAAACGCATTGCTCTCATCCTGGGTCCTTGCAACGCCTCACTGTCGCTACTGGAGTCAGAACTGCTCGAACTAAGGGCGATAGCTTTGCCCTTGTCTGACTTACGGGATAGAACCGATGCTGTTAGAGCATTGAGTGCCTGTTTTTGTGGGCACTCCCTCACTTTGTGTGGTCCTCCACACAAGAAGCATCCACTAGACTTTGGGACTCTACCTCTTGAGCCCGGTCCCTTGTGGAAATTCTTCTTCTTTTGCTCGCCCCCAGACTCCTTCGCTCGAGAGTATTTAGATGAGCGATTTCCCGAAGAGTGTTTCTTCTTTCTCGAATCTTCCGAAGAAACAAAGTCAGTCAGCCTTTCCGCGACTGCAATTGCCCCGACTACGTCGGTGACATTCCTCCGATGTAGTTCTTGTTGTGCCCATGGCTTCAAGCCATCGAGGAAGCTGAATAGCTTGTCTTTCTCAGACATGTCCTGTATATCCAGCATCAGTGCTGAAAATTGTTTCACATAGTCTCAGATTGTTGTACTCTGGCGGAGTTGTCTCAGTTTCCTTCTTGCGACAAACTCTGTGTTCTCGGGCAAGAACTGAGTTCTCAACTCTCGCTTCAAGTCTCCCCATGTATCCACTCGACATCGGCTTTGTTGGATCTCTTCCCAACGGGTTCACCACCAAAGTTTTGCATCCCCATTCAGATACATTGTTGCTATCGCAACTTTGGTTTCTTCAGAATCGAGCCTTGTAGCACGAAAATACTGTTCCATGTTGAACAAGAAATTTTCAAGCTCTTTGGCATCCCTAGCACCTCCGTAACACTGCGGCTCTGGTGCTCTGAAGTGTTGTGGTGGCGTAGCGCGGGTGTTGTTCCCTCCCGCATCAAGAGTCCTTATTAACACCATCACCTTAGCCGTGAGTTCCACCACAACTTCATGTAGATGTCGTACGGAATCTTTGGTGTCCTCTGTCAGTTGATCAATCAGGGATTGAACATTCTCGATCCGAGTTTCAGTTTCTTCTTGCGAGCTCTCTACCCCAAGTAGCCTTCCTCGGCCTTGGTAGAGTTCCTCCACGCTCGCTTTAAGAACATCGAGGCGGGTTTCCGCCATTGTAAGTCTCTCTCTGTGGCCCTTCTTCCCGGTTGGCGCTCCAGATGGCACCTCCTCCCCTCGAGGAGAATACCCAACTTCACGCTCGTCTTGTTCACTATCGCGCTCCTCATAAGCGGCTCCAGCAGTTTGCGAGCGAGTTTGCACTTGCAGCCCACCTGCGCCTGCTTGGAGCAAGGGTCCCGCTTGCCCCATCTTGCTCGATTAACCACGATGTCTCACCATGGCGAAATTGCGAATCCTCTTCGCTGTTCGTATGAATTGCTTGCCCGCTCTGATACCACACTGTCACGGGCATAACTGAATTTGACTAAGCCGTGCGGCACCCTTGCAGCCCTCCTAAAGACTTAGCTGAAATTGCCTAAGTCGTGAAGCAACCTTGCCCACTGTTATGGACTTAGCTGGGATTGCCTAAGTCATGAAATGCCCAAAGCGTTATCTGTCCGCACAGGGTCAGCCCTCCTACAACCTCTTAAGGTCCCGTAGGACCTGCAAAGAAGAAGTTGATTAGTTTAGAAGTGAGCGACGGACACGTCCCGGCGTCTCGCAAAGCAGAAAGCTATACAAGCAATTTATCGAACACCTTCAGTGCAGCTGAGAAAAGAGAGAAAGAGAGCGAAATAGGACTTTGGAGGGTTGTAGGAACGGTCGCAAGTCCGCAAACGACGGTTCCCAAGGTATCGGACGTAAGACAAGTTCAATTGCTGATGAACGACTACGCCCGACATATACCCGGAGCCCCATCTAGTCCGGTGCCACCCGGGGGGTTCCAAGGTGCTGAAATGGTTGACATTTCGCACCGCTCAGAAAGGTTGCCGTGGCACACAAAAAAGACCAAAAAACAGGGCTGTTTTGGACTGTTTTGGCTCTATGTAGCGAACGACCGTTCTGCAGCCTTCTACACTACTTTCGCTCACATTTCTTAGGTAAAAACACATAAACTCAAGGCAAAACAAGCTGCCAAACATATGTACAAGCAAGAAAAAGCAATGAACGGTTCACGAAGCGAAGATGTTGCGGTTGAGCGACGTCCGTTCGTGACATCCTGGTGGCTTCATGGTTGCAAGGTTCCTCCCGGTGGTTTCCTGGATGCAAGGTTCCTCCTCAGTGGCTGGGTCATCCTTTGGCAATTGTGGGTCATCCCTTCCCTTTTCTTTTTCTTACAAATCACACAAGTTTTTTACATAATTTTTTTCCCCAAAAGTGTTGTCTAAAACTTATTGCTAAATGCAAAAAAAACTTGGTCGTCCTTTGGCAATTGTCGGTCGTCCCTTCCCTTTTCTTTTTCTTACAAATCACACAAATTTTTTACATAATGTTTTCCTCAAAAGTGTTGTCTAAAACTTGTTGCTAAATGCAAGAAAACTTGGGGTATTTATAGACCCAAAATGACTTTAGAAATTGGAGCCAAAAATCAAATATACCTAGAAAAATTGAGTACAAGCGGTTTACCCGTCGACTGGGTGACTCAGCCGCCCGAACACCAGGGTACAGGCGGTTTACCTACTAGTCCTAGGTGGGTCAACCGCCGAAAGTACCCATATTCCTGGGTACGGGCGGTTCAATCACCCAGCCTGGGCGGGTCAGCCGCTCGAAATCCTAGGTGGTGGCGGTACACCCATCGCTCATTGACGGTTTACCCGTCGAAATTTTTGCAGAAGTGGTTTCCTCCACTTTTCAAATTTTGGCTTGAACATAATGTTGACCAATCTTCTAATCAACCAATTGAGCTCAACCTGAGCTCAATAAAACCCAAATAGTAGACCCAATTGACTTATTAAGTTGATTTGGATTTTATCTAAATCTAACTCAATTAGGACTCACTTCTAACTACGACTCAATGATTACAACGCTTAAAGACCACAAGCTTAAACTAAGACCCAACTTTCGTTAATCTAGTAACCTCTGGCATTCTTGCGGTAAGTCATCCGGTCTTCTTGCGATGATCTCCCGACATGCTCCCAGTTAGCTTCCCGATCCCTTTGGCAAATCTCCTAGCGAACTCCCGGCGAGGTCCCACTGCATCGTCTAAACCCGGCCCGATGCCTAAGCTTGATCTTGCCCCATTATCTGGTTGTAACTTCATTGCTCCTGTCATAGTTAGTCCTGCATGATGCTAATTATGACTTAATTAAATATAATCATAATTATCAAACATCCATTACAAGACCATCCAACTCCCGACAAGCTTTTTGGCTACCCCCGACAATCTTCCGACGAGTCTCGATCTTCTTCTGGTGAACTCCCTTGCGCCATCCTGACAAACTCTCAATACCCTCGGTGAGCTCCCAACCCATTCCTGGCGAGTTCTCAATTGCATCAACTCGATGCATGGGCTTGACCTTGACCAATCATGATTGTAATAATCTTTCTATCGTAATTAATCCTGCATTAATCAATTTCTAACAATCCATGTTAGATCAAGAACCTATTAATTGATTTCATCATCAAAATTTGAGATTCAACACAGAATGTCGATAATCCAATATGATCGGCCGACGTTACGGGTTGTCCGACGTGACCCCTCCGATGCTTAAGTTAGTAGAGGAAGAAAACAACTGTGACTAATTTAGTGTCTAGAGAGCCCCCCTTCAACATGAGCTGATTGGTCCTTTTTATATTTGACTCCTAGGCCTATTTACTAGTTGGTCCTAGATAAGATAAGGTTAACTGCCTGATCATGATAGAAAAAATCTTTTTGTCTCCTAATCCTGATAGGGCAAGGCAGTTATTGCCAATCATCGATACAGGACGTATCATGACACATTGCGATACTATTTTAGGGCTAGTGACTTAGAGCCCTACTTAGGTGTCGACTGCTATGGCAGATGAACTAGCATGGGACAAGATTATCCCTATCATTTGCACTGCCTCGGAAGGGCATCCTTTGGGCCTTTTTCCAAAGGGCGCAATTCTATGGCTCGGATGCATGTATCTTTTTTATGCTATGATAGTATGGTTTAAGAACGCATCTGCTCGATCAAGGTATGGTCTTAGGGTCTTCATGGCGAGGTGCACGGCTAGGGAGCATATAAGCTCGACCTAGGTGCATGTTAAGACTCCAGTTAATGAAGTCATAATCTTAAATTTATTGAAGGAGCACACGTAAAATTCTATTTGGTCGACCCTCTTAATAGATAAAAGGGGTCGACTATGTTGGGATCTTGGGTTAGGCATTGGGCTTATGTAAACCTTAGCTAGCTGCCCTTACTATATAGTTAAAGGGGCCGGCTAGGGTAAGGGACTAAAGTAGAGGAGGATTAGGAGTCCTAACCGCTGGCCACCCCTACTTGGGCCAGCTACGAGATTGCTTCTTAGAATTGGAATATGAGTTGCTTCTTAGAGTTGGAGTAGGAGTTGCTTCTTAGAGTTGGAGTAGGAGTTGTTAAGAGTAAGAGTCTTAAAGTAGGAATCATATTAGGAGTTAAGGTTTAGAAAACCTATAAATAGCCTTGTAATAAGTCTTTTTTCATCATGAATAGATCAATTATTTTTCATCGCATGTGCAGAAAATCAAGGAGGGAAGAACCCCTATAGAGTTCTAAGGAGGCTGATCCCCTATAGAGATTACCCCAAGCTTAGAATCCATAAAAGTTCTAACACTTGGTATCAAAGCAATGTTCTTGGCATCTTGCTGCCCTTCCACAACCATCCATCATCCCTCCACAGCAGCCCAAGCAATTTTCCCAATTGCTTAAAGATCGTCGTCAAATTTCACCGTCATCTCCACTATCGTAGATCATCCTTTGATCTCCCCATGAATTATAACAGGTTCTAATTTCCTACCTTACAGCTCCTACAATTTAGATATCCTTATTCCAAAATCCCAAAAAAAGTTGTTCCTATCTTGCTATATAAACTTTTCATTGCAAAGTTTTCATCTCTATGATGAAAGTTGCGCTGTAGAATTTAAGTCGCATAGCTTTGCCTATTTTATCTTGCTGTTGTGATTTTTCTATCCAATCTTCCATGAGTTTTTTACAATGGCTTTGGCACTCTTTAACGATAGATTTCCTTTTGGTTTCGTTGAAAAATTCTCAATATAAACCACTGATCTTTGACGTCCAAGCTGCTACACTTAAGACGTAAACATCTACCACAGTACCTTCTCATGATCTTTAATTTGCTGAATTTTTTGCTGCCATTTTCTTCCACAAAATTTTTGATGGTATTACCTCTCCCTTACCAGCAGATTTCCATAGGGTTTTACTCAAATCCTTGTCACAAACTGCTGGAAATTTTACGTTTTTACTACTAAAATTTTAGACGTAAAATTCTGCTGTAGCACCTTCTCGTTTTCCTTGATCTTCCTGAATTCTTTGCTGTCATATTCTTCCACAATTTTTTATCGATGTTACCTTTCCCTTACCAGTGGATTCTCCTTAAGTTTTACTTGAATCCTTATTTCAAACGACTGGAAAAAATTGCATCTATATTGCTGAAATTTTTTCGATGAAAAATTCTGATGTAGTACCTTTTGTCATTTTTCTTTTCACAACCCACCAAAACCCTACCAATCTTGCTACCACCAACCACATCATCTTTAGGGCACCCCTCTAGACTTAAGATACAACCATCATAACCTATTTTCAGAATCCACAGCCAACCCAACCGCAGCCAAAAAATTACAGCCCAAACAATGGTCTTCCCAAACCATCGAACCTTCCATCGATTCTTATCTTCCGCAACCATCGAACCTTGCCAAACCGGTTGCTTCCTCAACAACAATCCTAAACCTTCCTTCCCAACCTCAAACCACTACAACAAAAATCCTTTATAGCCTCCACTACACCCTCAAACCGCAACACCAACAACAACCTAAACCGTAAGCTATCAACACTAAACCGCAACCTTGATTCATCACCCTTTTGGCCATCAATCCCTACCAAACCGATTGCTGCCATCAATAGCAACCCTAAGCCACCCTTCTAACCCTAAACCTCTATCATTGAACCCCCGTTATAGCCTCTACAACAGCCCCAAATAGCAGCATCAACCGCATCCTCTTTGACAAAAATTTTTGCTACACTACCTTCGGTACTACTTATTGCATCTACACCTGATCCCCACCAAATTCATTGCTGTCATCAACATAAGGTGGCGCATCACATCCTGAGTGGAATGCCTTACAATGGTAAAAGCCACCTTCAACACATAAGAATTTGACCCCAAGCAGATTGAGTATCTTGCCTTAATGCGGTTGAGTTGAACCTCCGAAGGGATTCAGACCGCTACTTCAATGCGGTCGATCTGACCCTAGACGGACCTAGTCCTCTACCTCAATGTGGCCAAGCTCAACTACTCGAGGCTTGCACTTTGGATGAGTAGAGTTAAAAAAGACTCGCTCCTAAGCCATGCACCTTTGCATGAAGCCCTGAGGGTTGCACCTAGGTCATGCTTACATGCTCCCTAGCTACGCACCTCGACATAAAGGCCCAATGCTTGCGCCTTGGATGACTGGAGTTAAAAAGGACTCGCTCCTGAGCCATGCACCTTGGCGTGAAGCCCCAATTAGTGCACCTAGGCCACCTAGCCATGCACCTTGGCATGAAGACCCGAGGGCTGCACCTAGGCCGAGCTTACATACTCCCTAGCTATGGACCTCAGCATGAAGACCTGACATTTGCACCTTGGATGAGTGGAGTTGAAAAGGACTCGCTCCCTTAGTCATGCACCTCGGCATGAAGTTTGAGGGCTAAACCTAAGCCTAGCCTATGCGCTCCCTAGCCGTTCACCTCGGCATGAATACCTAAGGTCTACACCTCATATAAGTGGTGTTAAAAATGACTCTATCCCGAGCCATGCACCTCAGCGTAAATCCCCGAGAGCTGCACTATTAGAACCCTTGTGGATTCTAAGCTTGGGGTGATCTCTAGAGGGGATCGACCTCCTTGGAACTCTATAAGGGTTCCTCCCTCCTTGGTTTTCTGTACATGGGCTAAAAAATTATATATATATATATATATATATATATATATATATATATATATATATATATATATATATATATATATATATATATATATATATATATATATATATATATATATATATATTCATGATGAAAATAGGCTTATTACAAGGCTATTTATAAGCCTTCTAAACCCTAACGCCTAATAGGATTCCTACTTCAAGACTCTTACTCCTAGCAACTCCTATTCCAACTCTAAGAAGCAACTCCTACTCCAACTTTAAGAAGTAACTCCTATTCCAACTGTAAGAAGCAATCTCCTAGCCAGCCCAACTAGGGGGTGGTAGGCGGTAGGACTCCTAATCCTCCTCTACTTTGGCCCTAATCCTCCTCTACTTTAGTCCCTTACCCTAGCCGACCCCTAAAATGCACCGAGGATCTCCCGACACTTCACACTATGCTTCTGATATGTAAAGGGATACCAATTGCTACTGAATTTGAAGTTTGGCATGATACAAGTCAATAGCATGAAGGACAGATGAAAACAGGCTCGGTAAAATTATAGCTTCTATCTACTTCAGACTCAAAACAAGCTTGATAAAATTATAGCTTCTATCCACTTCAGACTCAAAACGGGCTCACACCATCGGGGACCTTATCAAAGTGCAGCAATTATTCCAAAAGAATGCTCGGTTACTATTAAAGAATAACTAAGTGATAGCCCATTCAAAAAAGAAATAGCCCCCCGACAAATACTGGAGTAGAAGAAAGTTTGCTATTGAAGATCGAGTTTTCCTTCATCTCCAGCCCTACCAACAGAAAATTTGAACCTAAAGGAAGTGGTCTCCCTGCTACTTTGGCCTTTATAAAATTAGAGATCACAATGGAGCCATGACTTATGGATTAGATCGGTGCACCAAAATACAATTGATCCTCCAAGTATCTCACCGTAAATGAAAGTTTAGAGAGGACGACTCAGCCCAGATCCATCCACCTGACATCTCGACTGATGAGGAGGTTCAAATTTAGCTAATGATCGTATGGGATCGCAGGATCGTGATGCACCACTATCTAGATACTACGATCCCTGATGGAGAGATACAAGACAATGCTGGATCATCGGATCATGGTGTGCCTATCATAGAAACCTTGAGAAGCTTCAAGAAGAATTGCAGATCAGAACCCAAAGATCATAGAGCCTCAGCCTCGAGGACAAGGCTGGTTTGAAGAGGGCGGCGGGTCTGCTAGGACCCCAACTGAGTTGGGTCCTAGTCGATTGAGTCGAGTCCTTAGATTAGGCCTTGTTGGCCAACCAAGACCTGACATTAGGTTGGCTAGGAGAAGATTGAAGCCTATTATAATAAATCAGCCCAAATCCTAGTAGGGTTAGGATTCGACTGAACTAGAGTATAATTAGGAGGCGAAGTTGGATATAGGTTAGAGTCAATTGAGTCACGAATATAATAAACCCTAATCTGGCCGCCACCCCTAGTAAAGAAGTGGTTGGCTAGGGTTAGGGAGGAGTCGTTATGGGATGTGAGTCTCATAGTCGCCTCCTCCTTTTAAGAGAGGCCGGCTAGGGCAAGAGGGGGAGAGTTCCACTTAGCTTGGACTCTTTCTAGGGTGGAATAAGAATAAAATTAGGAGTTGGAGACCCCTATAGCCACCAACCATATCATGGTTAGGAGTTGGTTAGGGGTTAGGAGTTGAGGGAAAGATGAGTCTTAGTTTAGTAGGAGTCTTGGTTTACTTGGAGTAAAAGTTGATTATAAGTTGGAGTTTGTTGGAGTAGGAGTCCTATTAGGAGTCAGGGTTTAGAAGCCCTATAAATAGCTTGTATTCTCCCTTCTTTTCATCATCAATAGATCAATTATTTTTTAGCCATTGTGCAGAAAACTAAGGAGTGAGGAACCCCTATAGAGTCCTATGGAGGCCGATCCCCTATAGAGATCACCCTAAGCTTATAATCTGCAAGGGTTCTATCACTATGGTTTGAGGGTGTTGTGGAGGCTAGAAAGGTTTTTGGTGGCAGTGGTTTTGAGGCTGGGAAGGAAGATTTAGGGTTGCTATTGGGGGCAACAACCAATTTGGTATAGCTACGACAAGAAGTACCAAAAGATGTTGCTGCAAAATTCTTCGTTGAGAATAGCAGTTTTGTGACAAAAGGATTCCAACATTATATGGATGACTTCGACAACAAGAAACCGATAAGGATAATAGCAAGATAGATGAGAATAGTGATAGCAATATGGCAGCTACAAATTCGATAGAGATCAGTTGTGTATGCAATAAGAAACATTGAAAAGTATGGTAGCAAATTTTTTATCAAAAGACAATAGTTTTATGATGAAAGTTCTAGTAATATTACAGTAGTATTTTGAGGAATATGGCAGCACAAAATCAACAAGGATAGCAGCATTATAGATAATAGTGATATGGTGGCAAATATGACAGCAAGATTGGATGCGGTAGATACAGTGGTAGAATTTTACGTCGAAGAACAACAGTTTGATGAAAAGTTTTTAGCGATTACATCAAAGATTTTAAAAAAACTTGGTGAGAATCCATTGGTAAGGAATGCCAAGCCGATGTAAAATATAAAGATGAATATGACAGCTATTGGTTACATGTGCCCTACAATCCAATCACGTAAGTGATGGCACATGTGACACATTACACGATCTTTTTACTTATGATTATTATTAGTATATTCTCATATTATATTATCTATTACATATATATATTATGATGTCCTTAGTTTTGTGCAATGAGAATCGGATCGTGATGAGATCACGATAATGAGATTGATTCACCTTTAAACATAGATCATAAATAATCCTGGTTACAGATTACTTGAGAGGGACATCGAGATAATCAGATAGATCAGTGTACTATATATCCATCCATATGATGGAGACGACTGGTCTCATAGCCACTTGTGTAGAGACACTAAGGATATAGTACAAGTGCTCATTGGAGAATAAGTTCACTGATTGATCCGCTTATGGAATACTTTATGGTTAATGATACCTAATGTCAGATAGTAATTCCATAGTCCTAGTTGTGTATCTTGTCCTTAGACTTGAGACACCAAGGATACCTTGTTTGAGTACTCCTTTCTTTGACGCTAGATTTACAGGTTTAAAAATTTTTAAATATGGTACAGTTGGTTATCGGGATTGGTAGCCAACCTTATGAAGATAATTGAGTGTCAATAGTTAGGAAACCTTAGCGGGTGCATCACATGCGCAGCGAAAATCAAAATAAAAACTGATTTCCCACATAGATCAAATCATCGTGCAAAAGATTGGGGTCGCGAGAAAAACGTAAAAATCGATAAAAATCACGATGTGTGAGAGATTGATTTTACTTAGGGAGATCATATATCCCTGTATTCCAGATCTGGATGGAGAAGATGAAGGAGGTCAAGCGTCCTCGTCTTTAGCGGTATCCACATGATGGATCTCTACAGCGAAACTCCTCCAAGATAATCTCGTAACTCTTGCTCAGAGAGAGGGAGGAGAATAGGAGGTGGTGGCTAAAGCTGCAGCCTATCAACCATGAGTCTCCCCTCCTATTTATAGAGAGCCACCAAAAACCCTAGGGCTCCTGCCTTAGTGGGTATTGGATCTCTATCCAATTACCCACTAACCTTATATTATTGGATTTCTATCTAATAATCTCCTTAGGCCTCTAATTGGGCCTTAATCAAGGAGCTCATCAGCATAGAGTCTCATCTAATGAGAATAGTGGCTAATTGATTCTCCATCCAATTCTCTATTCGCTGAAGCATCCACCATATGTGTGCGACCCTCTAGGCCCGATACTGAGCTAGTTGTGAGTCAATCCTATCAGAACTCCTTCTGATATAGTGAATTATTATCCCCATAATAATTCACTCGACTCATCGACTATGGACGTACTAAGCCACTACGCCATAGTCTCCAGACGGTACAGGGGGGATCAAATCCATCGGACCTGTCTGTCCACAATTACCATGTGTTTATAATCCCTCATCCAAATAATATCCCAGAGACCGTATATTGGACATGGTACTGTCAGGTCACATACGGAAATGGGTGAACTTCGTACTCAAGTACTCTCCTCCTCGATCTGATCGAAGAGTCTTAATACTCTTTCCAATTTGGTTCTCTACCTCATTCTTATATTCTCTGAATTTCTTGAAGGCTTCAGATTTGTACTTCATTAAGTGCACGTTTCCATACCTAGAGAAATCATCAGTGAATGTAATGAAGTATGAGTAACCACCTATAGCCTGAGCTGACATGGGACCACATACATCACTATGTATGAGTTCCATAACTCGGTGGCTCTCTCTAGTTCCACTAAAAGGAGAGTTGGTCATCTTCCCACGAAGGCAAGGTTTGCAAGTTGCATATGACTCATAGTCAAATGGATCTAAGTATTCATCCTTTAGCAACTTTTGAATCATTCCCTCATGTATATTACCTAGCCTACACTTCCATATTTATGCATTTTTCACCTCATCTCTTTTTCTCTTAGACATATTTATATTTATGATGTGTAGATAAATATCTAACACATATAAGATATTTACAAAGGTCCCTCTAGTGATGATCTCATGATCCATAATTATTGAACAACTATTGTTCTCAAAAACTAATTTATATCCACTAATTATGAAACCAGAGATGGATATAATATTTTTGATAATAGAGAGAACAAAATACCATGCATCCAATGCAATGATAGCTCCACCAAGCAGATGTAGGGTGACCTCCCCAATGGTAACTGTAGCAAATCTTGCTCCATTGTCGATCTTGAGGGCCATCTTGCCTTTGGCCAGTCTCCTAGGTCTTGCCAGAACTTGCACGAATTGCAGATATGATAAATGCTCCCGGTATCCAATACCCATGTGTTATCATAAAAATTTGACAAGTGAAGACTGATCATGAATATACCTGAAGCTTCTCTAAGCTTCTATTTCGCCTTATCTACAAGGTAGTCCTTACAGTTCCTCTTCTAATGCCCGTCTTGGTCGCAGTGGAAGCACTGTTCTTTACCCCTTGTCGGGTCTCTCTTGGCAACCTTTGCCTTACCTAGTCTTTCTTTGCCCTTGCCCTTCTTAAGGATCTTGCTGGCCTTCCTTTTCTTTTTAGTCTCACCAATATAGATAACTGGCTTCTCCTTCTTGATGACACTCGCAGCTTCCCTCAACATATTGAGCAGCTCAGGGAGAGTCACCTCAAACTTGTTCATGTTAAAGTTAATAATGAACCGTGAAAAGGAATCTTGTAGGGACTGAAGTATAAGATCAATATACAGGTTATCCTTTAGGACAATATACTTCACAAAGTGAGCGATCTCATCCTCGCTTATCCTTTCTTTTAGCGTAGACACAATCATGTTAAGAACATATATGATTTTATCTTCCGTGAGAATAATTCTCAAATTACGGAGCTTTTTGGACTAATGAGGCGGTTGGCATCAAGTATGCAACGTAGGGGTTTTGCAAGCGACAAGCAAGATATAACGTAAATTAAATAACATACATATTTTACAGAAAATACTAATTAAGATATAGACTTCTATCTTAATGTACTCCCACTATTTTCTTAGCGAATCATGCGACACCCTCGACACGTGAGACGAAAGTCTCCGGCAGACTCTTAGTGGGGATCAGGATCCAATTGGCGTCTTAGTGTAACCTCGAGGGACTCGACCTATTACACTAAGCACAGAAGGTTGGCAACTCTTGCCAATCACAACTCCTTATGATTCCTGTCATGTTCGGCCTCTGAATCATCATAGTCTTGAGGGACTCGACCAACCATGACGTTTAGTTAAGTTATCACCATCGTTACAAGATAAGTATGATTCGATGATATGCCCTCGAGGGACTCGACCAAGCATACCATGTCCTTAGGTCACCGGTGACATCTCTATGTCGTAGGCAAGATCTCGATCACATAGATAGGTGAGCCTCGAGGGACTCGACCAACTCAACCTATGTCGTGATTTAATTTCTTCCTATAACGATGGAAAGCCACGTGGGTCAATCTTATTGCCTCACGCTTATCGACTTAATATTATTGTAGGAGGGATTTTTGTTTCGTATCGGTCTCCTAATATGTCGTGTCACACACATATATATTTAATATATATCTACATCACATTCAAATATATATATACATATATATAGTAGTGTATAACACATCACATATGCAAACCACACCGGATGATTATGAGCCGTCACCTAATATGATTAAGCCCGAGCCAATTGGCCTAATCACTCACAATAGGATCTATGTGTGCATTAGCGCATCTCCATGCCCTGTGATTGTTGATCTCGTCATCATCGGTTCCGTCGGGTTATCGCATCACCATGCGTCGTGATCTCCCGCCACGACATCGTGAGTCCCGCTGTAACCTCCACGCTTCCGCTGCGCCTCTCCATGTAATCACAAATAATCATAGGCACGTAGGCCTAACAATAAATGAGAAAAACGCAGGCTCACAGGCCCCAATAATAATAATAATCACAATTACACACATCACAACATGGCTCATTATCATCCATCCATATTATATATCACATGTACATCACATCATATGTAGGATTACTAGATATATATAATAATTAATTAAACTATTTAATTAATTATTTTTTGGAAATAAAGATATGTTTAGAATTTTTAGAATTATCAAGGGTATTTTTGTAATTCTGGATGAGAGGTCAGTCCTTGGAATTTCCAGAATTATCAAGGGTATGTTCATAATTCTGGATGAGAGGACAGTCCTAAGAATTTTTGGAATTGTTGAGAGTATTTTCATAAATCTGGATGAGAGGACAGTCCTCGGAATTTTCAGAATTATTAAGGGTATTTTCAGAATTCTGTACATGAGGACAATCCTCGAAATTTTAGAAATTTAGAGGGGCAGGATCATCCTTTTCTCAAAAGGATGCCCTAGCCCTCTCCTTGTCGCCGTCGCCGTTGCCCCTGCGTAGGCGACAGGGCTGGCCGTGGGCGGCAGCCCCCCTTGCAAGCGCGTCGCGGGCAGTCGCCCCTTGCGGGTTGGCCGCTGGCGATCGCCACTTGCGTGCGTCGCCCTATAGCCTGCCCCTTTGCGGGCGCCGCACTGCGGGCGGCTGCTGCCCTTGGGCTGGCCTTGGCCGCGGCCTGGCCGTGGGTGGCCGGCCCTACATGGGGGCTGACCATGGCTGGCCGCCCCTCCTCGCTGCCTTCGCTACAAAAACGTAGCAAGAATGCATAGAACGATTCTACAAGATACAATCTCATCATACGTAGTTTAAAATCAATCTTTCGTATGAAAACCTTGGCTCTGCTACCACTGTTGGGAAACCTCAGCGGGTGCATCACATGCACAGTGGAAGCATGGTGGGCCCATAACCCACAGGTCCCAGGATCGTAACCTGACTCAGATACCACTGTTGGGAAACCTCAACGGGTGCATCACATACGTAGCGGAAATCAAAACAAAAATTAGTTTCCCACGCAGATCAAATCGTTGTGCAAAAGATTGGGGTCGCAAGAAAAATGCAAAAATGGATAAAAATCACGATGTGTGATAGATTGATTTTACCTAGGGAGATCGTATATCCCTGTATTCCAGATCCGGATGGAGAAGATGAAGGAGGTCAAGCATCCTCCTCTCTAGCGGTATCCACATGATGGATCTCTACAGCGAAACTCCTCCAATCTAATCTCGCAACTCTTACTCAGAGGGAGGTAGGAGAATAGGAGGTGGTGGCTAAAGCTGCAGCCTATCAACCATAAGTCTCCCCTCCTATTTATAGAGAGCCACCAAAAACCCTAGGGCTACTACCTTAGTGGGTATTGGATCTCCATCCAATTACCCACTAACCTTGCTTTATTGGATCTCTATCCAATAATCTCCTTAGGCCTCTAATTGGGCCTTAATCAATGAGCCCATCAGCATAGGGTCTCATCTAATGAGAATAGGGGCTAATTGGATCTCCATCCAATCCTCTATTCGCTGAAGCATCCACCATATGTGTGTAACCCTCTAGGCCCGATACCGAGCTGGTCGTGAGTCACTCCCATCAGAACTCCTTCTAATATAGTGAATTATTATCCCCATAATAATTCACTCGACTCATCGACTATGGACGTATTAGGCCACTACGCCATAATCCCCAGAAGGTATAGGGGGATCAAATCCATCGGACCTGTCTGTCCACAGTTACCATATATCTATAATCCCTCATCCAAATAATATCCCAGAGACTGTATATTGGATATGGTACTGTTAGGTCATATACAAAATCAATTTATCTTGCTCTAATCAGATTCTACCAGAGAACTCCGACCACCATATCCCCATCTCCTCTGTCGCAGCAGCCGACATGCCCACAGCCTCCTCCCACCGGCCGTCGCTATCCTTCCCCATCTACCCCATGCAAGCCGCCGCCACCTCTGCTGCCAGCCCTCATCACTACTCCGCCCGCGCACAACCCCCTTCTTTCCCCCTTGCTCTTGTCGCCGGCCAGTGCCACCTCAACCACTGCCTCCCTTGCTCTCAGCCGCAACCACCGCTGGGCGCTCCTTACGCTGATGCCATAGCCTCCTCCCTCTCCCGCTGCCGCAGCCCTCGCCGGACTGCCGCTGCCCTCACCTTCCTCCCTCGCTTCCTCGTCGGACCCCGCTACCGTAGCCCTCGCCGGACCCCCGCCGCCTCCTTTTCTTCCCTCTACCGCAGTCACCTCTGTCGCAGCAGCCGCCCACCCCCTGCCATCCTTAACCGCCGGCTGCTGTCTTTTTCCTCCCGCGCCCATCATCGACGCTGCCCGCCGTCCTCCTCCTACGCCTCCTCCCCACGGCCTGCCGCCGCTGCCAACTATCGGCCACAGCCGCTGCCTCTCCCCTAATCTCCTCTGCTTCCTGTGGCTTTTCCACCCACTGCTGCCACTGCCGTAATCTTCCTTTCCTCCTTTCCTGCCGCAGTAGCCACACGTCGTCGCTGCCCTCTCCCTCGGCCGCCTCTTCCTCTGGCCACCTCTGTTCCTCTCTTCCCTCTGCTACTGCCGCAACCTCCTCCTTGACCGCTGCTCTCGCTTCCTCCTCCAAAAAATTGTAGCTGCAGCCGCATCCCTCGTCGGCCACGGCCACTGCCTCCTCCCGTCGGTCGTTGCTGTCCTCACCACGGCCACTCGCTGTTGCCTCCTCCTCACCATCGGCCAGCCCTCATCTTCTTCCCTATGCCACAATCGCATCTATCGTAGCCACCTTCATCCTATTGCTGCCACTTAGCCAAAAAAAAAGAACTGAACATCACTGATCTACAATCCTACGTACTGATTACAGATGATGCACTTGATGCAAGTTTTAAAGCCTACGAGACTCACATAGAAGACAGATTTCAAGAGCTCCTCTATGAAATTAGACGAAGTCGATCAGAGAGTCCCAACAAAACTCAACATGGGAAAAGTTTCAAAGGGAGTCGATCTGAAAAGTATGACCACGGGCAGGACACAAAATACACATGCATGAGGATAGAGTTTCCTAGATGGGAAGATGGAGACCTAATTGGTTGGATCTCACGTGCTGAAAAGTTTTTTCATTTTCACAGGACTCTGGAGGAATCAATTGTGGAGATGGCTTCTACACAACTCGAAGGTGATGCGATCCAGTGGTATGATTTATACAAGATCTATCATGGAGTCCCTTCGTGGGGACAGTTCAAGACAGAGCTCTTGAGTTTCTTTGGACCGTCGAAGTACAAGAACATTAATGGATAACTCACCAAAATTCATCAGACTTCTACAGTACAGGAGTACTAGAGCAGATTTAATCACCTATCGAACCAAACCCGAGATTGGTCCGAGATACAATTGATGAGAAAATTTATTGAGGGACTTAATCCCGAGATTCAGTGCGAAGTTAAAGCTCACCATCCCCGCACCATGATAGCAGCCATATCATTTGCTAGTGTACATGAAGGAAAAATTATTATGGACCCTCGCCGAAACAAAAGCTTCAATAGACAGGACTTCAAGGTAGTCAACATAGACAAACGCAAATAAGAGCAGCTTCTAACGGTTGAGACAATTAAGGGGGAAATAAAAATTGACAATGTGGAGCCCGAATATGAAGGTCGTGATAAACTTCTGACGATTGAACCAGCTGAGGAATCAAAAATTGATAATGTGGAGTCCGATCATGAAGGCTGTGCCAAATCTGAAGATAAGATTTCTAATGGGCAAACCCTAATTTGTGATAAAAGGTGCTCAAAGGTAAAACAACTACTTGTCAATTTCTTTTTCATGCCTCAGGAAGATTTCAAAGTGGCGATCCTCAAAAAAAGACATGGTACAACCACTAGCCATCAGATGAAAAAGATTTTCCTGAAGACTACAATGGCAACTGCACGAGAAGATCAAACCATTGCTTACACCAAGTGGAGATCCTACTTAACTGATCAAAGAGTCAAGATGCGTGGCAAATATTAAAGTGCTCTCGAAATCTGATATTGTTCAGCCTTGAGGGCAAGGCTGATTTGAAGTGGGCGGGTCTGTTAGGATCCTAGCTAAGTCGGGTCCCTCCATTCATGATTAAATCGAGTCGAGTCATGTTAGTCTGTCTAGTCGGAGTCAATTATGAGACGGGTGAGCCCAATCGAGTCAGTTATGAGTTGCTTGGAGTTGGTTTTTATCTTCAGTTAGGATGGAGTTAGTTATTATTTTTAGTTAGGAGTTTATCAAGTTAGTTAAGAGTCGAAGATTAGCGGGATTCTTGGCAGAGCCCTATAAATAAGGCTGTAAACTCTTTCATGCAAATCAATAAATGAGAAGTATTAGTTTTAGCCAAAAGGTAAAACTCTAGGAGGCAAATCCCTTCGAAGTGATCTAGGAGGCCCAATCCCCTCGAAGAGATTGTTTATCCCCCTTATCCACCCTCTTCCTCCACAATAGAACCCTAGGGCCCTATCATCATGTTACCATTTACCTTGTTCACTAGAGGTGAGGATAGTGGTACGACCGACTTCTTTTTCTTCCCCTCTGGTTGCTGCTGGAGATGCATCAAAAAGCCACCATTTAACTTGTGTAAAATTTTCTCCATTCGTTGGGTCGAAAAGGTGGTTACGTTGCTTCCGCGCTTCCCGCTTAGGGTGACCTGTTTGCCTTTGCAGTAGAATTTCATAATCAATTTGAAAAAGTTCCAAGAGACATCACCTAGCATTTTTAGTCATTCTATGCCAAGCATAGCCTCATAATCATCAATTGGTAGGAAAAAGAAGTCGACGATAATTTCTTGGTCTTGCAGTAATAGTTTCACCTACAGGCATCTTTGGTTGTACTTTAGGATTCGACCGTCGGTGACCTTTATGTCAAACTTGCTGCAACCTTCGATGTGGAGTGTCATTCGAGCAGCAACCTTACTGTTTAGGAAGTTATTAGTGCTGCCCGTGTCGATGAGAATAGTGATCAATAGTTGTTTGAGAAGGCCTCCAACTTTCATCATTTGCATATTTGAGTAGCTGACTAGCGCGTATACCATAAAATCAGTCGATTGTGGCTCTTCTTCCACATCTTATTCTTCATGTGCAAGGCTCTCTTTTGGATGTTCAATAACTTCTTATTCTACTGGCTCAATCACAAGAAGCCTCTTTTTTTTGTAGTAATGTTCACGGCTCCACAGTTCATCGCAATGCCAATATAACCCATTCGTCGATCACTCCCGAAGCTCTTCTCTCGTCAACTTTTTTGGTGCATGGGCTCGGTTGACAGTAGGGGGGGCTGAGGGCTTTAGTATTGCTGGTTGGGGAGCGACCCTAGTCCTCCAAGCTTCATGGTTCAATCGCTCCTCTTGAAGTCACACGAAAGAGATGGCGGCCATACGCGTGTACGATTGTCGTGCTTTAACTTATCCTCAGATCTCTAGCTTCAAGCCCTCAATAAAAGTCCCTAATAGTTATTTTTTAGATGAATGACAAGTTTGATTAGATAACCTTTCAAACCTGGTTTGATACTCCTGAATAGTAGAGGTTTATCGGATCTTTGCTAGTTTTCCGTTAATGTTCTCGTAATTAGTTGGTCCAAAGTGGATCAGCAGTCCTTCTTTGAATTATCACCATGACAAGACTCTATGAGTGTGTTCAAACCAATCAAACCATTGTATGGCATCCCCTTCAAGATGTACAGTTATAATTTCCACCATAGATGCGTCCGCGATTTTGTGGTACCGAAATATCGCTCCGTGCGCGAGATCCAACCAATCGGGTCTCCTTCTTCCCATCTAGGGAAGTCCATCCTTGTGCATGGATAGTACGGATCGGTTATAGAGCTTTCCCTCTCCTGGAATTCTTTTCTTTGGTCAAAGCTCTCTCCTTGATGTGATTTCTACAGGCTCGGTGGTCGGCCCAAACTGAGTTCGGCAAAGAGAGTCTGAATCTTATCCTTCATTCATATCTCGAATGCTTTGAATTTAGCATTAATTGTCTCCTCATATACCATAGTATATGCCTCCAAATCTGTAATGTTAAGATCTCTCTTTTGTTGTCAGATTAAGGGCATGTGTCCGTTGAGGGAGGTGGTGGCCGAAAAGGGTTGGTGGATCGGTGAATGTAGGCTATGGTTTGGGCTTGTTTTGGGTGAGATTTGGGGGTGCAATCTGGGGGTGCGGTTTGGAAGAGTTTTAGGGCTATGATGGTAGTGGATGAAGGTTAGGAAAAGAGTTTTAGATTTATGATAGATGGCAACAAAAGTTTGATAGAAATCAGTGGAAGTTGCTGCAGATAGGTGTTGTCTCATAAGAGTAGAATTGTAGTTGAAGAAACAGCAATTTCTCGAAGAAATTTCTAGCAAAAACTGAGAGATTTGAGGAGGGAATTTGACAGCAAAATTTTGGTTTAGATAGCAACAATGATTACAAATTAGATCAACAAATTTTGGCAACATAACAACAAGGAAATCAATGCAAGTTACGATAGTAGA
This sequence comes from Ensete ventricosum, assembly GCA_029747655.1. NCBI lineage: Eukaryota > Viridiplantae > Streptophyta > Magnoliopsida > Zingiberales > Musaceae > Ensete > Ensete ventricosum. The sequence goes on along the minus strand of JAQQAF010000002.1, from coordinate 11,210,972 downwards.
ATTCTCATTGAAAAATTTCAGCAGTTTACGATGTAAATTTGCAGCAACACAAGAACATTGCAGAGATGAATTCCATAATAGATCAATCATAGATGAAAACCAAGACGATCTATGAAGCGTATAAGAAATTTTGTTCAAAAAGGATAGCAAATAGATCGATTTAAAGGCAACAATATGCGGCTGAAATTTTTTACAGTAATCCTTCGTTCGCAAAGATTATAACTTTTATGATGAAAGAAATTCACAGCAAGGGATAGATAAAAAGACTTCTTTTTGGTATTTTGAGTGAAAAATTACAGCAGCAAAAGGTATTGGTGATAGGAGATCTGATGCAATTGGAGGTGGTGACAGTAGACTGATTTGATCTACGACAAAAGATGACGATGGAGACGGCAACATCAAGAGCAATTATGGGAATTGCTTGGCTAGTGGTGAGTGGCAAATATGGCAGCAAAAGTAGCAAGATCACTGCTTTGATACCAGATGTTAGAACCCAAGAGGAATTATATGTAGATTGATCTTCGAGGGGGATCAACCCTTGGAACGCTTTAGGGGTTCTACCGTCCTAGTAGTAGGCCAAATGGCTGAAATTGTAGATTAATCTTCGTTATTCAAAAGAGGTGGATGCTACATGCTTATATAGGGCTCCAATCCCTAACCCTGGGGGCTGCTTCCTAAGTAAATTATCCCTTTTGCCCTCCACCCTAGCCGACTTACCCTGTTAAGGCAACGACAGCCTAGGGGGCTGCATCAAATAGGTGCTCCTGCTAGAAACCCTAGCCGACCTGCTGAATAAAGGGGCGGTAGCTAGGAAGCCCTAACGCCCCAAATATAAACCCTAGCCACTCTTCTTTATAGGATAGATGCGGCTAGGTGGGATTTATTACAATCTTACAAGGTTTTTATTAGCTGCTACTTGGTTGAGTAGGACCCAACCCTGCTAGGGTCCTATCAGTATCCCCGATTCTTCCGGCCCGATGCTCGTTCTTGACTCTGGCCCAATGTTCGATTCTTCTTTAATTGCTTTTGACTTTTCATAATCGTACTGACCTGCATCATTTATCTCCAACATATAGGTTAGATTATAAATCCAACAATTGATTTCATTATCAAAATTTGAGATTCAACAATCTCCCCATTTTTAATGTTGATAACCAATGATGGAGTTAACCTTAACTCCCTCTATCTATATGCCATATTTAAAATAGAGCAAACTTGAATTCAAATGAAACAATTACCTTTTAATTCAAGGTAGTATTTTTGGCCATTATGCAACATGTCATTCTTATACATTGTGCAACCTCATAGTTTCAAATCATAACATATATAATTTTAAAATATTTCAATATTACTTCATGCATGATACCAATAATAAGTCAACATTACTTAGAGCATTACATACATGAAACTAAAACATTAAAAGTTTTAACCATTTAATCATTCATTACCATGATACCAAGATTAACATTATTTTCAGCATATCATTCATGAAACCAAAGTATTAAAAAAAATTTAAACGTTTATCATCTATCATCATACCATTTATCCTCCTTTGTTATTAACAAAAAGAGAAATATTCAACACATATATGAATTTTCAATCATTTTTTGTAGGCATAGTATACATGATAAAAATTTCAAACCAAACGTATATCATATATCATCAACATGTCATTTCTCCCCCTTTGTCATCAACAAAAAGGAGAAATGTTCAACACATATGTGAAGCATGTAAGCTAGCAAATTTCTTTCTCCCCTCTTTGTAAAAATAAAAAGAAGAAGAAGAAGAAGAAGAAGAAGGGAGGAGTCAAGTATACCCAAGAGTCCAAGAATCAAATATCAAAGATCAAATGGGAGGATCCATTTGAAATCATCACATAAAGGATCAAGTATACCCAAAAATCTAATAATCAAAGTTCTTTTGTAAGTTTCAAGAGAAAAGAAAGATGTGAAATCATCTTGGAAGAGAGCTTAATTTGTAAAATCCAAGAAATCCAAAAAATATGAGAGCAACTCATGCATTGGAAGATTTAACATATCTACTTCTCCTCTAATCAAATTGTTTCTCATTCAATGTCTTTGTTGCAAAATAGCAATTTTATCTCCCCCTTTATTCTTGTCAAGAAGAATATGATGGTATAAGTTTTCTTTTTATCAATGCTCTAACCATAAATGTAAAGGGATTGCATAATGAAAGTCATGTCATAAAGGATATAAAGAGATATCAATTTGGTGATATGGTAGATAGTTCATAAATACAATGGAGTCTTAAATAAATCATGACATGAAGGATATTAATATCAAATTGTGAATACCAAAAGTCATTATTTAATTTGACAAATCTCCTCTTAGATAATAAAAAGAAATCTTAGGAGATCAAATAGTATGTAAAATCTTAATTCATAAAAAAATTATAAAATTATAAATATCGAGAAGTCAAGATCATGATTAGGATAAAAACTTCTCTATAGTAAGTTGCAAAAAGAGACATACGAGAACAAATAAAAGATCTTGATACATGTATAAGAAATTTCAAATCATCAAGATCATGGTTCATAAAACAAATCTCAAATTAACATATCAAAAAGATAAATCATGATTCATTTGGATATTGTTTTTAATAAAATGAAAGAATCACGGTGAATGATCATGATTTATATAAAAATCTCAAGTTATAATTATCAAGATCATGGTTTAGATAATAAATTATTCAAATTCAAATATCAAATCAACAAAATTATTTTCATAGTTCAAGAGATTCCTAAATAATGGTATACATAGATTTATCACTTTTTCTCTAATTGAAAACTTGATAAGATAGAGAAATTTTCAAGAAAAATATATTTCATCTATGTGTTACAATTTATGTAATTTATTTCAAGAATACTCTTATCTTTTATGCCAAATCCATGTATTATCGTTTAAAACATAAAACCAAGTTTCATTGATATAACACATTAGAATAATAAAATATTTTCAATCAAAAGCTTTAATTTATTTTAATTCCAACGATTTTTCCAGTGAGTCTTACTCTTTAGACTTAGTGTAATGAGTTACATTGCAATTGTCATGCTCATTTTATTTTTTATTTATTTTATATTATTTTAAACCCCAATTCAACGACAATCTAGCATTCAATCATACAACATAAAACCTATTTTATGTCAATGTAAAACCCATCTAACTTTCAATCATTCAAATCAATTATTCAACGTACAAGCTAGTAATTTTCAACCTAGCATTCAAATTATCAATCTTATCTAAAGTCAATACTTTTAATGAAAGTACAGGCTTCACTTCTCTTTTGAGATGAGCAAGTCAACAATATATATATATATATATATATATATATATATATATATATATATATATATATATATATATATATATATATTATTCTTGTACATTCAATGAGAGTTATACAAATCATGAATACAAGGGAATAAAATTCAAGTCATAAGCATCAAGAAGTCTAGTATGATTTATTTAGATAAATATTTTCTTTAGTCAATACAAAGAAGAATCATAGGGGAGTGATTTATGAAAAACTCGAACTCATATAAAATGAGATTTGTATGGATAAATATTTTTTAGAGTCAAGAAAGTTGTTTCATATACTATACATCTCAAATCGTAGACACTAATATATCATTTCAAAAATCATATGAAAATACGTTCAAGAACATCATCAAAATCACTTTTCAAAAAATTTCAATGAAGGCAACGTAGATAGTTTTCCATTAAAAACAACTAAGGTTCTTTAATTCTAATTTGTTTTTGTACTAGCATGCTCTAATTATGCATCATAGAAAAATAATCAAGATTAATTGTATAACCATGAACCATCTAAAAAAAATTATTATAGTCAAAACAAATATCATCAAGTTTCAATCATCTTGATTCAATTTTTTTTTCTTCTTATTTTTGTTGCTTTGGCTAATGAGCTTGAAAAGTGTGTTAGATCTTAAGTCATGTTCCTTGAGCATCCACTATTAAGATATCATTCAAATAATCTATCAAGATAAACCTACAAGAAATGAGGTTTTGGTTTAGGTACTCATTTGGATTTGGGTCCCTCATGAAAAGCTCTTCCTAATTTTACTAATGGCATTGAGTTATTTATGGTTCCTTTAGGAACCCAAACTAACTTGTGTGGACTATACCTTTTAAATGAGCATCTATAGATAAAATGTCCAAGTCTACCACAAAAGTTATATTTATTTTTCGTTGAAAAATGTAATGTATGTCCTTTAATGAAGATAGTTGGATTTTGTTGAGTATTACCCACAAAGTTAATACCTTTCTTTCTATGAACATGACCCTTATTAACAAGGATCATGTTTAAGAATTTGTTGCCTATTTCTAACTTTTATAAGGTTTGTTACAATATGATATTTTCCTTTTTAATTGCATCTAGAGTCTCATATTTAGAGTAAGAAGTACATGATGTTGATGTTTCATGCAAAGTTTTAAGTTTACTAGTAAGTAATGCATGATCCTTTTTGAGTGATTTATAGGTTTTGCTAATCTTTTTAAACTCATCAAATAATCCAAGAAAAGCATTGAGCAACTCATCAAATATAAAAGCGGCTTCGAGTGAGTCAATTACCTCATCATCGAGAGTGAGTCAATTACCTCATCATTGATAGCCATGAGTGCATAGTTTGCCACTTCTTCTTGGTTGTGCTCTTCATCTTTAGAGTGTCCCGGCTTCTTATGTTCATAGCAAATGATTGTATCTTTTTTTAGTTTATTTTTTCTTAATATATTATTTTATTTTATTTATTTTCATAATTTTTTTAGGTTCTTTTATCATAAGTTTAATATCATTATCATTATTACTCGAGCTTTCACTCGATGAGTCTTCTTTTGTTATCAGTTAAATATTCTTCTAGTTCTTTAGAAAGTATTCTTCTTTTGGTCTTCGTGCAATGTGCTTTTATTCTTTAGAAGGTTATTCTCATGTTCGTCTTTGCAAGTCATTTCATAATTATGTACTAAGAGATTTATTTTTTATTCCTTTAATCTACTTATACCTTCGTGTGTGACCTCTAATATGTGCCAAATATCATAAGCAGAATCACAAGTAGAAACCTAGTAATATTCATTTTTGTCTAAAGCTCAAAATAAAACATTTATACCTTTGGCATTCAAAGAAAACATCTTTCTTTCGTAATCATTCCAATCATTTATAGGATTAGAAGACTTCTAAACAATCTATAGAGATAAAAAAAAATCTGATTTTAGTTTTCCAATAGGTGTAGTCCATCCCTTTGAACATAGAAGGATGTGTGATAGAGTGTCCCTCGTTAATGTCAGAAAAGTCATTTAACTCGCTTGGGTGTTAATCCAATTGAGTGAACATGGCTTTGATACTAACTGTTATGATTGAGTTGGCAGGGGGGGTGAATTAGTGCAAGTGACAAAAACTCAGTTCGAAAAACTTTTGCTCGAAGAAAACCAAATATCAAAAGTGCTTTCCTTAGAACTAGTTAAGAGTAACTAAGTTAGAGAGCAATAGTAACGAAAAATCAAATGATGATGTTTGTGATTTTCTTAGAACCAGTTAAGAGTAACTAAATTCAAAAGTAATATTAAAAAAAAATAGAAGAGAAATGCTCACAGGGTTTTTATAGTAGTTTGGTCCACCTGACCTACGTCCGCTCTCGATCCCTCTTCACTTGAGGCTAATCGATGTCCACTAACGATCTTCTTTTAAGGGCAAAGATCAACTACCCCTTACACACTTTTCTCCTTTTCACAGGTTTAGGAGAACAACCTTGACAATTCTCCTTTTCTCAGGCTTAGGAGATCAACCTTTATAATTCTTTTTCAGCCCTCCCTTAAACCGAAATCACTCTTAAACAAGAGTAAGAGAACTCTCACAAATTCAATAGTATTTTTCTAAGTTTTTCTTTCACTTTTTTGTTATCCCAAGCAAGAATACTTGGGGTATTTATAGTCTCCAATTGGCTTTAGAAATTGGAGCCAAAAATCAAACACCCTGAAATTCGAGGTACGGGTGGTACCACTATCGGCACCAACAGTACCACCGTCGAATAGAGCCCGAGATTATGGGTGGTGACAATACTACCGTTGGGATTGGCGGTACTATCGCTGCTTGGGTAGTATGTTAGGACACTAGCTATGGAAGTCCTAATTTAATTTCATTAAAGAGGGCAAATATGTAAATCCTAAGGGCATCATGTAAATCCTATCTAGTCGACCCCTAATAAAGAAGTAAGGAGGCCGGCTAGGTTAGGATTAGATGGGAGGAAGATATTTTAAGGAAAGAGTAGGATGCATATTACCCTAATTAACTACCTCTTATCCTAGTTAAAGAGGGGTTGGTTGAAGAGGGGTTAAGTTAGAGTAGAAATAGGAAACAATAAGCAACTGGCCACCCCTAGGTGGGCCAGTTGAAAGATAGACTTAGAGATGCACTAGGAGTTGCCTTAGGAGTTGATTGAGAGTAGGAGTCTTGAAGTAGAAGACCTCTTAGAAATTAGGGTTAGAAGGCCTATAATAGTCTTGTATCCTTCACTTTTTATCATCAATAGAAGAGTATTTTCTGCAGCCTTTGAGCAATAATTTGAAGGAAGGAACCCCTATAGAGTTCCAAGGAGGCCGGTTCCCTGTAGTGATCACCCCCAAGCTTAGAATCCGCTAGGGTTCTAACATTTGGTATCAAAGCAACATTCTTGGCATCTCACTGCCCTTCCACAGCCATCCATCAGCCCCCTATAGTCGTCCAAAGTAATTCCCATAATTGCTTGAAGATCGTCATCAAAATCTGTCATCATCTCTACTACAGCAGATCATCCTGTGATCTCCCCGTGAATTACAACAAGTTCTGATTTCCTGCCTTACGGCTATTGTAATTTAGTTATCCCAATTCAAAAAATACAAAAAAAAAATTGTTCCTATTTGCCGCACAAACTTTTCATCGCAAAGTTTCCATCTTTATGACGAAAGTTACACCGCAGAATTTCAATCGTACACCCTTGACTGTTTGATTGCTACTATGTTTTTACTGATCAAATCTCTACAAAAATTTTTACCATAGCTTTAGAACTTCCTATCCTCATATCTCCCTTTGGTTTTGTCAAAAAAATTATCATTATAATCTACTAATCTTTTACGTCCAAGCTGCTATACTTTAGACGTAAAAATCTGCTACCAGACTTTTTGTGATCTTCGATTTTGCCAAACCTATTATTGTTATTTCTTTCCATAAAATTTTTGTCAGTATTACCTCTTCCTTATCAGTAGATCCTCCTTAAGTTTCACTTGAATTTTTGGAAAAAAATTTGTCTTCGCCATTGGAATTTTTTCGACGAAAAATCTGTTGTTGCACCTTTGTCTTTCTTCTTCTTCTTAACCCACTGAAACCCAACCATCTTGCTGCCACCACCCAAGACATCTTTAGGGCATCCCTCTAGCCTTAATACGCAGCCATCATAACCTATTTTCATAACCCTAACACCCCTAAAAACTGTAGCCCAAAATAAAAACACATTGCAACCGAACGCTTCTATCACCAACCGATTGTCTGAATCTTCCACCACCCATGCCATTGACCCATCAACAGAAAAAAGACAAGGAAAAATCTGATTTATAGGCATACTCATGGCTTCCCAAGATCCAATTGATGCCAAGTTTGAAGCATTGGAATCTCGGCTTGAATCGTGGCTCGAATCACGCTTGGAGGACAAACTACGTGCTTTGTTCGCGGAGTTCAAAATTGGACAACGACTGTGTCCAACCAAATTCAGTGAGGAGAGACAACCTTCGAACATGCTTCAGCCATGCATGATGGTGGACTTCCCACGTTGGGAAGAAGAAGACCCAACGGGGTCGATTTTGTGCACCAAACGTTACTTCCGCTACTACCAAATGTCGGACGATGCTATGGTGGAAATCACTATCATCTACCTTGAAAGTGATGCAATCCAATGGTATAATTGGCTGGAATATAATCATGGGGCTCTGACTTGGAATCAATTTAAAAATGCACTACTGAACCGCTTCGGACCTACGGAGTATGAAAATATTGACGGCCAACTCGCAAAAATTCGACAAACCTCTACAATTCAAGAGTACCAAACCAGGTTTAAGAAACTGTCCTACCTTGCTCATGATTGGATTGACCGACAATTGCTAGGTACTTTCATCAAGGGACTTAAGCCGGAGATAAAATGGGAGGTTAAGGGGTGGCAGCCCCGTACCATAGCTATTGTAATTTCCTTCGCCCGAATACAAGATGAGTGGCTTAACCAAGATACCTGGAGGACGAGAACCACTCCTAGGCCCATGGCATACAAGCCTCTTGCTATTCCCAGTCATCCTTTGCTGCCAAAAAAATTGACAATAGAATAATTACATGACCAATCAGCAAAGGGGCTTTATTGGTATTGCGACGAACCGTGGAGTCACGATCATTGCTGCAAAAAGGGCCGCCTCCTATTGATTGAACCTCTTGAAGATGTGGAGGAGGAGATCCAGGAGCATGAGGAAGAGGTCACGGATGAAGAAGAGCAGCCGATTGATATTACAATGCATGCTCTTGCCGGCTACGTGAATCCGTAAACGATGAAAGTGGGAGGATTTCTTAAGCAACAATCGATTACCGTTCTCATTAACATCAGAAGCACTAATAATTTTATGAATAGTATATTAGTACCCTCTTTGATGAATTAAAGGGAGCATGAATCTTCACAAGGCTGGACCTTCGATTCGGATATCATCAGATATGAGTGTGCGAAGAAGACATACCAAAAATCACCTTTCGGACACATAACGGACACTACGAATTTCTGGTAATGTCCTTCGATCTCACCAATGCTCCCTCCACCTTCTAGAGCCTTATGAATGATATCTTCTAGAATTATCTTTGTAAGTTTATACTGGTTTTCTTCAATGACATCCTTATTTACAACCCTTCTACTGAAAGTCATTTTGAGCACTTACGACTTGTTTTGACGATTCTTCAGAGCATGTTCTTTTTGTCAAAAAATCAAAGTGTAGCTTTCTTCAACAAAAGGTGGAGTATCTTGGGCATATCACATCAGAGGAAGGAGTGGTGTTGGACCCTTCCAAAATTGAAGCAATGTAGAACTGGCCAACACCATGGAACATAAAATCGTTGTGTGGCTTTCTCGACTTAACAGGCTACTACCGCAAGTTCGTGAAAGACTATGGGAAGATCAGTGCACCTCTCACTTCCTTGCTGAAAAAAGATGCTTTCCAATGGTCGGATAGAGCCTCCATCGCCTTCAACGAACTTAAGATCGCAATGACGACAACGCCCGTGCTAGAACTACCCGACTTCGACAAGACTTTTGTTATTGAAGTCGATGCCTCCGGAGTGGGAATAGGTGCTGTGTTAATGCAAGATGAGTGCCCCCTAGCATATACAAGTAAGGCTTTATCTCCTTCCCACCTCAAGATGACTATTTATGACAATGAGATGCTCACGATTGTGCATGCGGTGGCTAAATGGAGACCGTACTTAATCGGCGACGCTTCCAAATCAAGACCGACCATAAGAGCCTGAAATATTTCTTGGAGCAGAAGATATCTTCCCCCGAGTAGCAAAAATAGGTAACAAAGCTTCTTGGATATGATTATAAAATAATTTATAAAAAGAGGAAAGAAAATATTGTTGCAGATGCGCTTTCACGACTACCCGAGCAAGCTGAATTTTTGACCATTTCACTTCCGACCAGCAACTTCCTTGAGGACATTAGGAGAGAATGGCAAGATGATCCATGAACTAGCAAGATCATAAAGAAATTAGAGGAAGAAACAAGTTCACGTGGATCATTACAGTTGGGACTCAAAAGACCTACGCTATAAGGGATGCATTGTGCTTGTACCAAATTCTAGATGCATAAAGACCATCCTTCAAGAGATGCAATCCACACCCGCAGCCGGGCATTTCGAGTTCCTTAGAACCTACAAGAGAATTAAGTAGAAATTTTATTTGGAATTGATGAAAAATATTATTGCTAAATTTGTGGCACAATGTGATATATGCCAACGACACAAAGGCAAAACAGTGGCAAGCCCCGGAAAGCTGCAACCTTTACTTATCCCGGACTCAATATGGACCGATATATCAATGGACTTCATCGAAGGGCTGCCCTCATCATAAGGAAAAGGTATGATTCGTGTTGTTGTTGACCACCATACAAAGTATGCTCACTTTTGTGCAGTTCGTAATCCCTACACTGCTTCCAGCATTGCCTGAATCTTTATGGAAAATATTGTAAAATTGCATGGGATGCCAAGATCTATTGTAAGTGATCGTGATAGGGTCTTCACGAGTAAATTCTGGATAGAATTATTCCAGATACAGGGCACTAAATTGAAGATGAGCACAGCATATCACCCACAAACCGACGGCCAGACTAAAGTGGTGAATAGGTGTTTAGAGACATACCTCAGATGCTTCGACAGTGACCGACCAAAAGAGTGGACAAAGTGGCTCCCTTGGGCCGAATGATAGTATAATATGACTTATCATTCATCCACGAAAATTACACCCTATAAGGCTATATATGGCTGACCTCCTCCTGTAATTCAAAAATATGTATTGGGTACCTTTAGAGTAGAATAAGTAGACAGGAAACTACAAGACAGAGACAAAATGCTAAAGCTATTAAAAGATAATCTCACTGTAGCTCAAGCAAAGATGAAACAGTAATATGATCAACACAAAGGCGAAAGAGAATTTACAATGGGAGATTGGATATTTCTACAGCTCCAACCATACAAGCAAACAACGATCTATATTAAAGCATCCATGAAGTTTTCACCTCGGTTCAATGGACCCTACCATATTGTGGAGTGCATCGGAGTAGTAGCATACAGATTGGACTTACCCGTCGACGCCCAAATCCATCCAGTCTTCCATGTGTCATGCTTGAAGCTCAAATTAGGACAGAACGAGATAATTCAAAGACATTTACATAATATGACTATCCAAGGAGAGGTCTAGACTCAGTCGAGTGCCATTATTGACTGAAGGATCGTGACACAACGACAGCGACCCACTACTGAAGTGCTAATACAGTGGGCAAACCTTCTAGAAGAAGAGCCACTTGGGAGAACTATGACGATTTAAAAATCAAATTCTAGAATTCATGGAGCACCAGCCTCGAGGACAAGGCTGATTTGAAGAGGGCAGGTCTTTCAGGACTCTAGCTAAGGGAGTCCTAATTTAGTTTTATTAAAGAGGGCAAATATATAAATTCTAAAGGCATTCTTGTAAATCTTATCTAGTCGACCCCTAATAAAGAAGTAAGGAGGCCGGCTAGGTTAGAATTAGATGGGAGGAAGATATTTTAAGGAAAAAATAGGATGTATGTTACCCTAATTAACCACCCCTTATCCTAGTTAAAGAGGGGTTGGTTGAGGAGGGGTTAAGTTAGAGTAGAAATAGGAAACAATAAGCAATCGGGCACCCCTAGATGGGCCGGTTGGAAGTTATACTTAGAGATGCATTAGGAGTTGCCTTAGGAGTTGATTGAGAGTAAGAGTCTTGAAGTAGGAGACCTCTTAGGAATTAAGGTTAGAAGGCTTATAAATAGCTTTGTGATCTTTCACTTTTATCATCAATAGAAGAGTATTTTCTGTAGCCTTTAAGCAGCAATTTGAAGGAGGAAACACCTATAGATTTCTAAGAAGATCGTCCCCTATAGTGATCACCCTCAAGCTTAGAATCCGCTAGGGTTCTAACATGGTACTACCGTCGACCATCGACGGTACCACCGCCCAGGTAACCTTGAATCAATGCTTTTTAGTATTGTTTTGTATCTAAACTGTACCTTATGTTGACCTCCTTCTAGGTCAATGAAATGAGCCCTATCATGAGCTTAAATCAAACCCAAATTGGACCCGGTTGGCCCCTAATTGAGTTAGTAGGATTTTTCTAAAACTAACTCTAATTAAAACTCTAACTACGACAATTAAGACAAACACAATTATAAGCAATCTTCGTTGTCCGGCATGTTAATCGATCTTCCGGTGAACTCCCCACATCCTTTTGGCAAACTCATAGCAAGCTCTCAATCACTTTCTAGTGAACTCCCGGCAAACTCCTAGCAACCTCCGGTGAACTCCTAGCGAGCTCCCGACAACCTATTGGGAAACTCCCAGCAAACCTTCGACGAACTTCCAACGAGCTCCCGTCGCATCGTCCGAAGCGTCGATGTATCCCCGATTCTTTCGACCCGATGCCCAATTTTGATTCCAGTCCAATGTTTGATTTTTCTTTAATTGTTTTTGCCTTTTCACAGTCATAGTTAGTCTTGCATCACTTATCCCCAATACATAGGTTAGATTATAAATCCCTCAATTGATTTCATCATCAAAATCTGAGATTCAACAACCCCTAGCTATGCACTTGGTGTAAAGGCCAAGGTTTGCACCTAGGCTGAGCCTCCACGCTCCCCCTAACTATGCACTTGGTGTAGAAGGCTGAGGGTTACAACTAAGTCGAGCCTCCACCCACCTCCTAATAGTGCACTTGGTGTAAAAGACCAAGGGTTGCAACTAGGCTGAACCTTTATGCTCTTTCCTAGTCGTGCACTCCGTGTAGAAGGCTGAGAGATGTACCTAGACCAAGCCTCCATACTCCTCACTAGTTGTGCACTTGGTATAGAAGATCGAGGGTCCCATCCAAGCTAAGCCTCCATGCTCCCTACTCGTGCACTTGATGAAAAGACCAGGAGACTACACACCGGTCCAACAAGAAAAGACGTGCTCCGAATACGAGAGAGATGTGATATGTTTATGAGGGGGGAGAAATGATAGAGAAAATTTTGGTACCATCCGGTTAGCAGGGCACCTTTGATCATATATGGTGTCACACCAACAAAGACAATAAGCGTACCCCGAATATCGAACCGGTCCAAGAATGACTATCCTGAACCAATGCAATCTAGCTAAGGAGGGGTGCAGCTCGATTCCTAAGTGACACATGACATGCCCACGCCGTTCAAAACCAAGCACTATCTACTAGTGAGGATGCAACCACACAAAATGTGGGATTAGAAAGATGCCCCCAAGCAAACGAATCGTGCACCGAAAATATCGACAGGTGCTAATAAGCTCAGGGAGAATAAACTCCCTATGATAGGTATAAAAATCATCCCTAGGCAGATGCTAGATGATACAGATTTCACATCCAAAAAACTGACTTAAACTTCGGAGGGGTCATGTTGAAACTCCACTTAGGCACTGTCTTGTTATGCAAAGACTTTAAATCAAAAATTTCTCAAATATTCACTAACAAATGCCTTGGAAGGTGACAACCACAATCGCTACCTCCTCTCTAGAAAAAGTTTTCTCCCCGAAAAGATGCATGGTTAGTCTTGCCTCATCCAGATCAGACCAAGTCATGGCAATAACAAGCCACGATATAAAGGATAATAATAATTCTTATATTATAATCTGATTCTTATAGATATACCACATAATAATTAAAAATGATAAGTCTTATTTTCCTTTAAAATATTCTTAAAACTATCAATTGTGATTGTTCTAAATGATTATTAACAGCGATATCAATATTATGTGAGAATTCACTAATTTTATTTTATTATTTTTTTTATCAAATTACTTAATTATCTGAGTAATAATAATATCTCGAATGGTAAAGGAGTATCAATATGTTTACCTCAATGTCAAGAGTAAATTTTGAGATTTTTGCTCTTAGTGATTCACTATTTTTTAGGAATCTTATATTACGAGATTCAATTATCTACGTATTACGATTATGACAATAAGATATGTACCCCTTTGAACTTTTTTATATAAATAATAAAATATTCAAAAATATTCCTTGAATCTAATTTTTATTCATGTGAATTGAATAACTTTATCTTTATAAGGCAATCCTAAATATATAGATATCTTAAGTTGGGTTGGTCCATAACTCAAAATAAGTTGATAGAATTGACTTACAAATAACCCTATTCAAATATATACATAATCTTCCTTAAAGGTTCTCCTCACATTGATTTGGGTATAAAAGAATAAATCATTATACTCCTAACCATATCCATAACAGTATAATTTCACCTTTCAACAATCATATTATGTTATGACATATCTAGTAAATCATATTGAGCACCTATACCTTACTTTTTCAAAATTTAGTAAAAGAACTAGAATTATGATTGGGTTCATCATAACAACCATAAATTTATCACGCCTATCAAATATAATAATTTTGACTTTTCTTATTTAATTATCTTTTGACCTCATTTATGTATAGCAAAAGGTGTTAATAGCTTGAGTCCTTGAATAAATTAGATATATATATAATCATATCTCAATATGTTATCTATAAAGATGATAAAATGTCTCTCAAAAACATAAACTAACTTGCAAATACAAGCATATATAATCTCAATGAGTTTTTGAAACTATATTATATCTCAATATTTGATTATAGGATCATTATAAAGTCAAATTTTATATTAATTGTGTATAGACTATCATATAGAATTCAAAGGTTAACTCTTACTTAATCATACTAAGTTCACGACCACCAAGATTTAAATAATATCTTGACAATTCTAGCTTAAAAAATCCAAATTTCTATAATTATAAGAATATAGCATATATCCTCAAAATCCATCAAATAAATCATCTCTAGCCATAGTGATAAATACCAACTACTATTGCTTTTACTTAAAAATGATTCCTTATAACGATAAATATTTCATTCTCTTTTAGTTTTCATATTAAAATGAATCTCTATTATTGATAACATATGTTGAGGCATTAAAATCAATCCATTAAGTATTAGAAAAGAATTTCTATAACGTTGGATTTAAAACATACAAATGTCATACTTATATCTTTTCTTTTTAAATCAAATCTTATAGTTCTTTTTGTCATGACCTTCCTTACCACAAAATAATATTTTACTGTGAATATTTCTTCTATGAGTTTATATAATATTTATAAACTCAGGTGATTTACACTTTAAATTTCTTCTATTGTTACCCACTTCTTTAATACCTAAAATATTATGAGTCTTTCCTACTTTGGGTGAAATATTGATATATCTAGTGCTCATATAAAATTATATATAGAGGACTAATACAATCCTCATAGAATAGCGTTATTATCTTTGGGTATATAATCCTAAACTACAAGGATATCCAAAATAGTATCATCCTATCCTATCACATAACTATTCAAAATAGATTCTCTTTTGAGATTATCTAATCTCTTAATCATGTGTGTCATTTTGAATATTATTTTTTAATATTATTTAGCACTAATTTTTTAATATTATTTTATAAGTTATTGGTCTAGGCCACTTTAATAACTACAAGACCAATATAATAATATAAAATATAGTTTAAAATATTTTATAAATAATAAAACCTTTGTTTTAAATTATATATCAAAAGCCTATTATCCCAAGCCACTTTGGTAACTATTGATCAAGTAAAACTTAGAGATATAAGTTATAAATAATATTCATCAAATTTTTAATCTAATTTATGTTGAAAAAATTCAATAATAAAGTAATAACTATAATAATTATTAAATATTGGTAAGCATAAAGAAAATCTTATATGATAATTGTAATCATGATGAAATATAAATTATGCCTTCGTGTGAAAAATAAATATTATTTTTATAATTATAAATATATACATATGAATAACTAAGTAATGTTTAAAAATAATAGTTATATCTTTATTTATCATATATAAAATTTAATCATGATGAGAAAACTATAAAAGAAAATTATTTATTTACTTAATTATTTATTTAAATTTTACTTAGAACCCTTATACTAGTCAACCTTATTTAATTGGATAAATCCATAATTAGGGTAAATATCTATACAATCAAGTAAATTAAAAATTAAAATTGATCAAAATCAAAATTATTATTTTCTAAGTTTGATTAAGACTTGAATGATCGAATCTAAATCCAGTTAAATAATAAAAAAATTGTTATGATCAAGTTCAATCAAAGCATATGATTAAATAAATTAAATTATTTAATTTTATATTTAGGACGTAAATAAAAAATTTTAACTTTATAAAGGTAAAATTGTAATTTTGATATAGGATATATAATGAAAATTTATAATTTTTTGTAGGGCATTAACAAAAGATAAAAATAAGGACATGGATAGGAATATCTTCATTTATGAAGGGTAAAAATATTATTTTAAGACAAAACCCTAATTCTTTGTTTTTTCGACAGTCATTGCTAGAGGTGTAGCCGTCGCTTAGTGGGGCACAATCACCACCTGGTGGGGTGCCATCATCACATGGCATATGACGTGACTATTATGGTGTGCAAAGTCGCAACCACTATCTGCAAACGTTGCACAAGGCACCGCTTGCACATGGCCTCCGACATCCAACTGACGCTATCACAACATCTACAGGTAGCTACAGTGTCGTTGCAACCGTCACTAGCAACGATGCTATGTCAGTGCTGCCTACGATTAGGTGGGTGACCAACGAAGGCTATTGCCCTCAATAGTACTATCTCTGATAGCAAGCTATCGACAGTGACCCATTGATCAAACACAAGAAACTTTGCATCGCTCTTAGGCAGGTGATAGAATGGAATGGATAAAGAAGAAATTCAAAAATACAGATGAATCATTTATACATTGTAAATAAAAATGATTAACACATTTTCATGACTAAAAAGTACTGACAAATAGATCTAAAGTACTTGATTTCAAAATCATGACTCTAATGCCAACTATAAGCATAAAAATCATAATTTGCTATTATTGAGTAGAAGATTTTAATATCAAAAATTTGAAATCAAATAATAATAGATCTAAAGATTATGATGTGTACATTTCAATATTGTTCAAATTTACGAGTGTACCATCGTTAAATCCGAGATCTATAGTGATGTCAACCTGTAAGAAGAACTAGATTTGTTTTTTCCTCTCTTTGTATCTTTCACAAGATTACTATGAGAGATGGATTTAGGGATAAAATGAATATGATAAAAGATCTATAATCCCTCGTTGACTAGTTCACGTGACTAAGGGAGATGAAAGAAGATATTTAATCTCTCAATCACAAATCCACATATTTGCATATACATGTATCTGCATGTTCACATATTCAATTATTATGTATTTGTATTGTGTTAAGTCTCTAGGAGGTCTGTCTATTTATAAGTGATGTGTAAAAATGAAAGAAATCAATAATGATAATGATAAAGGTGAAGAAGCATCAACAAAAAATGATAAGAATGCGGGGTTCACACTTCTGGAGATTCGTTAAAGAAAACATTACTTAATGCTTTTACTTTTCTTTCATTGTGTCTCAGGATAATATTACTTAAATCTCCCTAGCAACACGGCTTTACCAAATCGCAATCTGTTATAAAGCCAAAAAATACTATTTATATTCCTTTTGTTGACTCTCAAATTTTGATGATGAAATCAATTGATGATTTTTATGATTTAACTTGTGTGTTCAAAAAAATGATGCAGGATTAGCTATGAGAGTAAAGGGCATTACAATCAGATATTGGGCCGGAGTCAAGTTCTAGCATCGGGTCAAGGTTCGGACGATGTAATGGGAGCTCATTGAGAGTTCACCGAAGGTCGGCCGAGGTTCAGACGATGTTGTCGGGAGCTCGCCGAGAACTCACCAAAAGTTTGCCAAGAAGTTCATCGGGGGTTCACAGATAGGTTGTCGGGAGCTCGCCGAGAGTTCACTAAAAGAATGCTAGAAGTTCATTGGGAGTTCACCGAAGGAAATTGGGAGCTCGCTAGGGGTTCATCGGAAAGATGCTGGGAGTTTGCCGAAGAGACGACCGAACAACGAAGATTATATGTTGAGTGTTATAGTTAGCATTATAATGATAGTTAGTTTTACTAACTCAATTAAGAGGCCATTAGGCCTTTATTGGGGCTGATTTGGACTCATTATAAGTCATTTCAGTAACCCAAGGTTAGATAAAGCACGGTTGTCGAAGACACGGTCTCTAAGATGACATAGTCTTCAAATGTATGCTATGAGGTTGAACTACCTAGATTGGGTGGTCGAACCACCCAAACATAGTCTCTCAAACTGTCAAGCGGCTAAACCACCCAGAACACAGTCTCCCAACCTGTGTCAAGCTGCGGAACCGCCTAGAACGTAGTCTTCGAGACTAGAACCTTGGGATCACTTAAAAATTAATTTTTGGCTCCACTTTTAAAGCCATTTGAAGCTTATAAATACTCCACCCTTTCTTGCTTAAGGCATGCAAACAATTAAGAGTAAAAATCTTATGAAAACGTTGTTTTAATTGAGAGCTTCTCCTCATTTAGTCTTGTGTAGTTTTTTATTTAAGGGAGAGCTTTGAGTCTTGTAAAGGTTATCTTCTAAACCTATTAAAGAAAAATAGAGTTGTAAGAGGGTAGTTGATCTTCACCAATTGAAGGAAGATCAACAGTGGAAGCCGGTGGCCTCAACGGAGGAGGAATCGGGAAGTGGACGTAGGTCACGTGACCGAACCAATATAAAATCAGTTTGCTTCCTCTTCTTTGCTCTTTAACTTTATTGTTTTGTTATTTAACTATCTATTATCTTTGCTTGCACTATTACAAACATCTATACACCTAAATGTATTTTCGATATGATTTTTATTGAGCAAAATTTTTAAATCAACGAAGATTTTTCATCAGCAATAATTCACACCCCCCCCCCCCCTTCTCCTCCTCCTCCTCCTCTTAGTGTCGCTTTGGTCCTAACAATTGGTATTAGAGCCATGTTTTCTCTCTATTTGGCATAAAATCCAAGAGAGATGGCTTTTATTGGCAATCAAGATGGACTTTCTATCACTTGTCCTCCCATGTTCAATGGGACGGATTACATGTATTGGATAACTCAAATGAGAATTTTTCTACTTTCTATGGACTTTGAATTATGGCATATTGTTGAAAGTAGTTTTGAAAAGTCTTCCAAATTGATGAATGAATGGAATGATTTGGAAAAGAAGACTTTCTCTTTGAATGCTAAAGCGATGAATGCTTTATTTTGTGCTCTTGATAAAAATAAATTTAATCGGGTTTCTATATGCAAAACTGTGCATGAGATTTGGCATGCACTTGAAGTCACACACGAAGGCACTAGTCAAATCAAAGAGACAAAAATTAATCTTTTAGTGCATATCTATGAGTTGTTTTGTGTGAAACCAAGTGAGATCATTGGAGATATGTACACTCGTTTTATGGATGCCGCCAATGATCTAAAAGCACTTGGTTAAAGTTTTTTTAATTTTGAACTTGTTAACAAAATATTAAGATCTCTTTCAAAAAGTTAGGATCCTAAAGTAACGACAATACAAGAAGCAAAAGACCTAAATAATTTTCTGCTTAAAGAATTAATCAGGTCTTTGATGACTTACGAAATGATATGTATAGCACATAATGAACTTGAGAACAACATTCCAAAGAAGAGGAAGGACATAGCACTTAGAACCAAGGAACACCACTTGGGAGAAAACTCAAGTGATGATGAGGAGGAGGATGACTTCGCACTTCTTACAAGAAAATTTAAAAAAATTCTTAAAAATGACTAAAATAAAACAAGATGCTAAGAACAAAAGTGAACTAAAAAAGGATTCAATAATATATTATGAATGTAAGAAACTGGGTCACTTCAAAAATGAATGTCCCCGAGTGAAGAAGAAGCAACCAAAGAAGAAGAAAGCGCTCAAAGCCACTTGGGACAACTCAAGTTCATCCGAAGACGAGGAGCCAACCAACAAGGAAGAAGTTGCAAATTATACTTTAATGGCATTTGCCGACAAGATAAGTAACCAAAACGAGTCTTCTTTATCTTATGATGAATTATTTACAATGATTTGTTTGATGATTTTAAATTAGTTAGTAAAAAATATAAATTATTAAAGAAATAGCATGCTTCACTTGCTAGTAAATTTGAAATTTTTAAAAAGGAGTATGATGAACATAGGATAGCTCCTTGCACTAAGTGTGAAGAATTAGATATACTTAAGAAAGAAAATACTTTATTACAAGAAATATTAGAAAATTTTAAAATATGTATCAAATCCTTAAACATGATCCTTGCTAATAAGGGTCATGTTCATAGAAAGGAAGGAATCAGCTTTATGAGTAACACTCAACAAAAGTCATCCATCTTCGTTAAAGGACCACCTACATTATATGTTTCACCTAGAAATAAATATAATTTTTATGGAAGAATTGGACACTATGCTTATAAATGTTCATTTAAAAGGCATAGTACACACAAATTAATTTGGGTTCCTAAAGGAACCATAAACAACTCGATGTCATTAGTAAAATTAGGTAGAATTTTTCATGATGAACCCAAAGGCAAATTGGTACCTAAACCAAAACTCCTTTTCTTGTAGGAATGTCTCCAAACAAAGGCTAGGAGCACAAAATGGTACCTTGATAGTGGATGCTCAAGGAGATCCAACTCATTTCTCTAAGCTTACTAGCCTAAATGAATGATTTGTCACTTTCGGAGACAACAACAAGGGAAAAATCATTGGGAAAGAAACCACAGGTAACAAATCAAACCTCTTGATATAAGATGTATTATTAGTTGATGGTTTGAAACATAATCTACTAAGCATTAGCCAATTGTGTGATAAAGGATACATTATCAAATTTGAATCTAATACTTGTATAATTAAAATATCACACAAAAATAGTTCTATGATTGCCTTAAGAAGCAATAATGTGTATACTATCGACATTGATAATTTTTGTGATGAAATATGTATTTCGACTTCAAATGATGATGCATGGATTTGGCATAGGAGACTAGGACATGCTAGCATGAAACTATTAAACCAAATCTCAACTAAAAATCTAGTAAGAGGAATGCTTAGCATCAAGTTCGTAAAAGACAAAGTTTATGATGCATGTCAACTAGAAAAATAAATAAAAAGTAGTTTCAAATCAAAAAATCGAATAAGCACCTCTAGACCACTACAATTGATCCATATGGATTTATTTGGACCAATTAATACTACAAGCTTAGGAGGTAGCAAATATGCTTTTGTTATTGTAGACGATTATAGTAGATATACTTGCACCTATTTCTTGGCACATAATACCAAGGAATTCCACTGCTGGCCTAGGCCTTACTTTACTGTCTCCAAGGCCACCTCTGCTATCGATAAGACTTGTGAACTAATACTGATAATAATGAAAACAGAGTGAAAGAATTCCACTAGGAACTTCGGCTTTGTCCCCCCACTTTTAGTATATAATTACCTTCTTACTGCCCGACATATCAGTTTGTCTTTCCTTGCTTTCGGCCTTTCACTATTGTTTTTAAACCAATATGGATAAAAGCCAAGTACCTCCTACTGTTATACGTCAGTAAGTTCTCAACACATAACCCGGGTTAACTACAAAAGTCAAACTACTCATTTTCTTTCTGTAACCATTGATCTGGATCTCTACTACTTTTCAACCAATGTGCCCTTGCTTCAAATCTTACTATCATGCCCTTGAGTCTCGGATCTCTACTTCTTTTAAATGTCTTTAAAAATTTTATAAACTTGTTTAAAACGAAAAGGGTTTTATGATTTCATCTATACGTAGTGATCATGATAGTGAGTTTCAAAATCATGATTTTTAAAATTTTGTGACTCGAATGGGTATAATCATAATTTCTCTACTCCTAGAAATCCACAACAAAATTGAGTAGTGGAAAGCAAAAATATGAGCTTACAAGAAATGACTAGAACCATGTTAAATGAACATAGCCTACCTAAATTTTTTTGGCCGAAGCCGTTAACACGGCATGTTATGTCATGAATAGGGTTCTCGTAAGACCATTACTCTCCAAAACTCCTTATAAATTGTGAAATAATAAAAAAAACCCAATATTTCGTATTTCAAAGTATTTGGTTGTAAATATTTTATTTTGAATGAAAAAGATGCCTTACAAAAGTTCGATGCAAAATCCAATGAAGATATATTTCTTGGTTATTCCTCAATTTCAAAAGCTTATCATGTCTTTAATAAAAGAACTCTAGTAATTGATAAATACATCCATATTGTTTTTAATGAGGTTCCCAAATTGAAGAAAATTGATTTTGATGATGATTTTGATTTTGATACTTTAAATTTGAATGATAAATCTCATCTCCAAAATAACTTGGATGCATCTACTTCCAAGGAATCATTACCTAAGGAATGGAAGTATGTAGATGCTCATCCTAAGGAGTTAATAACAGGAGATACATCAAAAGATGTTCAAACTCATTCATCATTTAAGAATTTTTATGATAATGCCGTATTTTTATCTCAAATCGAACCAAAATGCATTGAGGAAGCCCTAAAAGATGATTCTTGGGTTATTTCAATACATGAAGAGTTAAACCAATTTGAGATAAATGAGGTGATCATTTAGTTATTGGTACTAAATGGGTCTTTAGAAACAAACAAGATGAAAATGGTATCGTGGTTAGAAACAAGGCTGGATTAGTGGCCAAGGATTTCAACCAAGAAAAATTGATCAATTATGAAGAGACATTCGCTCCTATGGCTAGACTTGAAGCCATAAGGATGCTCCTTGCCTTTGCCTCTTTTAAGAATTTTAAGTTATTTCAAATGAATGTCAAAAATATTTTTCTTAATGGTTTTATTTCATAAGAAGTTTATGTTGAACAACCCCTCGGTTTTGAAAATGATCTTTTTCTTAATCATATTTTTAAACTATCTGAAGCTCTTTATAGATTAAAATAAGCCCTTAGGGCTTGGTATGAAAGACTTAGTTTTTTCTTATTTCAAATAATTTTTTGAAATGCAAGGTTGATACCACATATTTTTTAAGTATTTTGAAAATGATATTCTAGTTATTCAAATTTATATTGATGATATTATTTTTGGTTCAACAAATGAATCATTATGTGAAACTTTTGCCACGAGTATGTGCCAAGAATTTGAAATGAGCCTAATGGGTGAATTAATATTTTTCTTAGGATTACAAATAAAATAATTAAATGATGGTATCTTTATAAGTCAAATTAAGTATATCTTAGATTTGTTAAAACAGTTTAGTATGGATAATGCTAAGGCCATAAACACACCCATGAGCAGTTCTACAAAATTAGACTTAGATAATGAAGGTGAAAATTTTGATCAAAAAATATATAGAGGAATGATATGTAGTTTATTGTATTTAACTGTTACTAGACCGGACATAATGTTTAGTGTTGGATTGTGTACAAGATTTCAATCCAATCCTAAATATTTTCATTTTAAGGTAGTTAAGCGAATATTTAGATATTTAAAATAAACTTTTAATTTAGGTTTATGGCATCCTAGTAAAAAAAAACTTTGATTTAATACCTATGCTGATGTCTATTTTGGAGGTTGTAGAATAGATAAAAAAAGGTACAATCAAAATATGCCAATTCTTAGGACATGCTCTTGTTTCTTGGTCTTCTAAGAAACAAAATTCGGTTACATTATCTCTAGCCGAAGCTGACTACATAGCAGTTTGTGCATTTTATACACAAGTCATTTGGATGAAAAATACTTTAGAAAATTATAGAATTCACTTAAAAAATATTCATATCAAACGCAACAATACTAGTGCAATATGTTTAACCAAAAATATCATTCCACACTCAAGAACTAAACATATTGACATTAAGCATCACTTTATTAAAGATCATGTAAATAATCATGATATATCTTTGGAATTTATTGATACTAACCATCAATTGGCTGATATCTTCACCAAGTCATTAAATGAAGAATAATTTGACTTTATTAGAAGAGAGTTAGGAATGTTAAACTATTAAAATGTATGATTTGATTGATTTCTTGAGTTTTACATAAGATGATTTTGAGTACTTGAGTAGCTCTTATAGTCTTCTTGGACTTCTTGACTTTTTGAGATCTCTTTCAAAATAATTACTGGATTCATGAATATGTATCCCCCCTTTTAATAAATTATTTTATTATGGGATACTTGATTTTTGGATCTTTGACACCAAAAATTAAGTATAAGCCAAAATAAAATAATTAAATGATGGTATCTTTATAAGTCAAATTAAGTATATATTAGATTTGTTAAAATTATTTAGTATGGATAATGCTAAGGCCATAAACACACTCATGAGCACTTCTATAAAATTAGACTTAGATAATGAAGGTGAAAACTTTGATCAAAAAAATATATAGAGGAATGATATGTAGTTTATTGTATTTAACTGCTACTAGACCGGACATAATGTTTAGTGTTGGATTGTGTACAAGATTTCAATCCAATCCTAAATATTCTCATTTTAAGACAGTTAAGCGAATATTTAGATATTTAAAAGGAACTTTTAATTTAGGTTTATGGTATCCTAAGTCAAAAAAAACTTTGATTTACTTACATACGCGGATGTCGATTTTGGAGGTTGTAGAATAGATAAAAAAAGTATAATTGAAATATGCCAATTCTTAGGACATGCTCTTGTTTCTTGGTCTTCTAAGAATAAAATTCGGTTACATTATCTCTAGCCGAAGCTGACTACATAGCAGTTTGTGCATTTTATGCACAAGTCATTTGGATGAAAAACACTTTAGAAGATTATAGAATTCACTTAAAAAATATTCATATCAAATGCAATAATACTAGTGCAATATACATAACCAAAAATCTCATTCCACACTCAAGAACTAAACATATTGACATTAAGCATCACTTTATTAGAGATCATGTAAATAATCATGATGTATCTTTGGAATTTATTGACACTAACCATCAATTGGCTGATATCTTCATCAAGCCATTAAATGAAGAATAATTTGACTTTATTAGAAGAGAGTTAGGAATGTTAAACTATTAACATGCATGATTTGATAGATTTCTTGAGTTTTACATAAGATGATTTTGAGTACTTGAGTAGCTCTTATAGTCTTCTTGGACTTCTCGACTTTTTGAGATCTCTTTCAAAATAATTATTGGATTCATGAATATGTATCCCCCCTCTTAATAAATTATTTTATTTTGAGATACTTGATTTTTGGATCTTTGACACCAAACCCCCCCCCCCCCCCCCCCCCCCCCCCCCCCCCTTATTTTATTCTTCTTCTATTTTATTTACAAAGAAGAAGAAAGTAATTTGATACGAAATAGATTAAACTATATTCTAATTTTTCTTCTTATTTTACTAAGGAGGAGAAATAGATTATACTTCTTTCTTTGTATGATGAATATTTATGATAAATATGTTGACATATGTATTGAACACTTAGTATTCAAATATATCATAAATATTTCTCCTTATTAATAACAAAGAGGGAGAAACGACATGATTGATGACATGATAAATGTTGTGCTTGAAATTTTATCATATAATGAACATTTGTGTTGAACAATTATTTCGAAATTATATATTGAATATTTCTCCTTATTGATAAATATTTAAAAATGATAAATGTTCAAATGATGGATATTTATGATAATTGCTCATATATGAATTGAATATTTTCCTTTTTGTTGATGACAAAGGGGGAGAAATAACATAATTGATGACATAAGAGAAATATATATTTTTAAATCTTTGAAATGTTTATATAATACCAAGAAGATGACATACTCTGAAAATAATAAATGATAAATGATATGTTTGAATATTTTTTATAATATTCAAAAATGATAAATGTTTAAATGATAGATATTTGTGATAAATGTTCAAATATGAATTAAGCATTTCTCCTTTTTGTTGATGACAAAGGCGGAGAAATGACATGATGACATAAGAGAGATATTTTGATATCTTTGAAATAGTTGAAATGAATGATATATCATAATTGATGACATGTTTATTATATGAAACATATCAATTAAAATTATTTATCATGTGATACCAAGAAGATGAATGTTTAAAAATTTTGTCATGTATGATATCATGAATGGTTAAATTATAAAAATACTAACTTGAATTTAAAAGTGACAGGTTCTTTTGAATTTAAATTTATTATATTTATTATATGGCATATACATAAGGGGAGTTAAGGTTAACTCCGTCATCAATTGGTTGTCATCATCAAAAAGGGGGAGATTGTTGAAATATCAAATTTTGATGATGAATCAATTGATGAGTTTTATGATCTAACTCGTGTGTTAAAGAAAGTGATGCAGGATTAACTACGATGGTAAAAAGGCATTACAATCAGATGTTGGGCCGGAGTCAGGTTCGAGCATTGGGCCAATGTTCGGATGACGTAGTGGGAGCTCACCGAGAGTTTGCCAGAGATCGACCGATGTTTGGACGATGTTATCGGGAACTCGCCGAGTTCATCGAAAAGATGCCGAGAGTTTGCCGAAGAGATGATCGGATGATAAAGATTATACGTTGAATGTCGTAGTTAGCATCATAATGAGAGTTAATTTTACTAACTCAATTAAGAGGTCATTAGGCATTCATTAGCGCTTATCTGGACTCATTATAAAAGTCATTTTAGTAACCCAAGGTCAGATAAGGCATGGTCTTCGAAGACATGGTCTCCAAGATGACATATATTGAATCTCAGATTTTGATGATGAAATCAATTGATGGGTTTTTTGATCTAACTTGTGTGCTAAAGAAAATGATACAAGATAAACTATGATAGTAAAGGGTAGTACAACCAGATGTTGTGCCGAAGTCAAGTTTGAGCATTAGGTCGAGGTTTAGATGACGCAATGGGAGCTCGCCGAGAGTTCACTGGAGGTCGGCCGAGGTTCGGACAATGTTGTTAAGAGCTCGCCAAGAACTCACCAGAATTTTGCCGAGAAGTTTGTCGGGAGTTTACCGATAGGTTGTCGGGAGCTCACCAGGTGTTCGCCAGAAGAATGCTAAAAGTTCGTTGGTAGTTCACTGAAGGAAATCTAGAGCTCGTCGGGGGTTCATCCGAAAGATGCTGGGAGTTCGCCGAAGAGACGATCGAACAACGTACATTATACGTTGAGTGTCGTAGTTAGCATCGTAACGAGAGTTAGTTTTACTAACTCAATTAAGAGACCACTAGGCCTTAATTGGGGCTGATTTAGACTCATTATAAAAGTAATTTCAGCAACCCAAGGTCAGATAAGGCACGATCTTCGAAGATACGGCCTCTAAGATGACATAGTCTTCAAAGGTGTGTCAGATAGTTGAACCACCTAGATTGGGCGGTTCAACCGCCTAGACTGGGTGGTTCAACTGCCCAGATATAGTCTCCCGGACTATCAGGTAGCTGAAACACCCATAACACAATCTCCCAGGCTGTCAGGCGGTTGATCCACCCAGAACGTAGTCTTCGAGACTAGCACCTCAGGATCACTTAAAAATTAATTTTTGGCTCTACTTTTGAAGCCATTTGGGGCCTATAAATACCCCACCCTTTCTTGCCTAAGGTAAGCAAGAAATTAAGAGCAAAAATATTATGAAAAAGCTATTGTAATTGAGATCTTCTCCTCATTTCATCTTGTATAGTTTTTTGTTTAAGGGAGAGCTTTGAGTCTTGTAAAGATTATCTCTTAAACCAGTAAAAGGATAATAGAGTTGTAAGAGGGTAGTTGATCTTCACCCATTGAAGGAAGATCAATAGTCGAAGCTGATAGCCTCAACGAAGGAGGAATCAGGAAGTGGACGTAGGTCACAAGACTGAACCACTATAAAATCGGTTTGCTTCCTCTTCTTTGCTCTTTAACTTTATTGCTCTATTATTTAACCATCTATTATCTTTACTTGCACTATTATAAACATCTCTACACTTAAACACATTTTTGATATTATTGTCATTGAGCAAATTCTTTAAATTAATAAAAATTTCTTATCAACACTAATTCACCCAACCCCCCCCCCCCCCTTCTCTCCTAAGTGTCACTTTGATCCTAACAATTGATATGAGTGCCATATTTTCTCTATATTTGGCATAAAATCTAAGAGAGATAGCTTTTATTGGTAATCAAGAGGGACTTTCTATCACTCGTCCTCACATGTTCAATGGGACGGATTACAAATATTGAAAAACTTAAATGAGAATTTTCCTACTTCCTATGGATTTTGAATTATAACATATTGTTGAAAGCGATTTTGAAAAGTCTTTCAAACTGATGAATGAATGGAATGATTTAAAAAAAGAAGACTTTCTCTTTGAATGCTAAAGCGATGAATGCTTTATGTTGTGCTCTTGATAAAAACAAATTTAATCGGGTTTCTATTTGCGAAACTACGCATGAGATTTGGCATACAATTGAAGTCACACATGAAGGCACTAGTCGAGTCAAAAAGTCAAAAATTAATCTTTTAGTGCATAGCTATGAGTTGTTTCGCATGAAATCAAGTGAGATAATAGGAGACATATACACTCGTTTTAGGGATGTCGTCAATGGTTTAAAAGCACTTGGTAAAAAAAATTTTAATTTTGAACTTGTTAACAAAATATTAAGATCCCTTCCAAAAAGTTGGGATCCTAAAGTAACGACAATACAAGAAGCAAAAGACCTAAATAAATTTTCGCTTGAAGAATTAATCAGGTCGTTGATGACTTACGAAATAACATGCATAGCACATGATGAACTCGAGAACAACCTTCCAAAGAATAGGAAAGATATAGCACTTAGAACCAAGGAAGACTACTTATGAGAAAACTCAAGTGACGATGATGATGATGACTTTGCACTTCTTACAAGAAATTTTAAGAAATTCTTAAAAATGACTAAAACAAAACAAGATGCTAAGAACAAAAATGAACTAAAAAAAGACTTAATAATATGTTACGAATATAAGAAGTCGGGTCACTTTAAAAATAAATGTCCCTAAGTGAAGAAAAAGCAACCAAAGAAGAAGAAGGCGCTTAAAGCCACTTGGGACGACTCAAGTTCATCCGAAGACAAGAAGCCAACCAACAAGGAAGAAGCTACAAATTATGCTTTAATAGCATTTGGCGATGAGGTAAGTAACCTAAATGAGTCTTCTTTATCTTATGATGAATTATTTAATATATTTAATAATTTATTTGATGATTTTAAATTAGTTAGTAAAAAGTATAAATTGTTAAAGAAAGAGCATGCTTCACTTGCTAGTAAATTTGAAAATTTTAAAAAGGAGTATGATGTAGCTCCTTGCACTAAGTGTGAAGAACTAGATATACTTAAGAAAGAAAATACTTTATTACAAGAAATATTAGAAAATTTTAAAATAGGTAACAAATTCTTAAACATGATCCTTGCTAATAAGGGTCATGTTCATAGAAAGGAAGGAATTGACTTTGTGAGTAACACTCAACAAAAGCCAACCATCTTCGTTAAAAGACCTACATTATATGTTTCACCTAGAAATAAATATAATTTTTGTGAACGAATTGGACACTATGCTTATAAATGTTCATTTAAAAGACATAGTACACACAAATTAATTTAGGTTCATAAAGGAACCATAAACAACTTGATGTCATTAGTAAAATTAGGTAGAAATTTTCATGAAGAACCCGAAGACAAATGGGTACCTAAACCAAAACTCCCTTTCTTATAGGAATGTCTCCAAACAAAGGCTAGAATCATAAAATGGTACTTTGATAGTGGATGCACAAGTCACATGACCGGAGATCCAACTCATTTCTCTAAGCTTACTAGCCTAAATGAAGGATTTGTCACTTTCAAAGACAACAATAAAGGAAAAAATCATTAGGAAAGGAACCATAGGTAACAAATCAAACCTCTTGATAGAAGATGTATTCTTAGTTGATGGTTTGAAACATAATCTACTAAGCATTAGTCAATTGTGTGATAAATGATACATTATCAAATTTGAATCTAATGCTAATTCAAATACCACACAAAAATAGTTCTATGATTGCCTTAAGAAGCAATAATGTGTATACTATCAACATTTATAATTTTTGTGATGAAATGTATTTTTCAGCTGTAAATGATGATGCATGAATTTGACATAGGAGACTAAGACATGCTAGCATGAAACTATTAAACCAAATCTCAACTAAAAATCTAGTAAGAGGAATGTCTAGTATCAAGTTCGTAAAAGATAAGGTTTGTGATGCATGTCAACTAGGAAAACAAATAAAAAGTAGTTTCAAATCAAAAAATCAAATAAGCACCTCTGGACCATTACAATTGATCCATATAGATTTATTTGGACCAATTCATACTACATGCTTAGGAGGTACCAAATATACTTTTGTTATTGTAGATGATTATAGTAGATATACTTGGACCTATTTCTTGGTACATAAAAGTGATTGTTTTAAATATTTTTCAAAATTTTGTAAACTTGTTCAACACGAAAAGGGTTTTATGATTTTATCTATACATAGTGATTATGGTGGTGAGTTTTAAAATCATGATTTTCAAAATTTTTATGACTCAAATGGGTATAATCATAATTTCTCTACTCGTAGAAGTCCACAACAAAATGGAGTAGTAGAATGAAAAAATAGGAGCTTACAAGAAATGGCTAGAACCGTGTTAAACGAACATAGCCTAACCAAATATTTTTGGGCCAAAGCCATTAACACGACATGCTATGTCATAAATAGGGTTCTCATAAAACCATTACTCTCCAAAACTCCTTATGAATTATGGAATAATAAAAAACCTAATATTTTATATTTCAAAGTATTTGGTTGTAAATGTTTTATTTTGAATAGAAAAGATGCCTTAGGAAAGTTCGATGCAAAATCAGATGAAGGTATATTTCTTAGTTATTCCTCAATTTTAAAAACTTATCGTGTCTTTAATAAAAGAACTCTAGTAATTGAGGAATCTATCCATATTATTTTTAATGAGGTTCCCAAATTGAAGAAAATTGATTTTGATGATGATTTTGATTTTGATACTTTAAATTTAAATGATAAATCTCCTCTACAAAATAATTTGGATGCATCTACTTCTAATGAATCCTTACCTAGGGACTGGAAGTATGTAGATGCTCATCCTAAGGAGTTAATAATATGAGATACATCAAAAGGTGTTCAAACTCGTTCATCATTTAAGAATTTTTATGCTAATGCTGTAATTTTATCTCAAACTGAACCAAAATACATTGAGGAAGCCCTAAAAGATTATTCTTGGGTTATTTCAATGCATGAAGAGTTAAACCAATTTGAGAAAAATGAGGTGTGGGAGCTTGTTCCTAGACCTAGTGACCGTTTAGTGATTTGTACTAAATAGATCTTTAGAAACAAGCAAGATGAAAATG
The DNA here is from genome assembly GCA_029747655.1 of Ensete ventricosum. NCBI lineage: Eukaryota > Viridiplantae > Streptophyta > Magnoliopsida > Zingiberales > Musaceae > Ensete > Ensete ventricosum. The sequence goes on along the minus strand of JAQQAF010000002.1, from coordinate 11,179,776 downwards.
GTATCATCGTTAGAAACAAGACTAGATTAATGGTCAAGGGTTTCAACTAAGAAGAAGGGATTGATTATGAAGAGACCTTCACTCCTGTGGCTAGACTCGAAGTCATAGTGATGCTCATTGCCTTTACCTCTTTTAAAAATTTTAAGTTATTTCAAATGGATGTCAAAAGTGATTTTATTAATAGTTTTATTTCCGAAGAAGTTTATGTTGAACAACCCCTCGATTTTAAAAATGATCTTTTTCTGAATCATGTTTTTAATCTATCTAAAGCTCTTTATGGATTGAAACAAGCCCCTAGGGCTTGGTATGAAAGACTTAGCTCTTTTCTTATTTCAAATAATTTTTTGAAGGGTAAGGTTGATACCATATTATTTTTTAAGTATTTTGAAAATGATATTCTAGTTATTCAAATTTATGTTGTTGATATTATTTTTGGTTCAACAAATGAATCCTTATGTGAAACTTTTGCTAAGAGTAAGAGCCAAGAAGTTGAAATGAGCTTAATGAGTGAATTAATATTTTTCTTAGGATTATAAATAAAATAATTAAATGATAGTATCTTTATAAGTCAAACTAAATATACTTTCGATTTGTTAAAACAGTTTTGTATGAACAATGCTAAGGCCATAAACACACCCATGAGCACTTCTATAAAATTAGACTTGGATAATGAAGGTGAAAACTTTGATCAAAAAACATATAGAGGAATAATAGGTAGTTTATTATATTTAACTGCTACTAGACCGGACATAATATTTAGTGTTGGATTGTGTGCAAAATTTCAATCAAATCCTATATATTCTCATTTTAAGGTAGTTAAGTGAATATTTAGATATTTAAAATGAACTTTTAATTTAGGTTTATGGTATCCTAAGTCTAAAAACAGTTAAATATAATAGGTAGTTTATTATATTTAACTGCTACTAGACCGGACATAATATTTAGTGTTGGATTGTGTGCAAAATTTCAATCAAATCCTATATATTCTCATTTTAAGGTAGTTAAGTGAATATTTAGATATTTAAAATGAACTTTTAATTTAGGTTTATGGTATCCTAAGTCTAAAAACTTTGATTTACTTGCCTATGCAAATGTCGATTTTGGAGGTTGTAGAATAGATAGAAAAAGTACAATCGGAACATGCCAATTCTTAGAATATACTCTTGTTTCTTGGTCTTCTAATAAATAAAATTTGGTTGTATTATCTACAGCCGAAGCTAAGTACATAGCAGCTGGTGCATGTTGTGCACAAGTCATTTGGATGAAAAATACTTTAGAAGATTATGGGAAAAATATTCCTATCAAATGCGATAATATTAGTGTAATATGTTTAACTAAAAATCTCATTCAATACTCAAGAACTAAATATATTGACATTAGGCATCACTTTATTAGAGATCATGTAAATAATTATGATATATCTTTGGAATTTATTGATACTAACCATTAATTAGTTGATATCTTCACCAAGCCATTAAATGAAGACCAATTTGACTTTCTTAGAAGAGAGTTGGGAATGTTAAACTATCCAAATACAGGATTTGCTATTTTTTAAATTTCTTGAGCTTTTGCTTGAAATTTACATGAGATAATTCTGAATACATGAGTAGCTCTTATAATCTTCTTGGACTTTCCTTGACTTTTGAGCTCTCTTTCAATATTTTAATTCTTGGATTCATGAATATATATATCGCCCCTCTTAATAATTTATTTTGTTTTATGATACTTGCTTTTGGATCTTTGACACCCCCTCTCCTTCTTCTTCTTCTATTTTACTTACAAAGGAGAAGAAATCAATTTGATACGAAATATATTAAACTCTTTTTTTTTATTTTACTCAGGGAAAGAAATGGACTAGATTTCTTTCTTTGTGTAATGAATATTTATGATAAATATGTTAATATATGTATTGAATACTTAGTATTCAAATGTGTGGTGAATATTTCTCTTTTCTTTTATAAAGAGGAGAAACGACATGATTGATGACATATGATAAATGTTGTGTTTGAAATTTTATCATAAAATGAACAATTGTTTAGAAAAGGTATGTTGAATATTTCTCTTTTTTGGTGACAAAAGGGTGAGAGATAGTATGTTGATGACGAAATGGTATGATAAATATTCAAAAATGATAAATGTTAAAATGATAGATTTTTGTGATAAATGTTCAAATATGAACCGAGCATTTCTCCTTTTTTATGATAAAGGGGGAGAAATGACATAATTGATTACATAAGAGAGATATTTTGAGATATTTGAAATAGTTGAAATGAATGCTATATCATAATTGATGACATGGTTATATTATGAATATAATGATTAAAATTTTCATGTGATACCAAGAAGATGATTACGTTAAAAATTTTATCATGTATGGTATCATGATTAATGACATAAAGTGAATGTTTAAAATATTTATTATGTGAAATATATCAATTGAAATTATTTATCATGTGATACCAAGAAAAAGAATGCTTTGAAAATTTTATTATGTATGGTATCATAAATGGTTAAATTGTGAAAATGTTATACTTGAATTCAAAAGTGATGGGTTCTTTTGAATTCAAGTTTGTTATATTTATCCTATGGCATATACATAGGGGGAGTTAAGATTAACTCCGTCATCAATTGGTTGCCATCATAAAAAAGGAGGAGATTGTTAAATCTCAAATTTTGATGATGAAATCAATTGATGGGTTTTATGATCTAACTTTTGTGCTAAAGAAAATATATAGGATTAACTACGATAGTAAAGAGTAGTACAACCAAATGTTGGGCCAAAGTTAAGTTCGAGCATCGTGTCGAGGTTCGGATGACGCAATGGGAGCTCACCGAGAGTTCGTCGGAGGTCGACCGAGGTTCGGACGATGTTGTCGGGAGCTTGCCAAGAACTCACCAGAAGTTTGTCGGGAAGTTCATCGGGAGTTCACCAATAGGTTGCCAGGAGATTGCTGGGCGTTCGCTGGAAGAATTTGGAAGTTCGTTGGGAGTTCGCCGAAAGAAATCGGGAGCTCGCCGGGGGTTCATCGAAAAGATATTGGGAGTTCACCGATGAAATGATTGAACATTGTATGTTGAGTGTCGTAGTTAGCATCGTAATGAGAGTTAGTATTACTAACTCAATTAAGAGGCTATTAGACCTTAATTGGGGCTGATTTGGATTCATTATAAAAGTCATTTCAGTAACGCAAGGTCAGAAAAGGCACGGTCTTCGAAGACACGGTCTCCAAGATGATAGTTTTCGAAGGTGTGTCAGGCGGTTGAACCGCCTAGATTGGGCGGTTGAATTGTCCAGACACAGTCTCTTAGATTATCAGGCGGCTGAACCGCCCAAAACACAGTCTCCCAAGCTGTGTCAAATGACTGAACCGCCTAGAACGTAGTCTTCGAGACTAGCACCTTAGGATCACTTAAAAATTAATTTTTGGTTCCATTTTTGAAGCTATTTGGGGCCTATAAATACCCCATCTTTCTTGCATGAGGTATGTAATAAATTAAGAGCAAAAATCTTATGAAAATGTTGTTATAATTAAGAGCTTTTATTTCATCTTGTGCAGTTTTTTTTGTTTAAGGGTGAGTTTTGAGTCTTGTAAAGGTTATCTCCTAAACCTGTAAAAGGATAATAGAGTTGTAAGAGGGTAGTTGATCTTCGTCCATTGAAGAAAGATCAATAGTGGAAGCCGGTAGCCTCAACGGAGGAGGAATCGGGAAGTTGACATAGGTCACGAGACCGAACCACTATAAAATCGGTTTGCTTTCTCTTCTTTACTCTTTAACTTCATTGCTCTATTATTTAACTATCTATTATCTTTATTTTTACTATTACAAACATCTCTACCCTTAAACATATTTTCTAGACAGTTTTGATTGAGCAAATTTTTCAAATCGATAAAAATTTTTAATCAGCACTAATTCATCCCCCCACTCTTAGTACCGCTTTATGAATAGGTAAAATCAAGTTTCTTATTTTGGATAATTAAATAAAAATAGTATGACTTTCTATAAAAATCAACATGATTAATTTCGATAAAAATCAACATGATTAGCATCCCGGGATTTCAAATATCAATATATGAACAAACCCATTCTAATTGTTTTTATAGGCGGGGGCAAGTGTCTTATTTTTTATATCTTTGATGGCTTAATGTATTTTCATAACACATTTCAACAAAAACTGAGTAATATTTTTACTGTTTTAACCTTTTTTCTATATTTTTTGTAACTATTAAAATATTTTGAATTTCTATAGAGTTAGGTCATGAAGAAACTGATTACGAAAGGAATTATATTATTTTAAATAAATAAATAAGAATAGTATAACCCCATTCAAACATAATATTATTTGATATTAAAGACTTCAAACCCTCAAATCACCCTAATTGTTTTATAGGTTACATCAGTGTTTTATTTCGATATCTTTTAAGGTTTTCCATGGATTTTATGTAATTTTATAGCATAGTATTTGCAGCTTATTTTTTATAAATTCCCATAGATGTATGAGAGATTCTAAATTCATATATGGTCATGTTATATTATCTTAAATAATTGAACAAAAATAATCTCAGTCCAAGGACTTTATAGTATCTCTACCATACTTACATGGGCTGATTTAGTGTTATTTTCTAGGTTTTATCAATTCTTTATTTTGATAACTTTTAACTTATTTTTTTATATATTATTGTATAAAACACTTCACATAGTTGTTGAATTTAAAGTCATATACTATTACATTATTTAAAAAAAAGAGATTAAATTATCTTGATTTTGAATCCCAATATCAAGAAAGGATGTAAGTAGTCGATAGATATTACGGTTTTGTTGTTGTATATTATTTTATTTTGATTTGATTATCCAAATCACTATATGATCATCGGAATGTAATCTATTTCGTAATTATTTTTGGTATTCGGTTTTATTTTCTTTTAAACCTATTATAACGTGACAAAGGGTTCGATGTAACATCAAATCTCAATATCGTGAAAAGATTCTTTACAGATTTGTTATGGTCGCATACTATATCGATTTCGCTATCTAAATCACTATAAGATTATTAAATATAATCTCTTTAAATAGTTACTTTTGGCAGTCCGTTCTATTTCCCTTTAAACCCACAGTAATGTGACGAAGGATCGGATGTGACATCAAATCTTGTGACCCACACGCATGCAAACACACGCATCCATCCATCAATCCGTCGGTGTCAGCTCAAAGGCGACATCGTGGACTGTGCACCAGCAGTAGCCGTGCTTGGACGTATCGATCAAGTGGGACTATGGCCAACCCAATCTAATCCTTCACACTCCAATAATTGAATACATCTCTCCCCTCTTGATGCCATATCCGGCAACTAAAGCCACCCATTTGTCCCAGAGTAAGAGTAAAGCTTTCGATTCTTAGGGAGTGAAATATGGCGAGCCTCCCATTTGTGTTCATGCCTTCGCCACAAAGTAAGAGAAAAGCTTTTGGCAGATGACCAACTTTTAGGGCCTCCCATTCGTCAACAACAAAGGGTAAAGCCTTTGCCAGACAAACCAACTTTTAGGGAGTCAAAGATGGCATCTAAAATATCAAGGATTCAAATTTTTATTTGATCATTTTACTGACCATATATCATATCCATCATAGGAAAAATCCAATAACTTTTTAAAATTTTAAAATATTAGTCTAATTATAAAGTGATAGAACTCGTTATAGTTAGAGGATGGATCCGTCAAATTATTAATACCTAAAACTTAGATTTTATAGTAGTGTATCAAATTGACTGCTTAAGATTTGTGAGTGAGTGTAAGATCATTTTCTTTAAAAACAAATATCATCATTATAACTTTTTTATGCAGTAATATAATTACTAGCTGATAGGGCCCTAGTAAGATTGGATCTGAATCATCCTACAAATAATCAATAAGAACTTTATGAGATTATAATAAAACCTCACCTAGTCACTTCTATCCTATAAAAAAAAATATAACTATGATTTATTTTGAGGCCTCAGGATTTACTGGTTGTCGCCCCCTTTACAGGGCAGGTCGACCATGGTTTCTAGTAGCATCAAGAGGCCATGGCACCATCAAGTCGCCGCCCATCCCTATTAAGGTAAGGTGGTTATAGGAGGGATAAGAGGATAATTTTACTTAGGCAGCACCCCCTTAGGATTAGGTTTTAAGCCCTATATAAGCTTATAGCATCCTTCTCTTTTCAATCAAGCAAGATAAATTCTATTTCAGCCTTGTTGGCCGACCCTAGGAAGGAGAAACCCCTATACAGTTCCAAAGGTTGATCCCCCTCAAAGATCAAATCTTATAGAGCTCGTTCTAGTGTTCTATCATATCTGGTAAAATTTCACCACCCAAAAAACCTACCAAACTACAGCCACAAATCGATCCAAATCAGCTACCAAAAATAGCCCTAACCGTAGCCTTCATCTCCATCGATCCACCCACCTTGTCGGCCACCCTTCCTCCGAAACCTCTCATGCCCTTAACCCGACAATATAAGAAAGACCTCAACATCACAGATATGGAGGCCTATACCATAACATCGGAGGAGGCCCTTAATGCCAAGTTTAAAGCCTTTAAGGCTTGCATGGAGGAGAAAATTTGAACTATCTTTGCCGAACTCAGCATGGGCTGACCACTGAGCCCAAAGAAATCACAGCAAGGAGAAACCTCAGATCGGAAAGATGATTTCCAAGAATAAGGCTGCACCATCATCGATCCATGTAATCCACGCATGAGGGTAAACTTCCCTAGATAGGAAGAAGGAGATCTAATTGGTTGGATCTCACGTGCGGAGCTCTACTTCCATTTCCACCGCACCACCGATGCTTCAATGGTGAAGATTATTGCCATCCATCTTGAAGGTGACATTATTCAGTGGTTTAATTGGTTTAAGCATACCCATGGAGGCCCTACCTGGCGATAATTCAAGGAGGGATTATTGAACCGCTTTGGACTGACCGAATTCGAGAACATCAACGGACAATTGGCGAAGATTCGATAAACCACCACTATACAAGAGTACCAAACAAGGTTTGAGCGATTATCTAACCAAACTTATGACTGGTCTGAAAAATAACTTTTAAGAACTTTCATTGAGGGCTTAAAGTCGAAGATACGAGGAAAAGTAAAGGCACGACAATCCTACACCGTTATAGCGGATATTTCCTTCGTATGGCTACAAGAAAAATGATTGAACTACGAAGCTCGAAGGACTAGGGTCGCTCCCTGACCAGCAATGTCGAAGCCTCCACCCCCCTCTACTACCATCTGAGCCCCTGCACCCAAAAAATTGACAAGAGATAAGCTTCGGGAGTGATCTGCCAAGGGGTTGTGTTGGCACTATAGTGAACCATGGAGCTACGAATATCACTACAAAAAGGGGTGGCTTTTTGTGATAAAACTAGTAGATGATGAGAACATCAAACCATCTGAAGAAAGTCTCAAACTTGAAGATGAAGCCACAGAGGAAGAGCCCCGATCGATCGATTTTATGGTGCATGCGCTCGCCGGCCACTCCAACCCACAAATGATTAAAGTGGGAGGACTTCTCAAGCAACAACCCATCACTATTCTCATAGATACGGGCAACACAAATAATTTCCTCAATAGCAAGGTTGCTGCTCGTATATCGCTTCAAATCAAAGGTTGCAATAAGTTTGACATAAAGGTCGTCGACAATCAGATTCTTAAGTGTGACCAATGGTGCCCACGGGTGAAATTGCTTCTACAAGACCAAGGGATTGTAGCCAACTTCTTCCTCCTACCCATCGACGATTATGAAGCCATGCTCGGAATTGAATGACTCACAATATTAGGTGACATATCCTAGAATTTCTCTAAGTTGATTATGAAGTTATATTGTAAAGGCAGATAGGTCACCTTACGAGGCAAGCGCAGGAGCCATATGTACACTGTTTCGATGCAGTGAATGGAGAAAGTTTTGCATAAGACATATGACGGTTTTTTTATGCATATCTAGCAGCCATCAGAAGAGAAGAACATGAAAATTACATATCCTAAGTTTTCCCAATTGTTGGACGAATTCGTCGATGTTTTCACCGAGCCGTGTGGACTTCCCCCTACCAGGTAGCATGATCACCGTATCCTTATACTTCGGGGCAAACCTCTAGTAAACTCAAGGCCGTACCACTATCCTCACTTGCAGAAGGGCAAGATTGTAAATATCGTTAAGGAGATGTCCGACACTGGAGTAATTCGGCCAAGCTACAGCCCCTTTTCCTCGCCGGTGTTGCTAGTGCGCAGGAAGGATGATACGTGGCGGATGTGCGTTGACTACCGGACTTTGAACGCCATCACCGTCAAAGATAAATATCTCATACCAGTAGTAGATGAGCTCTTGGATGAACTAAAGGGAGCCCGAGTCTTCACTAAATTGGGTCTTCATTTTGGGTACTATCACATTCGGTATGCACTGAAGATGTTCCGAAAATGACATTTCGTACACATAATGATCATTACAAATTTTTGGTAATGCCCTTCGGACTTACAAATGCTCCTTCTACCTTCCAAAACTTGATGAACGAAATTTTCTAGAGATTTTTATGCAAATTTATGCTGATATTCTTTTATGACATTCTCATTTATAGCCCTACACTTGACATACATTTTCAGCACTTACGAATTGTTGTAACGGTTCTTTAGGAAAATACCCTCTATGTTAAACAATCAAAGTGTAGCTTTTTACAACGTAAAGTGGAGTACCTTGGGCACATTATATCAGAAGATGGAGTGGCGGTAGATCCAACAAAGATCGAAGCAATGCAAGGATGGTCGAGACCTATGAACGTAAAATCGCTACGCAGCTTCCTTGGACTTACGGGCTACTACCGAAAGTTTGTGAAAGATTATGGCAAGATCAGTGCCCCACTCACTTATTGAAGAAAGACTCCTTCTAGTGGTCAGACAAAGCTTCCACAGCCTCTGAGCAACTCAAGGCAACCATGACGACGATATCGATCCTAGCGCTGCCTGATTTCGACCGACCCTTTGTGATTGAGGCCAACGCATCCGGAGTTAGAATTGGAGCTACCATAATGCAAGATGGCCGACCCCTTGCCTATACTAGCAAGGCCTTATCTCCCTCTCATCATAAAATATCCTTGTATGATAAAGAGATGGTTGCGATTGTGCATGCCATCACGAAGTAGAGACCCTACCTGATCGGTCGACGCTTCCAAATTAAGACTGACCACCAAAGTCTCAAATATTTCTTGGAGCAGAAAATATCATCCCCGGAGCAGCAAAGATGAGTAAATAAACTTCTTGGTTTTGATTATGAAATTGTTTATTGAAAGGGGAAAGAAAATATTGTTATAGATGCACTATCTCGGCTATTGGAGCAATCCAAAATTTTAGCCATCTCCCTTCCTACCTCCGACTTCCTTGAGGACATTAGGGAGGAATGGAAGAAGGACCTAGAAACCCGAAACATCATAGAGAAATTGGAGAAGAATCCAGGTTTCATGGGTCACTATACTTGGGATTTAAGGGACCTACGCTACAAAGGCCGAATTGTGATTGTTCCTTCTTCTTCTTACACCAAAATTATTATGCATGAGATGCACACTTCACCTTCAGTAGGGCACTTTGGATTTTTTAGAACATACAAGAGGGTGAAGCAAAACATCTATCGGAGAGGTATGAAAAAATCTATTTATGATTATGTATCTAAATGTGATGTGTGCCAGCAGCAAAAGGGTGAAACAATGACAAGTCCGGGAAAGCTACAACCAACTACCCATACCGGACTCAACATGGACTGACATCTCCATAGACTTCATTAAATGGTTGCCACTATCTCAAGGTAAAAGTATAATCTTTGTGGTGGTAGATCGCTTAATAAAATATGCTCATTTCTATGCTGTCAGACACCCTTATACTACTGCCAGTATTGCTCAACTCTTTATGAAAAATATTATTAAACTGTATGAGATACCAAGGTCGATTGTGAGTGACTGTGACAAGGTGTTTACAAGCAAGTTTTGGACCAAGTTTTTTCAATTACAGGGCACCCAACTCAAGATGACGGCCAAACAGAAGTGGTGAATAGATGTATAGAGACTTATCTTCGGTGCTTCACCAGTGATCGACCAAAAGAAATAAAGTGGCTTCCCTAGGCCGAATAGCGGTACAACATGACTTATCATTCATCAACCAAATGTACGCCCTATGAGGCATTATATGACCGACTGCCCCATGTAATACCAAAGTATATAATTGGTATGGCCAAAATATACCAGGTCGACTAAAGTTTAATTGATAGGGGCAAGCTCCTACAGCTGCTGAAGGACAACTTATTTACTGCTGAAGCTCGCATGAAGTAATAAGCCAACACTCATTGAAGCGAGCAAAAATTTTCGGTAGGAGATTAGGTCTACCTTCGCCTACAACTATACAAGTAGTTGTTCATCAACACAAGAGCCTCGATGAAGCTATCCTCTCGATTCTATGGATCATATCAGATCATGGAGCGTATTGGAGCTGTGGCATATAGATTGAAGCTACCAGAGGATGCCTAGATCCACCCCGTCTTCTATATATCCTGCTTAAAGTCTAAACTGGGAGAACATTAGTCAACCCAGACCCAGTTGTCAAGCACCATAGATGATGGCAAAATTCAAGCCCAACCACAAGCTATACTTGATCGAAGAATTGTGATGCACCGTCGATGCCCTACATTTTAAGTATTAATATATTGGAACAATTTACCACCTAAAGATGCCACGTGGGAGTCTTATGAGGAGCTGAAGACCCAGTTCCCAGACTTTATGGATCTTTGGCCTTGAGGACAGGCTTGATAGAACCCCAACAGTGTTAGGTCCTAATCACCCTAGAAATAATCAATAAGAACTCTTTGAGATTGTAATAAAATTTCACTTAGTCACTTCTATCCTATAAAGAAATGTAGTGTGACTATGATTTATTTTGGAGCCTCAGGACTTACTGGTCGTCGCCCTCTTTATTGGGTAGGTCGGCTAGGATTTCTAGCAGTAGTAGGAGATCGTGGTGCCATCATAGCCACCGCCCATCCCTATTAAGGCAGGGCAGCTATAGGAGGGGCAAAGGGATAATTTTACTTAGGTAGCACCCCCTAGGGTTAGGGTTTTGAGCCCTATATAAGCTTGTAGCCTTCTCCTCTGTTCAATCAAGTAAGATCAATTCTATTTCAACCTTGTTGGTCGACCCTAGGATGGAGAAACCCCTATAGTATTTTAAGGGTTGATCCCCTCAAAGATCAAATCCTATAATGCTCCTTCTAGGTTCTATCACTAACTTACTTGAAAGTAGGTAGTAGAAGGATATCATGTAGCATAATTGGAGTAGCGTACCTAACTAAAATATTTTTATGATCTAATGCAAATATCATGTAGGATACCATAGAAATGATTCCAATAACAAGCTAATCCATCATCACTATTATAATCTAATCAGATTGTAATGAGATGAGCAATTTTAGATGGGCATGGGTGGCCTTCCAATCCGACACTCCTCCCGTCTTGCCATTTAAACTCCATAGTTTTAGAAACATTTTTAACATTAAAATTATCCAATATTATGTGGGGTATAAATGCTTACCCACAACCGTCCTTCGCAATCAAATTAACATTGTTATTTGCCGATCTGCGTGTGCATATATCACCATAAAGCATGCATTCTCATCGCAGGTGACTTTGTAGCTTTTTCTCCTTGTTCATTGTAAAGCGGGCAGCATGTTTTGGTTTATTTAATGGGAGAATAATTTTTTTATCTAAACTTCTTAATAACGAAAATTAATTCTACGGTAACAAAAAGCAAATGGTGTGCCAATTTTACTACTACTTGATTGGCTTTAAGAAATATAAAAAATTATGATAAAAAATATATTATCGATTAATCATTATCTAATATATAATCGTCACCTAGAGTCCATATCATTTTTCATCCATTTGGCAAGACTCCAAAAGAATAATTTATGAAGTATTCTCTATCAAAATATTTTATGAAATATTTTATCCCCTATGATCAAATATAAAAATATATTCGTAACGTAATGAGAACAGACTTACAATTAATTACTCGCGTCCACACACGGAGATTTAAAGTTACTAATTTGAACAATGAAGGAATTGGATTGGAAAATCTTGATTTTCATATAGATGAAACTTTTAGAGCTCGATATTTTTAACTCGACGATATCATAGACAACCTCGTGCATACTTATTCAGATCACATCGAATTAATCTAGACGTCAACGATATTTTTCCTCATCAAATTAGAACGAATGAAGAATCAACTAAGCAAGATTGAATCACTAGTAATTAAAATTCAATAAATAAATTTGATGGTAAAAACTAACTCATAGAAATATTACATAATCCTAAAATCAGAACCTGCCTTAGACATTCATAAATAAATAGGAAGACAATAAACAAACAGTAATTTTTTTCATTATTTCAGTTGACAAGGTATACAGAAGAATTTTCCGGATAGATCTCCCTTTTGACAATTACATATTGAGATAGTATTTTTATTATTTAATAATTATATATTGTCCTCGTATTATTATATTATTTTTTATAAAAAATTATAATACAATGGGAGATTTAATATTATAGAATGGGAAGATTAAAAATGAGCAAAAGTCGTCCCCGTTACCACGGACGGAACGGTTGGTGCGAACGGGTGGACGGATATGCTGATAACCTTCAGCCACTTAAGGCACGATTGGCGTTGCGAACCTGAGGTGTACATTTTGAAGGTCACCCCCGGTACGTTTAGTCGCGACTTATTGCGCGACCCAAGTGGCTGCAGGGAGCGCCTCGGTTCATTGAATCCGGACGCGACCTCGCTTATAAAGAGGACGGGACGCCAAAATCCTCCAAAAGTATTGGACTCAACGCCGGCCGACAACAGCAGCACGTACCGTTGGCCCGACGACACCTCCACAGTCGAACTCCACGGCCTTCTCCCATCTTCGGAGGAGATCCACCCCATGGCGGGGCGGGAAGTGGCGGAGCTGAGGCGGCGGAACGAGGAGCTGGAGAGGGCGGCGAGGGAGGGGAGGGAGAGGGAGGAGGCGCTGCGGGGCGAGCTGGAGCGCACCCGGGAGCGGCTGCAGGCGGTTGAGGAAGCCGAGGAGCGACTCTGCGTCGAGCTGGGGGAGCTCGAGGCCGAGGCGGTGGCGCAGGCCCGGGAGGACCTCCTCCGCATCGAGACTCTCTCCCACCAGCTCTCCACCGCCCGTGCCCTCCTCGCCTCTGCCGGCCTCCGCCTCGATCTCCCGGCCTCCAATTGATACATCCGTCTCTGCTTGATCTCTATGTATTCTGTATGATTACGTGAAGCTTTCTATGATTCCGATGCATATAGCGAAAGCGATTGCACCTAATACTGGATTCTTCCTTCCTTCGGTTCTTCTTGAGCTTTTATCTGTGTATAAAACCTCAGTCGTCTCAGTATCCTACACATCCAAGGATCGGACAAAGTCCTCAAGCCCTTTGACACTCGATTAATGGTGAACTTGAGGAACAGCTTATCACTTGTTTTTATTTTGGCAATAAAATTTGTAAAGTTTGTTGTTGAATTACCTTCTTTTTTCTATTTTTCTTTGACTATTGTTGCTCAGTGACTAATATTGTAAGGGTGTCGTACGATTTTAGATAATTTCATTCCAATAACTAATAAAATATAAATTTATAATTAAGAATTAAGGTTTAAAAGTAATTGTATAAATTTATAATAAACTTGACTCGTTAATTATTGAGGATCCAAAATCTTATTAGATAAATTTAGAAAGAAGTAAATTTATGATAACCTAAAATAATGTAAAGGTGCAAGTTTTAAAGGGAAGAGGAAGCTGGTTGTGATATAAGGTGACATGGATTTAAGTAACTTAATCCCAAGTCTAAATCTAGACGCTAAGATAAAATTTCTCATCCACGAGTCCGTGACGTAACGTGACGATGAGTATAACTTATTAATTTGGAGGATTAGCTAACTGCGACGATGAGCAAAGATGCAACTTCTCAGAGTCGTATAGAGACAGACTACCGCATGCGATGCATGTCCTTTAGCTGATGTCACGATGAGGAAAATTAGATCTTGTCGGCTATATTGTCAGACCAAAGAGAGGACACCATGATTTATTCTTTAGACGGGGTTACGTGAATTATTGAACCAAACCTATAGATTTGTAGATGGGGGTCATTTGACATTTAGATGCAAAGCGGCTTTCTTGTTTTTTCTGTCTTTTGACATGTTAGGTTGGGCCTTCAACAAATGGTGAGATTTTGCATAATAATGAGGGATAACTCTTGATAATAATCTTTTTCTAAATATATACGTTAAGTTGCATGCATTGATCATCCATGGACCTCATATTGATAGGATTCTCGTGGATTCGGTTCATATTTTTAAATATCGCCAACGTTAATATGAGATCCAAATTATGTTATGTTAGTTAGTGACCGTCAACATAAAGCTATATAGATATGATGATTTAGTATTACGATTCTATTTTATTATATGCAATGTAAAGTAATTTTAACTGTTATTTGTATATAACTAACTCAAAAAAAAAATGTAATATTTTAGATTATAATAATAACCAACCTTAACATGAAGGAAGAAGTGCAACATCGAAGAAATAATATACAGCACTAATCATATATCGATGTCTAATTCTCAGCCTTCTCAAAACAGTATCGTTATCTTTTTCACCATGATTTCTTAGTAAATAATATGTCAAAAGACATTATTTACTAAGAGATAATATACAGCACCAACCAAGTCGTATGACCGACTTGGTTCCATCTGCACATACTCGTATGACCTACTTGGTTCCATCACATGATCACAGGTAACGATGAAACTATGCAAATCCAACTTTCGATGTCAAAAGATGGTGATCATGTGGAACGGACGAGATCCTACACACATCTGTGATGGGTACAATCGAATTGGCAGCCGATGTATGAACACTTCTGTTACATTTTGTCACAAACAAAAATATAAATAAAATATTTAATATAATATTTATATTTATTCATATTTTTTGATTTTTTTTATACATTCTTTATATAGTAAATAGTGGACTTGCAGTAGGCTTGGAAGCCTTAGTTTGATTAGCTTTTGTGATCGATTTCGATTTGTAAATGAGAGTTACATCATGTAGACATTTGTGGGGACTTGGGTCTATAATAGTCTTTGATCCTTTGTGTGCAACCGTTCAGAGCTTGTAAAATCCATGGTTGTAATTTATATTGATTATATAAAGTATTTTCTAAGGTGATTACTTGTGGATCCCGTGGGAAATGCTTCCTCTAACCCGTTTTCTCTTTTGTAGGGCCCTAAGGGACCCTAGAAGGTTTCGGGGAGGCTGACTTTTACGGATGGATACGCAAGGGTGTTGCATGACTTAGGCAAAACCAGCTAAGTCCGTGATATTTTGGTATCAGAGCCGGACAAGCACATGCAGAATCACTTGCCATAAAAACGTGGGAGACCTAGCTGGGCTGCATAGAGGGCAGCCAGCACGCGCGATCGTTTGAGAGAAACGGACATGGAGATGTAGAGAAAGGAATCAGTTAGAGAAGCGGGCATCCATGATTGACATTCAAAGGAATGGCCAATCCTTTGTACGAGAGGCACCACGAGGACAAACAAGCTAGGAAGAATATGTAGCGCACAAAGGTTGGGATGATTGAGTTCTAGCTATGGCTTGACGTTAGCAACCAAACTTGACGGTGCTCAAAGCGAGCGGGGCGCTTGGTAAAAGATGAGACTGTGCAAAGTGAGATGTGTTGCTCAACGACTGAAAGAGTTATGCTAAGCTCACAGAGGTGGGGGGAATTGCTAACTCGAAGAATTTGGTACTCATGGAAGGGCTTGTATACGGACGATGGAGTGTTCGTGACCATCCCAAGGCGATCGGAACTCGATGTCATGGAGCACTGAAACTTTCTCTTCGGCATAGAATGGATACGTCCGTAGGAGATTGAAGTGTGCAACAAGTTCAACACGTTGCTTGGTCTTGAAGGGTGCAACGAGGCCTATATTGGCGAAGAGTTACAATCTAGCAAGCGCATTTGCGAGGGCAGAACAATACACAGATTGTTCAGTAAGACGGAGTGGTCAAAGGGGATGGTGGTCTCCGAAACTTCCAGAGGAAAGAATATAAAGAGGAAAGTTGCTCCAACTTGTCAGATATCCAGGAGAGATAGGTCCTAGTTCTTTAGAGGGAGAATCATGTGCAGCAGACCACACATGTTGAGGAAGAGTACCTCAAGATAGTTTCTCCACAAAGCTTAATGGATCAAGCGAGTAGCGAGGAGTCAGTTACATGATCTCACATGAAGTAATGCATTGGTGGATGCATTACAAGATCAAGTGGGGGAACGACAATGACAACATCATACGAAGGCACACTTAGAGTCGATGTGGAAATTAAACTCAACGGAGGGCTAACTGGTGGAATGGTGGGCGCGAGGGCCACCATCAACTCAATGCAAATTGAGAGGCGGAGCAATTGGGTTGGAACTTGGTAAAGTATCCAAGCCGCATGAAGGGAGTTGATATAGAAGAGGGAATATGAAGCAGAGGCATAAAGCTTTCCTTGGACAGAGTTTAAGGACGTGAACTCTTGTAGAGGCAAGAGCGGGATCATGTCGTTCCATGGGTTCTTCATTCTGATGGGACGGACTCATTCTGCATAGTGCCAAAGATAAAGGGAGCTTCGAGGCACATGAAGGAAGCTTCAAGAGATGCATTTGACAGAGACACTAAGGTGATTCAACTTGCAGAGGTGAAGTTGAGATCAAAAGGTTTTAGCACAAGGCAACAGGACATAGATGCATACACTCTTGAAGAATATGCTACAATGCTACCATTCGAGTTGTTATGAAGGAAGTTGGTGGGGAAAAGAGGCCCAGGATCTAAACATGGTGCACCAATTTTAGTGAAGTCTGGGGACTTCGAGAGCTACTACGCGACATACTGTCCTAGTATGATGCTTCGTGCAGGTGTGACCCAAGAATAGGTGGGCAAAGGTGAATTGCCAAAGAAGAGAATACAATCGAAGGTGGCAGAGGCCACACATGGAGAGATCGTAGTCCGAGTTCATCACATAAGTATCTGAATGCAATGGGGATGTCACCAAGAGGTGACATGGTGCAGCGGATCGTGGTAGAATAGTTCGAGGCAATACAACACACATGGGAGATGTCCCATGAGGGACGCGATCATACAAAGGTAAGATCAGGAGCTATTTGGAGCTCCACTTCGGTGAACAACACAACGGTAAGAAGGGCTATGAATTCAAAGAGTAAATACCATGGTGCTGTAGAGGTGGGTTATCCGTGTGTGTGTATCGAATCTTGGATTAGATGAGACTATGTACCACCGAGGGAGAATTTCGAGTTTAAGTACTAGAGAGTCCCATGGAGGGGACTTGATCATACAGAGGTATGATTGGAGCGACTGGAGAGTTGGACTATTTCAGTGCTTATATTCGCTTAAGGGAGCCCGACAACTCAGAGGACAAGGCAAAGTAAGCGAATGTTGCTACCAAGGAAGCTAAGGAGAACAGAATTGGTGCGGGCCCTGCAACAAGATGACGGTCATACATAGGAGTTACAGTCTATTTTTCTAACGACCAAGGGAAGCTACTTGGAGAACATAGAGGTGTTGAAGCAAGTAGTTGAAAGGGGCAAGGAAGCGACATGAGTCCAAAGGGGCTTAACTACCCAAAAACAAAGCGTCGATTAGAAAGGAAGTGGACTCGAAGGAGTGCCACAGTGCTGTAGAGGCGGATCTACCGATTGTGAAGAAAGGGACGTAGGTGCAAGACAACGGATAGTAGGGTCATAGGCTTGGGAGCGCTATGGTACCACAGAGACGGGACTTCCGTGGAGTCATCGATCCCTTGCTCTCATAGAGGGAAAGCGTTGGTCATAAAAGGGGCTGAGGAGGTGGAGAATGCAGAGGTAAACTCCAAGTACCATGATAGGGTAAAAAGGTAGAGGCCAAGGAACTTTATAATACCAATGTCGATAGGCTTCTCATCAAGATAGCTGAAAGTGAGGAACTTTAGGTTGATGCTGGAGTGCTCGACCAAGAAATAAAGTAAGCAATACGTGATGTTATACCTTTTCTACTCAAAGGAGTAGGTGATAAAGATGATGGAGAAGACGGTACTATCCCAGAGGTAACCAAAACTATCAAAGATTTACTCCAAGTTAGGGGACTCCAAGTTAAGGAAAACTTTTGCTCTTTTCGGGCAAAACTTCTTATATTTCGGAAGTTTGATGGCAGTGAGAAGGTGAAGTAAATAGTTAACGCACCACAAGGAGTGCAAACACTTTGAGTGCTTCAAAAGTGTGAGCGAAGAGCAGGCAAAATGCTAGTAACCAACTCGATGCATAAAGTACAACCTTGAGGAGGTGGATGAAATCAAGTAACCTTTACCTTATCAACTAAAGAGAGTGGGCGAAACGGAGTACCCCAATTCTCATATCTCGAGGAGGTAGGCGAAATCAAGTAACATTTACATTCTCAGCTCAAAGAGAATGGATGATACTTAGTACCCTAATTCTCTTATTTATCCAGCAAAGGAGCTCTGCATAAATTTAGTGACCCTTTGAGGAAAGCTTACGGAAGACAATAGTTATCAAATCCTCACCGTTAGTGATCAGTACTACTGAGAATAGATTGTCCACTTTATTTTCCAATATAACGCCAATCGAAAACGGGAGTGACGCGAACCTACTTGGAAGTGACAACTAAAGTTGAAGAAGGATCAATAAGCGAATCTTGTGGAGAAAGGACCTCAAAAACATCAAAGTCTGCGAAGCAATGCTCGTTAAAGCTCCAACAAACATTCATCCAGTTTAAACAACATAAGACTATTGTAATACTGGCACATAACAAAGGAATATCTTTTTCTTCACCAGAAGGATCCGTAGAAATCAACAAGGATCAACACAGCTCAGCCAACCCCACACAAGAGTCAGTAATTGGTAAGTTGAAGCAGCATGGTGGATCAGAGTTTGACTACTCAACAATAGTGGTAGAGAGCAATTTGAGCAAAGAGACGTGCTGCAGCCAAAGTAGAAGATTGAAGATCCAGTAAAATACGAGGAGATGTAGCGTCTATAGTGGCTTCGACGAGGATATCGAAGGAATAAGTGGGGGAGAATGTCATTGACAAAAATATAAACAAGATGTTCGATGTAATACTCATGTTTGTCTGTGTCCTTCAATTTTTTTTTATGCCTTTATACAATAATTAGCGAGCTTATAATAGGCTTGATAGCCCTAGTTTGGTTATCTTTTGTGGTCAATTTCAGCTTTAAATGTGAGTTATGTCATGTAGGTACTTGTGAGGACTTTGCTCTGTAATGGACCTTGATCCTTTTTGTGCAATTGTCCAAAGCTTGTAAAGTCCATAGCTATAATTTGTATTGGCTATATAAAGTATTTTTTAAAGTGGTTGCTTGTGGATCCCATTGAAAATGCTTCCTCTAACCCGTTCTCTTTTATAGGTCCTAAGGGATCCTAGAAGGTTTCAGGGAAGCTAACCTTTGCGGGCGAACACGTAAGGGTATTGCACGACTTAGGCAAAATCAGCTAAGTTCGTGACTGACACCTGAGATTGTACAAGTCGACGTTACTCGACAAAGGATCAGACAGACCCATCTGAGTCGTTAGAAGATGTATATGTCAGCATCGCACGATGAGTAATATGACAAATTGGCTCGCATCACCGGGAGCATACTGTCACGAACGATGTTATACACTCACAATATCTTCGCTCAACAAACTATTCGTCATTTTTGCATGCTTGTACAGATGTTTGACAGCCTGTTTTACCTTAGGTTTTTATGATTTTGCCTAATAAATGTAAGTAAAAAGTATTTGCAATGTTGTAGTGCGACCGCTCACAGCCTTAGGTCAAAACTACCCAAAATAACTCCGCTTTCACATGTTGTGGCCTGATTTTTGTAGATCGTGGTGTAGTGCAAAACATCAGCCATCTCAGACCCCTAGAATCCCCTAGGTGACATAGTGCTAGATGGGGCATCGATATATTATCGGGCGTTGAAATTCTTCATAAGTTAAGCTTGTCTTCGCACCCGGCACCCGGTGAATCATCGTTTATGGACTTGCGACTGTTCATTCAACCTTCTAAAGTCCTTGTTTGCTCCTTTCTCTCTTTTCTCTCATACACTCAAGGTATTTGTTGAATTGCTTGTAAAGTTTATCTCTTCATGAGACGTCGGGACTTGCTCGCCACTCATTTTTAAACTAATCAACCTTCTCTTTTACAGGTCCTTCGGGACTTGCACAAGGTTGCATCTATGCTGACCCGTTGTGGATGAATAACGCATGGGCATTTCATAACTTAGGCAATCCCAGTTAAGTCCGAGACATTGACGCAATTGTGCTTCATAACTTAGGTAATTCCAACTAAGCCTATAACTTTGTCACAAGGGTATCACACGAATCAGACAAATTCAACTAAGTCCATGATATTATAGTATCAGAGCGGGTAAGCAATTCAAACAAATAGTGAAGAAGTTCTATAATCTTGCCATGGCGAAGAATCATGGTGAATCGAGCAAGATAGGGCAAGCCAGACCTTTGCCCTAAGCAGCCACAGGTGGGCTGCAAGTGTAAACTCGCTCTTAAGTTGTTGGAGCCACTTATGGGGAGCGCGAAGCAAACAAGATGAGTAAGAACTTGGGTATTCTCCACGAATGGAGGAGGTATAATTTGGAGTGCCAACCGAGAAAAGAACCCATAAGGAGAGGCTTACAATGGCGAAAACTCACTTTGATGTTCTTGAAGCAAGTTTGAAGATCTACTAAGATCAACGAAGGCTCCTCAGGGTAGAGAGCTCATACGAAGAAGCTGAATCTTGGATTGACAAGGTTGAGTCCCTAGTCGACCGATTGATAGAAGCTGCTAAAGATTCTGTGCAACATCTGCACGGAGTTGTGACGAAACTCACGTCCAAGACAACATTGCTCATAAGGACTCTTAATGTAAGAGGGAGTAACACCCGCGTTGGACCACCACAAAGCTTGAGGATGTTTGAGCCACATTATGATGGAGGTGTTAGGGATGCCAAAGAGCTCAAAATTTTCTTGTTTGACATGGAATAATACTTTTGCGCTATGAAGCCTAACTGTGAAAAAACCAAAGTTTCAATAGCAATATTATATCTGAATGGAGATGCAAAACTTATTGAATTTTAGATTTTGATGATGAAATCAATTGATAGGTTTTATGATCTAACTTGTTTGTTAGAGGAAGTGATGCAGGATTAACTACGATGATAAAAATGCATTACAATCAGATGTTGGGCTAGAGTCAAGTTCGGACATCGGGCCGAGGTTTGGACGACGTAGTGGGAGCTCGCTGAGAGTTCACTGGAGGTCGACCGAGGTTCGGACGTTGTTGTCAGGAGCTCGCTGAGAGCTTACCAGAGGTTTATCGGGAAGTTCGTCGGGAGTTCGTCGAAGGAAATCGGGAGCTCGCTGGGGGTTTACCGGAAGGATGCCGAGAGTTCACCAGATGTTTGCCGAGAGATCAATTGACGGTCGGATAATGAAGATTGTGTGTTAAGTGTCATAGTTAGCATCATAATGAAAGTTAGATTTACTAACTCAATTAATAAGCCATTGGGCCTTAATTGAGGCTGATTTGGACTTATTAGAAAGGTCATTTCAGTAACTGAAGGTTAGGTAAGGCACGATCTTCGAAGACATAGTCTCCAAGAAGACACAATCTCCTAGAAGACGGTCTCCGAGAAGACACAGACTTCGAGAAAATACAGTCTCCTAGAAGACACAGCCTTCAAGAATTTTTGGCTCCATTCTTGAAGTCATTAGGGGCCTATAAATTACCTCACCCATTCTTGCTTGAGGATGTAAGAATTAAGCGCAAAAAACTTGTGAAAACGCTATGTAATTCCTTGAGAGCTCCCCCTCATTTCTTCTTGTGTAGTTTTTGTTTAAGGAAGAGTTGAGAGAATTGTAAATGTTATCTCCTAAACCTGTAAAAGGAAAATAGAGCTATAAGAGAGGTGTTTGATCTTCGTCAATTGAAAAAAGGAGTAGAAGCTGGTGGCCTCGAGTGAAGAGGAATCGAGAGTGGACGTAAGTCAAGGGGACCAAACCATTATAAAAATCTGGTGTACATCTCTTTCTTGCCTTTCATTACTATTGCTCTTGGATTTAATTGCTTATTAACTAGTTCCAAGTTAAAGCACTTTCAATATCAGTTTTTTTCGAATGAAAAGTTTTTCAAACCGAAGTTTTTCACTTAGCACTAATTCACACATCCCCCCTCTTAGTGCCAACTTCATCCTAATAGTTGGTATCAGAGCCATTTACACTCAATTGGATTAACACCTAAGCGAGTTAATGACTTCTTTTGGCATTAACGATGGTCAATGCATCGCATGTCCTCCTATGTTTAATGAGATAGACTATACCTTTCGAAAAACTAGAATGCATATCTTTTTTATTTCGTTTGATTTTAATATATGAAACATCATCGAAAATAGATTTTATAAGTCATCCAATCATATAAAGGATTGGAATGATCATGAAAGACATGTTTTCACTAAATGCGAAAGCTATGAATGCTTTACTTTGTGCTTTAGATATAAACAAATTTCTACTAGTGATTTAACTTTTGATATATGACATACTTTAAAAGTCACACACGAAAGCACAACTAAATTGAAGGAATAAAAAATAAATGAAATAACTTACAATAATAAACTTGAAGAACATCTTCCAAAGAATAGGAAGGACATTGTCTTGAGAACCAAAGATGAATATCTTCTAAAGAATAGGAAGGACTTGGCACTGAGAATAACATATGACTCCTTGAGCAAAATCTCGAGTGATGAAGACTATGAATTTGAACTTATGACCAAAGAACAAAATAAATTAATGAAAATAAAAATGAACTTAAAATAGACACAACTTCTTGCTATGAACGCAAGAAGTCAAGGCACTCCGAAGATCAAGAAGACAACAAAGAAGAAGCGGAGAATCTCACACTAATGGCTATCAACAATGAGGTAAGTGATTCTTTTGAAATCTCATTTACCTTTAATGAGTTGTTAAATACATTTCATGAACTATTTGATGAATTTAAGAAGCTTAGCAAAAGTTATAAATTACTTAAGAAGGAACATGCATTACTTGCTAGTAAAATTGAAAACATGCATGAAGCATCAACATCATGCATTTATTGCTCTAGCTGTGAGTCATTAGAGGCAATTAAAAAGAAAAATATTATACTAAACAAACTTTAGAAAAATTTAAAATAGGTAATAAATCTCTAAACATGATCCTTGCTAATAAGGGTTTGTAGGAAAGAAAGTATTACCTTTATGGGTAAATACTCATCAAAATTGAACTATCTTTATTAAAGGACCTATATTACATTCTTCACTCAAAAATAAATGTAATTTTTATGGTAGACGTAGACACTTTGCCTATAGATGTCAATTTAGAAAGTATAGTCCACATAAGTTGATTTGGGTTCCAAAAGAAATCATAAACAATAAAATGTCATTAGTTAAATTAGTTAGAGTTTTTTTATGAGGCATTCATAGTCAAATGAGTATATAAATCAAAACCTCCTTTATTATACTAGGAGCACAAAATAGTATTTGATAAAGGATGCTCAAGGCATATGACTTGAGATCTAACACTCCTTTCAAGCTCACTAGCCTAAACAACAATAATAAGAAAAATTATTGGCAATAAATCTTTTGATGATTCATGGTTATATAATTAATCTTGATTGCTTTCAATGATGAATGGATTTTGTATGGAAAACTAGAGCATGCTAGTATAAAAATTAAAACTTAAAATCTTAGTTATATTCTAGTGGGAATTTATCTATGTTGCATCCATTGAAATTTTTCAAAAAAATGATTTTGATGATGAACTTTGATGTGTTTTCATATGATTTTTTTATGATATATTGGTTTCTACGAGAGGTATTTAATATAAAATAATCTTATTGACTCTAAAAAATATTTATCCGAACAAACCATTTTTATATGAGTCTAATATACATGTTTTTTTATAATTTTTCATGGTTTTGACCAAAGGAAATATCTATCTAAATAAACCATGATCTTTTGAGTATTGAATGATTGATTTGAGTATGATGATTGAAATGATAGGTGAATTGTATGTTGACTTTAGATAAGATTGATCACTAAAATAAAAATTATTGGGTTGTATGTTTAATGATTGATTTGAATGTTATATTAGATGGGTCGTTTATTGATTTGAAATATGTTGCATGATTGAATGTTAGATCATTCTTGAATTGGGAGTTAAAATAAAGTAAAATAAATAATTTTTTTAAAAATGAGCATTGATAACTCATTTTACTAAGTATAAAAAGTTAGACTCACTTAAGAAAGAAAAAATTATTAAAATTAAAATAAATAGAAGCTTTTGTTTCAAAATGTTTTATGATTTCTTTTAGAAATGATACTTGTTTGAAAATATTTTATTTGTTTAAAAATATTTTATTGTAATGATCTTGATGATTTCTTTTTTAAAATGAAACTGGATTTTAAATGACAATCAATGCATGGATTTGACATAAAAGTTGAAGGAATTTTTATATGAAATATATCACATGAAATGAAACAACTAAAAAGAGGAAAAGTTTTTCTTTAAAAATTTCTCAATCCATTTTTCAATAAGAGATAAAGTGATACCATTATTGTTAAATCTCTTGAACTATAAAAATAATTTTGATTATTGAAATTTTAAAGAGATTTTTTCCCAACCAAATCATGAACTTTCTCATGATTTTTTGACTTGAGGTATCTATTATGAGAATCAACTTTTTTACTTCTATAATTTTTATTTTACTAAAGAGGAGACTTATGATCTTATAACTTGATATTTTCATTAATAACCATGATCTTGATAACTTGAAATTTCCTATACATGAATCAAATTAAGTTATCTTTTCTCCCATGCAACTTACCATAGAAAATGTCTTATCATGATCATAATATCTTGAAAATCATAATTTGAGATCTTTATATAAACCAAGATTCTTTCATTTTACTAAAGAAAATTATCTATATGAAACAAGATCTTTCTTATTATTTGATCTCATAAGATTTCTTTTTGACCTAACAGAAAATTTGTCAAATTAAATCATGTCTTTTGGTATTCATGATTTGATACTATTATCTTTCAATGACGATTTATTTTTTTCCTTATATTCATGAATAGTATACCTTATCACCAAATTAATATTTCTTAAGTTTGTGATAAGTCAAAAATTAAATGAGATTTTTTTATAAACTTTTTGTTGACTTCTTCACTTGACTTTTCCTTTATAGGAATCATTTTTAACCTCTATGATTTCTTCCTTTTAATAAAAAGGATATTTATGATCTTGATAATTATAATTTAAGATTTTTAATGAAGATCATTCTTTTGTTTTATTAAGAAGAAAGAATTATCCAAATGAATTATATGTCTTAAGATTTATCTTGAATGAATTAAGATTATTTACTCTCCTAAGACTCATTTCATTATTTACAAAAAGGAAAAGATTTATTAAAATAAATCATATCTTTTGGTACTTGCGACTTGATCTTTCATATTATATCCTTAATGAAATAATTTTCATTATATAACCCTTTTATATATATTTGTCGATGACTTGAAAATTAATTTTATACTATTATATTCTTCCCTTCTTATTGACAACGACCAAGGGGGAGATTAAATTACTATCTTAACAACAAAATCTTTAAATGAAGAACAATTTGATTTTATAAGAAAAGAATTAGATATGATAAATCTTCCAACATTGAGGAACAATTAAATTAGATATGATCAACAAAGAAAAAGATTAGATATGATAAAATTGCTATCTTGTAATATAATTATTAAATGAGGAATAATTTGTATTGAAAAAGAATTAGATATGAAAAACATTCCAAATGCATGATTTGCTATCATAACTTTGAGGATTTCTTGATGTTTACATGAGATGATATGAGTCGCTCTTATATTTTTCTCAGATTTCTCGGATTTTTTAGTTCTCTTTCCAAATGATTCTCTTTGAAATTGACATTTAGATGAGGAAAAATAGGATTCAAAGTTCTTTTAAAGATGAAATTCATTTTTATCCTCTCTCAAAAAATATTTTGATTCATGAATTTTTTATATCCTTGATTAATATTTTTATGTATCCCCCCTACTTACTATTTGATTTTCTTTATACTAAATTTTTGGATCTTTGAATCTTCGGATGATGTAGTGGGAGCTTGTCGAGAGTTCGTCGAAGCTCGATTGATGTTCGGACGATGTTGTCGGGAGCTCACCGAGAGCTCACCAGAGGTTTACCAAGAAGTTCATCGGGAGTTCACCGACAGGTTGTTGGGAGCCCACCGGGAGTTCACCGGAAGGATGCTGGGAGTTCGTCAGGAGTTTGTTGAAGAAAATCGGGAGCTCGCCAAGGGTTCACTGGAAGGATGCCGAGAGTTCATCGAGAGTTCGTCTAGAGATCAATTGACGGTTGGACAACGAAGATTATATGTTAAGTGTCACAGTTAGCATCATAATGAGAGTTAGTTTTACTAACTCAATTAAGAGGTCATTAGGGAGGTTGATTTGGACTTATTTGAAAGGTCATTTCAGTAACCCAAGGTTAGGTAAGGCACGATCTTTGAAGATAGTCTATGAGAAAATATAATCTCCTAAAAGACAATCTCCGAGAAGACACAGTCTCCGAGAAGACACAATCTCCAAGAAGACACAATCCTTGAGAAAGCACAGTCTCCTAGAAGATATAGTTTCCGAGAAGACATAGTCTCTGAGAAAATATAGTCTCATAGAAGACACAATCTCTGAGAAGACACAATCTCCTAGAAATCATAGTCTTCGAGAATTTTAGCTCCATTCTTAAGGAGGGGATGAATTAGTATTTTTTAAAAACTTTCATCAATTTGAGGATTAATTCGATAAAGCTTGCATCCAAAAAGCGTCTAAACTTGAAAATGTTCGCACGACTATAATGAGCATTTAAAAGAATATACAAAATAATTAAACAATAAAGAAAAAGAAGACACACCAATTTTATAGTGGTTCGATTATCGTGACCTACTCCACTCCTGATTCCTCCTCCGTTGAGGTCATCGGTGTCCACTATTGATCTTCTTTTAATGGCTGAAGATCAACTACCCTCTTATAACTCTATTCTCATTTTCACAGGTTTAATAGACAACATTTACAGTTCTCTCGGCTCTCCATTAAATAGAAACTACACTTACAAAAAAGGAGAGCTCTCAAGGAATTACAACTATGTTTTCACAAGTTTTTTCTCTCAGATCTGGCTTACTAAAGTAAGAATGGGTAGGATATTTATAGGCCCCAAATAGCCTCCAAAATAGAGCCAAAATTCAATTATCAAAGTTCCCGAGATGCTAGCGGTACCACCACCATTAATGGGCAGTACACCACCCCTTGACAGCCTCGAACACTAGTCACTGGTGGTAGTACCATCAGCCTCAGTGGTACCACCGTCTGACATAATCTGAGAGACTATATCTGGCTGGTACCATTGTCTGACACAATTTGGGAGACTATGTTTTGCTGGTTACAGGTGCCCTACAAGCCAATCACGTGAGTGATGACACGTGTGACACGCTGTGTGATCTTTTTGCTTATGATTAATATTGGCATGTTCTCACATTATATTATTTGTTACATATATATTATGATATGTTTGGTTCTATGCAATGAGAATCGGATCGTGATGAGATCATGATAATGAGATCAATTCACCTTTAAATACAGATCCTAAACAATCCCCGTCATAGGTTACTCAAAGGGACAATGAGATAACCGGATAAATCGATGTACTATATACCCGTCCATATGATGGAGGTGGCTGGTCTAATAACCACTTGTGTGGAGACACTAAGGATATAATTCAAGTGCTCATTAGAAAATGAGTTCACTGATTGATCCGCTTATGGAATGTTGTATGGTTAATGATACTTAATGTCAGACAGCGATTTCATAGTCTCAGTTGTATATCAGGTCCTTAGACTTGAGACACCAAGGATGCCTTGTATGAGTACTCCTTTCTTTGACGCTAGACTTACAGGTTTGGAAAGTTTCAGATCTGGTACAACTGGCTATCGGGATTGGTAGTCAACCTTACGAAGATAATTGAGTGTCAATAGAAGATCATCTACTCTCGGTATCATGAGAGGAATATACCATATGTGCTTGCTCAGACAAATTCCTGGCTAGGGTCATTCAGATTAAGAGAGAAGAAGTTCTCCGGTAGAATCTGAATAGAGCAAGACAAACTGATTCCATATGTGACCTGATAGTACTATGTCCAATATACGGTCTCTATGATATTATTTGGATGAGGGATTATAGATACATGGTAACTGTGGACAGACAGGTCCGATGGATTTGATCCCCCCTGTACCGTCTGGGGGCTATGGCGTAGTGGCCTAGTACGTCCATAGTCGATAAGTCGAGTGAATTATTATGAGGATAAAAATTTACTATATCAGAAGAAGTTTTGATGGTAGTGACTCACGGCCAGCTTGGTATTTGGCTTAGAGGGTCACACATATATGGTGGATGCTTTAGCGAATAGAGGATTAGATGTAGATCCAATTAGCCCCTCTTCTCATTAGATGAGACCCTATGTTGATGGACTCCTTGATTAAGGCCCAATTATAGGCCTAAGGAGATTTTAGATAGAGATCTAATAATGCAATGTTAGTGGGTTATTGGATGAAGATCCAATACCCACTAAAGAAGGAGCCCTAGGATTTTTGGTGGCTCTCTATAAATAGGAGGGGAGACTTATGGTTGATAGGCTGCAGCTTTAGCCACCACCTCCTATTCTTTTTCCTCTCTTTGAGAGAGAGTTGCAAGATCAGATTGGAGGAGTTTCGCTCCAGAGATCCATCGTGTGGATACTGCTAGAGAGGAGGATGCTTGACCTCCTTCATCTTCTCCATCCGGATCTGGAATACAAGGATATACGATCTCCCTAGGTAAAATCAATCTCTCACACATCACAATTTTTTTATTTTTACAATTTTTCTCGCAATCCCAATCTTTTGCATGACGATTTGATCTACGTGGGAAACCAATTTTTATTTTGATTTCTACTACGCATGTGATGCACTCGTTGAGGTTTCATAATAATGGTATCAGAGCCATGTTTTCGTAGAACTGTTCTACACGCTTGTTGGAGCGATTGGCAGCGAAAGTTGGCGCTGCCTACGGGGGAGGGGCGGCCACATGCATGCTGTCTGCATGCAGAGGTGGCTGGCCGCGGCCAGGCCCCCTGCTGGGGCGGTCGGCCATGGCCTGGCTACCTACAAGGGGCGGCCGGCTGCGGCCAGCAGCCCGCAAGGGGTTGCTGCCCGTGGCCAGTCCTGCCGCCAGTAGGGGCGGCGGCGTCGGTCGCAGGGGTGGCCGCCCCTTGGCAGGGCGGCTGCCAGCCGAAAAGGGCAGTTGCTGCCTATGTAGGGGCAATGGCGGCGGCGGCACAGTGAGGGTGAAAGAAGGTTGGGGCATCTTTTTGAGAAAAAGATGGTTATGCCCCTCATAATTTGAGAAATTCTAGCTCTATCCCCTTTATACAAAATTCCTTAAATGCCCTCAATATTTCTGGAAATTTTGAGGACTGTCCTCTCATCTAGAATACTGAAAATACCCTCAATAATTTAAGAAATTTTGAGGACTATCCTCATGTATAGAATTCTAAAAATACCCTTGATAATTTAAAATTTTTTGAGGATTGTCCTCTCATCCAGAATTATGAAAATGCCCTTGACAATTCTAAAATTTTTGAGCATATCCTTATTTCCAGAAAAATAATTAATTAAATAGTTTAATTAATTATTATATATATCTAGTAATCCTACAAATGATGTGATGTATATGTGATGTATGATGTGGATGGATGATCATGAGCCATGTGTTGTGATGTGTGTAATTGTGATTATTATTATTATTGGGACCTACGAGCCTGCGTTTTTCTCGTTTATTATTGGGCCTGCGTGCTTGTGATTATTTGTAATTACATGGTGAGGCGCAACGGGAGTGTGGAGGTTACAGCGAGACACATGATGCCGTGGCGGGAGATCACGACGCATGGTGATGCAACGATCCGATGGAACCGATGATGATGAGATCAACAATCACAGGGCATGAAGATGCGCTAATGCACATATAGATCCTATTGTGAGTGATTAGGCCTATTGGCTCGGGATTAATCATATTAGGTGACGGCTCATGATCATCTAGTGTGGCTTGCATATGTGATGTGTTATACACCTACTAGATATATGTATATATATATATTTGCATGTGATGTAGATATATATTAAATATACACGTGTGTGACACGACATATTAGGAGACCGATACGAAACAAAAACCCCTCCTACGATAATATTAAGTCGGTAAGCGTGAGGCAATAAGATTGACCTACGTGGCCTTCAATCGTTATAAGAAGAAATTGAATCATGACATAGGTTGAGTTGGTCGAGTCCCTCGAGGCTCACCTATCTACGTGATCGAGTTCTTGCCTACGACATAGAGATGTCACCGGTGATCTGAGGACATGGTATGCTTGGCTGAGTCCCTCGAGGGCATATCATCAAATCAGACTCATCTTGTAATGATGATAATGACTTAACTGAATATCATAGTTGGTCGAGTCCCTCGAGACCTTGATGATTCGGAGGCCGAACGTGACGGGAAACATAAGGAGTTGTGATTGGTAAGAGTTGCCTACCTTTTGGGCTTAGTGTAATTGCCCGAGTCCCTCGAGGTTGCACTAAGATGCCAATTGGATCCCGATCCCCACTAGGAGTCTGCCGGAGACTTCCGTCTCACGTGTCGAGGGTGTCACGTGATTCGCCAAGAAAATAGTGAGAGTACATTAAGATAGAAGTCCATATCTTAGTTAGTGTTTTCTGTAAAATCTGCATGTTATTTATTTTTGCTATATCTTGTTTTGTCATAAACATGTCGCTCACAAACCCCCTACGTGGCATACTTGATGCCAATCGCCTCACTGGTCCAAACTATACAGATTGACTCTGCAATTTGAGAATTGTTCTTACGATGGAGAAAATTGCATATTTGCTTGATACAATTCTGCCCGCGCCAGAAGAAGGGGCTAGCGAGGATGAGATCGCTCGCTATGTGAAGTATATAGATGATTCCACGTTGGCAAAATGTTACATGTTGGCCTCCATGACTCCTGAGTTACAAAGGCAACATGAGAACATGGATGCAGATTCTATCCTTCTTCATCTCTGCCAGCTGTTTGAGAAACAGGAAAGAACTCAAAGATATGAGATATCTAAGAAACTCTTCCAAACCAGGATGACAGAAGGGACATCGGTTGAGAACCATGTCCTAAAGATGATAGAGTGGATCGAGAAACTCACAAGTCTAGGAATAGTCCTAGAGGATAACCTGTGTGTTGATTTTATACTTCAGTCCCTACCAGATTCCTTTTCTCACTTCATCATAAATTTTAACATGAGCAAGTTTGAGGTGACTCTCCCTAAGCTCCTCAATATGTTAAGGGAAGCTGAGAGTGCCATCAAGAAGGAGAAGCCAGTTCTCTATATTGGTGAGACCAAAAAGAAAAGGAAGGCCAGCAAGACCGTTACAAAGAGCAAGGGCAAAAAAAGACCAAGTAAGGCAAAGGTTGCCAAGAAATACTCGGGAAAGGATAAAGGACAATGCTTCCACTGTGGCCAAGACGGACATTGGAAAAGGAACTGCAAGGACTACCTTGTAGAGAAGGCGAGACAGAAGCTTGGAGAAGCTTCAGGTATATTCATGATCAATCTTCACTTGTCAGATTTTCATGATAACATATGAGTATTGGATACCGGGAGTATTTATCATATCTACAATTCGTTGCAGGTTCTGATAAGACCTAGGAGATTAGCTAGAGGCGAGATGGACCTCAAGATGGGCAATAGTGCAAGAGTTGTTATAGTTGTTGTTGGAGAGGTCACCCTACATCTGCTTGGTGGAGCTATTATTGCATTAGATGTATGCTATTTTGTTCCCTCTATTATCAAAATATTATTTCTATCTCTTGTTTGACAATTAGTGGATATAAATTAGTTTTTAAGAATAATAGTTGTTTAATAATTATGGATGATGAGACCATCACTAGAGAGACCCTTATAAATGGCTTATATATATTAGACACTTTTGCACATATCATGAATATAAATGTCTAGGAGGAAAAGAGATGAGGTGAATAATGCATACCTATGGCATTGTAGGCTAGGTCATATACATGAGGGAAGGATTCAAAAGTTACTGAAAGATGGATACTTAGATCTATTTGATTATGAGACATATGCAACTTGTGAACCTTGCCTTCGTGGGAAGATGACCAACTCTAATTTTAGTGGAACCGGAGAGAGAGCCACCCAGTTATTGGAACTCATACATAGTGATGTATGTGGTCCCAAGTCAACTCAGGCTATAGGTGGTTACTCATACTTCATTACATTCACTGATGATTTCTCTAGTTATGGACACATGTACTTAATAAAGTATAAATCTGAGACCTTCAAGAAATTCAAGGAATATAAGAATAAGATAGAGAACCAAATTGGAAAGAGTATTAAGACTCTTCGATCAGATCGAGGAGGAGAGTACTTGAGTACTTAGGTCACCCATTTTCAAGGGACAATGGGATTCTACCCCAGTGGACACCTCCTTATACACCTTAGCTCAATGGTGTATCCGAAAGGAGGAATCGTACGCTGTTAGACATGGTGCGGTCCATGATGAGTTTCGTTGACCTATTTGTTTCATTCTGGGGGTACACCCTAGAGACTGTAGCTTACCTTCTGAACAGAGTTCCATCAAAGTCGGTAGTGTCTACATCATATGAGATATGAAAAGGAAAGAAGCCCGATCTTAAGATTGTTAAGATTTGGGGCTGTCCTGCCCACGTTAGAAGACACAACTTTGATAAGTTGGAATCAAGGACAGAATGGTGCACATTCGTGGGATACCCAAAGGAAACTTGTGGATATTATTTCTATCATCCTGAGGACCGAAAGGCCTTTGTTGCCAAGAGAGCTGTGTTCCTTGAGAAGGAACACATTCTTGGTGGAAACAGTGGGAGTGAGATAGAATCGAGCGAGGTTGGAGAACCTAGCTCAAGCACCATTCCAAAGCCCGAGTCTGTTCAGGTACCTAATACATAAGTTCTAACTTTATGTAGGTCTAATAGAGTATCTCACCCTCCTGAAAGATATGTGGGACATATCAGTGGAGATGACTCTCAGGATGTTGATCCTCAGACCTACGAGGAGGCTATTATGAGTATATACTCTGGGAAGTGGCAAGAAGCCATGAATTCTGAGATGGATTCCATGTACTCTAACAAGGTTTGGAACCTTGTGGATGCACCTGAGGGTATTGTACCCATCGGCTGCAAATGGATCTTCAATAAGAAGATCAGAGTGGATGGAAAGGTAGTGACCTATAAAGTAAGGCTGGTAGCTGAAGGATATCGTCAAAGATAAGGAGTTGACTATGACGAAACCTTTTCACCTATAGCCATACTTAAGTCCATTAGAATTATTTTGGCAATTATAGCACACTATGACTATGAGATATGGTAGATGGATGTCAAAACGATATTCCTCAATGGCAACCTCGAGGAAGAGGTGTATATGATACAACCAGAGGGATTCGTATCCAAAGAGAGTCCAGATAAAGTGTGCAGGTTGCTTAGATCCATTTATGGATTGAAGTAATTTTTTCAAAGTTGGAACATAAGATTTGATGAGGTGATCAGATCTTATGACTTCGTTAAGAACGAATATGAGCCTTGTGTGTACAGGAAGGTAAGTGGAAGCGTTATCACCTTCTTGGTGCTATATGTGGATGACATCCTAATCATTGGGAATGATGTAGGAATGCTCTCCACAATAAAGGTGTGGCTATCTAGAAACTTCTCCATGAAAGACTTAGGGGAAGCATCCTATATTTTGGGGATCTGGATCTATAGAGATAGATCCAAAAGGATGTTTGGCTTGTCCCAGTCTAGGTATATAGACTCCATTGTCAAAAGGTTTGGCATGGAAAATTTCAAGTGAGGTCTCATATCGATGAGACATGGAATATCACTTTCTAAGAGTATGTCCCCAAGGACTCCTGAAGAAAAGGCAGACATGGATAAGATACCTTATGCCTTAGCGATAGGGTCTATCATGTATGTGATGCTATGTACTAGGCCTGATATAGCCCATGCTCTGAGTGTCACGAGCAGGTATCAGGCAGATCCAGGTTTAGAATACTGGAAGGCAGTAAAGTATATCCTTAAGTACTTGAGAAGGACTAAGGATCTTTTACTGATATATGAAGGAGGTAGCCTCCAGGTTGAGGGCTACACAGACTCAAGTTTTCAGTCTGACATTAATGATAGCAAGTCAAATTCAGGGTATGTTTTTACCCTGAATGGAGTAGTAAGCTGAAAGAGTTCCAAGCAAGATACTACTACTGACTCGACCACAGAGGCATAATACATTGCTGTAGTAGATGCAACAAGACAAAGGGGTGTGGATGAAGAAGTTCATCAAGGATTTGGGAGTCATACTAAGTAGCGTGGAGCTGACTCCCATATATTATCACAGCGATAGGGCGATAACTCTAACAAAGGAACTCATGTCTCAATAGAATTATTCTGAGGAGGTTCCATCTGATTAGAGCGATTATGACCCAAAAAGATATAGCAATGGAAATAGTTTCATCCGAAGATAATATTACAGATCCACTAACGAAGCCACTAGCTCAGATTATATTTGAGCGTCACGAGGGTCTGATGGGGATCAGACACATAGGTGATTGGCTTTTGGTCAAGTGGGAGATTACTGGTTACAGGTGTCCTGCAAGCCAATCACGTGAGTGATGGCACGTATGACACGCTGTGTGATCTTTTTACTTATGATTAATGTTGGTATGTTCTTACATTATATTATTTGTTACATATATATTTTGATGTCCTTGGTTCTATGCAATATGAATCAGATCGTGATGAGATCATGATAATGAGATTAATTCATCTTTAAACACAGATCCTAAATAATCCCGGTCATAGATTACTCAAGAGGGACATTGAGATAATCAGATAGATCGGTGTACTATATACCCGTCCATATGATGGAGGTGGTTGGTCTTATAGCCACTTGTGTGGAGACACTAAAGATATAGTACATGTGCTCTTTAGAGAATGAGTTCACTGATTGATCCACTTATGGAATGATGTATGGTTAATGATACCTAATGTCAGACAGCGATTCCATAGTCCCAGTTGTGTATCTGGTCCTTAGGCTTGAGACACCAATGATGCCTTATATGAGTACTCCTTTCTTTGACGCCAGACTTACCAGTTTGGAAAGTTCCAGATCTGGTACAACTGGTTATCGGGATTGGTAGCCAACCTTACGAAGGTAATTGAGTGTCAATAGAAGATCATCTACTCTCGGTATCATGAGAGGAATATACCATATGTGCTTGCTCAAACAAATCCCTGACTAGGGTCATTCAGATTGAGAGAGAAGGAGTTCTCCAGTAGAATCCGAATAGAGCAAGACAAACTGATTCCATATGTGACCTGATAGTACTATATCCAATATACGGTCTCTATGATATTATTATCTGGATGAGGGATTATAGATACATGGTAACTGTGGACAGACAGGTCCGATGGATTTGATCCCCCCTGTACCGTCTGGGGACTATGGCGTAGTGGCCTAGTACGTCCATAGTCGATGAGTCGAGTGAAGTATTATGGGGATAATAATTTACTATATCAGAAGGAGTTCTGATCGGAGTGACTCACGACCAGCTCAGTATCGGGCCTAGAGGGTCACACACATATGGTAGATGCTTCAGTGAATAGAGGATTGGATGAAGATCCAATTAGCCCCTATTCTCGTTAGATGAGACCCTATGTTGATGGGCTCCTTGATTAAGGCCCAATTATAGGCCTAAGGAGATTATTGGAAGAGATCCAATAATACAAGGTTAGTGAGTTATTAGATAGAGATCCAATACCCACTAAGGAAGGAGCCCTAGGGTTTTTGGTGGCTCTCTATAAATAGGAGGGGAGACTTATGGTTGATAGGCTATAGCTTTAGCCACCACCTCCTATTCTTCTCCCTCCCTCTGAGTAAGAGTTGCAAGATTAGATTGGAGGAGTTTCGCTATAGAGATCCATCATGTGGATACCGCTAGAGAGGAGGACGTTTGACCTCCTTCATCTTCTCCATCCGGACCTGAAATATAGGGATATACGATCTCCCTAGGTAAAATCAATCTCTCACACATCGCGATTTTTTCAAATTTTGTGATTTTTCTCGCTACCCCCAATCTTTTGCACAACGATTTGATCTGCGTGGGAAACCAGTTTTTGTTTTGATTTCTGCTACGCATGTGATGCACCCGCTGAGGTTTCCCAACATGTTTGGGTGGTACCGTCGCCTGACATAGTCTCGAAGATTGTGTCTTCTCGGAGACTATGTCTTCAGAGACTTGACCTTGGGTCACTAAAATGGGATTTTCAATAGGCCTAATGTTGGGAAACCTCAGCGGGAGTATCACATGCACAATGAAAGATCAAAATAAAACTGGTTTTTCATGTATATCAAAATCGTTATGCAAAAGATTGATTGGTATGCCAAAAAACCTCAAAATAAAAAATGACATACTGTGAGAGATTATTTACCTAGGGAGATCATATATCCCTATTTTTCCAGATCCGGGTGGAGAGGATAAAGGAGGTCAAATGTCCTCCTCTTTACCGGTATCCACAAGATGGATCACTACAGCGATATTCCATAAATCGCAGCCACAAATCTCGTAACTCTTGCGTAGGGGAGGGGGCGGCCAACAGCCTATCACATAAGAGCTGCCCTACCTCCTATTTATAGAGAGCCACTAAAACCCTGGGATCCTGCTTTAGTGGGTATTGGATCTTCATCCACTTACCTACTAACCTTGAATTATTGGATCTTAATCTCTAAATCTCATTTGGCCTCTAATTGGGCCTCATGCAAGGAGCCCATCAATGTTGGGTCTCATCTAATGAGAATATTGGCTAATTGGATCTCTATCCAATCATCTATTCACTGAAACATCCACTATATGTGTATGACCCTCTAAGCCCAATATCGAGCTGGCCGTGAGTAATTCATATCAGAAGTCCTTCTGACTCAGTGAATTATTATCTCATAATAATTCACTCGACTCATGACTATGGACGTACTAAGCCACTACGCCATAATCTCCAGACGGTACAAGGGATCTTATCCATTAGACCTGTTTATCCTCAGTTACCATGTATCTATAGTCTCTCATCCTTCTAAGATCCCAGAGACCATATACCGGGCATGGTACTATCTGGCCACATAAGAAATCCGTCTGAGTCTCACTCTAATCAAATTCTTTCGAAGAACTCATTATCTCTCAATCCAACTAACCTGATCAAGGATTTACCTGAGCGAGAGCATACGATATATTTTTCTTATGATACCGAGAGTGGATGATCCTTTATTAACACTCAATAGCCTTTGTAAGATTGGCTACCAATCACGATAACTGGTTGTACCATATCTGAAACTTTCCAGACTTGTAAATCTGGCGTCAAAGAAAGAAGTACTTAAATAAGACATATTTGGTGTCTCAAGTCTAAGGACCAGATATACAATTGAGACTACAAAATCGATGTCTAATGTTAGGTATCATTAACCATATAGCATTTCGTAAGCGGATCAATCGGTAAACTCATTCTCCAATGAACACATGTATTGTATCCTTATTGTTTCCATACAAGTGGTTATGAGACCAGCCGTCTCTATCATATGGACAAGTATATAATACACCGATCTGTTCGATTGTCTTGATGTCCTTCTCAAGCAACCTATGACCAAGATTATTTAGGATTTATGTGTAAAGATAAATCGGTCTCATTATCGTGATGTCATCACAATCTGATTCCCATTACACAGAACCAAGGGCATCACAATATATATATATATATATATATATATATATATATTCAAAAGAGAATATAATGTGAGAATATGCTAATAATAATAATGATACAAAGAGACTATGCAGCGTGTCACACTGTCATCACTCAAGTGATTGGCTTGCAGGGCACCTATAACCCAACACCCAAATCAGTCTCAATTATGACCCAATGGCCCCTTAATTGAGTTAACTAGGTTACACTTATAACTAACTCAATTAAGACCTAATGTACGATGATCATGACGTTAAAATATTACAAAGCATAAATCATATTGTCTGGCATGTCATTTATTCATTCGAACCCTCGGCTCATCATGCTCTCCTTCGGCGTATTGCTCGATGCATCGACATGTTGACTCCCGCAATATCCGATCTCGACGCAATGTCTGATTTTTCAGCTTGATGCCCGTTTTTTGACTCCGACCTAACATCTGATTACATTGCTTCAATCGTTTTGCCTTTTCATGATCGAAGATAATCCTGCATCACTTTCCTAAACATAGATTAGATCATAACTTTATCAATTGATAAATAATATAGTATCGACCTTGTCTCTTGAGAAATTATTTTGAATAAGGAATGAACTACGTCTCTCATACCAAGCCCTAGGGGCTTGCTTTAATCTATAGAGAGCCTTTGATAATTTATAAACATGGTTTGGAAAAAGATCATTTTCAAATCTGGGTGGTTGTTCAATATAAACTTCTTTAGAAATAAAACCATTAAGAAAAGCACTTTTGACATCCATTTGAAATAATTTAAAATTTTTAAAAGAAGCTTGGGTAAGGAGCATCCTTATGGCTTCCAGTCTTACCTCAAGAGCGAAGGTTCTTCATAATCAATATATTCTTCTTGGTTAA
This sequence comes from Ensete ventricosum, assembly GCA_029747655.1. Taxonomy (NCBI): domain Eukaryota; kingdom Viridiplantae; phylum Streptophyta; class Magnoliopsida; order Zingiberales; family Musaceae; genus Ensete; species Ensete ventricosum. The sequence continues at coordinate 11,140,776 of JAQQAF010000002.1, read as the reverse complement.
AATCTCTAACCACTAATCTAGCCTTGTTTCAAACCACGATACCGGACTTATCTTTCTTATTTCTAATGACCCATTTAGTGTCAATTACAAGATGGTCACTAGGTCTAGGAACAAGTATTCATACCTTATTTCTCTCAAATTGATTTAACTCATCATGTATTATAATAACCCAAGAATCATCTTCTAGGACATCATCAATGCATTTTGGTTCAATTTGAGATAAAAAGACGGCATTAGCACAAAAATTTTTAAAAGATGAACGAGTTTGAACATATTTTCATGTATCTCTAATTATTAGCTCCTTAGGATGAGCATCTAGGTAGTTCGATTCCTTGGGTAAGGATTCTTTAGAAGTAGATGCATCCAAGCTATTTTGGAGAGGAGAGTTTTCATTCAAATTTGAAGTACCAAAATCAAAATCATCATCAAAATCAATTTTCTTCAATTCGAAAACCTCATTGAAAATAATATTGATGGATTTCTCAATCCCTAAAGTTCTTTTATTAAAGACACAATAAGCTTTTGAACATAAGGAATAACCAAGAAACATGCCTTCATCAGATTTTACATCAAACTTTCCTTAGACATATTTTTTATTTAAAATAAAATATTTACAATCAAAAACTTTGAAATATGAAATGTTGAGTCTTTTATTATTCCACAATCCATAAGAAGTTTTAGAAAGTAATGGTCTTACGAGAATCCTATTTATGACATAGCTTGCCGTGTTAATGGCTTCGACCTAAAAATATTTTGGTAGGTTATGTTCGCTTAACATGGTTCTTGTCATCTCTTGTAAGCTCCTATTATTTCTTTAAACTACTCCATTTTATTGTGGATTTTTTGGAATAGAGAAATTATGGTTGTACCCATTTAACTCATAAAATTTTTAAAGAAATCATGATTTTGAAACTCACCATTGTGATCACTACGAATAGACGAAATCATAAAACCCTTTTTGTTTTAAATAAGTTTATAAAATTTTAAAAAATATTTAAAGCAATCACTTTTGTGTGCCAAGAAGTATGTCCAAGTGTATCTACTATAATCATCTACAATTACAAAAGCGTATTTACTACCTCCTAGACTTGTATCAATTAGTCCAAATAAATCCATATAAATCAATTATAGTGGTCTAGAGGTGCTTATTTAATTTTTTGATTTGAAACTACTTTTTATTATTTTCCTAGTTGACATACATCACAAACTTTGTCTTTGACAAACTTGATGCTAGATATTCCTATTACAAGTTCTCTAGATGTAATTTGAGAGATTAGTTTCATGCTAGTATGACCTAATCTCCTATGCTAAAGCCATGCATCATTGTTTAAAGCCAAAAATATGTTTCATCACAAAATTTATCAATATCAATAGTATACACATTATTCTTTTATAATGCAATCATAGATCTATTTTTGTGTGGTATTTTAATTATACAAGCATTAGATTCAAATTTTATGATATATCCTTTATCACACAATTGACTAATATTTAGTAGATTATGTTTTAAACCATCTACTAATAACATATCTTCAATCAAGAAGTTTGACTTATTACTTATAGTTTCTTTACCAATAAGTTTTCCCTTGTTGTCTTCTAAGGTGACATATTCTTCATCTTGGCTAGTGAGTTTAGAGAAGTGTGTTAGATCTCGGTCATGTGCTTTTAGCATTCACTATCAAGAAACCATCTCTTACTCCTAGCTTTTGATTGTAAACATATCTGCAAGAAAGAGAGTTTTCTTTTAGGTACCATTTAACTTTGGGTCCCTCATAAGTTGATTTACCTATCATAATTATTAGCATTGAGTTATTTATGGTTCCTTTAAGAACCCAAACTAATTTTTATAGATTATGCCTTTTAAATGAATATTTATAGGCACAATGCCCAAATTTATCATAAAAATTATATTTATTTCAGATGAAACATGTAATGTCAGTCCTTTAATGAAGATGGTTGGCTTTTGTTGAGCGTTACTCACAAAGCCAATTCCTTCATTTCTATGAACATGACCCTTATTAGCAAGGATCATTTTTAAGGAATTCTTACCTATTTTAAATTTTCCTAACGTTTCTTGTAATAAAATATTTTCTTTCTTAAGTGTATCAAATTCTTCACACTTAGTGCAAAAAGCTAACATACATTCATTATACTCATTTTTTTATTTTTTAAATTCACTAACAAGAGTAGCATGATCTTTTTTTAACAATTTATACTTTTTACTAACTAATTTAAAATCATCAAATAGGTCATTATATTTATTGAATAATTTATTGTAAGATAAGGAAGATTTGTTTGGGTTACATACCTTGTTGCCAAATATCATTAATGTGTAATTTGCATCTTCTTCCTTGTTGGTTGGCTCATTGTCTTCGGATGAACTTGATTCTTCCCAAGTAGCTTTAAACGTCTTCTTCTTCTTTGGTTGCTTCTTTTTTACTCAGGGACATTCATTTTTGAAGTGTTCCAGCTTCTCGCATTCGTAGCATATTATTGAATCATTTTTTAGTTCACTTTTGTCTTACCATCTTGTTTTATTTTGGTCATTTTTAAGTGTTTTGTTTTGGTCGTTCTTAGCATCTTGTTTTCAAGTCCTTATTATCATCATCGCTTGAGTTTTCTCCTAAGTGGTCCTCCTTGGTTCTAAGTATTATGTCCTTCCTATTCTTTGGAAGGTTATTTTTTAGTTCATCATGTGCTATACATGTCATTTCGTAGGTCACCAAAGACCCAATAAGTTCTTCAAGCGATAAATTATTTAGATCCTTTACTTGTATTGCAGTTACCTTAGGATCCTATCTTTTTGGAAGTGATCTTAGTATTTTGTTAACAAGTTCAAAATTAGAAAAGCTTTTGGCAAGCGCTTTTAAACCAGACGATATCCGTAAAACGGGTGTACATGTCTCCAATGGTCTTGCTTGGTTTCATATAAAATAACTTATAGTTATGTACCAAAGGATTAATTTTTGACTCTTTAACTTACTAGTGCCTTCGTATGTGACTTCGAGTGTGTGCCAAATCTCATGTGCAGTTTCACATATGGAAACCCGATTAAATTTATTTTTATTAAGTAAAAAAAATAAGGCGTTCATCGCTTTAGCATTTAAAGAGAAAGTCCTTTTTTCCAAATCATTCCATTCATTCATTAGTTTGGAAGACTTTTTAAAACCACTTTCAACAATATGCCACAAATCGAAATCCACAAAAAATAATAAAATTCTCATTCGAGTTTTCCAATACGTGTAGTCTATACAATTGAACATGGGAGGACGAGTGATAGAAAGTCACCTTTTGATTATCGATAAAAACCATCTCCCTTGGGTTTTAAACTAAAAAGAGAGAAACATTACTCTGTTACCAATTGTTAGGATTAAATTAGTGCTAACAGGAGGGTGTGAATTGGTGATTTTAAAAAACTTTCATCGATTTAAGAATTCATTCGATAAAACTGGTATCGAAAAAACGTTTAAACTTGAAAATATTCATAGGACTATAATGAGCAAGTAAAGCAATTTGTTAAGTAATTGAATAGTAAAGAAAAAAAGATACTAATTTTATTGTGGTTCGTCATGACCTACTCCACTCTCGATTCCTCCTTCGTTGATGTCACCGTCTTCCACTATTGATCTTCTTTTAATGGGTGATGATCAACTACTCTCTTACAACCCTATTCTCCTTTTCACAGGTTTAGGAGACAACCTTTATAGTTCTCTTGGCTCTTCCTTAAACAGAAACTACACTTAGGGAAAAAAAAAGGAGAGCTCTCAAGGAATTACAACAATGTTTTCACAAGTTTTCTACTTTTAGTCTTGCTTGCTCAAGCAAGAATGGGTGGAGTACTTATAGGCCCCAAATGACCTCTAAAATGAAACCAAAATTTAAATTATCAGAGTTCCCGAGGTGTTGGCGATACCACCGCCATTAATGGGTGATACTACCGCCCCCTGATAGCCTCGGACACTAGTCACTAGCAGTAATACCACCAGCCTGGGCGGTACTATCGCCTGACACAGTCTCGAAGATTGTGTATTCAGAGACTTGACTTTGGGTCACTGAAATAAACTTTTCGATAAGCCCAAATCTGTGCCAATTAAGGCCCAATGGCCCCTTAATTGAGTTAACCATGTTTCACTTAGAACTAACTCAATTAAGACCTAAACTATGACGATCATGATGTTAAAAGATTACAAAGCGTAAATCATGGTGTCTGGCATGTCATTTGTTCATCCGATCCCTCGACCCATCATGCTCTCCTTCGGCATATTACTTGATACATCAACATGTTGCCTCCCACAACATCTGATCTTGACGTAATGTCTGATTTTTTGACCTGATGCCCGTTCTTTCGCTCCAGTCCAACATTTGATTTCTCTGCTTCAATTGTTTTGCCTTTTCATGATCAAAGATAATCCTGCATCACTTTCTTGAACACAGATTAGATCATAAATTATCAATTGATTTCATTATCAAAATATAAGATTCGATAGTGGGCACAACAGGAATTGCATCAAAGAAATGCCACCGACATGGTCGAGGCAATTATGGCCACAGAAAGGCTCACTGACTTTGTTTCCTCGGAGGACTCAGGGAAGAAGAAACAATCCTTCAGAAATCGTCCACTCAAATATTCCCAAGCGAAGGAGTCTAGGGGCGAACAAAGGAACAAGCTCAAAAGGCAAGGCCCTAAAACCTGGTAGATTCTTCTTGTGCGGAGGACCACATATAGTGAGGGAGTGCCCACAAAAATAGGCACCTAATATCTTAACTGCATCAATCCATCCTCACAAATCAGACAAGGATAAGGTTATCATCCTTAGTTTGAGTAGTTCAGAATCTAATAGCAACGATGATGAGTTGCAAGTCCTCGAATGGGAGCAATACATTTGTTGAATATGTTGCAGGGTCAAGTGGGGGAAAACACAAAGGCAAAGCCCCAGAAGGCAGGGAGTAGCGAGTTGATATATGTGGACATCATCGAATAACCCATGTAATGGTGTACACGGGTGCTACCCACAATTTTATTATCGATCAAGAAGCAAAATGTCTTGGACTGATCTTGGAGAAGAACCTAAGTCGGATGAAGGCTATGAACTTGGAGGCCAAGCAGATCTTCAGACTAACAAAGGGGATCCCATCAAGATCAGAACATGGAGTGAGACACAAACATGATGATGGTGCCATTAGACGACTTCCAAGTGATTCTCAGAATAGAGCTCATGCATGCTGTGAAGTTGGTGCTAATGTCATTCCTAAACTCCCTATGCCTAATGGGAGGTGATAACCCCTGCGTGGTTCTAGTTTCTCAAGGAGGAACTAAGGACCCACAACTAATATTAGCATTACAATTGAAGAAAGTGGTACGAAAAGGTGAACTAACTTTTATGGCTACTATAAAGCTAGAGCCACTTGATAGGGAGGCCATTCATGCACCTATTGCGGTGGTGAATGTTCTAAAAGAATTCACAGACATTATGCCACTCGAGTTGCTAAAAACTCCACTGCCATGAAGAGGTATGGATCATCATATTGAGTTGAAGCTGAGAGTTAAGCCTTTAACAAGACCACCGTACCGTATAGCCCCTATAGAGTTTGTAAAACTCAAGAAGTAGTTAGATGAACTGCTAGGTGGTCTCAACCATAGCTCAAAAGCACTATTCGAAGCTCCAATACTTTTCCAAAAGAAATAAGATGGGAGCCTCTGATTATGCGTCGACTATTGAGTCCTCAACAAAGTGATGGTAAAGAACAAGTATCCCATCCCGCTCATCATAGACTTATTCAATCAACTGGGCAAGGCAAAGTATTTCTCCAAACTCGACCTTCGGTCAAGGTACTAGCAGGTGCATAATGTAGAAGGCGATGAAGCGAAGACTAATTGTATGACCAGGTATGGATCGTTCAAGTTCCTGGTGATACCTTTCAGCTTAACCAATGCTTCAGCCACATTTTACACTCTAATTAAACAACTTATTCAATGAGCACTCGAACAAGTTTGTGACCATCTACTTAAATGATATAATCATCTACAACCAAACGCTCGAGGAGCATGTTGAACACCTTAGAACAATTTTTAAAGTTCCCAGGGAGAACACTTTATTCGTGAAGATGGAGTGCTACTTTGCTCAGATAGAGATTATGTTCTTGGGGCATCAAATTTATTAGAAAATCTCAGTGGAAGCATCACATGCGCAACGAAAATCAAAATAAAAAAACTGGTTTCCCACGTAGATCAAATCATCGTGCAAAAGATTGGGGTCGCGAGAAAAATCATAAAAATCAAAAAACCATGATATGTGAGAGATTAATTTTACCTAAGGAGATCATATATCCTTGTATTCCAGATCCGGATGGAGAAGAAGAAGGAGGTCAAACGTCCTTCTCTCTAGCGGTATCCACACGATGGATCTCGGTAGTGAAACTCCTCCAATCTGATCTCGTAACTCTTACGTAGAGGGAGGAAGGAGAATAGGAGGTGGTGGCTAAAGCTGCAGCCTATCAACCATGAGTCTCCCCTCCTATTTATAGAGAGCCACAAAAAAAACCCTTGGGCTCCTTCCTTAGTGGGTATTGAATCTCCATTGAATTACCTACTAACCTTGCATTATTGGATCTCTATCCAATAATCTCCTTAGGCCTCTAATTGGGCCATAATCAAGGAGCTCATCAGCATAGGGTCTCATCTAATGAAAATAGGAGCTAATTGGATCTTCATCCAATCCTCTATTCGCTGAATCATCCACCATATATGTGTGACCCTATAGGCCCGATACTGAGCTGGCCGTGAGTAACTCCCATCAGAACTACTTTTGATATAGTGAATTATTATCCTCATAATAATTCACTCAACTCATCGACTATGGACGTACTATGCCACTATGCCATAGTCCCCAAACGACACAAGGGGATCGAATCCATCAGACCTATCTGTCCACAGTTACCATGTATCTATAATCTCTCATCCAACTAATATCTCAAATATCGTATATTGGAGATGGTACTGTCAGGTCACATACGAAATTCATCAGAGTCTCGCTCTAATCGGATTCTCTCGGAGAACTCTTTCTCTCTCAATCTGAATGACCCTGGCCAGGGATTTGTCTGAGCAATCATATATGGAATATTTCTCTCGTGATACCGAGAGTGGATGATCCTCTCTTGACACTCAATTGCCTTCGTAAGGTTGGCTACCAATCCCGATAACCAATTGTATCAGATTTAAAAATTTCCAAACCTATAAGTCGGGCGTCAAAGAAGACATCCTTGGTGTCTCAAGTCTAAGGACTAGATACACAATTGGGACTATGGAATCACTGTCTGACATTAGGTATCATTAACCATACAGTATTTCATAAGTGGATCAATCAGCGAACTCATTCTCCAATGAGCACCTGTACTATATATTAGGAAACCTCAGCGGGTGCATCACATGCGCAGCGAAAATCAAAACTAAAACCGATTTCTCATGCAGATCAAATCGTCGTGAAAAAGATTGGGGTCGCGAGAAAAACCGTAAAATTGAAAATCACGATATGTGAGAGATTGATTTTACCTAGGGAGATCGTATATCCTTGTATTCCAGATCCAAATGGAGAAGATGAAGGAGATCAAGCGTCCTCCTCTCTAGCGGTATCCACACGATGGATCTCTACAGCGAAACTCCTCTAACTTGATCTCGCAACTCTTGCTCAGGGAAGGGAGGAGAATAGGAGGTGGTGGCTAAAGCTGCAGCGTATCAACCATGAGTCTCCCCTCCTATTTATAGAGAGCCACCAAAAATCCTAGGGCTCCTGCCTTAGTGGGTATTGGATCTCCATCCAATTACCCACTATCCTTTCATTATTTGATCTCTATCCAATAATCTCCTTAGGCCTCTAATTGGGCCTTAATCAAGGAGCCCATCAGCATAGGGTCTCATCTAATGAGAATAGGGCTAATTGGATCTCCATCCAATCCTCTATTCGCTGAAGCGTCCACCATATGTGTGTAACCCTCTAGGCCCGATACCGAGCTGGTCGTGAGTCACTCCCATTAGAACTCCTTCTGATATAGTGAATTATTATCTCCATAATAATTCACTCGACTCATCGACTATGGACGTACTAGGCCACTACGCCATAGTCCCCAGACAGTACAGGGGGATCGAATCCATCGGACCAATCTGTCCACAGTTACTGTGTATCTATAATCAATTATCCAACTAATATCCCAAAGATCGTATATTGGATATAGTACTATCAGGTCACATACGAAATCTGTCATAGTCTTGCTCTAATCGGATTCTCCTCGAGAACTCTTTCTCTCTCAATCCAAATGACCCTGGCTAGGGATTTGTCTAAGCTAGCACATATGAGATATTCCTCTCATGATACTGAGAGTGGATGATCCTCTATTGACACTCAATTGTCTTCGTAAGGTTGGCTACCAATCCCGATAACCAGTTGTACCAGATCTGGAACTTTCCAAACCTATAAGTCTGGCGTCAAAGAAAGGAGTACTCATACAAGACATCCTTGGTGTCTCAAGTCTAAGGACCAGATATACAATTGGGACTATGGAATCGCTGTCTGATATTAGGTATCATTAACCATACAACATTCCATAAGCGGATCAATCAGTGAACTCATTCTCCAATGAGCACATGTATTATATCCTTAGTGTCTCCACACAAGTGACTATGAGACCAGCTACCTCCATCATATGGACGGGTATATAGTACACCGGTCTGTCCGGTTATCTCGATGTTCCTCTCGAGTAACACAGCGTGTCACACGTGTCATCACTCACGTGGCTTGCAGGGCACCTGTAACTAGTAATCTCCCACTTGACCTAAAGTCAATCACCTATGTGTCTGATCCCTATCAGACCCCTATGACGCTTAAATACAATCTGAGCCAATGGCTTCGTTAGTGGATCTGCAATGTTATCTTCGGATAGAACTTTTTCCATTACTATATCTTAACGGGTCATGATCGCTCTAATCATATGGAACCTCTTCAGAATAATTCTGATGAGACGTGGGTTCCCTTGCTAGAGTTATCACCCTTTTGCTGTCACAATATATAGGAGTCAGCTCCACGCTGCTTGGTATGACTCCCAAATCCTTGATGAACTTTTTCATCCACACCCCTTTCTCTGCTACTTCTACTGCAGTAATGTATTCCACCTCTATGGTCGAGTCAGCAGTAGTATCTTGCATAGAACTCTTTTAACTTACTGTGCCTCTATTCAGGGTAAAAATAAACCCTGAATTTGACTTGCTATTATCAATGTCGGAATGAAAACTCGAGTCTGTGTAGCCCTCAACCTGGAGGCTACCTCCTTCATATACCAGTAAAAGATCCTTAGTCCTTCCCAAGTATGTAAGGATACACTCTACTATCTTTCAGTGTTCTAAACCTGGATCTGCCTAATACCTACTCGCGGCACTCAGAGCATATGCTATATCAGGACTGGTACATAGCATCGCATACATGATAGACCCTATCGCTAAGGCATAAGGTATTTTATCCATGTCTGTCCCTTTCTTTAGGAGTCTTTGGGGACATACTCCTAGAAAGTGATATTTCATATCTCATCGGTATGAGACCTCTCTCTTAGAATTCTCCATGCCAAACCTTTTGACAATGGAGTCTATGTACCTAGACTAGGACAAGCCAAGCATCCTTTTGGATCTATCTCTATAGATTCGGATCCCAAAATATATGATGCTTCCCCTAAGTCTTTCATGAAGAAGTTTCTGGATAGCTAAGCCTTTACTGTGGAGAGCATTTCTACATCATTCCCAATAATTATGATGTCATCCACATATAGCACCAAGAAGGTGATAGCGCTCCCACTTACCTTCTTGTACACACAAGGCTCATCTTCGTTCTTAACGAAGTCATAAGATCTGATCACCTCATCAAATCTTATGTTCCAACTTTGGGAAGCTTGCTTCAATCCATAAATGGATCTAAGCAACCTGCACACTTTATCTGGAATCTCTTTGGATACGAATCCCTTTGGCTGTGTCATATACGCCTCCTCTTTGAGGTTGCCATTGAGGAATGCTGTTTTGATCTCCATCTGCCAGATATCATAGTCATAGTGTGCTGCAATGGTCAAAATAATTCTAATGGATTTAAGTATGGCTACAGGTGAAAAAGTTTCATCATTGTCAACTCCTTATCTTTAACGATATCCTTTAGCTACCAGCCTTGCTTTATAGGTCTCTACCTTTCCATCCACTCCGATCTTCTTCATGAAGATCCATTTGCAGCTAATGGGTACAATACCCTCATGTGCATCCACAAGGTTCCAAACCTTATTAGAGTACATGGAATCCATCTCAGAATTCATGGCTTCTTGTCACTTCCCGGAGTCTATACTCATAATGACCTCCTAGTAGGTCTGAGGATCAACATCCTAAGAGTCATTTCCACTAATTTGTCCCACATATCTTTCAGGAGGGTGAGATACTCTATTAGATCTACGTAAAGTTGGAACTTATATGTTAGGTACCTAAACAGACTCGGGCTCTGAAATGGTTCTTAAGCTATGTTCTCCAACCTCGCTTAACTCTATCTTACTCCCATTGTTTCCACCAAGAATGTGTTCCTTCTCAAGGAACACAACTCTCTTGGTAACAAAGACCTTTCGGTCCTCGGGATGATAGAAATAATACCCACAAGTTTCCTTTGGGTATCCCACGAATGTGCACCATTCTGTCCTTAATTTTAACTTATCGAGGTTGTGTCTTCTAGCGTGGGCAGGACAGCCCCAAATCTTAATAATCTTAAGATCGGGTTTCTTTCCTTTCCATATCTCATATGGTGTAGACACTACCGACTTTGATGGAGCTCTGTTCAGAAGGTAAGCTGCAGTCTCTAGGACGTACCCCAGAATAAAACGGGTAGGTCAACGAAACTCATCATGGATCGCACCATGTCTAACAGTGTGTGATTCCTCCTTTCTGATACATCATTGAGTTGAGGTGTATAAGGAGGTGTCCACTGGGATAGAATCCCATTGTCCCTAAGGAAATGGGTGAACTTCATACTCAAGTACTCTCCTCCTCGATCTGATCAAAGAGTCTTAACACTCTTTTCAATTTGATTCTCTACATCATTCTTATATTCCCTAAATTTCTCGAAGGCCTCAGATTTGTACTTCATTAAGTACACGTGTTCATACCTAGAGAAATTATCAGTGAATGTAATGAAGTATGAGTAACCACCTATAGCCTGAGTCGACATGGGACCACATACATCACTATGTATGAGTTCCAATAACTCGGTGGTTCTCTCTCCAGTTCAACTAAAATGAGAACTGGTCATTTTCCCACGAAGGTAAGGTTCACAAGTTGCATATGACTCATAGTCAAATGGATCTAAGTATCTATCTTTCAGCAACTTTTGAATCCTTCCCTCATGTATATGATCTAGCCTATAATGCCATAGGTATGTATTATTCACCTCATCTCTTTTTCTCTTAGATATATTTATATTCATGATATGTGAAGTGTCTAACACATATAAGTCATTTATAAAGGTCCCTCTAGTGATTATCTCATCATCTATAATTATTGAACAACTATTGTTCTCAAAAACTAATTTATATCCACTCATTGTCAAACAAGAGATAGATATAACGTTTTTGATAATAGAGGGAAAAAAATAGCATTCATCTAATGCAATAATAACTCCACTAGGTAGATGTAGGGTGACCTCCCCAATAGCAACTGCAACAACTCTTGCTCTATTGCCCATCTTGAGGTCCATCTCACCTCTAGTCAATCTTTTAGGTCTTGCCAGAAAATACAACAAATTGTAAATATGATAAACACTCCCGGTATCTAATACCCATGTGTTATTATAAAAATCTAACAAGTGAAGACTGATCATGAATATACCAAAAGCTTCTCTAAGCTTCTGTTTCGCCTTATCTACAAGGTAGTCCTTACAGTTCCTCTTCCAATGCCCGTCTTGACCGTAGTGGAAGCATTATCCTTTGTCCTTTGTCAGGTCTCTCTTGGTAACCTTTGCCTTACCTAGTCTTTCTTTGCCCTTGCCCTTCGTAAGGATCTTGCTAGCCTTTCTTTTCTTTTTGGTCTCACCAATATAGAGAACTGGCTTCTCCTTCTTGATGACACTCTCAGCTTCCCTCAACATATAGAGGAGCTCAGGGAGAGTCACCTCAAACTTGTTCATATTAAAGTTAATAATGAACTGTGAAAATGAATTCGGTAGGGACTGAAGTATAAGATCAATACACAAGTTATCCTCTAGGACTATCTATATACTTCACAAAGCGAACGATCTCATCCTCACTTATCCTTTCCTCCAGCATGGGCACAATCATGTTAAGGACATATACAATTTTATCTTCTACGAGAATATTTCTCAAAATACGGAGCTTTTGGACCAATGAGGCGGTTGGCATCAAGTATGTCACGTAGGGGTTTTGCAATTGACAAACAAGATATAGCATAAATTAAATAACATATAGATTTTATAGAAAATACTAATTAAGATATTGACTTCTATCTTAATATACTCCCACTATTTTCCTATCGAATCACGCGACACCCTCAACACGTGAGACGAAAGTCTCCGGCAGACTCCTAGTGGGGATCGGGATCCAATTGGCATCTTAGTGCAATCTTGAGAGACTCGACCAACTACACTAAGCCCAAAAAGTAGACAACTCTTGTCAATCACAGCTCCTTGTGATTTCGGGCATGTTCGGCCTCTGAATCATCATGGTCTCGACTGTTCGACCAACCATGAAGTTCAGTTAAGTCATCACCATCGTTACAAGATGAGTCTGATTCGATGGATATGCTCTCGACTGCTCGACCAAGTCATACCATGTCCTTAGGTCACCGGTGACATATATGTCGTAGGCAAGAACTCGATCACGTAGATAGGTGAGCCTCGAGTGACTCGACCAACTCAACCTATGTCGGGATTCAATTTCTTCCTATAATGATGGAAGGTCACGTGGGTCAATCTTATTGCCTCACGCTTACTGACTTAATATTATCGTAGGAGGGGTTTTGATTTTATATCGGTCTCCTAATATGTCATGTCACACACATACATATTTAATATATATCTACATCACATGCAAATATATATATACATATATCTAGTAGGTGTATAACACATCACACATGCAAGTCACACCGGATGATCATGAGCCGTCACATAATATGATTAAGCCTGAGCCAATAAGCCTAATCGCTCATAATAGGATCTATGTGTGCATCGGTGCATCTCCATGCCCTGTGATTGTTGATCTCGTCATCATCGGTTCCGTCGGATCGTCGCATCACCATGCGTCGTATTATCTCACCACGGCATCGTGGGTCCCGCTATCACCTCCACTCTCCCGCTGCGCCTCTCCATGTAATTACAAATAACCACAGGCACGCAGGCCCAACAATACACGAGAAAAACGTAGGCTCGTAGGCCCCAATAATAATAATAATCACAATTACACACATCACAACACATGGCTCATGATCATCCATCCACATCATACATCACATGTACATCACATCATATGTAGGATTACTAGATATATATAATAATTAATTAAACTATTTAATTAATTATTTTTCTGGAAATCAGAATATGCTCAGACTTTCTAGAATTATCAAGGACATTTTCATAATTCTGGATGAGAGGACAGTCCTCGAAATTTCTAGAATTCTCAAGGGTATTTTTGAAATTCTGTACATAAGGACAATCCTTTGAATTTCCAGAATTATTGAGGGTATTTTTTGAATTTGATACATAAGGACAGTCCTCGAATTTTTTGAAATTCACAGGGGCAGGATCATCCTTTCCTCAAAAGGATGCCCTAGCCCTCTCCATGCCCCCCTTTACGCTGTCGTCGCCGCCCCTATGCAGGCGGCAGGGCTGGCCGTGGGTTTGCCACTGGCGGCCGCCCCCTTGCAGGCGCACCGCGGGCAGTCGCCCCTTGCAGCTGGCCGCTGGCGATCGCCCCTTGCGGGTGCTCCACAAGCGACAGCCCCTTGCAGGTTGGCCGCAGTCGGTCGTGCCCGCGGGCAATTGTTGCCCCTGTAGGTGGCCGCCCCTTGCAGGGGGCCTAGCCGCAGCCGACCGCCCCTTTGCAGGGGGGCCTTGGCTGCAACCGGCTGCCCCCTTGTAGGTGGCCGGGCCATGCCCTGCTGCCCCTCCTCCTCGTTGCCTTCGTTGCGAAAACACAGCAAGAACGCGTAGAACGATTCTACACGATTCAATCTTATCACACGCAGTTTAAAACCAATCTTTCACATGAAAACCTTGGCTCTGATACCACTATTGGGAAACCTCAGCGGGGGCATCACATGCACAGTGGAAATCAAAACAAAAATTGATTTTCCACGCTGATTAAATCATCGTGCAAAAGATTGGGGTCGCGAGAAAAACCGTAAAAACTCAAAAATCGTGATGTATGAGAGATTGATTTTACCTAGGGAGATCGTATATCCCTGTATTCTATATCCGGATGGAGAAGATGAAGGAGGTCAAGCGTCCTCCTCTCTAGCGATATCCACATGATGTATCTCTGCAGCGAAACCCCTCCAATCTAATCTCGCAACTCTTTCTCAGGGGAGGGAGGAGAATAGGAGGTGGTGGCTAAAGCTGTAACCTATCAACCATGAGTCTCCCCTCCTATTTATAGAGAGCTACCAAAAACCCTAGGGCTCCTGTCTTAATGGGTATTAGATTTCCATCCAACTACCCACTAACCTTGCATTATTGGATCTCTATCTAGTAATCTCCTTAGGCCTCTAATTGGGTCTTAATCAAGGAGGAGCCCATAAGCATAGGGTCTCATCTAATGAGAATTGAGGCTAATTGGATCTCCATCCAATCCTCTATTCGTTGAAGCGTCCACCATATGTGTGTGACCCTTTAGGCCCAATACCGAGCTGGCCGTGAGTCACTCCTATCATAACTCCTTCTGATATAGTGAATTATTATCTCCATAATAATTCACTCGACTTATCGACTATGGATGTACTAGGCCACTACGCCATAGTCCTCAGACGATATAGGGGGATCGAATCCGTCGGACCTATCTATCCACAATTACCGTGTATCTATAATCCCTCATCCAACTAATATCCCAGAGACCGTATATTGGACATGGTATTAGTTGGATGACCATGGCCAGGGATTTGTCTAAGCAAGCACATATGGGATATTCCTCTCGTGATTCCGAGAGTGGATGATCCTATATTGAAACTCAATTGCCTTCGTAAGGTTGGCTACCAATCCCGATAACCAACTGTACCAGATTTGAAACTTTCCAAACCTGTAAGTCTGGCATCAAAGAAAGGAGTACTCATACAAGACATCCATGGTATCTCAAGTCTAAGGACCAAATACACAATTGGGACTATGGAATCACTGTCTGACATTAGGTATCATTAACCATATAGCATTTCATAAGCAGATCAATCAGTGAACTTAATCTCTAATGAGCACCTGTACTATGTCCTTAGTGTCTCCACATTAGTGACTATGAGACCAGCCGCCTCCAACATATGGACGAGTATATAATATACTGGTCTGTCTGCTTATCTTGATGTCCCTCTCGAGTAACCTATGAATGGGATTATTTAGGATCTGTGTTTAAAGGTGAATCGATCTCATTATCGTGATCTCATCATGATCCGATTCCATTGCACAGAACCAAGGATA
The DNA here is from genome assembly GCA_029747655.1 of Ensete ventricosum. Taxonomy (NCBI): domain Eukaryota; kingdom Viridiplantae; phylum Streptophyta; class Magnoliopsida; order Zingiberales; family Musaceae; genus Ensete; species Ensete ventricosum. The sequence continues at coordinate 11,125,078 of JAQQAF010000002.1, read as the reverse complement.
TCACAATATATATATATGCAACATACAATTTAATATGAGAATTTGCCAATATTAATCATAAGCAAAAAAGATCACACAGTGTGTCACACGTGTCATTACTTACGTGGCTTACAGGGCACTTGTAACCAGCACTATATCCTTCGTGTCTCCACACAAGTGGCTATGAGTCCAACCGCCTCCATCATATGGACGGGTATATAGTACACCGGTCTGTTCGGTTATCTCGATGTCCCTCTCGAGTAACTTATGACCGGGATTATTTAGGATCTGTGTTTAAAGGTGAATGATCTCATTATCGTGATCTCATCACGATCTAATTCTCATTGCACAGAACCAAGGACATCATAGTATATATGCTACAGATAATATAATGTGAGAATATACTAATATTAATCATAAGCAAAAAGATCACACAGTGTGTTACATGTGCCATCACTCACGTGATTGGCTTGCAGGACACTTGTAACCAGCAATCTCCCACTTGACCAAAATCCAATCACCTATATGTCTGATCCCCATCAGACCCTTGTGACGCTCAAATACAATATGAGCCAGCGGCTTCATCAGTGGATCTGTAATATTATCTTCGGATGAAACTCTTTCGATTGCTATATCTTATTAGGTCATGATCACTCTAATCAGATGGAACCTCCTCAGAACAATTCTTATGAGACCTGGGTTCCCTTGTTAGAGTTATCACCCTGTCGCTGTCACAATATATGGTACTCAGCTTTACGCTGCTTGGTATGACTCCCAAATCCTTGATGAACTTCTTCATCCACACCCCTTCCTATGCTGCTTCTGCTGCAGTAATATATTTTACCTATGTGGTCGAGTCAGTAGAAGTATCTTGCTTAGAACTATTCTAGCTTATTGCTTCTCTATTTAGGATGAAAATATACCCTGAATTTGACTTGCTATCATCAATGTAGGACTGAAAACTCGAATCCCTGTAGCCCTCAATCTTGAGGCTACCTCCTCCATATACCAGTAAAAGATCCTTAGTCATTCTCAAGTACTTAAGGATATACTTTATTGCTTTCCAGTGTTCTAAACCTAGATCTGCCTAATACCTACTCGTGACACTCAGAGTATGTGTTATATCAGTGTACCATCGCATACATGATAGACCCTATCGCTGAGGCATAAGGTATCTTATCCATGTCTGCCCCTTTCTTTAGAAGTCTTTGGGGACATACTCCTAGAAAGTGATATTTCATATCTCATCAGTATGAGACCTCTCTCTTGAAATTCTCCATGCCAAACCTTTTGACAATGGAGTCTATGTACCTAGACTAGGACAAGCCAAGCATCCTTTTGGATTTATCTCTATAGATTCGGATCCCCAAAATATATTATGCTTCCCCTAAGTCTTTCATGGAGAAGTTTTTAGATAGCCAAGCCTTTACTGTGGAGAGCATTCCTACATCATTCTCAATGATTATGATGTCATCCACATGTAGCACCAAGAAGGTGATAGCGCTCCCACTTACCTTCCTGTACACACAAGGCTCATTTTCGTTCTTAACGAAGTCATAAGATCTGATCACCTTATCAAATCTTATGTTCCAACTTCGGGAAGCTTGCTTCAATCCATAAATGGATCTAAGCAACCTGCACACTTTATCTGGACTCTCTTTGGATACGAATCACCTTGGTTGTATCATATATGCCTCCTCCTCGAGCTTGCCATTAAGGAATGCCGTTTTGATACCCATCTGCCAGATATCATAGCCATAGTTTGTTGTAATGGCTAAAATAATTCTAATAAATTTAAGCATGGCTACAGGTGAAAATATTTCGTCATAATCAATTCCTTATCTTTAACGATATCTTTTAGTTACCAGTCTTGCTTTATAGGTCTCTACCTTTCTATCCACTCTGATCTTCTTCTTGAAGATGTATTTGCAGCCGATGAGTACAATACCCTCAGGTGCATCCACAAGGTTCCAAACCTTGTTAGAGTACATGGAATCCATCTTAGATTCTATGGCTTTTTGCCACTTCCCAGAGTCTATACTCATAATAGTCTCCTCAAAGGTCTGAGGATCAACATCCTGAGTCATCTTTACTGATATGTCTCATATATCTTTCAGGAGGGTGAGATACTCTACTAGACCTACGCAAAGTTGGAACTTATGTGTTAGGTACCTGAACAGACTCGGGCTCTAGAATGGTTCTTGAGCTAGGTTCTCCAACCTCGCTCAATTCTATCTTGCTCCCACTGTTTCCACCAAGAATGTGTTCCTTCTCAAGTAACATGGCTCTCTTGGCAACAAAGACATTTCGATCCTCGAGGTGATAGAAATAATACCCACAAGTTTCCTTTGGGTATCCCACGAATGTGCACCATTCTATCCTTGATTCCAACTTATCGGGGTTGTATCTTCTAACGTAGGTAGGACAGTCCCAAATCTTAACAATCTTAAGATCGAGATTGTTTCCTTTCCATATCTCGTATGGCGTAGAGACTATCGACTTTGATGGAACTCTGTTCAGAAGGTAAGCTGCGATCTCTAGGGCATACCGCCTGAATGAGACGAGTAGGTCAACGAAACTCATTATGGACCGCACCATGTCTACCAGCGTGCGATTCCTCTTTTCTGATACACCATTGAGTTGAGCTGTATAAGGAGGTGTCCATTGGGATAAAATCTCATTGTCCTTGAGGAAATGGGTGAATTTCATACTCAAGTACTCTCCTCCTCGATCTGATCGAAGAGTCTTAATACTCTTTCCAATTTGGTTTTCTACCTCATTCTTATATTTCGTGAATTTCTTAAAGGCCTCAAATTTGTACTTCATTAAGTACACGTGTCTATACCTAGATAAATTATCAATGAATGTAATGAAGTATGGGTAACCACCTATAGCCTGAGTCGACATGGGACCACATACATCACTATATATGAGTTCCAATAACTCGACGGCTCTCTCTCCAGTTCCACTAAAAGGAGAGTTGGTCATGTTCCCACGAAGGTAAGGTTCGCAAGTTACATATGACTCATAGTCAAATGGATCTAAGTATTCATCTTTCAGCAACTTTTGAATCATTCCCTCATATATATGACCTAGCCTACAATGTCATAGGTATGCATTATTCACCTCATCTCTTTTCCTCTTAGACATATTTATATTCATGATATGTGGAGTAGTGTCTAACACATATAAGCCATTTATAAAGGTCCCTCTAGTAATGATATCATCATCTATAATTATTGAACAACTATTATTCTTAAAAACTAATTTATATCTATTAATTATCAAACAAGAAATAGAAATAATATTTTTGATAATATATGGACTAAAATAGCATGCATCTAATGCAATAATAGCTCCACGAGGCAGATGTAGGGTGACTTCTCCAATAGCAACTCTTGCTCCATTACCCATCTTGAGGTCTTTCTCGCCTCTGGTCAATCTCCTAGGTCTTGCCAGAACCTACAATGAATTACAGATATGATAAACACTCCCGGTATCCAATACCCATGTGTTATCATGAAAATCTGACAAGTGGAGACTGATCATGAATATACCTAAAGCTTCTCCAAGCTTCTGTTTCGCCTTCTCTGTAAGGTTGGCCTTATAGTTCCTCTTCCCATACCCATTTTAGTCATAGTGAAAGCACTGTCCTTTATCCTTTATCGGGTATTTCTTAGCAATCTTTGTCTTACTCGATCTTTCTTTGCCCTTGCCCTTCTTAAGGGTCTTGCTGGCCTTCCTTTTCTTATTGGTCTCACCAATATAGAGAACTAGCTTCTCTTTCTTGATAGTACTCTCAGCTTCCCTCAACATATTGAGGAGTTTAGGTAGAGTCACCTAAAACTTGTTCATATTAAGTGTAAAAAAGAATCTGGTAGGGACTGAGGTATAAGATCAACATATAGGTTATCATCTGGGACTATCTATATACTTCACAAAGCGAGCGATCTCATCCTCGCTTGTCCATTCCTCCGGCGTGGGCAAATATAGGATTTTCTCCTCCATGAGAATAATTCTCAAATTGTGAAGCCTTTAGACCAATGAGGCGGTTGGCATCGAGTATGCCACGTAGGGGGTTTGCAAGCGAAAAACAAGATATAGCATAAATAAAAAACATGTAGACTTTATGATGTCCTTGGTTCTGTGCAATGGGAATCAGATCGTGATGAGATCACGATAATGAGATCAATTCACCTTTAAACACATATCCTAAATAATTTCGATCATAGGTTACTCGAGAGGGACATCAAGATAATCGAACAGACCGGTGTACTATATACCCGTCCATATGATGGAGGCAGCTAGTCTCATATCCACTTGTGTGGAGACACTAAGGATATAGTACAGGTTCTTATTGGAGAATGAGTTCATGGATTAATCCGCTTATGGAATGCTGTATGGTTAATGATACCTAATGTCAGACAATGATTCCATAGTCTCAGTTGTGTATATGGTCCTTAGACTTGAGACACCAAGGATGCCTTGTATGAGTACTCCTTTCTTTAACGTCAGACTTATAGGTTTGGAAAGTTTCAGATCTGGTATAGCTGGTTATCAGGATTGGAAGCCAACCTTACGAAGGCAATTGAGTGTCAATAGAGGATCATCCACTCTCGGTATCACGAAAGGAATATCCCATATATGCTTGCTTAGATAAATCCCTGGCCAGGGTCATTCGGATTGAGAGAGAAAGAGTTCTCCAGGAGAATCCAATTAGAGCGAGACTATGATGGATTTCGTATGTGACCTGACAGTACCATGTCCAATATACAGCCTCTGTGATATTATTTGGATGAGGGATTATAGATACATGGTAACTGTGGCCAAACATGTCCGATGGATTTGATCCCCCCTGTACCGTCTGGGGACTATGGCGTAGTGGCCTAGTATGTCCATAGTCGATGAGTCGAGTGAATTATTGTGGGGATAATAATTCACTATATCAGAATGAGTTCTGATGGGAGTGACTCACGGCCTGCTCGGTATCGGACCTAGAGGGTCACACACATATGGTGGATGCTTCAACTAATAGAGGATTGGATAAAGATCCAATTAGCCCCTATTCTCATTAGATGAGACCCTATGTTGATGGGCTCCTTGATTAAGGCCCAATTATATGCCTAAGGAGATTATTGGATAAAGATCCAATAATGCAAGATTAGCGGGTTATTTGCTGGAGATACAATACCCACTAAGGAAGGAGCCCTAGGGTTTTGGTGGCTCTCTATAAATAAAAGGGGAGACTTATGTTTGATAGGCTACAGCTTTAGCCACCACCTCTTATTCTCCTCCCTTCTTCTGTGCAAGAGTTGCGAGATCAGATTGGAGGAGTTTCGCCGTAGAGATCCATCGTGTGGATACCGCTAGAGAGGAGGATGCATGACCTCCTTCATCTTCTCCATCCGAATTTAGAATATAGGGATATACGATGCAAAACCTACATATCGTGGTTTTTCGACTTTTGTGATTTTTCTCGTGACCCCAATCTTTTGCACGATGATTTGATCTGCGTGGGAAATCAGTTTTTGTTTTGATTTTCACTGCGCATGTGATGCACCCACTGAGGTTTCCCAAAAGTGGTATCAGAGCCAAGGTTTTCGTACGAAAGATTAGTTGTAAACTGTGTGTGATGAGATTGAATCGTGTAAAATCGTTCTACGCGTTCTTGCTGCGTTTTCACAGTGAAGGCAACGAGGAGGGGCAGCAGGGCATGGCACGACCACCTGCAAGGAGGCAGCCGGCTGCAGTCAAGGACCCCCTACAAAGGGGCGGCCAGGCCCCCTGCAAGGGGCGACTGCCCGTAGGGGCAGCAGCCCGCAAGGGGCGGCCACCCGCAGGGATAGCAGCCGCCCGCGGGCACGACCGGCTGCGGCCAGGCCGCAAGGGGCGGCTGCCCGCGATGCGCACGCAAGGGCCTACCACCCGTGGCCAGGCCGCAAGGGGCGGTTGCCCGCGGTGCGCATGCAAGGGGGCGGGCGCCAGCCGCAAGGGTGGCCGCCCCTTGGCAGGGCGGCTGCCGTTTGCAAAGGGAGCAAGAGGGCTAGGGCATCCTTTTGAGAAAAGGATGATCCTGCCCCTATAAATTCTGAAAATTCTGAGGACTGTCCTTGTATATAGAATTCCTGAAATACCCTCAATAATTCTAAAAATTTTGAGGACTGTCCTCTCGTCTAGAATTATGAAAATGCCCTTGACAATTTTAAAAATTTCGAGCATGTTTTGATTTCTTAAAAATAATTAATTAAATAGTTTAATTAATTATTAGATATATCTAGTAATCCTACATATGATGTGATGTACATATGATGTATGATGTGGATGGATGATCACAAGCCATGTGTTGTGATAAACTCTTCCTCAATATGTGTGATCTGTTGCACATGATTCTCCCTCTGGAGAACTAGGACTTATCCCTCCTGGATATCTGTCCTGTTGAAGCAACTTTCCTCTTTACATCCTTCCCACTGGAAGTTTCGGAGACCACCATCCCCTTTGGATTATTCCGTCTTGCTGAACAACTTGTACCTTGTTTTGCCCCCGTAAATGCACTTGCTAGATTGCGACCCTTTGCCAATATAGTCCCCACTGCACCTTTCAAGGTCTAGCAACGTGTTGAACTTGTTGCACACTTCAGCCACTTACGGACGTATCCTTTCCATGTCGAAGAGAAAATTATGATGCTCTATGGCACTGAGTTCCTATCGTTCCTTAGGATGGCCACAGACACTCCGTCATCCGTGTACAGCCCTTGCATGAGTACTAAGTCCTTCGAGTTAGCAATTCCCCTCACCTCTGTGAGCTTTGCATAATTTTTTCGATCGTTACGCAACACCTCTCACTTTGCACGATCTTATCTTTCACCAAGCGCCCTGATTTGCCTTGAGCACCATCAAGTTTGGTTGTCAACGTCGAGCCATGGCTCGAACTCAACCATCCCAATCTTTGTGCACTACACATTCTTCTTCGCTTGCTTGTCTTCGTGGTGCCTCTCGCGCAAAGGGTTGGTCATTCCTTTGAATGTCAAACATGGATGCCCGCTCCTCTGAGTGACTCCTTTCCCTACATCTTAATGTTTGTTTCCCCCAAACGGTTGTGCATGCTAGCTGTCCTCCAAACAGCCCAGCTAGGTCCCCCACGTTTGTATGGCAAGTGTTTCTGCATGTGCTTATCCTGCTCTGATACCACACTATCACGGGCTTAGCTGATTTTGCCTAAGTCGTGCGGCACTCATGCATGTCCGTCCGCAAAGGTAAACCCTGCCCGAGATCTTCTAGAGTCCCTTAGACTTACAAAAAAGAAAACGGGCCAAAAGAAGCAATTCCCACGGGATCTACAAGCAACTGCTCAAGCAAACACTTTATAAAGCCAGATACAAATTACACCCATGGACATTACAAACTCAGAGAGGTTGCACATAAAGGATAATAGTCCATTACAGACCGAAGTCCCCACAAGTACTTACAAGACACACTCATATTTATAAGCCAAAATCGGCCACAAAGCAAACCAAACTAGGGCTGCTAAGCCTACTGCAAGCCCGCTACTTGTTGTACAAGGTATGTACACAAACCGAAGGACATGGACAAACATGAGCATTTCATCGAACACCTTGTTTACATTGTTGTCCGTGACAATGTGCTTGTCCCGCTCTGATACCACAATGTCACGGGCTTAGCTAATTTTGCCTAAGCCGTGCAGCACCCATGCGTGTCCTTCCGCAAAGGTCAGCCTTCCCCGAGATCTCCTAGGGACCCTTAGACTTACAAAAGAGAAAACGGGCCAGAAGAAGCAATTCCAACGGGATCCACAAGCAACTACTCAAGCAAACACTTTATAAAACCAGATACAAATTACACCCATGGACATTACAAACTCAGAGAGGTTGCATACAAAGGATAATGGTCCATTACAGACCGAAGTCCCCATAAGGGCTTATAAGATACACTCATATTTACAAGCCAAAATCGGTCACAAAGCAAACCAAACTAGGGCTGCTAAGCCTACTGTAAGCCCGCTACTTGCTGTACAAGGTATGTACACAAACCGAAGGACACGGACAAATATGAGCATTTCATTGAACACCTTATTTACATTGTTGTCCGTGACATGCTAGCGGTTGCTCCTGCCAGCGGCCACCCTTGCAGGCGATAGCCCTGGCCACGGGGATGCCCCTTGCGGCCTCACCGCGGGCAGTCGCTCCTTGCAGCCTGGCCTCGGGCAGTGCCTACGCTCGTAGGCGCCAGCCATGCCCACGGGCGATCGCGGTTGCTGGCAGCTACCCCTTATGGGCTAGCTGTCCCTGCAAGGGGCTTTGGCCGTGGTCGGCCACCCCTGCAGGTGGCTTGGCCATGGCTGGCCACCCCTACGGGGAGCCTAGCCGTGGCTAGCCACCCCTTTCCTCGCTGCATTTGCTGCAAAAGCCACAGCAATAATGCGTAGAATGATTCTACGTGATTCAATCTCATCACATGCAGTTTAAAACCAATCTTCCGCATGAAAACTTGGCTCTGATACCACTATTGGGAAACCTCAGCGGGAGCATCACATGTGCAATGGAAATCTAAATAAAAATCAATTTCCCACGCAGATCAAATCGTCGTGCAAAAGATTGGGGTCGCGAGAAAAATCATAAAAACCAAGAAACCACGATTTGTGAGATATTGATTTTACCTAGGGAGATCGTATATCCTTGTATTCCAGATCCAGACAGAGAAGATGAAGGAGGTCAAGCGTCCTCCTCTCTAGCGGTATCCACACGATGGATCTCTGCAGTGAAACTCCTCCAATATGATATCGCAACTCTTGCGCGGAGGGAGAGAGGAGAATAGGAGGTGGTGGCTAAAGCTGCAGTCTATCAACCATGAGTCTCCCCTCTTATTTATAGAGAGCCACAAAAAAAACCCTAGGGCTCCTTCCTTAGTGGGTATTGAATCTTCATCCAATTATCCACTAACCTTGTATTATTGGATCTCTATCCAATAATCTCCTTAAGCCTCTAATTGGGCATTAATCAAGGAGTCCATCAGCATAGGGTCTCATCTAATGAGAATAGGGGCTAATTGGATCTTCATCCAATCCTCTATTCGTTGAAGCGTCCACCATATGTGTGTAACCCTCTAGGCCCGATACTGAGCTGGCCATAAGTCACTCCCATCAGAACTCCTTCTAATATAGTGAATTATTATCTCCATAATAATTCACTCGACTATCGACTATGGATGTACTAGGCCACTACGCCATAGTCCTCAGACGGTATAGGGGGATCAAATCCATCGGACCTGTCTATCCACAGTTACTGTGTATCTATAATCCCTCATCCAACTAATATCCCAGAGACCATATATTGGACATGATATTGTCAGGTCACATACGGAATTCGTCATAGTCTCGCTCTAATCGGATTCTCCCGGAGAACTCTTTCTCTCTCAATCCAATTGACCTTGGCCAGGGATTTGTCTGAGCAATCACATATGGGATATTCCTCTCATTATACCGAGAGTGGATGATCCTCTATTGATACTCAATTACCTTTGTAAGATTGGCTACCAATCCCGATAACCAATTGTACCAGATCTGGAACTTTCCAAACCTATAAGTTTGGCGTCAAAGAAAGGAGTACTCACACAAGGCATCCTTGGTGTCTCAAGTCTAAGGACCAGATACACAACTAGGACTATGGAATCACCGTCTAACATTAGGTATCATTAACCGTATAACATTCCATAAGCGGATCAATCAATGAACTCATTCTCCAATGAGCACTTGTATTATATCCTTAGTGTCTCCACACAAGTGGCTATGAGACCAGCCACCTCCATCATATGGACCGATATATAGTACACCAGCCTGTTCAGTTATCTCGATGTCCCTCTCGAGTAACCTATGACCGAAATTATTTAGGATCTGTGTTTAAAGGTGAATCGATCTCATTATCGTGATCTCATCACGATCCGATTCCCATTGCACAAAACCAATGACATCATAGTATATATGCTACAGATAATATAATATGAGAATATGTCAATATTAATCATAAGCAAAAACATCACACGGTGTGTCACATGTGTCATCACTCATGTGATTGGCTTGTAGGGCACTTGTAACCAACAAAGTTGGTGATGGTTCCATTTGAATGTACAAATCTAAGGTGCAAGCTATGGCAGAATAGAAAACACCAAAGAAGGTATCAGAGCTGAGATCCTTCCTTAGTTTCGTCAACTATTATCGACACTCCATAACTGGACTTTCAAAGTGAGCAGCTCCACTAACAGAGTTGCTGAAGGAGTAGTCTTGGATATGATCGGATAAATGTGAAGCAGCATTCCAAGACCTAAAGACTATTATGTTGGAAGAACCGATTCTCAAATTGTCAGACTATAAGAAGTCCCTTAAAATCCATATAGATGCTTTAGGCTTCACTATTGGGGGAGTACTTATGTAATAGGGTCACCCGGTGGCCTACAAGAATCGCAAGCTCAAAGAGACTAAGCAGTAATACAGTGCACGAGAAGGAGATGACAGCGGTGATCCACTGTCTACGAGTTTGGTGACACTACATTCTCGGAGCATGATTTGTGTTAAGGATGAAAAATATAGTGTTGAGTTACTTTCAAACTCAAAAGAAACTCTCCCCAAAGGAAGCTCAATGCTTGGACTTCCTACTTGAGTTTGATATAGCAATGGAGTACAAGCCGAGAAGAGAAAATGTTATGGCTAATGCATTGAGCCAAAAAGTGGAGCTAGTGAACACCATACAGTTGGATGGCAGAGCCAAGCAAGTCAGTTGCACTCCAACTTCCTTTCCAGGATCAGGGATGGAGTGTATAGTGATCCCCAGGTAGTAACCCTGATTTAACTCATCAAATAGTGTAAGGCACGATGATTATGGATTCGAGAGGGACTCATCTACACCAAAGGAAACAAAGTTTATTTTCACAAGTGGATAATTTGAGGCGTGAACTCTTGAGAGAGTATCATGATTCTCTTTGAGCTGGATATCTGAGTATTCATTGAACAATGACTCTCGTGGAGAGGGTCTTCTATTGGCCAAAAATGGGGAATAGCATGAAGGAATATATTCGAACATGCCTTACTTGCCAATAAGATAAGGTAGAGCAACAAAACCTGGTGGGACTTTTGGAGCTGTTGCCTGTACCAGAAAGGTCATGGGAGAGCATTTCCTTGGACTTTATATCAAGCTTGTCGGTAGTAGAGGGACTTGAATCGATACTCATGGTGGTTGATCGATAGTCGAAGTATGCAACATTCATCGCTACACCCCTACACTGTTTAGTAGAGATGGCCAAGTTGGTGATGAAGAATATGGTAAAGTATTGGGGAGTCATGCACAACATCATTAATGATCGAGATGCTCGATTCTTGGGAAGATTCTAGACTGAGCTATTCAAGCTGTTGGGACCTAAGTTATATTTCTCTACAAACCTCCACTCCAAATGGATGGCCAAACTGAAATAATCAATTCACTCTTGGAGCAATATCTTTAGCACTACTTGAGTTCCAACTAACGAGATTGGATGAAGCTGTTGGCCTAATTCTCCTACAACTTACAACGAAGCTTTGTTTCTAAAAAGAGCCCCTTCAAAATTATTATAGGACAACATCATTTGACTCCTCATACCTTGGCTATCGATTATACGAGAAGTAGTACGTTAGTATATCACTTTACAAAGGAATAGCATAGAAATGCAAATCCTGTACGGGCTTACTTGGAGAAGGTGGCTAAAAGGATAAAGATGTGGGCAGACTTGGGAAGGTGACCACAGGAGTCTAAAGTTGGTGACTTGGTGTGGTGAAGCTTCAACCAACATCACTCCAGTTCTTTAGGTGCAAAGTGCACAAAGGATTGGTACGCAAGTATGAAGGGCCCTTCTCAATTATCAATAAGGTAGACAATGTCTCCTACAAGTTATAACTGTCAGCATGGCTCAAGATTCATAATGTCTTCCATGCAAGTAACTTGAAAGCCTACCACTAAGATCCATAAGATACTTCCCGTAGTGTTTCAAGTATGAAGTTGAGCTTGTCTTCGCATTCGGCACCCGATGAACTGTCGCTTGTGGACTTGCGACTATTTGTTCAACCTTCTAAAGTCATTGTTCGCTCCTTTCTCTCTTTTCTCTCTTGCACTTAGGTGTTTGTTAAATTTCTTGTAAAGCTTCCATCTTCATGAGACGTCGAGACTTGTCCTTGACTCACTTTTAAACTAATCAACCTTCTCCTTTATATGTCCTTCGGGACCTACACGAGGTTGCATCTAACTGACCTGTTACAGACGAATAACGCATGGGCATTTCATGACTTATGCAATCTCAACTAAGTTCAAGATATTGGTGCAGGGGTGCTTCACGACTTAGGCAATTACAACTATGTCTGTAACTTTGCTGCAAGGGTACTGTATGATTTAGGCAAATTCAGCTAAGTCTATGATAATACGGGTTTGCCACTCACATGACCATGCCGAATGAAGATAAGGCGGGTATTAATGACCCATGCACCACCGGGTTGGCTCCATAGGTATAAAAGCAAATCTCTTAGCCTAGAAAAAGAGGTTGAATCTCGAATACCTCTAAAATCGACTAACTAACTTAAGCTTCAGAGGGATCGAGTCGAGGATCACCTTCCTGACATCGACCTATCATACAGGAATATGGCGTAGACGAAACCGATCAAACTTCCATGTCGGATTGGCTTCGGGTTGGCAGCGAAAGCCTGGGACATAATATCCTTTCCCAACCTCGCTCCCTAGGCCCCTCACCTTATGTGAAAGACCTTGTACTCTCGATATAGGATCAATCCGTACTGATTTCATGACATGGGTTAAAAGTCTACAACAACTCCATTGCTACAACATCCTTAGGCTCAGATGATGCTATGCTATAAGAAGATATCTCCTATCACTACAAGATTTGTTAGGCTCGTGTCACTATAATGAGAATCACCTCTGTGGAAGAAATTTACCTCCCGCTATAGGACTACCTCTCCTTTTTCTCCAACACTCGGACAAAGTACCTATTCCTCTTTCTTCCTTAACAAAGTACATTAAAGAGAATAAAGGTTTCCTTCTCATCGACGAGGATGAAACGACCCCCAGACGAAGTGAACATGAAGAATTATCGTGTGTTGCTTTACTCTTTTACTTTTTTATTTCAAGCTCATGAAGCTCAAACTGCATACAATAATATCATTTGACTCAGCATCGAAAGGGAGTTATGTATCAACCCCTAGTGCTCTTTATTTGTTTGTCCTGCTAGTGAATCTCTAATGATCCAAAGGTGAGAGCGAGACGCTGGCGGTGGTTAAAATCCATGGACTCTCGAACTAATTCAACATAGCATCATAGTGGGTGCAGTTGTTAGGTGTAGGAACCACAGAAGCATCAGAAACTTCCGAGATCAATTTTATGAGATTCTAATACTAATCCTTTTCTTCATAAGAACAAGTGGAGCAACATGTTAAATCATGTTGATAGAATAGTGAAGATGAGAATATGGGAGAAAGAATTAGATCCGAACCCTTAACGTGCATCTCACAATTGAGTGTTGATACAAGGCACATTGGGTGTTGGTGATGAGATGACGAACTTTTGGATGGATCCAATAAGCTATGGCGAATGAACCCACTTTTTATTATTTTTAGAACTATATATATATATATATATATAGTGATGTCTATTCCCTTTCATCGTTTTTTTGGCTTGTCTTTTGTAAACCTTTATGGGTTTTTATTGATCACAAAGGCTTTACCGTTTACAAAAAAATTCACCAATAACTGACTTTTGGAAAAAATCACAAACGCTCTAACACTTACCTAAATAAGTCACCAATAGTTACTTTGGGAAAAAAAACGCCTATAACAAATAGGAACAAAAACACAAATGGGTGATTTTATTTGGGAACACAAACTATAGAAAATTTTACCTTTTATAACAAATAGGAACAAACTCACAAACTTTAAAGGTTAATCCTCTTTCTGATATAAAAAGTCAGCCAATGAGAAATGATATGATATATCCTGATCATTCATTCCACGGGGCCTCTAGCGCGTCTCAATAGAACTAATTTGACATCCTGAGCCGACTTATCTCTGTGAACATGAGATAAGGCAACCATATGTCCTTCTTACTAGCAGCCCCTGACAATTACAAGGCGGTGTAGCCTCAAGAAGCGAGGAGCAATGTCAAACTATCGAGGTGACATCGACTTTCAACGTATGGGTCAATCGACTAAGGCACTGGTAGGCATTAAACTCCTGTGTATGGTGATACCGACGATCATTAAACAAAAGCATACATTAACACAAAGGAATAAATATAAAAGCCACCCCCAGGAATAGTACTGGGGGAGGATCTCTTGCATTAGTACATGATGTCTCTCCCAATTTGAACTCTTACTAATTTAACCATCAGAGGGGTGAGTTAGAAAATCTTCCTCGTCCAACTCTAACCTTTGTGTAGGCTTTTGATAATCGAGAGAAAAGGATGACTTCAGGCCACGTCTCGGGAAGTCGTTCAAGCATTCTCTCGATCGTATCTTCCGTAGGCTTCTCTCAACGCGGGTGCAGCATTGACAGTATTGCACACTCATATCGAACCAAGCCATATTGACATATCATATCTGCGTACTTCTTAAAAATTTATTGTGATGCTAAAATATTAAGGGGTTTATATTTTTCCTTTTTTTATATTTGATTTTTTTTTACTCGATTGAACTAATTTTATATATATTTTTATGATGAATAATATATGTAAAGGATTCTAACATGGAAGGATATATGATATTAAAATTTTTAATGATAAAAACGTTGTTTCCACACTTTGCACTCATGCATGCTACCCTAAAAAATCAACGTTTCAACTCAAAAAAAATAAATGTACATAAATTATATATTCATCATGTATTTGAATTTGTGTCTATATCTTGCTTTTAAGTATTCTATATTTTTAGATATTTTGTTATTTCGCTATGGGAAGATACATATAATTAAGTTATCTACATTAATCTAATAATCCTTTTTATTTTAATCAACATATATAATTGAAGAATATGATCTTTCTTTCTGAATCCGATTCGTTCTCATGATCCCTGGACATAACATTTTCACAAAGTATTTTACTATATATATATATATATCAATTGTTGCAGACCATACGTGCTCCCTAATTGGCATCAAGGGCGGGAGATGGAGGCGGCCAGGCCATTGACGAGGGCGAGCGCGTTGCTCGACAGCTGCGCCACGTACACGACGTGGCTTCTCACCATGTTCTTGACCTCGCCGTCCATGGCGCCACTGGCGAACCCGTCGACGCAGGTATCCTCGTCGGTGAGCGCCGCGCTCACCCACGTCTGGATGCTGTTGATCTGGTACGCTGCATTGCGCCCCGCCACGTGCCGCATGGCCGCCAGCGACTCCCGGAGCTCGTCCACCGAGTCGCCCATGGTCTCCAGGCAGTCCTTAACGGCGGCCGCCACGCGCGGCGCCATGGCCCGGCCGGCGACCGACCTCGACAATGCGGCCGAGGCGGAGCGGGCGCCGGCGAGGCTGACGGAGAGGGCGACGTCTGCGAGCTGCATGGGGCTGGTCCGGATGGAGCTGGCGTAGGATGAGAGGGAGCTGAAGCAGAGGGCCGGGTACTCGGTGGCGGCACAAGAGGCTCTTATGAACTCTGTGCTCTTTGAGTCTTGAGGACCCACTCTTGCACCGTTGCAGGCTATCAAATGGACGCTAAACAGCAGGAGCACACACAGGCAGCTCAAGGAACCAATTGTGGTGGCAGCGTTTCTGTGGCACTCCATACTTGCCTAGGGAGGAAGAGGTGATGGCGAGTGGACAGGTAGAGACTGCTTGCTGCTTTATATAGCTGAAGAGGAGGCGACTGGTGCTGTTAATACAGCAGTCTTAACCGAACGAATCACTTGAAGAAATCGGCTTGTTCTCGACTTGTTACGGCGATGAATGTGAGAGCCAAAAGCGGGAGAAAGCCATGAGATGAGACCTCGCGTGCGCGGGCTTCACGCCTGGCCTCGTGCACGCGATTGACCTCGCGCGCGCGACTTACGCCTGATGCCGGTGGAGCAGGTAGCCGATTCCCAAGCACCTGGGCCCTGCTCGCGCGGCCTCTCGGTGGACAGCGTGCGCGAGAGCCGCACTCGGATCGTCAGCACGCCTCAACTGGCTCGTTGTGCAACGCAGTGTGGGTAAGGCTCCGTTGACGGCTCACTGGCTGGCTACATTATCCAAGCCTTTCTTGCCCATCACATATTAATGTAGTAGGACGAGAAACCATGATTATTTTTTAAAAAAATAATAAAATAAAGACTCGTTTTTTTATTGGACCGAAGCAAACATGACCGTTTACAATAAAATCATAAACGTATTTTAGAATAAAGACTCATTTTTTTATTGGACCGGAGCAAACTCTTAAGATGAAAGTCTCAGAAATCATATCATCGAAAATATATAATTGTGTTCTCGCATTACTCACATAGAAGATGGAAAAAGTACCACCCCTTAATTCATTGATGTATCTCTTGATTATCTTAATTACAATGTTATTATTCCTTTTTATAGGTCCAAATATAAGAATAAGATCTGATGCACACAATCGAGCTCTATTTTCTGTTCATCGTGATTTCCTTGGAGATAGAGGATCTCTGTCTGCTGTGTGTCGATTGCCTTGGCCACTCTAATGAGTAGAATCAGTTAAATTGCTGGCGAGCGAGAGGCCTAATTAGCAGATGGTAGTTCTCGAGACTGTCTTGAGTTCTTGAACCTGTAATTGCAGAAGCAAGATGAACTCTGACAAAATTTCCCAACCATCAAGCACAATAACTAAGAGCCAAATTGTCTTTTAACTTGGAAAATTTAGGCAGCAGCTCTCTATGGAGACAGATCAAAACAAAGATGTGCAGCACAACAATTGGACCATCATCAACATGTCAGCCGAAAAGAGTTCATTTGTTTAAACGCCTTCATCTGAGAATCTACTAAAATGGAGCCATCAACTTACCAATTAAAGTGCATCCAAACTCGTAGTACATATCTGAGATGTTCTGGTAAACCTATAGAACAAAGTACACTTGATGAGGGGATGAATGTGGGCCAAAAAATTTCCATGGATACGTATCATCTTTTAGTGCAAGTCATGGTAGTGACGGCAAGTTCCAGGAACACATGAAGAGTATGACAACAGTCGGCAAAGGTCATAGCGAACATTGCCTACTAATTAGATGGTTTATATGCCGGTCTAATTCATAGGTGAGTTGGTTTATATGCCGGTCTAATTCATAGGTGATTTTAGGTTTATGAGCATTTAGTTCAAATCTGATTTATCATTAATAAAGAAAAAGAAATCTAATCGAATGAGAGGTGACACATATGGAACGAAGAGAGAGAAAAAAAATAATTAAACTTTTGCGAGAGATTCGAACGGTAAAACATCGTCAGTTTTGACTTAAATTTTATGTGAAAAATTTTTACAACAAGCTCTACAATACTAATGATACTGCTATATAGTTTATTCTCTCTATTATAGTTTTCTGATATACCCACTTAGTGAGTTTAGATATTTTCCTTTTGCGAGATCTATCTACGTTGATGATGACATGCCATTAGTAAACCAAGATCTATGTTCTTGATGTTATTGTGATCCTTTAGTTATTCTGGAGAAGTTTTATTGTAAAACTATTATCATATTGGTGATAGTGGAGGTTTGAGTGAACTACGGTCTCGTGGTTTTTCCCGTGTTGGGTTTTCCACATTAAAAATCAAGTGTCTCACTTTGTGGTGATTCATTATTTTGTTGTTTATCTTGTTCTGGTTAATATTTGCTTTTGATAACAAGTTGGTAATTTGATAAAAACTTATTTTTGATACATAAAGAGGGAAAAGAATTATTCTGCTTCAATAGTTTTTCCTAACAATTGGTATTAGAACAAAGGTTGTTTGATGCAAATTTTTCTTCTATGATTGAAATAGAAGAGTCAGATGGTATGATTAAATTGAATTCATCAAATTATTTCACTTGGAGGCATATAATTGAAGATTTGCTCTATTGCAAAGATCTGTATAAGCCCATGAAAGTTAAAGTAAAACCTTCTACTATAGATGATGAGGAATGGGAGGTACAACATAAAAAAGCTTTTATCTATATTAGAATATGAATGTATATAAATTTGCATGCATATATTTTTGATGAAACTAAAGCTGATGTTGTTTGGTATAGGTTAGAAAATCTCTTTACAAAGAAGACAGTATGAAACAAAATTTCTCTCTTCAAAAGACTTATCAATTTAAAGTATAAAGATGATGGTAATATTATTGAGCACATAAGCCTATTTTAGAATCTTACAAATAAGCTAATTACTATGAAAATGAATATAGATGATGAGATGCAAAGATTGTTACTCCTTAGCTCTTTACTAGAAAGTTGAGAAACATATGTGATGATAATTTCTAACTCCACGCTAGAGGGGACTCTAACTATAGACATGGTTAAAGATAGTTTGCTAAATGAAGACATCATAAGGAAAAAAACAAGGAGAATCTTCTTCTGGTGCACTTATTATTGAAAAATAAGAAAAACGTGGAAGAAGTCGTAGCAGGAATCCACATGGTTATAGAGAAATATCCAAGTTTAAAAGAGATATCAAGTGTTTCCACTGCAACAAGCTAGGTCACACGAAGAAAGAGTGTAGGTTCTAGAAGCGAGAACAAAATGAATGAAAGAAAAATGAGAAAGAGACTAATACAGTTGTTGTTGAAAGTAATATTATTATTATTTATGATGATGGATGTGTCATTCTCGCAGCTTAAGACAGTAACTGGGCAATTTAATCTAGTGCTTCTTTTTGTGTTACTTCTCATGGTGATTTCTTCATATATTATACTACTGGCGATTTTGACAATGTCAAAATGGGAAACAGTGGTACATCTAAGATTGTGGATATTAGAGATATTTACTTAAAGACTAGTATTGAGAGCAAATTGATACTTAAAGATGTAATACATATTCTAGATATTCATCTAACTTAATATCTATATGAAAACTTGATGATGAGGGATTTATACACTATTTTGATTAAAGCAAATGGAAGCTCACTAAAGGTTCTCTGGTAGTAGTGAGAGGAAAGAAACTAAACTCTTTTTATGTCATGGAGGCTAAGCTACACAAAGAATAGATTAATACAATATAAAAGGATGAAAGTATAGATCTTTGACATAAAAGGCTTGGTCATTTCAACAAGAAGGGACTTCGGACTTTTGTTAGAAAGTAGTTCTTACTAAAGTTACAAGGTATATCTCTTAAATCTTGTGATCATTGCTTAGTTGGAAAAACACATAGAGTTACCTTTCATACTCATCCATCATCTAGAAGATTAAATGTTATTGACTTGGTTCATACTGATGTCTGCACTATACAAACTAGAACTCTTGGAGGTGCTCTTTATTTTGTTACTTTTATTTATGACCATTCTAGAAAAGTTTAGACTTTTGCTTTGAAATCTAAAGATTAGGTACTCGATGTTTTCAAAGAGTTTCATACTAGTATTGAAAGAGAAACATGAAGAAAACTAAAGTGTATTCGAGCAGATAATGGTAGTGAGTACAAGGGTCCTTTTGAGAATTATTGTAAGTTTTATGGTATCTGGCTTGAGAAAATAGTTCCTAAAACTCCTCAGTAAAACGGTGTGGTAGAAAGGATGAACAAAACCATTGAAGAGAGGATTAGGTATATGCTTTCTCATACCAAGTTACCTAAGTCATTTTGAGGGGAGGCTATGAGAAATACAATTGAGCTGATAAATCTTTTTCCATCAGTTCCTTTGAAAGGTGATATTCCAGAGAGAGTTCCAAGTTTGATAATAAGGCAAAAGCATGCATTTTCTTAGGATGTGGTCAAAAAGAGTTTAGGAACAAATTATGGGATCCAATGAATAAGAAGGTTATTAGAAGCAAAGATGTCATGTTTCTTGAAAACTGATTATTTGAAGATGGTGATAATATTGAGAAGCAAAATACTTTTGTTTATATTCCTCAGAGTTTGGGCCCAATTCCTCCACCTATAGTTCATGATGATCATGTGGGAGATGGACAAGAAGATGGTGATGAGAATGTTAGTGATAATGCTCCTACAGTTGATAAAGTTGAACAAACTGCACAATTTAAGTAAGCACCTCCACCACTAGTTAAGATTCTATTAATAAGATCTATAAGAGAGCGAGAACCATATACAAGATATCCTCCACATGAGTATGTTATGCTTACTGACGGGGAAGAGCCAGAAACTTACCAGGAAGATTCTACATGAGCATAAGAATGAGTGCGTTAAAGCCATATAAGAAGAGATGAGATCCTTGCTTGAGAACCACACCTATGACTTAGTAAAGTTACATATAGGGAAGAAAGCTCTCAAGAATAAATGGTTTTATAAATTAAAGACTGAAAATAATAGCTCACAACAAAGATATAAGACACAATTAGTTGTGAAAGGATTCAGTCAAAAAAAGGATATTGACTTTGAAGAAATATTTTCTCTTGTGGTGAAAATATCCTCTATCTGAGTTGTTCTTGGTTTGGCTGTTCGCTTGAATTTAGAAGTTGAGTAACTTGATGTGAAAACTATATTTTTATATGATAACTTAGAAGAAGAAATGTATATGGAGCGACCAAAAGGTTGCAAAATCAAGGGAAAAAAAAATCTAGTATGTACAAGAAGTTTGATTCTTTTATAATGAGCCAAATGTACAATTAAACCACATTTGACCATTGTGTATTTATAAAAAAGTTTTCAGATGATGATTTTATTATTCTCCTGCTATATGTTGACGATATGCTGATTATTGGTCATGATGATGATAAAATTGAGAAGCTTAAGAGGGAACTAAGTAAGTCTTTTGTCATGAAAGACTTAGGATTGGCGAGACAAATACTTGGCATCAAGATTCTTCATAATAGAAAGAATGGAAATATTTGGTTATCTCAAGAGACCTAAATTGAAAAGGTTCTTGAAAGATTCAATATGAATAAAACCAAAGCAATTTGTTCTCGATATGCAGGTCATTTCAAGCTTAGTTCGAAATAATGTCCTATAAGTGAGAAAGAAAAAGAAGAAATGTCCAGAGTAGGTAGTTTGATGTATGTTATGGTTTGCACTAGGCTAGATATAGCTCATGCAGTTGGAGTTGTTAGCCGATTTCTCTCTAATCCTTATAAGGAACATTGGGCAACAATAAAATGGATATTAAGATATCTTAGAGGTACTACCAAGTTGTGTTTATGTTTTGGTAATGGTAAACCTGTGCTAGAGGGTTACACAGATGTAAACATGGCAGGTGATATTGATTCCAAGAAATCCACTTCGGGGTTCTTGATGACTTTTGCAGGGGGAGTATTCTCTTAGCAGTCTAAGTTACAGAATTGTGTTGCTCTATCGACAACAGAAGCAGAATACATAGCAATTACTAAAGCTTGTAAGGAAGCTTTATGAATGAAAAAATTTCTACAAGAATTGAGTTCGAAATAGGAAGGATATAATATTTACTGTGATAGTCAGAGCGTCATTCACCTCTCCAAAAAGTTAACATATCATTCTAGATCCAAGCGTATTGATGTAAGGTATCACTAGATTCGTGATATGCCTAAGATGAAAGAATTGTACTTAAAAAAGATATACTAATGAGAATGGATCAGATATGTTGATAAAGTCTTTGACTAAAGAGAAACTTGAAGCATGTAGACAGAGAGGAAGCTTAGTACAGCCAACCATATGAACTGGAGGGAGATAATTGTTGGGTCCATCCCATAGGTGGGCTTGGACTAGACATTTAGGCATTTAGCCCAAATTTGATTTATCATTAAAAAAAAGAAAGAAAGAGGGAAGAAAACCTAAATGGATGAGAGGTGGCATACATGAGAAAAAAACAACAAAGACATGAACAGTAACAATGCATGAACGAAGAGAGAAAAAAAGAAGAAAGAGAAAATAAGCTTTTACGAGAGGATCGAACGGTAAACTTCATCAGTTTTGGCTCAAATTTTATGGAGAATCCTTGTAACAAGCTCTACAATCTTAATGATACTAATTTATGGTTTATCCTCTCTATTATGATTTTCTGATATACCCACTTAGTGAGTTTAGATCTTTTTCTTTTGTGAGATCCATATATATTGATGATGACATGCTATTGGTGAACCAAGATCTATGTTCTTGATGTTATTCTAATCCTTTAGTTATTCTGGAGAAGTTTTATTGTAAATCTATTATCATTATTGGTGATAGTGGAGGTTTGAGTGAACTACGGTCCTGTGGTTTTTCACATTAAAAATCTGATGTCTCACTTTGTGATTGATTCATTATTCTGTTGTTTATCTTGTTCTGATTAATATTTACTTTTGTTACTAAGTTGGTAATTTGGTGAGAAACCCATACATAAAGAAGGAAAAGAATTATTATGTTTTAATATTTTTAATATTATAAAATATAAAAATAAACTATAACAGAAAATGCAAAAGCAAACAGAATGAATAGGAAGAAATTGAAAGAGAATTTCAATATCATCGGAGTTAAAATTAGTTGAAATTGAGCTAAGTGCATTATACAGGACAATTAAATGCTCACCACGCCAGGGTGAGCGTTGGGCCAAAACTATCCAAAATAGTTCTATTTTCGTATATCGTAATCTGATTTTTGTACACTGTAGTGTGGTGTAAAATATCAGCCATCTCAAACCCCTGGAACCCCTAAGTGGCATAGTGCTGGATGGGGCTTTGGTATATTGTCAAGCATTGAACATTCATCAAGTTAAGCTTGTCTTCGTGCTTGGCACCCGGTGAACTGTCGTTTATGGACTTGCAACTATTCGTTCAACCTTCTAAAGTCATTTTTCACTCCTTTCTCTCTTTTTACTCTTGCACTCAAGGTGCTTGTTGAATTTCTTATAAAGCTTCCCTCTTCGCAACATATTGGGACTTATCTATCACTCGATTTCAAATTAATCAACCTTCTCTTTTACCAGTCCGTCGAGACCTACATGAGGTTACATCTAGGTCAACCCATTATGGACGAATAACGCTTGGGTGTATCATGACTTAGGCAATCCTAGCTAAGTCTGAGACTTAGCGCAAGGGTGCTTCACGACTTCGACAATTCCAACTAAGTTCATAACTTTACCACAAGGTGTCGCATGACTTAGGTAAATTTAGCAAAGTTTGTGACATTGTGGTATCAGAACGGGCAAGTAATTCGAACAAACAGTGAAGAAGTTTTGTAATCTCACCATGGCGAAGCATCGTGGTGAATCAAACATGATGGGGCAAGCCGGACCTTTGCCCCAAGCAGTCGTAGGTGGCTGCAAGTGCAAACTTGCTCTCAAGCTGTTGGAGCCGCTCATGAGGAGTGCGACAGCGAATAAGACAAGCAAGAAATTAGGTATTCTCCGTGAGCGAAGGAGGCACAATTTAGAGAGCCAACAAAGAAAAGAAGCCACAAGGAGAGGCTTACAATGGCAAAAACCTGCCTTGATGTTCTTGAAGCGAGTTTGAAGGAACACTACAAAGGCCAATGAAGGTTCCTCGGGGTAGAGACCTCACAAAAAGAAGTTGAATCTCAGATCGACAAGGTTGAGTCCCCAATCAACTAACTGATGGAAGACACCAAAGACTCTGTGCAATATCTGCACGAAGTTGTGGCGGAACTCATGTCCAAGGTGACATTATTCACAAGGACTCTTAATGTGGTAGAGAGCAACACCCACATTGCACCGCCACAAAGCTTGAAGGCGCCTGAGCCGCATTGCTATGGGGATGCCAGGGACGCCAAAGAGCTCAGAAATTTCCTGTTTGACATGAAATAATACTTTCGTGCTATGAGGCCCGCCTCTAAAGAAACCAAAGTTTCGATAGCATTAATGTATTTGAATAAGGATGCAAAACTTTGGTAGTGAACCCGTTGGAAAGAGATCCAGCAAGGTCAATGTCGAGTGGACACTTGGGAGGACTTGAAATGAGAGTTGAGAACTCAGTTCCTACCAAAAACCACGAAATTCATTGCAAGAAGGAAGCTGAGACAACTCCATCAAAGTACTTCCATTCAGGACTATATGAAGCAATTTTCTGCACTAATGTTGGACATCCAAGACATGTCCGAGAAGGATAAACTATTTAGCTTCCATTGCGATGGTACAAAGACTCACTGACTTTATTTCTTCGGAGGACTCGGGGAAGAAGAATCAATCCTCGAAAAATCGCTCACTCAAATATTCCCGAGCAAAGGAATCCGAGGGCGACTAAAGGAACAAGAACTTCCATAAAGGAACAAGCTTAAAAGGCAAGGCCCCGAAACTTGATGGATGCTTCTTATGCGAAGGACCACACATGGTGAGGGATTACCTATAAAAACATGCACTCAATGCCTTAACTGCATCAATCCACCCCCATAAGTTGGATAAGGGCAAGGTCGTTGTCCTTAGTTCAAGTAGTTCAGAATCTAGCGACAACGATAAGGGGTTGCAAGGGCCCCGAATGGGAGCAATGCATTTGTTGAAAGTATTACGGGGTCAAGTGAGAGAGAACAAGAAGGCAAAGCCACAGAATACATGGAGTAGCGAGTTGATGTATGTGGACATCAAGCTTAATGGTCAAACAACCCATGCAATGGAGGACACGGGCACTACCTACAATTTTATTGTAAACCGAGAAGCAAGGCGACTTGAGCTTAACTTGGAGAAGAACCCAAGTCATATGAAGGCTATAAACTTGGAGGCTCAACGGATTTTTGGGCTAGCAAAGGGGGTCCTTAGCAAGATTGGAATATAGATCAGGAGCATAAACATGATCGCGGTGCCATTAGATGACTTCCAAGTGATTCTCGGAATGGAGTTCATGTACGCAGTGAAGTTGGTGCCAATGTTGTTCCAAAACTCCCTATGCCTAATGGGAGGTGATGACCCCTGTGTGGTTCTAGTTTATTGAGGAGAAACTAAGGACCCACAATAAATATTGGTATTGAAATTGAAGAAAGGGGTACAAAAAGGTGAATTAACTTTCGCAGTTGTTATAAAGCTAAAGCCACTTTACGAGGAGGTCATTCATGAACATGCTGCAATGGCGAACGTTCTAAAGGAGTTCACAGACATCATACACCACCCGAGTTGCCAAAAACTCTACCGCCCCGAAGAGGCATGGATCATTATATTGAGCTGAAGCTGGGAGTTAAGCCTCCAATAAGACCACCATACTATATGGCTCCTCTAGAGTTGGTATAACTCAAGAAGCAATTAGATGAACTGCTAAGCGGTGGTCTCATCTGTAGTTCAAAAGCACCATTCAGAACTCTAGTCCTTTTCCAGAAGAAACAAGATGGGAGCCTTCGATTATGCATTGACTATCGAGTCCTAAAAAAAGTGGCGGTGAAGAACAAGTATCTTATCCCACTCATCATAGACTTGTTCGATCAACTAGGTAAGGCAAAGTATTTATCTAAACTCGATCTTCGGTTGGGGTACTAGCAGGTGTGCATTGTAAAGGCGACATACCGAAGACTACCTACGTGACCAAGGATGGAGCATTCGAGTTCCTGGTGATGCCTTTCGGCTTAACTAATGCTCCAGCCACATTCTACACTCTAATGAACCAACTATTTAAAGAGTATTTGGATAAGTTTATGATCGTCTACTTAGACGGTATCGTCGTCTACAACCAAACACTTGAGGAGCATATTAAGCACATTCAAACAATATAGAGATTTTGTTCATGAAGAGAGAGAAGTACTACTTTGCTCATATATAGATTGCTTCATGGGGCGTCAAATTGGTGACGGTTCCATTCTAATAGACAAATTTAAGATGCAAGCTGTGGTAAAATGGTAAACACCAAAGAAGGTACCAGAGCTGAGATCCTTCCTTAGTTTTGTCAAATATTATCGATGCTTCATAACTGGATATTTGAAGCATGTAGCTCCATTAACGGAGTTGCTAAAGGAGTAATCTTGGAGATGGTCGGACAGATATGAAGCAATATTCCAAGACCTAAAGACTGGTATGTTGGAAGAACCGGTACTCAAATTACCAAACTACTGGGTGTCCTTTGAAATCCATACAAATGCTTCAGACTTCATTATTAGGAGAGCACTTATGCAAGAGGGTCAACCCTATGGCCTACGAGAGTCGTAAGCTCAATGAGATCGAGTGGTGATACCTGGTGCATAAGAGGGAGATGACAGCGGTGATCCATTGTCTACGAGTTTGGTGACACTACCTTCTCGGAGCGTGTTTTGTGCTAAGGACGGACAACATCACATTGAGTTACTTTTAAACACAAACGAAACTCTACCTAAAGCAAGCCTGATAGCAGGACTTCCTGGCTGGGTTTAATATAGCAATGGAGTACAAGCTCGGAAGAGCAAATGTCATGGTCGATGCGTTAAGCCAAAAAGTAGAGTTGGTGAACGTCATACAGTTGGAAGGCAGAGGCCAAGCAAGTCGATTGCACTCCAACTTCCTTTTCAGGATTATGGATGGATTATACAATGATCCTCAGGCAGTAACGCAACTCATCAAAGAGGGCAAGACACAACGGTTTTGAGTCCAGAAGGGACTCATCTACACCAAAGGGAACAGAGTTTATGTTTTGCGGGCGGACAATTTGAGGCATGAACTCTTGAGGGAGTGTCATGATTCCTTTTGGGCTGGACATCTAGGTATTCATCGAACAATGACACTTGCAGAGAGGGCCTTCTATTGACCGAAAATGGGAACCGACGTGGAGGAATATGTTCAAGTATGCCTTACTTGCCAACAAAATAAGGTAGAGCAGCGGAAGCCAATGAGACTTTTAGAGTCATTGCTGGTACCAGAAAGGCTATAGGAAAGCATTTTCTTGGACTTCATATCAAGCTTACCGACAATAGGGGGACTCGGATCGATATTTGTGGTGGTCGATCAATTTTTGAAATATATAACATGTTAGGATCATGTCGGCATTAAGAGCGGGGGTGAATTAGTGCTTTAAAAAAATTACATCGATTTAAAAAAATAATTTGAATAAACCCGTTTTGGAAATACTTTAGACTTGGAATATGAGTAAGAGTGGTGAGCTACTAAATCAGCAAGTAATAAGAATGTAAAGCACAAAAGAAAATAGCACACCAGATTTATAGTGGTTCAGTCGTCGTGACCTATGTCCACTTTCGATTCCTCCTTCGTTGAGGCCACCGACATTTACTAACGGTCTTCCTTCAATAAGCGAAGATCAACTACCCTTTTACAACCCTTTCTCCTTTTCACAGGTTTAGGAGAGAACCTTTACAAGTCTCATACCTCTCTTCGAATGAACTCTAAACTATTAAGAGGAGGGAAACTCTCAAGATATTATAACGTTTGCACACTTAGAATCACAAGTTTTAATCTCAGTTCTTACTTCTTTAAACAAAAATGAGTAGGGTATTTATAGGCCCCAAATGACTTCAAAAGTTGGAGCCAAAATTTTAAATCCTCATATTTTCAGGGTACGAGCGGTACCACCACCGAACAGAGCCCAGGAATCTGGGCTCTGGTGGTACCACCGCCAAAATAGGTGGTACTACTGTCTGCAGCCTACAGTACCACCGCTGGGAACCCAAAAAAGCACTTTTCATACCCTAGGTAGTACTACTGCCTGACATGGTGGTACCTCCATGCAGGTCAATGAAATGAACCTACCAATGGGCCAAAATCAGTTCAAATAAGACCCAATGGGCCATTAATTGAGCTAGCATAGTTACACCCAAAACTAACTCAATTAAGACTTAAACTATGATGATTATGACATAAATAATTACAAAGCATAAATCTTGTGTTGTCCGACATGTCACTGGTTTATCTGAACCCTCAGTGCATCATGCTCCCTTTCGGCGTATTGCTCGGTCTATCGACATGTTAACTCCCGCAACATCCGATCTTAACGCAATGTCTGGTTTTTTCGGCCCGATGCCAGATCTCTAACTCTGGCCCATTGTATGATTTTATTGTTTCAATCATTTTGTCTTTTCATGATCAAAGATAGTCCTGTATCACTTTTCTTGAACACAGATTAGATCATAACTTCATCAATTGATTTCATCATCAAAATCCGAGATTCAACAATCTCCCTATTTTTTATGATGACAACTAATTGATGATGGAGTTTTAACTAAACTCCCACTATCTATATGCCATATTGAAATAAACTTGAATTCATAGAATGATAACCTTCTAATCATAATATCTTTTTATTCAAGTCATTATAATTTTAATGAATGTGACTTTCACATTTTGTATGCATACAACATAAGCATCATCATAATAAAATCATAAATATTGTATGCATAATATCAAATCACCAAGTTTGTTATAACATGCATAATTTCAATTCATTAGTACATCATAATATCATCATAATATCAAGAGTTAAGATTCTAAATCATCAAGCATAATTTTACATCATCATTACTTCTCCCCTTTTGTCATAAACAAAAAGGAGAAGAGTGCAACTGGTAAGCTAACAATATTACTTCTTTTGAGATGTGCAAGATCGCACTTCTTTTTCTCCCTTTTGTCATTATCAAAATAAGAAAGAGAATGGAAGGATTTTTATTTTGTAAAAATTTGTATCAATGTTATCACATGAAAAATGAAAGGTCAAATCATGAAAACCATGAGTCATTTCAAAAAATTTCTTCTTTTGTATATCGCAAGAAGAAACAATCTTGATTCAAAAGAAAAATTTAAGTCATGAAAACCGAGAAATCAATCAAAGTATTTATGAAAAGAGTTCATGCATTTGGTAAATTCAACTTGCCTCTCTCTCCTAATAAAGTCAAATTATTCCTCACTTAATGATTTAGTAAAAATATCCACCAATTGATGTTTTGTATCAATAAAATCTAAATATATATCATGATTGTTAACATGATCCCTAATAAAATGATGTTTAATATCAATGTGCTTAGTCCTAGAATGTTGAATGTGATTCTTTGTTAAACAAATTGCACTTGTATTATCATATTTTATAAGAATATTTTTTAAGTAAAGTCCATAATCCTCCAATGTACTCTTCATCCAAATTACTTGTGCACAGCATGCACCTGCCGCCACATATTCAGCCTCGGTAGTAGATAATGCGATAGAGTTTTGCTTCTTAGAAGATCAAGAAACAAGTGCATGACCTAGGAATTGACATGTTCGAGATATACTTTTTTATATATTCGACATCCTACAAAGTAAGCATCAAAATATACAATCA
Organism: Ensete ventricosum; assembly: GCA_029747655.1. Classification (NCBI taxonomy): domain Eukaryota; kingdom Viridiplantae; phylum Streptophyta; class Magnoliopsida; order Zingiberales; family Musaceae; genus Ensete; species Ensete ventricosum. Next base: position 11,095,822 of record JAQQAF010000002.1, on the reverse strand, counting down.
AATTAAAATTTTCAGATTTTTAGATATCATCCTAGTTTTGGAGTTCCTTTTAAGTATCTAAATATTCTTTTAACTCTTTTATAATGAGATTATTTAGGATTGGACTGAAATCTTGCACAAAGTCCAATACTATATATTATATCAGGTCTAGTTTCAGTAAGATACAATAAACTCTCTACCATTCCTTGATAAGTCTTTTGATCAAAGCATTCACATTCTTTGTCTATATCTAATTTTGTAGAAGTTCTCATTGGTGTATTAATGGCCTTAGCACCATCTACATGAAATCGTTTTAACAAATCCAGAGCATGCTTATTTTGACCAATAAAAGTTCCATCATTTAGTTGCATGATTTATAATCCTAAAAAAAATATTAATTTGCCCATCAAACTCATTTCGAATTCTTGGCTCATACTTTTGATAAAAGATTTACATAAAGATTCATTAGTAGAACTGAAAATAATGTCATCAACATAAATTTGAATAATAAAAAAATTATTTTCAAAATATTTAATAAATAATATGGTATCGACCTTGCGTTTCAAACCATAAGGAGCCTTAGATAATTTGAAAACATGATTTGGAAAAAGATCATTTTTAAATCCAGGTGACTGTTCAACATAAACTTCTTCGGAAATAAACCCATTAAGAAAAGCACTTTTAACATCCATTTGAAATAATTTAAATTTTTTAAAAAAAGCATAGGCAAGGAGCATCTTTATGGCTTCAAGTCTTGTCATAGGAGTGAAGGTTCTTCATAATCAGTACATTCTTCTTGGTTGAAACCTTTGGCAACTAATCTAGCATTGTTCTCAACTATGATACTATATTCATCTTGTTTATTCCTAAAGACCTATTTAGTGTCAATTACTATATGGTCACTAGGTCTAGAAACAAGCATCCATACCTTATTTCTCTCAAATTGATTTAACTCCTCATACATTACAAAAGCCTATGAATCATCTTTTAGAGCATTACCAATGCATTTTGGTTCAATTTGAGATAAAAATACAGCAATAGCACAAAAATCTTTAAATGATGAACGAGTTTGAACAACTTTTGATATATCTCTAATAATTAGCTCCTTAGAATGAGCATCTACATACTTTCATTCTTTGGGTAATGATTCTTGGAAAGTAAATGATTCTGAGTTGCTTGGGAGAGGAGAATTTTCATTCAAATTTAAAGTACTAAAATCAAAATCATCATCAAAATTATTTTTCTTCAATTCAAGAAACTCATTAAAAACAACATGGATGAATTCCTTAATAACTAAAGTTCTTTTATTAAAGACACGATAAGCTTTTGAAATAGAGGAATAACTAAAAAAATATGCCTTCATCAGATTTTGCATTAAACTTTCCTAATGTATCTTTTTCATTTAAAATAAAATATTTACAACTGAAAACTTTAAAATATAAAATATTAGGTTTTTTATTGTTCCATAATTCATATGGAGATTTAGAAAATAGTGGTCTTACGATAATCTTATTCATGACATAGCATGCCTTGTTAACCGTTTCAGCCCAAAAGTATTTGGGTAGGCTATGTTTATTTAGCATGGTTCTTGCCATCTCTTATAAACTCCTTTTTTTTCTCAACAACTCCATTTTGTTGTGAATTTCTTGAAGTGGAGAAATTATGGTCATACCCATTTAACTCACAAAAATCTTAAAAATTATGGTTTTTAATTCACCACTATGATCACTACGAATAGACGAAATCATAAAACCCTTTTCATTTTGAACTAGTTTATTTCGTAAAACATTTAAAGCAATCATGTTTATGTGCCAAAAAGCATGTCCAAATAAATCGATTATAGTAATATGTTGAATCTCATATTTTTTATAATGAAATCAATTGATGAAGTTATGATCTAATCTGTTTTCAAGCTTAAGTGATGCAGGTGTTGAATCTCAGATTTTGATGATAAAATCAATTGATAGTTTATTAATATAATAAGGTTGTTAAAGTTTATTGATGTAGAATTAATTATGATAGAGAGAAAATTATAATCAAAGGTTTGGCCAAAGTCAAGTCCAGGCATCGAGCCGGAGTGAGGACGATGCGGTTAGGAACTCACTTGGAGTGTGTCGATAGCTCGCCGAGGGTATCGGGAGCTTGGTAGGATGGCACAAGGGAGTTCGCCGGAAGATTGTTGGGGATAGCCGAAATGCTTGTCGAGAGTTGGGAAGACTTGATTGGATTTGTTGGCTATGTTGATTGTAATTAATTAAGTCATAGTTAGCATCGTTAAGATTGAGTCATACTTAAGTTAGATTTGGAAGGGATCCAAATTAACTTAAGTAAGGTAAACCGGGTCCACTTTGGAGAGTGGATTGAGCTTAGGTCAAGCTTAATTGGTTGACCTAAGAAGTGGTCAACAAATGGTACAAGTCGGAATTGAAAAAGTGAAGGGAATCACTTTTTGGGTTTTCCGACGGTTGTACCATAGGTGAGCGGCGGTACCCAGGAATCCGGGCAGCAGGCGACGGTTGTACTGCCTAGGCTGGTAATTGTACCATCGTCGCCCAGGTATCCGGGTCGCAAGCAACGGTTGGATTGCCCAGGCCGACTGTTGAATCGCTCGTACCCTATTTTTAAGGTAGCTTTCGGTGATTGTACCGCTAGCGCCGGCGATTGTACCGCTCGTACCCGGATTTTTTAGATATGTTTAAATTTTGGCTCAAAATCTTGAAGTCAATTAGGGCCTATAAATACCCCAAGTTTTCTTGCATTTCACACAATAATTTTTGGATAAAAATTCTGTGATAAATTATGTATGAAAATTGTAAGAAAAAGAAAAGGGGTAAGGGAGAGAGGAAAGTCTTGTAAAACTTATAGTTCTCCCCTGTGAGGTTGTAAGGTTCATCTCCTAAACCTGGTAAAATGAGAGAGGAAGTTGTAAGGGTTTGATCTTCACCCAAAGAAGGTTAATAGTGGACGCCGGTGAGCCTCGAAAAAGAGGACTCGGGAGTGGACGTAGGCTAGGTTGAGGCCAAACCACTATAACTGTGAGTGTGCTTTAATTGCTTTTATTTTACTTTCAATTACTCTTAAACAATTGATAGTTAGATATGAAGTTTCAATCTCTCAATCTTTTCAAATCAGCTCTTACTCGATTTTTCAAGAGAAGCTTATGTTGTTCCTTCTTCACTTTCTAAAAGTAAAGGTTTTTTAAACGAGCATGATTAATCTTGCACAGAAGCAAAGGTTTTGATTATGCATGTTTTTATACAAAGCTTTCCTTTAGCATGATCATAACTTAGCTTCATTCAATAAGCTTATTACTCACGAAACGCTTTCGATTTTCGATTTTGCTCTAAATGAAAAGTTTTCTTTAAAACCTGATTTTACACTTGCACTGTTCACCCCCTCTTAGTGCCAATTGATCCTAACAGTAAAACTATCTTTGATCATAAAAATGAAAAATGAGTGAAACAATAAAATCATATGTTGGGCCAAAGTTAGATATCGGGCATCGAGGCAAAAAAATGAAGATTGCGTCAAGATCAAATATTTTGGGAGTCAACATGTTGATGGATCGAGCAATACACTGAAGGAGAGCAAGATGCACTAAAGGTTCGGATGAACTAATGACATGATGAACAACCCAAGATTTATGTCTTATAATCGTCTTTGTCATGATCGTTGTAGTCTAAATCTTAATTAAGATAGTTTTTGGTGTAACCATGCTAACCTAATTAAGGGATCATTGGGCCTTAATTAAGGCTAATTTGAGCCCATTATGAGGCTCATTTCATTCACCTGGTAGGAGATACAGCTATATTAAAAGATGATATAACTTAGGGTAAGAAAAGTACTCAAATATAATTTTTCAAGATTCCTGGGTTGTGGTACCATCGATTATCGTTGGTAGTACCATCAGTCGGTGGTATACCACCTATTTCAGGTGTTGGTATCGCCTGAGCCTAGATTCGGCTCTGTTCGATGGTGATACCGCTCATACCCCGAAATCTCAAGGTGTTTCAATTTTTGTTTTCAATTTTTTAAGCCAATTGTGGTCTATAAATACCCCAAGTAATCTTGCTTAAGATAGTAAGAAAGTTGAAAGAAAACTTGTGAAAACTCTGTTGTAATTCCTTGAGAGTTCTCATTCTCTTCTCTAAGTGTGATTTTTGTTTAAGGAGAGCTGAAAAAATTATAAATGTTATCTTCTAAACATATGAAAAGGAGAATAGAGTTGTAAGAGGGTGGTTGATATTCACCCATTTAAAGAAGACTAATAGTGGAAGCCGATGACCTCACCAGAGGAGGAATCGGGAGTGAAGTAGGTCACGACGACTAAACCACTATAAAATTAGTGTGCCTACCTTCTTTCTTTGCTATTTAATCACTTTGTAAATTACTTTACTTGCTTATTACAGTTCTATGATAATTTTCAAGTTTAAACATTTTTTCGTTATGAGCTTTTTCAAAAGAATCTTCAAATCGATGGAAGTTTTTTAAAAGCACTAACTAAACCCCAAGACCATCCCCCCAACCCCCGCCCAAACCCCCCCCCCCCCCCCCCCCCCCCCCCCCCCTCTCTCTCTCTCTCTCTCTCATCTCTTAGTGATGATTGACCATAATAATTGATATCAGAGTAAGGTTTCTCTCTATTTAATTGAAAACCCAAGAGAGATGACTTTTGTCAATAATCAAGAGGGTTTTTCTATCACTCATCCTCCTATATTCAATAGGACGGACTATACGTATTAGAAAATTAGAATGAGAACTTTTTTGCTTTTTATGGATTTTAATTTATGAAATATTATTGAAAGTGCTTTTGAAAAGTCTTCCAAACCAATGAACGAATGAAATGATTTGGAGAAAAAGACTTTCTCTTTGAATGCTTAAGTGATGAATGCTTTGTTTTGTGCTCTTGATAAAAATGAATTTAATCGGGTTTCTATATACGAAACTGCACATGAGATTTGGCACACACTCGAAGTCACACATGAAGGCACAAGTCGAGTCAAAAAAGTTAAAAATTAATCTTTTGGTACATAGCTATGAGTTGTTTCGTATGAAACTAAGCGAGATCATTGGAGACATGTACACTTGTTTTACGGATGTCGTCAATGGTTTAAAAAAAATTGGTAAAAGTTTTTTTAATTTTAAACTTGTAAATAAAATACTAAGATCCCTTCTAAACAATTGGGATCCTAAAGTAACGACAATACAAGAAGCAAATGACCTAAATAATTTTTTGCTCGGAGAACTTATTGGGTCATTGATGACCTACGAAATGACAAGTATAGCATATGATGAACTTGAGAACAACCTTCCAAAGAATATGAAGGATATAGGATTGAGAACCAAAGAAGATCACTTGGGAGAAAACTAAAGTGATGATGATGATGATGACTTGGCACTACTTACAAGAAAATTTAAAAAATTCTTAAAAAGAAACAAAATAAAACAAAAAACTAAGAACAAAAGTGTAACTAAAAAATGACTCAATAATATGCTATGAATGCAAGAAGATATTTCAAAAATGAATGTCCCCAAATGAAAAAGAAGTCATCAAAGAAAAAGAAAGCACTCAAAGCAACTTGGGATGACTCAAGTACATCCGAAGACCAGAAGCCACCCAACAAAGAAGTTGTAAATTACGCATTAATGGAATTTGGCAATGAGGTATGTAACTCAAACCAATCTTCCTTATCTTATGATGAATTATTTAATATTTTAATGACTTATTTGATTATTTTAAATTAGTTAGTAAAAAGTATAAATTGTTAAAACAATGATCATGCTTCTCTTGCTAATGAATTTAAAAATTTTAAAAATTATAGTGATTGTATGTTAGCTCCCTGCACTAAGTGTGAAGAGTTAGATTCACTCAAGAAAAAAAATATTTTACTACAAGAAATATTAAAAAAAATTAAAATATATAATAAATCCTTAAACATGATCCTTGCTAATAAGGGTCATGTTTATAGAAAGAATGGAATTGGCTTTATGAGTAACACTCAACAAAAGCCAACTATCTTCGTTAAGGGACCCATATAATTTTCGCTCGAAAATAAATATAATCTTTGTGGTAGATTTGAACATTATGCCTATAGATGTGCATTTAAAAGGTGTAGTTAACACAAATTAGTTTAGGTTCTTAAAGGAACCATAAATAACTCAATGCCATTAGTCAAATTAGGTATAGCTTTTCATAAGGGACCTAAAGCTAAATGGATATCTAAACCAAAACCCTATCTCTTGTAGGTACATCACCAAACAAAGGCTAGGAGCAAAAAATGGTGTCTTGATAGTGATGCTCAAGGCACATGATCTAAAATCCAACACACTTCTCTAAGCTCACTAACCAAGATGAAGGATATGTCACCTTCAACAACAAGGAAAAAATTATTGGCAAAGGAACCATAGGTAATAAGTCAAACCTCTTGGCTGAAGATGTGTTATTAGTAGATGGTTTAAAACATAATCTACTAAGCATTAGTCAATTGTGTGATAAAAGATACATCATCAAATTTAAATCTAATGCTTGTATAATTAAAATACTACACAAAAATATATCTATGATTGTCTTAAAAAATAATAATATGTATACTATTGATATTAATGATTTTTGTGATAAAACATGTTTTTCGATTTTAAATGATAATGCATGGCTTTGGTATAGGAGATTAGGTCATGCTAGCATGTAATCTCTCAAATTTCAACTATAGATCTAGTAAGAGAAATGCCTAGCATCAAGTTTATCAAAGATAAAATTTACGATACATGCCAACTAGGAAAACAAATAAAAAGTAGTTTTATATCAAATAATCAAATAATCATCTTTAGACCACTATAATTGATCCATAAGGATTTATTTGGACCAATTGATACAACAAGTTTAGGAGGTGGCAAATACGCTTTTGTTATTGTTGATGATTATAGTAGATACACTTGAACATACTTCTTGACACATAAAAGTGATTGCTTTAAATGTTTTTCAAAATTTTGTAAACTTGTTCAAACCGAAAATGGTTTTATAATTTCATCTATTCGTAGTGATTACGCTGGTGAGTTTCAAAATCATGATTTTCAAAATTTTTACGAGTTAAATAGATACAACCATAATTTCTCTACTCCAAGAAATTCACAACAAAATAAAGTAGTTCAAAAAAAATATGAGCTAACAAGAGATGGCAAGAACCGTGTTAAACAAACATAGTCTACCCAAATATTTTTGGGTCGAAGTTGTTAATACAGCATACTATGTCATGAACAGGGTTCTCGTAAGACCATTACTTTCCAAAACTCCTTATGAATGATGGAATAATAAAAACTATATATTTTATATTTCAAAAGTTTTTTGTTATAAATATTTTGTTTTGAATGAAAAAAAAATGTCTTAGGAAAGTTTGATAAAAAATTTGATGAAGGCATATTTCTTAGTTATTCCTCAATTTTAAAAGTTTATCATGTCTTTAATAAAAGAACTCTAGTTATTAAGGAATCAATTTATATTATTTTTAATGAGGTTTCCGAATTGAAGAAAATTGATTTTGACGATGATTTTGATTTGAGCCCATTATGAGGCTCATTTCATTGAATTAGAAGGAGGTACAATTAAGTCAAAAAAGGGTATAGCTCAAGGTACAAAAAATACTCAAAAACTTTTCCAAGATTCCTAGGCAGTGGTATCATCGGTTGTCATTGATAATACCACCTATTTTGCATGATGGTATCGCCCAAGCTTAGAATCTCGGGTTCTATTCGGCGGTGATACTACCCATACCGTGAAATCTCAAGGTGTTTGAATTTTTTTGTTCCAATTGTTTAAGTCAATTGGGGTCTATAAATACCCCAGGTATTCTTGCTTGTGATAGCAAGAAAGTTGAATGAAAACTCTATTGTAATTCCTTGAGAGTTTCCCTCCTCTTCTCTAAGTGTGATTTTTGTTTAAGGAGGGCTGAAAATTTTGTAAAGATTATCTCCTAAACCTGTGAAAAGGAGAATAGAGCTATAAGAGGGTGGTTGATCTTCATCCATTGAAATAAGATCAATAGTGGAAGCTGATGACCTCAACGGAGGAGGAATGAAGAGTGGAGTAGATCACGACGATCGAACCACTATAAAATTGTTGTGCCTTTTTTATTTGATATTTAATCACTTTACAAATTACTTTACTTACTTATTATAGTTCTACGATCATTTTCATTTAAACGCTTTTTCGTTACGAGCTTTTTTAAATGAATCTTCAAAGCGATGGAAGTTTTTCAAAAGCACTAATTCACCCCCCACCCTCTCTTAGTGTCGATTTGATCCTAACATCATCAACGATAACAAAGGCATATTTACTACCTCCTAGACTTGTGATATCAATTAGTCCAAATAAATTCATATTGATTAATTGTAATAGTCTAAAGGTGGTTACTTGATTTTTAGATTTAAAACTACTCTTTGTTTATTTACCTAGCTGGCATACATCACAAACTTTATCTTTGACAAACTTAATTCTAGGCATACCTCTTACAAGTTCTTTAGTTATAATTTATGAAATTAGTTTCATGCTTGGATGACTTAATCTTCTATGCCAAAGCCATGCATTATCGTTTAAGGCCGAAAATTAAGTTTCATTGTAGAAGTCATCAAGATCAATAGTATACACATTATTATTTCTTAAGGCAATCATTTATCTATTTCTATGAGGAATCTCTATAATGTAAGTATTAGAATCTCTATAATGTAAGTATTAGATTCAAATTTGGTGCTATATCCTTTATCACATAATTGACTAATGCTTAGTAGGTTATGTTTTAAACCATTTACTAATAAGACATCTTCAATCAAAATGTTTAACTTGTTACTTATATTTCTTTTGCTAATAATTTTTTATTTGTTGTTGTCTCCGAAGGTGACATGCCCTCCGTCTTGGTTAGTGAGCTTAGAGGAATGTGTTGGATCTCCGGTCATGTGCCTTGAGCATACACTATCAAGGTACCATCTATTGCTCCTAGCTTTTGATTGTAGACAAATCTACAAGAAAGGGGGGTTTGGTTTAGGTACTCATTTAGCTTGGGTCCCTCATGAAAAGCTTTACATAATTTGACTAATGGCATTGAGTTGTTTATGGTTCCTTTAGGAACCCAAACTAATTTGTGTGAGCTATATTTTTTAAATGGACATTTATAAGCGTAATGTCCATTCTCTTCCATAAAAATTACATTTATTTTTAGGTGGGACATGTAGTGTGGCCATTTAACAAAAGTAGTTGGCTTTTGTTGAGTGTTACTCACAAAGCTGATTCCTTCCTTTTTTACGTACATGACTCTTATTGCCAAGAATCATGTTTAATGATTTGGTACTTATTTTAAATTTTTTTAATATTTGTTGTAATAATATAGTTTTCTTTTTAAATGACTTTAATTCTACACATTTAGTGTTAGGTGTTAACATGCAATTGTCATGCTCATTTTTTAATTTTTTAAATTTACTAGAGAGAGAAGTATGATCTTTTTTAACAATTTATAATTTTTACCAACTAATTTAAATTCATCATACAAATCATGAAAATATTAAGTAATTCATTATAAGGTAAAGAAGATTTGTTTGAGTCACTTACCTCGTCATTGAGAGCCACTAGAGCATAGTTTGCTACTTCGTCTTTGTTGGCTTGCTATTTGTTTTCAGATGCACTCGATTTGTCCCAAGTCACCTTGAGTGCCTTCTTTCTTCTTGGTAGCTTCTTCTTTAGTTGGGGACATTCACTTTTGAAGTGTCCCCGCTTCTTTCATTCATAACAAATAATTGTGTCCTTTTTTCTTTCATTTTTGTTCTTAGCATCTTGTTTTGTTAAATTTGTTTTGTTTCTTTTGATGAATTTTTTTAACTTTCTTGTTAAGAGTGTCAAGTCCTCATCATCACTTGAGCTTTCACTCTAGTGGTCTTCTTTGATTTTAAATGGCATGTCCTTCTTGTTCTTTGAAAGGTTGTTCTCATGTTCATGTACCATAAGAGTCATCTCATAGGTCATTAATGACCCGATAAGTTCTTCAAACGAAAAGCAGTTTAAGTTTTTTGCCTCTTAAATTGTAGTTACTTTTGGATCCCAACTTTTTGGAAGGGCTCCTAGGATTTTATTGACAAGTTCAAGATTAATAAAGGATTTACCATGAGCTTTTAAACTATTGACGATATCCATAAACCGGGTGTACATGTCTCCAATAGTTTCGCTTGGTTTCATTTGAAATAACTTAAAACTATATAGCAAGAGATTAAGCTTAGATTCTTTCACCCTATTTGTCCCTTCATGTGCAACTTCAAGTGTGTGTCATATATCATGTGCAATTTCACATATAGAAACACAATTAAACTTATTCTTGTCTAAAGAGCAAAATAAGGCATTCATAGATTAGAATTCAAAGAATACATTTTCTTTTCAAAATCATTCCAATCATTCATTAGATTGGAAAATTTCTTAAAACCATTTTCAATGATGTTCCACAACTCAAAATTCATATAAATCAGAAAAATTCTCATCGGTGTTTTCTAGTAAGTGTAGTTCGTCCCGTTGAACATAGGAGGACGAATGATAAAGTGACCCTCCTGATTATCAGAAAAAGTCATTAAAATTCACTTGGTTGTTAATCCAATTGAGTGAACTTGGCTCTGATACCAACTGTTAGGATCGTGTCGTCACTAAAAGGGGGTGAATTAGTGCTTTCAAAAAATTACGTCGATTTAAAAAAATCATTCGAATAAACCTGTTTCGGAAATACTTTAGACTTGGAATGCAAGTAAGAGAGGTGAGCTACTAAATCAACAAGTAATAGGAATGTAAAGCACAAAAGAAAAGAGCACACCAGATTTATAGTGGTTCGATCATCGTGACCTATGTCCACTTCTAATTCCTCTTTCGTTAAGGTCACCGATGTTCACTAACAATCTTCCTTCAATGGGCAAAGATCAACTACCATTTTATAACTCTTTCTCCTTTTCATAGGTTTAGGAGAGAACCTTTACAAGTCTCATACCTCCCTTAGAATGAACTCTAAACTTTTAAGATGAGGAAAACTCTCAAGAGATTACAATAATGTTTGCACTTTGCACACTTAGAATCACAAGTTTTTTATCTCAGTTCTTGCTTCTTTAAATAAGAATGAGTGGGGTATTTATAGGTCTCAAATGACTTCAAAAGTTGGAGTCAAAAATTTAAACCCACAGATTTTTAGGGTAAGGGTGGTACCACCATTGGCATCAAGCGATACCATCATTGAACAGAGCTCGAGAATATGGGCTCTGGCAGTACCATGATAAAAACCCAGAAGGAGCTCTATAGAATTTGATCTTTGAGATGGATCAACCCTTAGAACACTATAGGGGTTCCTCCCTCCAAGGAGTCGACCACAAGGCTGAACAAAAGAGATTACTTGTTTGATTAAATGAGGAGGAGGCTACAAGTTTATATAGGGCTCAAAATCCTAACCCTAAGGGGGTGCTACCTGAGTGAAATTACCCTCTTGCCCCTTTGATAGCCGACCTACCTTAATAGGGATAGGCGGCAGCCTAATTGGCTGCATAGCTGACTCTAGCAAATGGAAACTCTGGCCGACCAACCCAGTAAGGGGGGGCGGCGGCCACTAAACCTCAAGGCTCCAAACTAAACCCTAGCCACACTTATTTCTAAGATAGAGATATTAGGTGGGGTTTTTATTATAATTTATCATAGTTTTATTGATTCTACTAGGGTAAATAGGACCTAACCCTACTAGAGTCCTATCATACCACCACTGGAATAGGTGGTACTATCGCCAGCAGTCGATGGTACCATTGCTCGAGAACTTGAAAAAGTACTTTTTACACCTTGGGTGGTACCACCGCTTGACCTGGCGGTACCTCTACCCAGGTCAATAAAATGAGCCTCATAATAGACCCAAATTAGTCTCAAATAAGGCCTAATAAGCCCTTAATTAAGTTAGCATAGTTACACCCAAAACTAACTCAATTTAGACTTAAACTATGACAACCACAACATAAACAATTACAAAGCATAAATCTTGTGTTGTCCAACATGTCATTAGTTCATCTGAACCCTTAGTGCATCATACTCTCCTTCGACGTATTGCTCGATCCATCGGCATGTTGACTTCCGTAACATCCGATCTTGACGCATTGTCTGATTTTTTGGCCTGATGTCTGATCTTTGACTCCGGCCCAATATATGATTTATTGTTTCAATCATTTTGCCTTTTCATGATCGAATATAGTCCTGCATCACTTTTCTTGAACACAGATTAGATAATAACTTCATCGATTGATTTCATCATCAAAATTTGATATTCAACATAACATTCATTATTGTACCCCTACACTGTTCAGTAGAGGAGGCAACCAAGTTGATGATGAAGAATGTGGTGAAGTATTAGGGAGTCATGCATAATATCATTAGTGATCAAGATGCTCGATTCTTAAGATGATTCTAGACCAAGCTATTTAAGCTGAAGGGATTTCAGTAATACTTCTCCACAAGCCTCTACCCTTAGATGGACGGCCAAACTGAAAGAATCAATTCGCTCTTAGAGCAATTTCTTCGGCACTATATGAGTGTCAACCAATGAGATAGGGTGAAACTATTAGACGGTGCCCAATTCTCCTATGACTTACAGTGGAGCTCTACGTCCAATAAGAGCCCCTTTGAAATTATTACAAGACAACAACCGTCGACTCCTCATACCTTGGCTATCAGTTATACATGAAGTAATCCATCATTATATCACTTTGCAAAAGAATAACATAGAAATGCAGATATTGCTTGAGCTTACTTAGAGAAGGCAACCAAAAAGATGAAGACGTGAGTAGACTTGGGAAAGCGACCACAAGAGTTCAAAGTTAGCGACTTGGTGTTGGTAAAGCTCCAATCAACATCACTCCAGTTCTTTAGGCACAAAGTGCAGCACAAAGGATTGGTGCGCAAGTATGAAGGCCCCTTCCTAATTGCTAATAGGGTAGGCTATATCTCCTACAAATTGTAACTACTGGCATAGCCCAAAATTTAGAACATCTTTCATGCAAGCAACTTGAAAGTCTACCACTCAGATCCGCAAGATGCTTTCCGAAGTGTTTCAACTCGACTACCTCCCACCAGAGCCTCCTATGAGAAGCGAGTTGAAACCATTCTAGTGGATCGCAAGATAAAGCTACCAAACCGAGCAAAGTAAATCGAATACCAAGTGAAATGGCAAAAGCTTCCCAAATAGAAGCCATTTGGGAGCCTAAAGATGTCCTACGACATGAATAAGCCATCGTCAAAGCCTACCAACAAGCATCGATGAGGGCGTCGACAGTTTAAGTTGGGGAGGATGTCACAAACGATCATCGCGCACCCGCAGCATCTTCACTCAATGAACCGTTTATCACTTTTGCATGCTTGTACAGATGTTTGACAACTAGTTTTGTCTTAGTTTTTATGTGGTTTTGCCTAAGAAATTCAAGCGAAAATAGTTTGTAATGCTGTAGTGCGACCACTCACTAGGCCAGGCCAAAACTGGCCAAAATAGCTTTATTCACATGACGCGGCCTAATTTTTGCAGACCACAGTGCGATGCGAAATGTCAGCCATCTCAGACCCCTGGAACCCCCCAGAGAGCAGAGCACTGGATGGGGCTTCGGTATATTGTTAGGTATTTAACATTCCTCACAAGTTGAGCTTATCTTCGCGCCCTACACCTGGTAAACCATCGTTTGTGGACTTGCGACTCTTCGCTCAACCTTCTAAAGTCCTTTTTCACTCCTTTCTCTCTTTTCTCTGTTGCACTCAAGGTGTTTGTTGAATTGCTTGTAAAGCTTCCCTCTTTGCGAGATGTCAGGACTTGGTTGCTGCTCGCTTTCAAACTAATCAACCATGTCTTTTATATGTCCTTCAAGACCTATGCGAGGTTGCATCTAGGCTAACCCGTTGCATATGAATAACGCATGAGAATTTCATGACATAGGCAATCCCAGCTAAATCCAAGAAATTGACGCAAGGGTGCTTCACAATTTAAGCAATTCTAGCTAAGTCTGTAACTTTGCCACAATGGTACCACATGACTTAGGTAAATTCAACTAAGTCTATGACAAGAGGCACGAAGCTTTCCTTAGATAGATGTCAAGGATATGAACTCTTGTAGAGGCAAGAGCAAGATCATGTTGTTTCGTGGGTTCTTTATTCTGATGGAGCAGACTCATCCTGCATAGTGTCAAAGATGAATAGAGTTTCAAGGCACATGCACCTTATCTCAAAGAAGCATTTGACGGAGGAACTAAGGCGACTTAAGTTGCAGAGACGAAGTTGGAGTCAGAAGGCCTTGGCACGGGGCAAGAGGATGCGGAGGCAGGTACTCTTAAAGAATATGTCACAGTGCTGCCATTCAAGTTGTCATGAAGAAAATAGTTCACAGTGAAGATTGTGTTGGTGGATGGCAGAGGCCCAAGATCTAGATAATGGTGCACCAATTTTAATGAAGTGGACTTCAAAAGCTACTAAGCGATGAACAGTCCTAGAGCTATGCTTCATCTGAGTGTGACCCAAGATTGGGTGGACCAAGGTTGATTGCCAAAGGAGCGAAAAAAATCGAAGGCAGCGGAGGCTCTATAATGTGTTTATAGAGGCCACACATAGAGAGATCATAGTCCGAGTTCATCTCATGATAATCTGAATGCAATGGAGATGTCACCAAGAGGCGACAAGGTGCAACAGATCATGGTACATTTTGAGGAAATACAACACATGCAGGAGAGGTCCCGTGAGGGATTTGATCATATGGAGGTATGATCAAGAGCTGCTAGAATCTCCACTTCGATGAACAACATGACAACAAGAAGGGCTATGGATTCAAGGAGTGAATGCCATGGTATCGCAGAGGTGAGCCTTCCGTGCATGCATCAAATTTTACATCAGATAAAAGCCTTGGTCATCAATATATGGGTGTTGTGTACCACTAAGGTGAATTTCGAGTGTAAGTACCATTGAGTCTCATGAGGGACTTGATCATATAGAGGTATGATTTGAGCGCTGGAGAGTTAGACTACTTCAGAGCTCATATTCGCTTAAGGGAGCCTAGCAAGTCAGAGAATAAGGCTGAGTAAGCGAACGTTGCTACCAAGGAAACCAAGGAGAACAGAATCAAAGCAAGCCTTGCAATAGAATCTCGGAGGCCATACATGGGAGTTATAGTCTATCTTTCCATCGACTAAGAGAAACTGCTTAAAGAATACAAAGGTGTTAAAGCAAGTGGTCGAAAGTGGCGATGACACGATGACGAGTCCAAAGGGACTCAGCTACCTAGAAACTAAGCATTGGTTAGAATATAGGTAGACTTAATGGAGTGTCACAATGCCATAGAGTTAGATCTATCAATCGCGAAGAAAGGGACACAGATACAAGGCAACAGATAGTAGTGCCATAGGCATGACAGCGCCATGATACCACATAGATGGGACTTCCATAGAACCATTGATCCCTTGCTCTCATGGAGCGTTGGTCGTGAAAGGGGCCGAAATGGTAAATAATATAAAGGCAAACTCTAAGTACCGAGATAAGGCTGAAGGGTAGAGGCCATGAAATTTCATAAGACTAGTGTCAACGAGCTTCTCATCAAAATAGCTGAAAGTAGAGGACTTAATGTCAGCGTTGGTAGTGTCAATGGACTTTTCATCAACACTAGTGTCAACAGACTTCTCACCAAGGAACAAAGTATATAGTACGTGGTGTCGTACCTTTTCTACTCAGAGAAGTGGGCGCCAAAGATGATCGAGAAGACGATAGAATCCTAAAGGCAACCAAAACTTACTCCAAGGGTAAAATTTTGCTATTTACGGGTAAGACTTCTTGCATTCTATAAGTTCAATGGCAATGAGAAGACGAATCATAATAACTAACTCAACGTAAGTAGTACAAACATTCTCAGTGTTTCGAAAGTAATAAGCAAAGAGCGAGCGAAGGCTAATAACCAGCTTGATGCATGAAATACAACCCTCGAGGAGGCGGGCAAAGTCAAGTAACTTTTGTCGTCTCAACTCTTAAGAGAATGGGCAAAACTGAATACCCCAATTCTCTTATTTATCCAATAGAGGAGCCCTACACATGTTCAAAGATCCTTCGAAGAAACATAATGGAATATAACAGTTGTCAAATCCTCACCAATGGTGATCGATACTACTAAGAGTAGATTGTCCACTTTATTTTCCAACAGAATTTCAATCGAAAGCGGAAGTAATGTGAACCTACATGGAAGTGGCAACGAAGTGAAAAAAGAATCGATGAGCTAATTTTATGGAGGAAGGACCTCAAAAACTTTAAAGTTTGTGAGGTGATGCTTATTAAAACTCTAACAAGCATCCACCTAGTTTAAGCGGTATAAGATATTTGAGATACTAGCGCATAACAAGGAAGGTCTCCTCCTTCATCAGAAGGATCCGTATGAACCAACAAGGATCAACATAATTCAGCCGACTCCACACTAGAGTTGATCATTGGCGAGTTGAAGCAGCATGACAGATCAAAGTTCAACTACTCAACAACAGCAAAGAAATCAGGTGGGAGCCAAGGGACATATTGTAGCTAGAGCAAAAGATTGAAGACTCAGCAAAAGGCGAGTAGATGCAGCGTCGGCAATGGCTTCGATGAGGACGTCGAAGGTATAAGTGGGGAGAATGTAACGGACAAAAATATAAACAATGTGTTTGATATAATGTTCATGCATGTCTTTGTCTTTTAGTTTTTGTTCTTGCTTTGTACAACATATAGCAGGTTAACAGTAAGCTTAACAACCCTAATTTAGTTAACTTTTATGCACATTTTTTGCTTGTAAATGAGAATTGTGTCATATGGGCACTTATAGTAATTTCAATTTGTAATAGACTATTTATTACCCTTTGTTGTGTGACCATTCAAAGCTCATGAAGTCCATGGTTGTAGTTTGCATTGGGTATAAAGTGTTTGTAGATCCCGAGTGAAATATTTCTTCCTGTTTTTCATTTTTATGTCCCTAAACGACCTAGGAGATTTCAGAAAGGTTGACTTTTATGAATAGATACATAAGGGTGTCGCACAACTTAGGCAAAACCAACTAAGTCTATGATAATCCATGAAGATACCACCAAATTATTTACAATCCCAAGAATATGTCTTAACTGTTTGATTTTTTTTCCGATGATTGAACTTGTGTGTCTAACAAACTAATGTCATGATCAAAGATAAGGTAGAAAAATAGAATTTCAAGAAAAAAAAAGGAAAGCACCAAAAATTATTAAAATGACAGGTTTCTAGGTGAGCTAGCAGATCTATAGGCGATGCGACTTTTTTGGCATATATGTCCATGTTACACATGTTATGACATCCAAACAATCAAAAGACTAAATTACTTCTTTACCACCCTTTATCAAAATGGACACTTGACCTGATAAAGAGACAGATGCTCAATCTTGATCAGCAGAGAGTCCACATCACGAATTGAGAATTGCACCTACCCTGGCATTCTAACAAGTACCTGATGTGCAACCAACACAAACTAAACTAAATAGATGTGGAAAACCCTTCCCGTCGTAAAAAAATTGGTGCGTAGAGTAAAATGAAGGTGAAGCTTCCATACCTGGGAAGCGAGCGTATTTCCAAGCCTGGATTTACCCTCATCTACCTTATGTGTACCCTGCGATCGCAAGCGAAGAATGAAACAGGTCTGACGCAGCCGATCAGTTCCGGTTTGAAGAGAGATCGCGGCAACATAAACGTACTGAAATCGACGACCATGCGGCAGCAGAAATCCGAGCCATCCGTCCCCGACGGCCGCGCTCCGCTTTTGCATGGGCTTCGCTGTCTCCTCTTCCGACGCCGTCAAATGGGCCTTTCCTCCGACGAACACGATCTCTTGCATTAAGCAGGCTTTTCGCGGTATATAATGACCGACAATCTGCACCATCTTTTACCTCTCTTTCATCTTTCCCGGGACCCACCAAAGATCCAAGTCGATTCCAACTATGAAGCAGGCAGAAGAGTGGGTATCTTATACGTAGGTGAAAAGTTTCTTTATTTAAAGAGAAAATAAAAGCCAGAATTCGCGGGAAAAAGGACTGTTTTTTATCTGGAACACATAAGTCGGATTAATTACATATCACGTTTCTATAATTATCATAATTTTTGAAATAAAACACATAGATCTGACTAATTACATATCACATCTATATATTTATCATAATTTATGAAATGTAACACATAGATCTGACTAATTATATATCACCTCATAGATTTAGTTATTGGGATCCTTATATTTCTGAGAGTAAAATATTTCGTTCATTTTTTCTCATGCTACTAGCTCTGTTAATAAAAATATCGTACATATTCAATAATAAACTGAAATAGAATAGAGTCAACATGTGATCAATGATAAATATTATGATATTAAAGATAATTAATTATAAATATAATTTATAATTAACCCATTTTTATGATATGTTTCAATTTATTAAATCCCTTGTATATAAGATTTATTTGTTATAATATTTTTGAATAAGTTTATAATATTCTTGGCACCTCTACTAAGATACTCTCTGTAAGCTTACTCACAGACAATTTTTTGTTGGTATAGATAAAAACTAAAAATCAATAGAAATTATAAAAATATAATTTCAAATTATTATTTTTGTTGGTTTAGATAAAACTTCTGTATTAGTTATAGTGTGTTTGCTAGGCTTACAGCACATTTATATCTCCACCAAAACATTATAAGTATATTCATAAATATTATAACTGATAAGTTGAACCGATTCACTTGTGCACTAATTCATAGGATGTAACAAGTAGATACTACTCCAGTTGTTTTATCAGAAGACATTTCAGAGAGTTTTCAAAGAACCATCTAAAATAAAACAACAAAAAAAAAAGACTTTACCCGTGTTATGTAAATGGGGCGTTTTATCTTTCATTTTTATTATTTTAGGGAAAATAAGTTACCTATACTAATCACATATCCAACCACTAGCTAGCTGGTTTAGTTCAAAAAGAAAAAAAAAAACAGTTAACTAACTGGATTTAGATGGGTAAAATTAAGTGGCAAAGATTAGATTCAATGCCTTGAATATAAATTTTTAGAATAAAAAAAAGCAGCTATCAAACGAAATGGTTGGGTTACAAATTTTTAGAATAAGGATTCAAATCCACAATATAAAATATAAATTTGGTGGTGTAACTACTTTGCACTCTCACAAAATCAGCTAACAAATGAATAATATAATTAGCTTCTCTGTAATCATTTCATTAGATTTGGAGGAAACCATAAGATAAATTAGACAACTATTGGGTAGGGGAAATAGCCTCAGAAACGAGAGTAGCAGCCAAATACAATTACAAGTGCTTAAGAAACAGTAAATAAATCTAGACACAAAGAATGGTTTTGTCCTCCTCTCAGAACCCAAAACTGAAAACAAATGGGTACAGTCCAGGAACACAGACACACACTACAAAAAAGAAAAAGATCAAAAGATCAAATGGATATCGACAACAAACGATTCCCTACTACTACCCACAACAACATGTGAATCAAGCAAGTCTCCCTACACACAGCTTGAATCCTTATGGCAATGTGGCAGCTGCAACCATGAGCACCATCAACACCAATACCCTGTAAACTTGATGTGTCAGTGGAGCAGATGAAGTTGCCTTGTGGTGAGGAGTCTGCTCACTGAAACAAGTTCCCAACACATCCAACCATCAGCTTTTTCTTATAAACCAAAGTTACAATAAGAGGAAGGAGGAGAAGAAGAAGAATACTTTTGATACTTCTGGAGGAGGCCACAGTAGAGGGCATTGTCAGGAACAGGCAGCTCCGTTTTGTTGGTGTTTTCTGGGTTGACCACTCTAATGTAGGTTTCCTGTCCGAGGTACCATGTATCAAGATTTTGTGCACGCACGTTCCAGATTCCAACATTGTCCAGAGAAACTAAGATTGCAGTCCATGCTCCGGGGAAAACCTGTGCATCATGTCAATTCATTTAACAACAAATCATGTCAAAATAAGTTCTTAGTCTACAACTTTTTATGTCTCAGTTTGTGAGATTGATTCGTGTTAGTTATGTTAAGTTAGGGTTGGTAGATGTATTTTTTTTTTAATTGAAACGTAATTACTTAGAAAATCGAATAATTTGGAGGACAAAGAATCAACAATGGAATTTTTAAAAAATAATGTTTGATTCTTTTATAAACATCTCATGGACCTGAAGTTTTTAATGAGAAAAAAAAATTAAAAATATTTTAACTAATCCTAGAATTATTTTTTAATAGATACAAACAGGTCGAGGAGAAAAACTTCAAGTTTTATGTAAAAATGTGTCCAAGAGATTTCGGACATAGATCTTAGTTAATTTAAATGGAAATTTTGGATGACGTAGATATAGAATGTTAAATCTATTTTAAGTTTAATTTTTTTTGTTTAATTCTCTTAATTATTCTTTTGGTGTCAAGATTTTCTTCCACCACACATTATAACCATAGTATTTAGTACAACAAGTCCTTTCATTTCCTGCCTGAACTAATCAATTCGATCTAGTTTTATTAATTCGAGTAGCGTGATTTTTACCAATTTTTCAATATGTCAATGCAATGCAAGATAGGTATAATCACTGGCAGAAAAGAAGGTTATGTTGGATATTTCCAGAGTTATTAATGTAGTTCTCAAGTTAGAGGAAAAAGCTATGGATGATTGAGAAGCTAATAGGATGATCACCAAGAAGAATTAAGAACTATTATCAAACAAGAAATTAAATTACCTTAATACCTTCAAAGTTGCTAAAGATATGCAAAGCAAATAGAACAGAAGTAGAGGTTTGCAAAGAGATCCCAGCCATCATCTTTTTTTTTTTTTTCATATATATATATATTTATTTATTTACTTCGTTCAAATTAATTTTCAATTTTTTTAATAAGACTAAGAAAAAAATAAATTTTAACTAAGAGATCCTCCAAGAAAATATATAGTTTTTCTAGATAATATCAAGATGTCAACAAATTAAATACTTACAAAACATGAGGTTTCTAACTATTAATCTTTAGTACATCAGGTTAAATCAATATTTTACGTGGATGAGGTCCGGATCTAAAATGCTACCAGTAGACCAATGTTTTAACAATTCATAATTTAAAAATGAGTAATTTGAATAGAAAATTCATAATAAAAATAATGTATATTACTCTAAATGACTAATATAATGGTTCAGTAACATCAAGAAAGATACTGTGCAATTCGTGTTGTGATTTTTACGTGGATGAGGTGAAGTTCCATGACAAAACCTGAGTGGAGCAGCGGGCAACACCATCCCCTTTGTTATATGTTCCTCTGCTTTCCTCTGTCCACTCCCCATAGTCCATCCTGCCACAGAGCACCCTCGTTACTAAAGGAAGAAGAGAGAGGCAATACTTGAATGCGTAACCAAAACAAATTTGCTTACCCAACAACAAAAAATGCATATCCATCCACATGATATGTCTGAACTTTGGTGTCATTGTTCTGAAATATGATCTCCATGAATCCTCTATATGTGCCATCGATCAAGGATCTTCCAACTTTTGGTGCTCCCTTGAGAGGCCTAGTGGGGAAATCAAGCGTATAAACTCCCTTGAGTTTGTACTCATCAGCAAGCCTCAGTGGCGTTGCAGGAGGAGTGTATGAGATTCCATTAAGTGTAGCTCGGTGTGTTCCCTTGATGACAACTGGTGGCTTGTTTCTCAACACATACACCTGAGACACATTGATCGAGCCGTATCTGAAGGATCCTTGAGGATTGGGACGCGCAGCACCGGCACTCAGATTCCACCTGGTATGTGTTCGACGAAATTCTTAGGTCGGACGGCATACTGTGGAAGAATGAATGACAACTTCGGGGTTTAGACTTTAGAAGTGCAGACAAACCTGATGGATCTTGCTTGATTCATTGAGAAGGTCTTGTCATAGACATCATTTGGTGGATCCGGAAGAGGGCCAGAAGCTTTGCCTTTGGAGTTGGAGTAGTGAAGAATGGCAACACCCGTGACTCTGGCCCAGCGAGACTCGTTGACGAACCGAGCGCTCGCCACCATGTAATAGTCCCCGCTTGCGTTCTGATCCATGGTGACCAAGAACGAGTAGGACTGCCCTACATGTATGTCCAAGTTGGTGTAGTTTTGTTGGACAGTGTATGAGCCTTCTGTCTCTACCAGCAGCATGTTGTGGTTCTGAATCCGGAAATTTAAGCTGGTAGAGATGCCCACATTGTGTACTCGAAACCGATATATTTTCCCTGCTCCATAGCAATGGCATGATCATGATCATTCTTTGACGCTAACCAGAGAAGAAATCTATTACCTGGATGAACATGTACTGTCTCGTAGTCAATGCCATCAGGTACAAGTGTCTTGTTGTATCTATAGGGGCCTTTCCCATTCATCAACACGCCATCAGGCATCCCGAGTTGCTTTCCGTTATCAAGGGCCTTCCTTAGATCCTACACAAATTAACAAAGCGGTGTTTCTTATAGGAGATGCTCATGTCAGGGTTATGCTGCGATTGCTTGATTGCATGTACCTTGTAGTCCTTTTTGTACCAGTCTCCGATGAAAAGGGAGATGTCTCCATCAGGCTTATCGAAGGGCACTGCGATCACGTCGCGGTTATTGACTGTGAATCCTCCATAGCCGCCGCCGGCGCGTTGGAAGTTGATCGAGGGAAAGTAGAAGAAGCTGCCGATCTGATCCTTCACCTGGAACTGGTACGTCCAGTTCCAACCAGAGGGGATGGGGCAGTTTGTGCCTGCCACACCGTCTTGCCATGAGTTCTTGCGATGCTGGATGCCATTCCTTCAGCCAAACAGCAAGAATAAGCAAACCCAGCCTGAAACAGAGTCCCCAAAGGATCAGGATCCAAAACCAAGAAAGGGCTGTACCATGTCATCAGAAGAGGCTCGTCCAAGTCGTTGAGAACATTCACCACCACATTCCAATTCGTGGTCACGTTGACAATGGGACCAGGAAACTGGCCATTGATCGCGATTACCTTACACCAACCGGCACAGGGAGAGGCAGACAGGTCAACAGAACTGAAGGAAATCCTAACCAAGAAATAAGCAGTT